>CM056381.1:43162249-44362964 GCA_029718625.1 Synaphobranchus kaupii | reverse complement strand
ATAGGAGCGTTTCGGGGTTTACATAAGAACAAGGGATAATTTTACAGCATCTCTATGCGTAAAACCAATTGTAGGATGGTATATTTATTTAATTTTTAGTAGTAGATATTGACAGTAGAATACACAGGAAATTCACTTATTTAGCATTTGAGTGAGCAGGGCTTTTCACAGCAGTTTTGGCATACCTTCGGGCTATTGTTGGCTTTATCTTGTTGCTATGATGGAATACAAATTTTTTGGTTGTGAAAAATTATTTTTATTAGCTCACAGATCGATGCTATTATCCACTGTGTCACATGTGTTGGTAGAGTTGAAGGTGAGACTGGGTGGGGGGGGGGGGGGTTGCTTGTTAAATGGACTAGCTATGCAACAATAGTGGCACTTAGAAACTCAGTATTCGGCAGAGTTGTCATGAATCGTGTACTAATAAAGCTAAAACAGTTTGCTGTTTCCACTCACGGTTTGGTTGCAGGAGCAATGAATGTCTGAATTGAGCAAAATCCACTGGCGCCATGGCCACTAGGGGGTCTGCACGAAGGGGTTAACCCTTTGACCAACTTTCTTTTGCCAGGTTCCAGATGAAGTTCTTCTACCTTTTCCAGTTGGCTTTTTGGCTTCACGCCCTGCCTGAACTTTACTTCCAGAAAGTGAGGAAGGTGGGTGAGGAGAGCCAGAGTATCACAGTAACATATGCTAACTCGACAAACTGAGGTGTGCTACACAATTTTCATTGTTTTGTCATTTCTATTGTATTATTTTGTTGTATTCATGATTTATCATGTTGTGTTATGTGTTTTATGTTTGGTTTGTGGGATGTATAACCCCTTTGCACACATGCCAAATTTGGTAAATTCTCACCTATTTAGGGTGTGTTCTATTTAAGGCTTTATAACTCCAGGGATGAGCATCACAGAAACTTCTAAAATGGCTTAAAATGAAATACTGAGATCTACATATCTAAAACTGGTAAAACTATACATTTCCTGGTCCACAAGTGTGAAAAATATACAGAACTACTAATGATCTATGAGGCAAAATGTAGGCAGTGTACCCTGTTGTCCCTTAGTGTCTCTAAATCTATCCAAAATGGCTAAATTGTGCACTGCTGTAAATCATAAAATAATCATATTTAACTACAAATCAACTGTTTTGGCTCATAAAACTCACTTTTGCATAATTTTCAAGTGGGAATTACTATATTTACATCAGTATAGGGGATAGATATCTATCGGTCCAAGACTTTTTTGTCCATTATAAAGCATATACACATTCATACTCACTCAAATTAAAATTTTGCATTCATCTTGCACATATGCACACTAAATTGGAATTAGTATTTTCCATGCCCTAAGTGACAAGTACAGTTTGGAGAGATATTAATACACTGTAGTCTATATTATGTACAATAAGATTATAAAAAAATAATATTCCGTCATCTGGAAAATGCTGCCAAATGTTCTATTTCAGGGCAAATCAAACCTAAAACATGACTGAGCCACCTATGAACACTTAGACTACAGTATGCAAAATGCACTCAAAATTTTAAAATAACAATATGAAATGTGTGGCGGAATGGAAAAACTAATGTACATATTTGACATATCACAAGCAGTAATACTTACATATTGAGAAGGAAAATCTCCCTTATGTTCGTAGGCATATTCTCTGATAGAACGGTATCTGTGGTATCTTAGTAACAATGGCATCATCTTCTGACCCACTCCCAAAATCCATGTAAGTAGGCGAGTGTTTTCTCTAGCCATGCTGACAAGTTGGTCAATTCAGTAAAAACTTGGAAAATATTAGGAAAACAACAATTATGCCTCGGCGAGCGAATGCGTTTTCTGGAGCTGTTTGCGTAATACTAAACTGATAAAATTAAAAATGGTGTTACACAAGGCTGTAATTTATTGTTCAAAGCATCCAATAAGACGTTGCAAACACTTGTTAATCAAACCAGAATGACATGAAATACTTAACAGCTGCAGTTACTGCATACCATAATTCATTGGACAGTGACATATTTTTGTTATTTTGGTTCTGGACTCTAGTACTTTGAGTTTGAAAGGATACAATGAGGTTGAAGTACAGACTGTCAGCTTTAATTTGAAGGTATTTTCATCCATATCGGATGAACCGTTTAGAAATGATAGAACCTTTTGTACATAGTCCCCCCCATTTTTGGGCATCAAAAATATTGGACAGTTTAACATAATGTAGAATAAAGTAATTTTTAATATTTGGTCGCATATCCTTTGCATGCCATGACTTCCTGATGTCTGTGACCCAACAATATCAAAAGACTCTTGATATCTTATTTTCATTTTTTTTTTTTGTATACTGGTAGGCTACTGTCCATGATTCAAACATTTACCAGACGATCGTGGAATGACTGAGCTAGGGGAGTCATTTTCTCCTGTTACTGAGACAGTAGCATAGCAGTAGCCTAATTTGTTATAGTGCCCACTTGATTGTGTTCAGTTGCTTTATATTCTTGGTCACTGGCCCGGAAAACGTGTTGGTACAAAATGATGTTGATTTCGATGGGTAGACATGAGGGTTTTTTTTTTTTTTAAACATAAATTTTTTACCGGTGTAACGTTAGCTACGGAAGCCCTAAAAGGCCATGTATTCATACTTTTTTTTCTTTCTCTGTTTTCCAGTGATAACAAGTTAATTTCCTTTGTTTTCTCGTGATCTCGAGTTAGTTATGCCATTATCTCAAGATAGCAAATGTTGTTTTCCCGAGATATAAGGATAATTTTGTGAAGATCTCGAGATAACGAAACGTTGTTAACGACATGATTGCTTTTAAAATCACTGCAGGATTGGAAACACATCAATCTTTTGCGCTCACAGCACAGAGATATGCGCAACACAGGCTTACTTCCGGGTCCTTCAAAACTTCGGTTGGCTGAGGGCGTACTTTCCTGTCTAGTTATTATGTAGGCTATTTCTATGGTGAAAACAAGTTTTGTTATCTCAAGATCTCTGGTTATTTTTTCATTATCGACAAAATTATCACGGGAAAACATTTGTTATCTCGAGATAATGACATAAATAACTTGTGATCATGAGAAAATGGCAGTTTAAAAACATTCTTGGTCGGGAGGGGGGGTTGGGGGGATCAGGACAGTTTTCACAATTGCACACAGCTGTTGTGTTTTGTGAAGATGAATATAAACAAATAGAAATGTTTTTGATTTGTTGCAGTTGAAAAAGAGCAGTATTCATTTGTTTTGTCAATTTCAGGAAGAGATCCCTCGTCAACTGAAGTACATCAGTCTGTACCTGCTACACATTACCGTGGCCTATCTTTTAAAGTAAGCACATGGAGCAAAATTACTATTCCAGCATTAAAGTGAAATGTCCCACTGTCCTTCAAAACATGTGGGAAATATAAAAAATTTTTACAGCAAGTGAAATGCATCCATTTTTCTTGTTAATTGACTAGCTTTATGTACGTAATTTATGAAGTCTAGCAGGAGGCGGCATGGTGGTGCAGTGGTTAGCACTGTCGCCTCACAGCAAGAAGGTTCCAAGTCTTGAGTTTCCTCCGGGTACTACTGTTTCCTCCCACTGTCGAAAGACATGAAGGTTAGGCTAATTGGCGACGATAAATTGCCCATAGGTATGACTGTGTGAGTGCCCTTTGGATTAGCGACCTGTACAGGGTGTGTTCCTGCCGCTCGCCCAATGCATGCTGGGATAGGCTTCAGACCCCCTGCGCGACCCTGACCAGGAAAAAGCGGGTTAGATGATTGATGGATGGATGGATGGATGAAGTCTAGCAATGTCTGCTTACGAATGTTACTACTAAACTGGCTATCTGCTTTCTGCCTTGGGCATTAATACTGTTGCCTAAAGTCATTGGTGTCTGTTTTTTGCTGCCAGAAGCAGCAGTGTGTGTCAGTACAGGCAAAACCTGTACAGGCATTTTTACTGTAATGAGTCAAAAACATATTTCCCCCACAATTTTCATCTTGAAGGCTGCTTGGGATTGTGGAGAGCTTTCTTCTATAAAAAATTAATTGAAAATGTTATTTTATTTTATATTTTTCCTTAAAAATAACTGATAATGGGGTTTATATAAATCTGATTTAGCTGAGGAATTTTGGCAGAGCCTCAAGTTTTGCTGATCAGAATCCTGATTCATAGACAATGATATTCTCGATATCTTATGGGAAAAATTTTTAAATCATACAGGTGGTCTGATCATGTGTAATATATGCATAGCTTTAGGCACATGCATATGTTACACATGATTGAGACTGGCTTTGAACATATAATTCCATCTGAAGTTATGCCAGCCTGGGAGGATAATTGAAACTTGTTTGGAGTGTGAACATTGAAACAGCTGAACAGTTCAAATGTATTGGCATTTCTGAGCACTGGTTATGCCGACAATATTATTTAGAAGAGTTCATAAAATGTATAAGGGGATTTTATTATCATTTTATCTTATGAATATACAGCACGTTATGAATATATACATTTGCTCAGTTGTTCTATAGCTTGTTATATTCCTGTGACTTTCTGCACCACTTTGACATTCTTATATTCTTCCCCCTTCGATCCTTGTTTTTGTCACTTATGTGTTGCTTATTAACCCTCTTGCTCTGCCTCCTAGTTTGACTCGAGTTGGGCTGGTGCTGCTCTTCCTGCAGTATGTGTCTGAGTTGGGCTTCCATGTCTCCCGGCTCTTCTACTTCACTGATGAGAGCCACCACAAGATGTGAGTAACTGATGCTGCAGTCAAGTTCAGGTTGCAGCATTTGGCCTGTCCTGGGCCCTAGGAAACTTCAAAGGGCCAGAGCAGCCTAGAGATAAGACCCAGAGAGCAGGCACTGGGGGGTAGCCATTAGAGGTGTGTGTGCGTGTGTGTCAACGGGGGTGTCTGACCTACCTCATACTATTAGGAGTCCATACATTAAAATTGCTTATACCCTGCTATGAAGTAGCGGTGGCAACATTTTAATCACCGTTCTAAATTAATGCGCCTCAACGATTTGCAATGGCCAGCTACACAACCTGGGAATGGGGAGCGTAACTATTGCTCCATAACCGGGTGAATTCAGAGTCCAAAAGTAGAATAAATAAATGTAATTAATAAAGTAAAATAAGCAGGAATGTAGCTATTTCATTCCCTCAGTGACTACTGGATGGCAGATGAAGCCTACGCTGCAAATTTACTGCAACTGGGCTACAATTAAGTTAAATTTTGTCATTGTTTTAATGCGAATGCGTAGGCCTACTCGCTAGGTAACTATATAGGCCTATTTACATCACCACTGAGTTAGCTACGCAGTTTTGTGTCTATATGTGCAATGTTTAATCTTTTTATTTTTTTTAATTATTAACGTTAGGCCATCTACTGCAAGCCATAACGTTCGTCTCTTCTATGAATAAGCTAGTGATAACATAGTAACCATAGCTAGCAACAATTTGTAATCGACAAATATCTTAGTTACAACAACTTTAATCTTGCAAAACATTTTTGTGGTTAAAGGTGCAGTATTTATTCAGTTTGGAAATGCAAATTTATCATAGTAGGAATTTACCTGTAAGTTAACCTGAGCAACATGCCGACTGGTTGTGTGAATGCAACTTAGGCTACTTCGCAAGGCACGTTGATATGTATCAGCTATATATAGAAAACTTTTTATCCAGAGAAATTTCTTAGATATGACAAGCTAGCCTATATCTAACAACATAATTATCATGATGCGAATCTGAAATGTATTTCCTTAGCCTAATTTAAAATAGGCTACACTGCGTGACCAAACCATCTTTAAAAGGCAAGACAGGGAGAGGGAGGTAACATCAAATCTGATTGAGTTACAATTTTTTTAAATAATGTAATGACAAAAATAACCAAAATTGGTGCATAATGTATGGTATAAAAACGAGAAGTAACTATTTTATTCCTGGTAGAATCACTTTTTTTCAGAACAAACGACTAGATGTTTTTGCATAACAATGGACTGAATAGAACTAGCAACGAGCAGTAGAATTAACGACTAGATGTTTTCGGTCCAAAATAGAACTACCAACCAGGGTTTTGCTTGACAAAGCAAAACAAACATGCTCAAAGGTCCTCGGAAGTATATTTCAACTCCAGCTGATTAAATAGATAAAAATCTATAAATATAAATGTAACTGTATATAATTGTTGGTAACCATGGTATAAGCAGGATAATTCTTTGCCTCCACGCCGGTCATTATTTTTCGATAATGACCACCTCGTCGTGTATTATCCCTTACTTAACCCCTTGGCGCAGATGGCAAATTTAACCTTTTTAGGCGGTGCTCTGTTTAAGGCTTTATAACTCCAGGTATGAGCATCACATAAACTTGGTAAATGGCTTAAATGAAACAAGACAGATGTACCAATTACAATACAAATTTAGATTTGTTTATTTTCATAATTTAAGTCAAAATAAAGTGCCACAAATGCAAAGAAACTTTGGAAAATAATAAAATAAAAATTGTTTTTCTTTAGTTTGCAACAAAATACTGAGAGCTACATAAGTGAAATCGGTATAATATATATACATTTCCTGGATCATAAACTCCATGTCCACAAATTTTGCAAAATCTGAGGATGATATGCAGAACCACTAAAGGTCTATGATGCAAAATATAGCAGTGTACCCTGTTGTCCATTTGTGTCTCCAAATCTATCCAAATGGCTAAATTGTGCACTGCTCTAAATAAAAAAAATGGTGATATATTTAACTACAAATCAACAGTTTTGGCTCATAAAACTCATTTTCAAGTGGGAATTACTATATTTTGGGTCCAAAACCCCTATGCAAAACATGTCATAAAATGACTAAAATTAGTTTTGTCCATTATAAGGCATATACATTTGCTCCTTCTGATGGCTTAAGATAAAAAACATTGATATCACAGTGTTACATACACCTAAATATGTTGCCTAATCATTCACTCTTGTACCTCAATAAAACGTCACTTTTCCCTGTACTCTACAGTATGTATGCTTTTGACCTGGGGTTGCATTTTTCTGTAGTTTTTTTAAAAAAAAGTTAATGTTCCTATTCATAATGGCTCCAAGGAAATTTTTACCTTAATCTACCACATATCAGCGCCCAGTAAATTGGAATGAGCATTTGTCATGCCCTAAGCGACAAGTATATACGCCATAGCCTAAATTATGTACGATAGCATGAACATAAAATAGTATTCCACCATTTGCAAGATTCTGCCAAATGCTCTATCTTCAATGAACATCGGTAGCCTACATCAAAAATCTATTTTACGATTGCACTACAGTATGTGAAATGCACTCAAAATGCGAAAATAACAATAGGGCTATCAAACATATTGGAAAGACCAATATAGTGCTCGAGTGGAAACACGAACGTACATATGTAGCCAGCGAGACCAACGCCGTTTTAGACGCAAAAATACTTACATATCGGGAAAGGGAAACTCCCCTCCCTAATGCGTTTTCTATAGAGCTTGCGTAATACCAGACTGTTAAAACGAAAACTGCCGTTACGCTGGGCTGTAGTCAATTGTTAAAAGCACCCAAAAAGACATGGCATATACCGTTGCTAAGGTTATAATGTACTCTATTGGATAAAAAAGCAGACAAATTTAACCAGAATGAACTGTAATGAATGATACAGGCTTACAGGGCATGGGGGTATTACGAATCGACGTTTCAGATAGTGTAATAGCGGTATAAAGTGTTGTATATTTCTCAAACCGATTGTACCAGACAATAAATGACCACTGAATTTTGAAAGGAACATCTCGATGTGTAAAACCAATGGTAGGATTGTATATTTATTTAATATTTAGTAGCATATATTGCTAGAATACATGGTAGAATGAGACAGTACTTTCAGTTTATTTTGCATTTGAGTGAGCAGGGCTTTTCACTGCTTTTCTGGCATACGATCAGGCTATTGTTGGGTTTATCTTGTTGCTATGACGTTATTCTAATTTTATATGATAAAAAAATATATTTATGAACTCAAACATAGACGCTATTGTCCACTATGTCCCGCATGGGTAGGTATAGACTAGGTGGGGGGTTGCTTGTTAAATGGACTTGCTACGGGGAAATAGTGACAATTAGAAACTCCGTATTCAGCAGAAATCGTCACGAACCGTCTACCGATAAAGTTAAAACACAGAGTTTGTGATTTCCACTAATAGTTTGGCTGCAGTAGCAACGAATGTCTCAGTTGAGCAAAAAGGTCCCGCCAGCGTCACCTTCTACGCAAAGGAGTTAATACACCTACAGACACTGTGGAGATTCTGGGCCAGGCCATACCAGAAAAAAACAGAGGCCAGTGTTACTACTGGCTTTGTAACCTTTAATTATTGCCTGATCTAGTCTCTCCACGTAGTAGCTCACGAACATTTCAATAAGAGCCAAAGCTGTGCCTCCCAAAAAGATCTCAAAAATCATAATGCTCACTAGGAGAGTGTTAATTTCCTTATCACCTTAAAAATGTGTTGTGTTTAGGGCTATATAAAATTTTCATGATACGATTATCATGGCAAAAAATATTGTGATAACGATATTATCATGATATTTATAGAAATCATACTATATTTTGCTCCTTTGTTTTCTCTTTAAAAACTGAAAACAACTAGCTTGCTAGCTAACGTTAGCCTCGAAACGAAGAATACTTTACCTAGACACTCGCTAGCTACATCGTTTCACTAAAATATCTACCTAGCAATCTAACGCTAGCGAAATTTTAACACATTCATTGATTCAGTCAAAAAATTGAATAAACTCTTCTAAAACAGGTATCTGGTTTGCATTAGATAAGATAGATAACTAGCTAGTAGCCGTGATAAATTAGCTAAGGTTAGCTAACGTTTGCTGAAGCTCAATGCTTACCTGTTCAGGAGAAAATTTGCCAGCTCGGCATCCGTTTTGAAATCCTTCTGGGCTCTAAGTTGTCTCTATCTTTCAAATGCAACTCCAAGATTTACCCGTGTTTTAGCACGGCTCTGGTCTTGGAGCTTTTTCGAAAGAGGACGAGGCTTTTTAGGTTGGGTAGAATCTAGTACAATCTCAGTTGATCCAGTTTGTTTGCTTGCTTCCATGGCTGCAGCGTGCTATGTTTGTGCGCCAATTTGTTTCATATCTGGCAACCCGGGGTGTCGAAATGGGCAGTGGGCGGAATCAACTTGGAGACGATCAGGCAGTGGGCGGAGTCAACTCGGAGAATAGTGAATCTGAACAAAAACGTCTCCGATGTAAAAAAAATAAAAATTTAAAAAAGCCAAGTTACTCATGCATAGCCTACATAGCGCTGTCTATCAGTCCTTAATTCCAACTTGCAAAAACTAGGCCTGCCTTTAAATTGATATCAAAATGTGGCCAAGTTAGAATTAACAATATTGCCTATCGTAGCTCACACTAAATAAACTAGCTCTATTCCAAAGCAATGCTATCCAAACTTTCCTAAATTATTTAATGCAAATCGATCCAACTCCTTATATTTTTTCAGATGTTCCCATCTCACGATGCAGATCGTGAAATGCAATTTCCTTAGCCTAGGCTGTTTAAAATAGGCTGCGTAAAGGACTTTTAAAAAGCAAGACGGGGAGAGGGAGGTAAATTGAGTTGCGGTTTCATGCAATTTTCTTAAATAATGTAACTAATGACAAAAATAACCAAAATTGGTGCTAATTTTATGGTATAAAGTTGAGAAGGAACTATTTGCTTCCTTATAGAATCAATTGTTTTCAGAACTACCAACGAGAGGTTTTTGCATAACTACGGACAAAATAGAACTAGTAACCAGAAATAGAATTAGCAACGAGATGTTTTCTGTTCAAATAGAACTAGCAACGAGCAGTTTTGCATGACAACGGCAAACTACATGCCAAAATGGCCTCGGAAGGATATTTAAATTTCAGCTGATAAAGTCGATAAAAATCAATAAATATAAATGTGACTATATATAATAATTGTTGGTAACCATGGTATAAGCGCAATAATGACCGAGGAGCCGGGCATTACACAGTTTAAATGCCCTCCGCGGAGGTAGTAAATTGCCCGAGGCGCAGCTGATGCCCTCCGCGAAGGGCATTTAAACTGTAATGCCCGGCTCCTCGGTCATTATTGCTTACTTATACCATGGCTTGGATAAATATTCGATTCTGATTGGCTGGAGGGTGGGCATTTAATTTGTGTAACCGCCCGGCTCTGAAGTAGCGCTGACAACATTGTAATCACCGTTCTAAATTAATAGGCCGTCTGCGTTATCTGCTGCCAGCGCCATTAGAGTCGACCCTTTTATGAATGGTATCCATGGGAACATCAACAGCTGATTAATAAAGCTGGAAAATAACGCTAAATCCGCTGATTTTAAAAGTTTGTATTCGCCAAATATCTTAGTTACAACAACTTTAATCTAGCAAAGCAGTTTTGTGGTTAGAGGTGCAGTATTTATTCAGTTTGGAAATATGAACGTAACATAGTAGGGCTTTACCTAATGTAATGTAATGCTAACGTGAGCAACGCTGGTTGCGAATGCGAGCAAGTTACTTCACAAAGCACGTTAATCTGTGTATTAAAAAAACATTTTATCCAGCGAAATGTCTTAGATATGACAAGTGTAAGAAAAAAAGGAACGGCTCCGATGTTCGTTGAAAATGACAAAGTTTATTCTTCGTAACAGCAGTTGTCAGAGATACAGCAATGCACTCTGGATTCAGCGGAGTAAAATCTGAATCCTGTTCTGTAAAATGGATGACTTTAAATACCATTTTCAGGCTTTGTTTTCTACAGGCAGGAAACAGAAATGTATGTTCGAAAATGATGTGATTGATTTAAGGAAGACTGGCTCCCTTAGATCAATCAGTCTGTCCATCAGTAGGGGGTCTGAAGGTGCAACTTCCCATGGTCTAACCAGGAACCAGTCTATTGTATTGCTAATCTAATTTCCTTGGTTGAAATAGGCTTTGATCACTCACTCCCTCCCAGCTGCTATTCTATAATTGAATGCTATGCCTAACAGTGGCGACGAGTCACTGCTTTCACTTACATTTTAACCTACATTGTATTTATGATAAGTTGGTTGATTCGGCCGGCGGCGTGGTTGATTTGTCAGTGTTTGAGTGGATCATGTCAGTTTAGAATCTTACAATCCCCCCTTTGATGCTTATCTGCCAGAAAGCATCACTTCACCCAAGTCTGACAAACAACATGAACACCTCATTCCCAAGAAGTGTGCCAGTGGCGGTGCTGTCCTGTCTTAGGTTGCCCTCTTTTGGCTTGGAGAGTCTTATCCGTCATGGGATCCAGCACCACACCCAGCTGGACTTATTGCCATATTCTGCCATGCTCTTACCTGGTGGAACTTATCATAATTACAATTTTATTGAGAATTTAGACTAGTGATAATAAAAGTCAGCTACCAGGAGGAGGTAGATCTAAGGACTACTTCATCCAATTTGCCTGTCTGATGATGTCGCTAGAAAACCCAAAATTCTGCCGCTTCAGAAATGAACTCATACAATACAACATAAAACTTTGAAACACAATACGAACTAGACAAACACATACGGCTGCTTTGAATGTCACTTCCCACAGAAGACCGGAGTATGCAATTTCTAAGTCACCATCATGCATCTGGTTTAACAGTTGCTCCGAGGAGACCATCAATAAAGTCCATGAGCTTTCGTCCAGTTGGTGTAGATTTGTGTTGTTTTGCCACTGGGTTGGATGCAACAGCGCCATGATACTTCAAAAATTTGGTCGTCAGTAGGTCTTTGTACATCCCCGTCACACTTTCCCGCCTGCAGTGCTCATCCATGTCAGGTGACCAAGCTGTCAGGTTGATGAGGACTGGTACATGGACCCACTGGATGTTGTTGACCGGTACTCCTGGGTTGGGCTGTCATCACTTCCGATTGGGGGCCATCCGTTGCTCTGGACATCCTCCTATCACCACGGCTGCTGGCAGTATCATTATCGTGCATATGGTCCACATTTTAAACAGGTGCCTGAAACAACAAATTAACAATTACTCCCCCTCCCCCCCACATAACAGGTGCCTGAAACATACAAAACAATTCATTTTGAACAATAATACAAACAATTAAATGACAAACAATAATACAAACAATTAATTTGCCCTCCCAATACATATGCAATAGACACCAAAAATGGATAACCCCCCCTTGATTGTAGACATACTATTAAGTATCTGACTGCAATCATTAATCCTCCCTCTGCTCTGCTGTTGCTTCCTGATCTCCTTTCAAATGTCTAACCTCTGCTTGCAATTCATGCAAAGTTTTAAGGAGGGCACAATAACTAAGCCTCTTCCTATGAGAAGATCTGCACTGTCTTGCTATGTGCCCATTGATCCCACATGCAAAACAAACAACCCAATTTGTCTCCTTATGAAAATGTCTGCATTGTCTTGCGATATGTCCTCTATCCCCGCATGCATAGCAGACAATTGCTCCACCTGAATCACCTTTTTTACATTGTCTTGCTATATGTCCACTCTCCCCACATGCATAGCATACAACCACTCTGCTTGGATTGAATTTAAGGGGCCTTTCAGATCTAGCATGCCTACCATTGTTAGGCACATGTCCTTCATTTCCTGATGAACCAGATTTACGGAAAGAGGTATTATGTGATGATTCCCTCCAAATTGCTGCTATGGGCTTAGTTGGGTTATTGTGTATATTGATGTTATATAACTGAGTCATTTTTGCTACTATATCGGAATATGGTGTGTTGGAATCTATGTGTAGTGCAAGGGCAGTTTGTGTGTGTGTGTCACATTGCGAAATTAAAGCGGATTTGAACATGGGATCCTGCTGCGTCAGATTCTCTACACCGCTGTACGAACTAAATGCTTCCCACAATCTCGCGGCATATGCTGCTGGATGTTCGCCTGGTGACATCACAACCTCTCTTATCTTGTCCCAATCGACCAAGCGTGTCCCTAGAACCCCCAACAATGCAGTTTTCCTGTCATCTCTCCTCGCATTCCTGTTGTGAATAGTCTGAGGGAGCGCACTAGCTAACGCATGGGGCAAACAAGCATTCAGTATTATGCAAGCATCAGCATCCGTCAAACGATGTAGGTCAACCATCCTCTCTAAATTGGCTAAAAACTCCATGGGGTCTCGCCTTGCAGGCTCATACGTACCAATATTTTTAACCAAAGATTCAATTTCACTGGGCGACAATGGTTTTACAGTCGTAGTGGTCCTTATACGGTCTCCCCCCTCCCCAGGTACAATCGTCATTGTCTCATGCACTGGTGCTACAGGGAATTTCACCGTACAGTCAGAATTGTTGTCCCAAGCATTATTTGTGTTATGTTTACCGGGTTTATTCCAGAAATCACTCTCACGGTAATCTGTTCGGTCTACACAGTGCTCTGTATTTTTATTGCATTTTTTAAATAAGTGGTCGTATGCGTTTTGTAACTTTTTTACCTCTGTGTGGGTACTATCCAATTCGCGCTGTAACTCAGAATTAAATTGCTTTGATTCGGCAACCTCTTTACGCAGATCCAATTGTATCTCGGCATTCAAGTTAGCGTGTACATGGTTACTTTTAATAGCTGTTTGGTTCTCCTCGATCTGTTGCTTTAAATTGTCGTTCTCCACTTCAAGAGCCTCTAATCTCTTGTTGCATAATTTATATGAAGCAAGAACACCCGTCATAGCTACCGCAATCTTCCCTTTTTTATTTAATTTGCCAACCTTTGGGTGGCTCTCAAATTGGGACACAGCCCATGTATACGGCTTCTCCTGACTTTGAATGCCTTCTAGAATGTCAGATTTGCCGTGCTTGGCAATGTAACGAACCATAAAGCTCTCCATAGCTATATTCTACCAAAAGTCGACCGACAACCAAATATAATATTCTAGCCTTGTTACGGTATCCAACCAAACAATCTGTCAAATTATATAAGGTAAGCCTATATCAGGACAACCCAAATTACCCAGTTACTTTAGGATAATATAAATTACAGTTGCTGTTCCAGTGCTTCGGACACAGCCAACTCAACTCTTCCAGTTACTTTAGGAAGTATTCACTTACAACACCCAATTATCCAGTTACTTTAGGATAAAAAATAAATCACAGTTGCTGCTCCAGTACTTCGGACACAGCTAACTGAACTATTCCAGTTACTTTAGGAATTACGTTTAGACTAAATGTCCCAGTACTTCGGGCACATTAATTCTACCGACCAGTTACTTTAGGCCTAGCTACCAAAGTTAATTCCAGTACTTCGGAATTAAAATTGGCCTACAACACTCCTACTGTCAGTTACCAAACAAACAATGTTTCAACAAAGTTTCTCCCGTCCAGGTCGTTTTTAACCAGGGGGGATTTTGCTATAGCCTATCTTAAAACCAGCATAAACACAAGGAACCAAATCTCTTACCAAGTTGTTTTAGTGGTCCCAGTTATCTTGAAGAAATCGCCGTTGGTGGGTTTCTTCTGTCACCTCGTCTCCAAAAGTTCTTCTGGTTTTCTTCAGGCTTCTTGAAATCACCTCCTGGCTGGCTCGCCAATGTAAGAAAAAAAGGAACGGCTCCGATGTTCGTTGAAAATGACAAAGTTTATTCTTCGTAACAGCAGTTGTCAGAGATACAGCAATGCACTCTGGATTCAGCGGAGTAAAATCTGAATCCTGTTCTGTAAAATGGATGACTTTAAATACCATTTTCAGGCTTTGTTTTCTACAGGCAGGAAACAGAAATGTATATTCGAAAATGATGTGATTGATTTAAGGAAGACTGGCTCCCTTAGATCAATCAGTCTGTCCATCAGTAGGGGGTCTGAAGGTGCAACTTCACATGGTCTAACCAGGAACCAGTCTATTGTATTGCTAATCTAATTTCCTTGGTTGAAATAGGCTTTGATCACTCACTCCCAGCTGCTATTCTATAATTGAATGCTATGCCTAACAGTGGCGACGAGTCACTGCTTTCACTTACATTTTAACCTACATTGTATTTATGATAAGTTGGTTGATTCGGCCGGCGGCGTGGTTGATTTGTCAGTGTTTGAGTGGATCATGTCAGTTTAGAATCTTACACAAGTTACATCTAACAGTAACAAACTTTGTATCTATAGTAGGCTATTTTTTCAGATGTTCCCATCTCATGATGCAGATCGTGAAATGCAATTCCTTAGCCTGGGCTGTTTAAAATAGGCTGCGTGACCAAAGCATTTTTAAAAAGCAAGACGGAGAGAGGGCGGTAAATTAAATTGCGGTTTCACAAATGACAAAAATAACCAAAATTGGTGCTAATTTTATGGTATAAAGTTGCAAGGTTTTTGCATAACTACGGACAAAATAGAACTAGTAACCAGAAATAGAATTAGCAACGAGATGTTTTCTGTTCAAATAGAACTACCAACGAGCAGTTTTGCATGACAACGGCAAACAACATGCCAAAATAGCCTCGGAAGGATATTTAAATTTCAGCTGATTAAGTCGATAAAAATCAAGTAAGCAATAATCAACGACGAGGTGTGCATTACACGGTTTTAACCGCACGACGATGAGGCGAAGAACCACCTGACGCGAAGCGGAGGGTGGTTGCCTCAGCGGAGTGCGGTTAAAACCGTGTAATCCACACCTCGGAGTTGATTATTGCGCTTATACCATGGTTACCAACAATGATTATATATAGTTACTTTCATATTTATAGATTTTTATCGATTTAATCAGCTGAAATTTAAATATACTTCCGCAGCTCTTTGGGCTTGTTGTTTTTGCGTTGTCATGCAAAACAGCTGGTTGGTAGTTCTATTTGAACAGAAAACATCTCGTTGCTAATTCTATTTCTCGTTACTAGTTCTATTTAAGTGCGTTGCTATGCAAACCCTCTCGTCGTTAGTTCTGAAAAAAATGTATTCTATCGGGGGGGGAAATTGTTCCTTCTCGGTTATAACATACAATTGGCACCAATTTTGGTTGATTTTGTCATTACATTATTTAAGAAAATTGTATGAAACCATAACTCAATCAGATTCAACATTACCTCCCTCTCTCTGTCTTGCTTTTTAAAAATGGTTTGGTCACGCAGTGTGTAGCAGATTCGCATCATGATGTCCTATGGGACCATCTAAAAAATACTACGGAGTTTGTTAGATGTAACTTATCGAAGAATTTTCGCTGGATAAAACGTTTTCTACATTTATACCATGGCTTGGCTAAATACTCGATTCTGATTGGCTGGAGGGTCGGCATTTATTTCGTTAAACCGCCCGGCAATTAAGTAGCGCTGGCAACATTTTAATCACCGTTCTAAATTAATACGCCGTCTACGTTATCTGCTGCCAGCGCCATTAGTCGACCCTTTTATGAATGGTATCCATGGCAACATGAACAGCTGATTAATAAAGCCGGTAAATAACGCTAAATCCGCTGATTTGAAAAGTTTGTCTTCGCCAAATATCTTAGTTACAACAATTTTAATCTAGCAAAGAAGTTTTATGGTTAGAGGTGCAGTATTTATTCAGTTTGGAAATATGAATGTAACATAGTAGGGCTTTACCTAATGTAATGTAACGCTGACGTGAGCAACGCTGGTTGCGAATGCGAACAAGTTACTTCACAAAGCACGTTAATCTGTATATTAAAAAAAACATTTTATCCAGCAAAATGTCTTAGATATGACAAGTTACATCTAACAGTAACAAACTGTATCTACAGTAGGCTATTTTTTTCAGATGTTCCCACCTCATGATGCAGATTGTGAAATGCAATTTCCTTAGCCTGGGCTATTTAGTCCTCTTCCTACCGAGGGCAAAATAGGCCAATTTTTGCCTGTTTTCACTAGTGACAAACAAAGGTGGTTATCTCAAAAACTATAAATGGTACAAATATGATTCATGGCTTTTATTAAAGCAGACACCTGCAGTATTACGACTAAGCAGTGAGAACTCATAGAAATCCAGTTTTTGATACTTAACTACAACAATTTATGTACAGAAAATATAAAAAAACTAAAAAACGGGTACCTACATTCAAGTTTAAGAATTTGTACCTGGGGAGCTACAAATGCTATGGAGGAAATGACTCCTCTATCTGATTCATCAATATGCTGCCTACCTCTGGTAACGATCTGGTGTCAATATCTCAAACCATTCAAATTTTACAGGGTTTTTTTTCAGGTGAACCTTTTTCGTTATCCAAATGGTGCCAAATGTGCCAAAAATGGCAATGTTCCAGAAAGGTCTCAATATGATTTATTTTTTAGGTTTTTACAATAAAATGAGGTAATTTGTCAATATTGGCAATAAAAGTTAATTTTTAGATGTGTTCTTGGTGCTCTTCATATTACACAACTAACTACCCGAGGTTACAAAAAGCTGTCAAAACCCATGTAGCAGCACAGTGAATCTTGTGTATTTCACCAGAGCCCCATTAGCCAGAAATGAGTCCAGAGGTGCGTTCAAATTCAGCGAACAAGGCGAACGTTTGCGAACGTTTGCAAACTATTTCAAAAATAAAATAAAAAATCAAAAGTCCACCAGTTTCCTAGATAAAATAAAAACACCCCTGCTGTAACAAATAAAAAGATCCTTGCCCTCTAATTGCTGAAGTTACCGTATTTACACAAAGAAAGTACAAAATGGCAGGGTCCAAAAAGCTTGAAAAAATGAACTAAAAACAAAAAAAGGCAAAGGATCAAAACATGGGGGTGGAGGGTGAGGAGAGATTATTTAACCATTCATACAGAAGCCATTTAGACTACACATTCCCTCAGGAGAGCAATCAGCATCATTACAAACCCCACTAACCCTGTCCATGGAATTGTCCACCATGTTGCTATACCCATTAGTCCCCCTTATCCAACAACAATCAACAATAATAATAATAAACAAGTACTCCCTCATGTTATCATGTTCTCTCCCTCATACCATGCATAAATTGCCATTTTGTTTACCTGCACAGCGTTCTGTACTGCATACAGAACAATTTACTCATGTGGAACAATGACTTTACTAAACACTTCCAGAAGCCATTTCACACTAAAAAAAATCGATTTAGTAGCTCATCTCAGACACAAATAAATTCAATTCAATTTTATTTATATAGCGCTTTTCACAGATGACTGTCACAAAGACGCTTTACAGAACAGAAAGGGGAGGAAAGGGGAAATGGGAAATGCCAGCTCTAAGCCAGCTCTAAGCCCCCAGATAGCAGAGGTAAAAACTCTAGTAGGAGAGAAAACCCTCATACTGTGGCGAGAAAAAACTCCCCGATGGGAAGAAATCTCGAGAGGAACCTGGCTATTGGGGGGCTGCCCATCCTCCACTGGCCTATGGGTTGATTATGTCATAGGGAGGTATCCTATTCTGATGACTCCATCATGTAGAGATCAGCAGTGGCAGGTGGGGGGCGACTAGCTGGTCTTGGGCTGGAGCTCCGGGCCAGGAGGGGGGCGAGGGAAGGACGCGGAAACTCGGGAAACTTGGGCTAGAGCTCCGGGCAGGTGCCCAGAGCAGGGAAGAGGAAAAAAATAAATAAATAAAAAACATTGTTAGGGGGTTCAGATGGTAGCAGAACAAACACAGCAGGAGAGACAGAGGTGCCTGCTGCGATAAGGAAACCCCGGCAAAATAAGGCTATGGCAGCATAGCTAAGGGCTAAACAGAGGCAGGGGCCAATACAGCCATGAAGGGCAGGCTTGAGACAGTCACCACTAGACCATGACCGGTCGAGCTTAACACAACACTACCAATAATGATCCAGTGACAGCACTGACCGCTCAGTCCACCAGAGACTCTATAGCTAATGCCAGCCACCCACTCCTGCCCCTCAACTATAGGACAGACTAAAAAGATGAGTTTTAAGCCTAGCTTTAAATAGACTGACAGTGTCTGCACCCCGAACATGAGCAGGCAATTTGTTCCATAGGAGAGGAGCACGATAGGAAAAGGCTCTACCACCTATGGTACTTTTAGCTATTTTAGGAATAACAAGGAGGCCTGCGCCCTGCGAACGGAGCGTTCGTGAGGGATTATAAGGGAAAAGTAAATCCCTTAAATATAATGGGGCAAGCCCATGTAAGGCTTTAAAGGTAAGTAATAGAATCTTATAGTCTATTCGAAATTTGACTGGCAACCAGTGAAGTGAAGCTAACACTGGGCTGATGTGTTCAAATCTTCTAGTTCTCGTGAGAATACGAGCTGCTGTATTTTGAATTAGCTGAAGCCCTTTCAGAGAGGAATGTGTACATCCAGACAAAAGAGCATTACAATAATCTAATCTAGAAGTAACAAAAGCATGGACTAGCTTTTCAGCATCATGTAGGGACAGTATTTTTTGAATTTTTGAGATATTTCTCAAGTGATAGAAAGCAACCCTAGAGATGTCTTTAATGTGTGTATCAAATACTAGATCTGGATCAAACAGATAGCTAGCTGCTTGTTACCTGTAATTTTGCTTGCTAGCTTGCCACTGTAAAGGTAATACTATCTATATTAATTTAGCTGAGAGGGACCGATTTTATGCATAAGTATATAAGGTTAGTTAGCTTCACAGAAGAAACACAAGGATTCACGCATTGCAGCTAAATTGCAGATTTCCTTCGATGCTTACACCAAACTTACCGTTTCCACAAACATCTGTGTTGTTGGCAACGCCACGTAACACGTGCGAGTTTGTCAACACAGACAATACACCCTAAGTTTACTTCATAAATTATTTATCATACCGTTGGAATGTGCAATTTTTAATATTAATTGATTAAAAATTGCGCCTCGGGCAATTTACTACCTCCGCGTCGGGCATTTAAACTGTGTAATGCCCGGCTCCTCGGTCATTATTGCTTACATAGCCTATAGGCTACAGATTAGCCTAGCTTGCATTCACAAGCAGTCAGCGTGTTGCCGACGTGAATTTACATGCAAATTCCTACTATGATAAATTCGTATTTCCAACTGAATAAATACTGCACTTCTAACCACAAAATGTTTTGCTAGATTGAAGTAGTTGTAACTAAGATATCTGCCGAATACAAACTTTTTTTAATCTGTAGATTAATGTTGTTTACCGATTTTTATAAATCAGATGTATGCTGTTGCTACGGCAACGTTAACTTCTACCTTAGAGACGGATTTATGGCTCGCAGTAAAAAAAAAAAGATTAGGCTACGCATTGCACATAAACACCATGCGCTTTGCTAACTCCGTGATAATGTAACTATGGCTAGCTATATAGTTACCTCGCCACGTATTGCATTTGCATTATCTTAAAAACAATGACAAAAGTTTATCGTAGCCAAAGTTAGCCCACTATTTGCAGCATACCTACGAGGCGAAGTAGCCGTCTGCCGTAGGCTACAGTAACGTTAGTCACTGAGGAAAATAAAGTTAGGTAGGCTACATTTGTTTACTTTATTAATTCACTTTATTTATTCCACTTATTTTCTAGAACGTCTTGGACTCTGAATTGACCGGTCATGTTTGCAATTCCCAGGTTGCATATTGTTCTAGCTGGCCAGGCAGGCAGCGCATTAATTTAGAACTGTGATTAAACTTGTGACCCGGATGACTGACCGGTTATACAGAATAACGACCAGTCATTGACCAATCAGAATCGAGTATTCACCCATACCATGGTATAAGTAAGCAATAATGACCTCGGAGCCGGGCATTACACAGTTTAAATGCCCGACGCGGAGGTAGTAAATCGCAGAGGGCAATTTCCCTCCGCGAAGTGCATTTAAACTGTGTAATGCCCGGCTCCGAGGTCATTATTGCGCTTTGGCAGCTTCTCAACTTTATACCATAAAATTAGCACCAATTTTGGTTATTTTTGTCATTAGTTACATTATTTAAGAAAATTGCATGAAACCGCAACTCAATTTACCTCCGTCTCTCCGTCTTGCTTTTTAAAAATGCTTTGGTCATGCAGCCTATTTTAAACAGCCCAGGCTAAGGAAATTGCATTTCACGATCTGAATAATGAGATGGGAACATCTGAAAAAAATAGCCTACTGTAGATACAGAGTTTGTTACTGTTAGATGTAACTTGTCATATCTAAGACATTTCGCTGGATAAAATGTTTTTTTAATATACAGATTAACGTGCTTTGTGAAGTAACTTGTTCGCATTCGCAACCAGCGTTGCTCACGTCAGCGTTACATTACATTAGGTAAAGCCCTACTATGTTACGTTCATATTTCCAAACTGAATAAATATTGCACCTCTAACCACAAAACTTCTTTGCTAGATTAAAGTTGTTGTAACTAAGATATTTGGCGAATACAAACATTTTAAATCGGCGAATTTAGCGTTATTTGCCGGCTTTATTAATCAGCTGTTGGTGTTGCTATGGATACCATTCATAAAAGTGTCGACTCTAATGGCGCTGGCAGCAGATAACGTAGACGGCGTATTAATTTAGAACGGTGATTAAAATGTTGCCAGCGCTACTTCAGAGCCGGGCGGTTTAACAAATTAAATGCCCACCCTCCAGCCAATCAGAATCGAGTATTTATCCAAGCCATGGTATAAGCGCAATAATGACCTCGGAGCCGGGCATTACACAGCTGCAGTGTACACACAGCGGCTGTGCCTCGGGCAATTTACTACCTCCGCGTCGGGCATTTAAACTGTGTAATGCCCGGCTCCTCGGTCATTATTGCTTACTAATGGCTGTAGACTTTATAAAATTTGAATGAGACCTCAAAATTCCAAATTTTGGACGATGAATTGTCCATAGACTTAACATGGGAAAAACAAAATGCTAACCTAAAAATCTGGATAGCTTCTCAACGGTAGAATAATTCCATCGTTATAAAGTTCTAAATTAATGTGAGAACAATGGGAGACCATTATGATGAGCGTTGTAATAACGTTACTTAGGGAACAAGCGATATTGCGTGCTAGAACCCCTCACTACATTCAAAATATGTTTTGCGTTATTTAATTTAATAATTATTAAAAATAACAGTCATCAATTAAATCGCCAAATTCTTTGATAGGTAAGTCGAACAGTAACCTGGTGGATCAACCAACAAGTCAAAACGGTCTAAATCAGGTCTTAAGGTTAAATAATTTTATTAAATGAAAAAAAACTGTCAATTAGAATAATGACTTCAAATCATACATTCACTAATGAGTGTAGACTGACTACTTATAATTTACAAAGAGGAAGACATTAAACCAGACATTAATTAGAATATACCAGCAAAGAGAGATATAAGCCAGAAATTGCCAATATTATTTATCCTCCAGCTGAACAGGAACAAAAGGAACCACCACCACAAAAATGACTCCAAACTGAACTAAGGCTTCTTTCCTTCAGCTGTTATAAATACCTTATTCTCCACAGGAAGGGCATCCCTGCCCTGATTGGGTTGATGTGTGAGAAAGGGTGACAAAGACTGGCTTATCTTTGATGTTTGTGGGGGTGAGTGAGTGAGACAGAAGGAGAGGGGGGGGGGGGGGGGGGGGCAAGAGATGGAGGAGCTGGGTAGTTTACTTATATCTAAATATTAGATGTTCTACAGTATGATCTATCAATTATCTCCACTAGTTTAAAAATGGTATGCTACGTACCAACACAGTTTGTGGTCAAGCTCTGCTGAAAGAGTGATACAAGGTATGTGGTCCCAGGTAGGACACATGGCCATACTGGAAATGAAGAATGCTTTATAAAAGTGCAAAATCTGTAAGTCTATTGCTGCCAGCTTTAATATCCACAATTGCCAATAGTGTGCAGAGCACCTACAGTCAAGCCGGAAAGTCTGCACACTCCTTTCACCTTCTCCACGTTTTATTACGTTACAGACATATTCTACAATAGATTAAGTTAATTTTTTGTCTCGAAATTCTACACAAAATAGCCCATAATGACAAAGTGAAAACAGGTTTTTAGACATTTGTGCTAATTTATTAAAAATCAAAATGTTAAATATCATATGTACACAAGTGAGCTGAGGTGCATTTTGTTTCCACTGATACTGCTTGAGATGTTTCTACAACTTAATTGGAGTCCACCTGTGATAAATTCAATTGATTGGACATGATTGGGGATTCCCAACACCTGCCTATATAAGGTCCCACAGTTGACAGTGCATGTCAGAGCAAACTCCAAGCCATGGGGTCAAAGGAATTATCTGCAGACCTCAGAAACAGGATTGTGTCAAGGCATAGATCTGGAGAAGGGTACGGAAAAATCTCTGCAACTTTACAGGTCCCAAAAGCACAGTGGCCACCATCATTCATAAATGGAAGAAGTTTGGAACCACCAAGAATCTTCCTAGACCTGGCCGCCCCCGGCCAAACTGAGCAATCGGGGAAGACGGTCCTTGGCCAGGGAGGTGAGCAGGAACCCGAGGGTCACTCTGACGGAGCTCCAGCGTATCCTTGTGGAGATGGGAGAACCTTTCAGAAGATCAACCATCCAGGCAGCACTCCACCAATCAGGCCTTTATGGTAGAGTGGCCAGACGGAAGCCCCTCCTTAGTAAAAGGCACATCACAGCCCGCTTGGAGTTTGCCAAAAGGCACCTAGAGGACTCTCAAACCATGAGAATCAAGATTCTCTGGTCTGATGAAAACAAAATTTAACTTTTTGGCCTGAATACCAAGCGTCACGTCTGGAGGAAACCAGGCACCGCTCATCACCTGGCTAATACCATCCCTACAGTGAAGCATGGCGGTGGCAGCATCATGATGTGGGGATGTTTTTCAGCAGCGGGAACGGGGCGACTAGTTCTGATAGAGGGAAAGATGAATGCGGCTAAGTACACCGAGATCCTTGAAGAAAACCTGCTCCAGAGCGCTCTGGACCTCAGAGTGGGGCGAAGGTTTACCTTCCAACATGACAACGACCCGAAGCACACAGCCAAGAGAACAAAGGAGTGGCTTCGGAGAAAGTCTGTGCATGTCCTTGAGTGGCCCAGCCAGAGCCCAGACCTGAATCCAATTGAACATCTGTGGAAAGAGCTGAAAATGGCTGTGTACCGACGCTCCCCATCCAACCTGACGGAGCTTGCAAGGATATGCCAAGAGGAATGGGCAAAAATGTCCAGAAACAAGTGTGCCAAGCTCGTAGCTTCTTTCCCAAGATGCCTTGAAGCTGTAATCGCTGCCAAAGGTGCAGCAACCAAGTATTAGGCTAAGGGTGTGTACAGATATGTAACCCCTAAATAACCTATTTTTGTCAGTAAAATAAAATTGCATATTCTAAAAACCTGTTTTCACTTCATCATTATTGGCTATTGTGTGTAGATGTTTGAGGCAAAAAATGAACTCAATCTATTGTAGTATAAGTCTGTAACGTAATAAAATGTGGAGAAGGTGAAAGGGGTGTGCAGACATTCTGGCTTGACTGTACATAGTCTGAGTATGAATTAGGCTCTTTGAGAGAAGGTTTGAATCTTAAGCAATCTGCCCAGTGGTGAGTGTTTGAAGTACAGTAGACATGGCTGTCAATGCTCTGTGCTGATGGAACTTGATGGAGAGCAGGCTGGTGTTAGCGATAGGGCTGATCAGTTTAATTTCCTGTCTTTTGATGATTTAGGCAAACACAAACATTTCACTTAAAAACCGTTTTTGTGATAAATAGTATATAGCGTCACGCATAGGGAGAACATGAAAGACATGAGAAACGAGCGCTAAAGCGCTTTTTTTGCAGCAGCAGCAAATGTTTTATATATATCGTAGGCTATAGTTGTAACTGGATTATATACAGTGCCCTACACTATTATTGGCACCCCTGGTAAAGATGAGTAAAAAGGGTTATAAAAAATTCACCGTTTGGTGAATTAGCTTAATGTCACACTGAAAAAATGAGAAAAATCCAACCTTTAATTGAAGTAAATTTATTATGAGAAAAAGAAATCCCTCAAGAAATAATTATTTTTAACAAAACCATGTGTGCCACAATTATTGCCACCCCTGCACTTAATTTTTTTGTTTTTAAGAAGGTTTTGTGAATCCGGCCCCTGTATTCCTCAGATCCTGCCCTGATAATTCATTAAGTATGCATGGGCCAGGAGAAGGGAACCCCCTCCCCCTCTTTCAACCACTTAAAAGTGGCACAGTTTTTACTTTTTAGTTGGGAGTCTTGTATCTGGTGTGGCGTTGTGGTGTTCGGTCTTGTGCTGGGCCTTTCTTGGCCTTACAGCTCATCTGGAATTTTACATTTCACCCCTGGTCTTTTTGAATATTCTGCTGTCTGTTGGTTTTTGGACTTTGGTCTTGGAACATACTGGAGATTACTTTGGGAGAGACAAGCAGTGGTCTGGTATCATCTTTCATTCATTTTCTGTGACTAACTTGCCTATGCCTGTAACGTTCATTGTTTGTTAAAGTAGGTGAACTTTCATCTTTAGTTAAGGCGTTGAATACTTGCTGTAACTTAATAAATCTCTTAATTTTAATCTGGTTGTGAGTTTGATAAAGGCTGATCCAACAGGTTGCTATGCCTATCAATGAACTTGGCGATTTAATTGATATTTGATAATTAACAAATTAAATCAAATACATTTTTTATGTTGGATAAGTTGGGGGTTTTAGCACGCAATACCACATGTGTTCAGTATTCAGAGTGCTGAACATTGTACAAGGGCACTGACTGTTGGAACTGCTGGATTTAGGAAATACACATTTTACTTAACTCATTCAGCGCTGTGGGCGACTTTAGTCGACGAACATACGAACAGTCTAAAGTGCCGAGGGACCAGTTTTTTATTTTTATCTTTACTCTGCTACACCGGTAAACAATTCTGGATTTGAGTCTGGAAAATTAAACGACCAATTTACAATTCCGTTCTTTTACCCGGATTTGCTTTTTTTAATTTTTTTATTTTTAAACATGGTTCTAAATGGAAATATTTGAAGTTTTATTTATCCCATGTTAAAAAAATAAATTAAAAAAACTCATGTGTAACCATCTAAACCGGGGCGTGGGAATAACGCGTCCCTGTCAATTTGTACCAACACATTTCTGCGCCAGTGACCAAGAATATGAACACAATCAAGTCAGCAATATAACAAACTAGGCTACTGCTATGCTACTGTCTCAGTTACAGGAGAAAATTGTGTATGCAGGTTCGACGTGTGGGCAGTGGGCTTTGTGTTCACCCGCATGGTGAGCCTCACACTACTGTTCCTGGCAGTGGGATTTGGGTTGGCTCGAGTGGAGAGCCAAGGTCTGGATTGGGAGGCAGGGAACTTCAACACTCTTCTCATCAGGTGATGCCTAAAGTGCCCCCCACACACACATACACACATTATGCACGTATACACACCAGTGCAACACACACTGACACAGACAACCTGCTCTCTGTCACCCCCTGCAGGATGGCCGTGTTGCTGATGGTGTGCTTGACGCAGGCCTGGCTTCTGTGGAAGCTGATTCGCTTCCAGCTGCGACGCTGGCGCCAGTTCAGGCAGGAGCAGGCTACCCGCAAGAGAGCAGCAGCTAAGCAGCCACCCCGCACCACCAAGCGGGACAGCGGTGAGTCCCGCCTCCCCTAAAGCTCCAAACCCTCCTGCCGCAAGAAGTTGACCTTCAATGCTGTCCTTTCCTTTGCCAGGTGGGCACGAGAACGGCACGATCAAAGCGGAGAACGGCGCCTCACCACGACCCAAGAAGATCAAAGCTCCTTAACCCTGCCCTCTGGTCTGACCGGTATGGAACAGGAAACAAGCAGGTTATTGGTTGTGCCTTCTGAGGCCGACGCCCCAAGGCGATACCGTCGGTGCCTAATTCATGGGAACCAGGGCAACGCGTTGGGAGCGACAGCCAATGTCCTCAAACCCTGACGGATGTATTTGTTTTTTGTTTTTTTATTATGTTCTTTTTTTTAAAACTCACACTTAGCTGTCTGCCCCCTAAATCTCCCTCAGTGCTTTCAGGATGGTTGTGCTGCTCCACTAGTATATTGGGGGCCTTGTTCTAGTGTCATGTACTGCATGCACACAGCCCCCCCCCCCCAAATTCACCCTGCTTCTTATCTCCACATTGGCTCTGGCATATTGAAGTGGCTTTGCTTTCTTGGCCCAGTACTACCAGGGTAGGTGAACTGTGAGTGCAGCTGCTGCTGGGATAGTCAGTGGCCCCTGCAGGCCACGCCCCGTTGGTTAACACACAGAATGCTGCAAACTCTTAAGGGACGGCATACAGCAAAGCAGGTGTCTACTCAGAAATGGAGCAGAACTTGGCCTCACAGCAGAGTGGATTGCAGACTTCTTCACGGTTCCAGTGCAGCTCCTTCACATCTATGATACCATACTCCTCCAGTTATAAAGTAGGCTCACATTTCAGTCAGGGATATGGGACAGTATCACAAGGTTGAATCTCACTTTGGTGTAAAATGCTTGATTTTCAAAATTCATAGCATCAGTAAATAATCCTCTTTTCAGTCCACAAAAAACATGATATATGGATTGCTTCTACTATTAAACTCATGAATTGAGCAAAAATATTAATGGAATCAAACATGGCATAGCCTATTATCATTTATCATTAAGTATTTTCTTGTAGCAGTTCAATGCCAACTTGTCGACAGTGACAAAAAACAGGAAGTTGACTGAGAAACATAAAAATGGCTGATTTTTTTTCTTCTTTGCCTTAATAAAACGGGAAATCGGTCTGAAGTTTTAAGTAAAAAAAAACTAAATGGAAAGACATTGTGTGGACATTTTTTCTCATAATTGTTTCACCAGTGGTGTTCATTTTCAGAAGCATGTTTCACATTTTGTATACCACATTTTGTTTCCCCACACAGTTCAATTATTTCAGTATGTAAAATGTATTCTCAATGTTACATGGTAGTCTTGGAACCCAGACAGATGGCAAGAGATGATTACTCTAGCAATAGTTAGCAATGATAGTTGCAGGGATATGCCAGGTTAGATATTGATACTGCCATTAGGTTAGTTGGTTCATGGAAATCTTTTTCTGATTTAAATGTCTGTGTTCACATAATGGTTACATCCCAAAATGTTGGTAGGTTCATCACTCTGAAATGTACTGCTTTTACCAGGTTTACAGTGAAGAGGTAGAAGATCTAGCATGTGAGGCTCTCTGTAGCTCTCCATAATCATGGTATCAGGAAGTACATTCTCATCAAATGTCTGTCCATTTGACTGATTACAGATTGCAGAAGCCTGCACGGATCTGGGACTGGACTAAATGTAGATATACGTGCAACTGTGAATCTAGTGCAACTCTGTATTGGACATCAAATTGCCCTTTAATGAGTGAATCAATTTCAACTTAACATTTAGGTTTTTTTTATCAAAAAAAAATAAATCTGCATTGGGATAAATGAAAATCGACTGAATTGGGTGTATGTTGACATGTTCTTGATGGAGTATTGAGCAAGGTTGAGATGACAGGGAAGGCTACAAATAGGTGACCTTGCGACTCTTGAAAGCACAGGGCTTCCCTCAGCTGCAGCCCAAATGTGTACCTACCCACAAGACAGTCAAGCCAATGTCATTGTTGTTGAAGGTATGCAGAGGACGGATGTATGAGCACCACATCTCTGCTCTTGGGATTTTCCATCTCGTTGTCTACTCAATATTTGTAACATGTTATTTAAGCTGGAATACGCAACTTTTTTTAAAGCAAAATATCGGGTAACAGTCACGCTTAGTTGGTAGCAATCATAGAAAGAACTGTTGTAAGAGAAATCCAGCACCATACTCTGTGTTTATACCCTAAAATTCACCATTCGAAAAGCAGAGATATGGGCCAAATTTTTTTTGAACAGCTAGGTCAGTTCATGTCGCGAACCAATCAACAATGAGATTTACCTTGTGAGTTCACCAGCTAGAAGTTTCACCTAACAATGGTGGAGAAGCAACCCATTACACCAGCGGTATTTGACGCAAAGAAAAAGGGAATTGGATAAAGCTCACTCAAAAACTAGGGTAAACATAGGTGCTCATTTTAGAAGGTGGTGAGATGTCCGGGAGCGAATTGGTTTAAAGACAGGCGTGGAGGTCCCATTGTTTCTACTGGACAGGTAGGTCAAAAGTTTCAACACTAATTCACCTGGACTTTCTGCTTGCCAGCCGATTGTATTTGCCTATAATGGATAGTAGCTAGGTTGCTATTATTATAACCGTGCGCGCAGGGGGTATTGTTTTCACTCCTGTCTGTGTTTGTGTCCCTATGATCCATAACTCGAACAATTCTACTCTGAATGTGATGAAACTTTGTGGGAATATTGACAGTTGGGCAATGACCTGAATTTAGAATTTTTTTCCCCAATCGGTCAATGCCCCGCCTTCACAGTGCAAGATCAAATTTTTAGCCCCATGCATATTACGTTCAGGGTCGACATTAGCACACACGCGGGTGTAGCATCTCACAGTGCGCCATTCTAGTTCATAATGTTACTTCATTCTGCGGCTAGTTTTTGGAAGAAGGAAATGTTTGCTAAAGTTATATGTCGTATAGATTGCGTTACCTTGAACCGGCTACTCAGCTATAACCATGCATGTCAGCTGTAGCCAGATAATCACTCTTGTAGCTGACATTTTTACTGTAACGTTAGCTATATCAGGCTGTAATCCGGCAATCGTGCCTAGAAAACTTGCAAGTTCACACCAAGGTCTGTGGAAGCGGTGGGGTGGGGGTTATGTCTCTTTCTCTGGGTTATGAGTCTGAAATGTTTTGAGAACAAAAGACTGTTGAGAAAGTTGCGTACTCCAGCTTCACTATGCCTGCCTGGGGAAATGTTTTTTTCACAGGGATGATCTTTATTTGGGGAATTATTTATGGTTAATTATGCTCCAAGTCGACCAATGTATGAAATATTTTTTATAAGCCAGACTACAGATTCAACCTTACTACAGTGCACTTTGCGGTTTAAGTAACACTGACTTTTTATTAAACAGTGAGAGTTGAGGTCAGTGAAATGGGTCAGAGAAATATCGTAAGACTTGTTTTTTTTGTAACACTAAGGACAAACTACACAACACTTCATCTAACATGGGGTGTGGTTAATTCATTTGATTGTTTTGCATACTCATTTTTTACACTTTTAAATTCTTAAATTTGTATTTAATAATTATTTGTCGTTGAATAAGACCAGTGATTGAGTCGTTTATGCATTTGCCTCTGAATGTCAAAGTTCAGGTGATAAATCATAGATTCTTGTCATCAATTCATACATGTCTAAACATCCCTATGGATATCTCTATTGCGCAGCAGTAGTCAAGCACAAGAGCAACAGTAAGATGAACCTTAATATAGCCTCTTAATATAGCATTTATTTGCACTCCTCATACATGACCGTTTAATTCCCTTAGAATTTGTCATCGTGGCTTCCGTACAGCTGTATCACATAAGTGGCAAACGATGTGTGAATGGTCGTGAATGATCATGGTGGTCAGGGAGGGGGTTTTCAGCCAGGTGCAATTCATCACAAAGCGTTTCCGTTGGTTTCCACAGTTCCATCAGTTGGAGAATGAAAAATGTTTGGAGGTGTAAGGAGACTGGTGTCTTTTACTGCAAGACAAAAATGAAAAAGTATGATGAGAATAGGCAATTCAGTCACTTTCTTGCTTGTCGTTAGCCTATCAACTGATCTGTTGAGTATGGTTGCAAAATTCTGGAGAGTTAATGAGAGTTAATGAGGGCGGGTACGTGGCTGTAGGCCATTGCGGCAAGTATATATGTTTAAGGCTGGGTATTTGTCACTGTTTTTTTTTTTTTTGCGGTTCCGTGACTCAGTTTTTTGCCATTTCTGTGTTTTCCCCAGTTTTGGTGTTTTCCGTAATGTTTCGGATAAAGATTCCTGTGCTTGTCAGTTTTTGGCCCCTGTCAACAGTGTTATGCCCAGCCCAGAGCTCCTTCACCATTAAGGTAATGTTGTACAGATGCTCCATCAAAGACTCAAACCTGTGGGCAATGTAGGCTTCAGCATGTTTTACAAAAAGAAACTTTAAAGGTTGTATCAGCGATTTTGGGTGACGTCACTTCTGAAGCGAAATCCCAAACAAACAGAGCCAGCTCCAGCTCAGAGCCAATTATGTTATGTTTTAAAAAATAGTGTTCAAGCATCCAGAATTATAACCACGTTAATAACGTTTGTAAGAAACCAAACCGTTTGTAAATCCGTCAAGATTTCAGCGAGATAAGACTATTAGCGTATTAGTATCACCCATCCCTTGTCGGTGATTGGTTGGAATACTGTTTATTTTGGTTTTGAGTGGTTGGTAGTACCATTTGTTTTTGTGTACGATCTCGGAGCATAGGCTGCCTACAGAGACGCGGTTTTTTGACGGCCTGCTTATGGGGCGGGCAGCTAGCGGATCTTGAGTAAAAATCAGATGAATGTGATCATTTATGTTTCGACCCAAAATCGCTGATACAACCTTTAAAAGAAAAAAAAACTTATACTGTAACCACGTTTTATTATTTTAGTACTGCAATTTCAGCATGTTCTGTTTCTAACAATGTTCTGTTTAAAAGCATGCGCTTTCTGTGATAGGCAGAAACGATAAAATGCACCAGCCTATAAATGCATTGTACTCAGCATTAATAAATTAAATAATCTATAACATATAACACAATAAACAATTGTGATTTCTGCCACTTTTTTTTCAGTTTTCTCCATGACTTTAGTCAATGTTTTCCGTGACAAACACCCAGCCTTAATCTAAGAAAAAAAAATTGGATTGGGTTTACCTGTAGTTCAGGCCAGTGATGGAGCAGGGACTTCCAGTGGCTTGGGCCAGAGATGGAGCAGGGCTTACCTGTGGTTGAGGCCTGAGATGGAGCTGGGTTTACCTATGGTTGGGCCAGAGATGGAGCAGGGCTTACCTGTCATTTGGGTCTTATTGGGCTCCTGACGCAGGCACTGGCGCAGGGAGTTGAGGGTTTGAGATGGGATCTGATCAGCAATGGTCTCCAGGTAATTCAGCACATAGAGATCAGCATCCAACAGGACAAAACGGCGACTAAATACTGATTTGGGAGACAGTTGCAAGGTTTTACTGACACGGGGTGGTTTACCAGAGTGGCAATATCTATCTTCAGTTGATGGAATAAGTATTCAGTAACAATAAAACTAACATATTCTGTTACTGTCCAAGGGGGTATTTCACAAAGCAGGATTACGGAGTTAGCTGGATAACTACACTGAGTAAAACCCGGACAACACCCCCCCCCCCCCCCCCCCCCCAAAATGTGAAACATGGGCTGACCCACAGACAGTTATACCGGGTTTTACTCAGTGCAGTTATCCAGTTAACTCCGTAATCCTGCTTTGTGAAATCCCCCCTGTTGTTTTATTGTTACTGAATACTTATTCCATCCAACTGAAGAAGATGACTGCAGAGTTAACTCACTTGGATTCTTGGGTATAATGGGTAGCTGATTTAAAGCTATTGAAGAGAAGGGTGTTTTCACACTAGTATAATCACAGTAATAGAGAAAAGATCTCTATACATATATATTCATTGTACAATCATACCAATTGAAACATAAATTAAATTCTCTAAATCCTCAAGAGACAGAGAAGTGGCGGACTGCAGGCTCTTTAGCCACTGGAAGGTCTCGGTGTATCTGTCAGCCAAAGCAAACCAGAGACAATATATATAGCTTATAGCTTGTGTGTACATGCATTTCTGTCTGTCTCTTTCTCCTTCTTGTCTGTCTCTCTCTTTCTCCTTCCTGTCTGTCTGTCTCTGTACTGCAGGCCTGTGGCCTGTGACCCACTTACATTCCAGGCTCAAGGATATATGGCCTATCTTATCGCTAGAGAGCCAGAAGAGAGACTTCGTCTTGAATCCTGAAAACAAGACCACTCTGGGAGACCAAATAGTTATTGAAAACTGTTTGTGTGACATTAAGGGCTGGGGGTCACTGTGCGCTCATCCAATATGCATGCTACATGATAAGCTAACCAATCATTGTACTATATGCTAATATGTAACCATGTACCAATCAGCGATAGAATTATGTATGTTATATTCCTATGTATTAACTATGCACCAATCAGAAGTCTATGTATTAGTTTGATTAAATATGGCGGAGACTGCCTCCGTCTTCAGTTCATGCTTGACCACCTTGTGTGTGCAAGTACTGGACTCTTTCTGCAGAGAAATAAATCCTTTTCATGGATCTACCTGGTCATACTTGGTCATTATAAGGAGAGAAATTCCTCTGCTCAACAGTATAAACAAAAAAGAAAACCCTGTATTTCACAAAGGGGGGGATTAAGAAGTTAGCCGGCTAACCTTTGTAAATATCTTTGATATTTACATATCTTTTGTAAATATATTAACTCAAGCTCTCATCCAGATGTAATCAGATTAAAAATATTTACAAAAGTTAGCCAGCTATCTCCTTAAACCCCCCCGGGGCCTGTTTCACGAAGCCGGATTATTGAGTTAGCTGGATAACTGCTCTGTGTAAAACCCGGAACAGCTAGGAATTCTAAACACGCTTTTTATTCACTCAGGTGAATCTATTTGCGATTAGCAACACAAAGGCTATCAGCTAACCTATAAACACAAAGCAAGTAAACAAGTGGCCGGTAATGCTGCAATTTACGTTAACTAAACGGTGACTACACTGCAGACAGTTCAATCAACTACGCACAGCTGAACTAAATGAAAAAGACGATACTTAGGCTATCCGACGGTAGTAAATTGACAACGCTGATCTGATGCACTCTGAGCTAGGAATTCTAAACACGCTTTTTATTCACTCAGGTGAATCTATTTGCGATTAGCAACACAAAGGCTATCAGCTAACCTATAAACACAAAGCAAGTAAACAAGTGGCCGGTAATGCTGCAATTTACGTTAACTAAACGGTGACTACACTGCAGACAGTTCAATCAACTACGCACAGCTGAACTAAATGAAAAAGACGATACTTAGGCTATCCGACGGTAGTAAATTGACAACGCTGATCTGATGCACTCTGAGCTAGGAATTCTAAACACGCTTTTTATTCACTCAGGTGAATCTATTTGCGATTAGCAACACAAAGGCTATCAGCTAACCTATAAACACAAAGCAAGTAAACAAGTGGCCGGTAATGCTGCAATTTACGTTAACTAAACGGTGACTACACTGCAGACAGTTCAATCAACTACGCACAGCTGAACTAAATGAAAAAGACGATACTTAGGCTATCCGACGGTAGTAAATTGACAACGCTGATCTGATGCACTCTGAGCTAGGAATTCTAAACACGCTTTTTATTCACTCAGGTGAATCTATTTGCGATTAGCAACACAAAGGCTATCAGCTAACCTATAAACACAAAGCAAGTAAACAAGTGGCCGGTAATGCTGCAATTTACGTTAACTAAACGGTGACTACACTGCAGACAGTTCAATCAACTACGCACAGCTGAACTAAATGAAAAAGACGATACTTAGGCTATCCGACGGTAGTAAATTGACAACGCTGATCTGATGCACTCTGAGCTAGGAATTCTAAACACGCTTTTTATTCACTCAGGTGAATCTATTTGCGATTAGCAACACAAAGGCTATCAGCTAACCTATAAACACAAAGCAAGTAAACAAGTGGCCGGTAATGCTGCAATTTACGTTAACTAAACGGTGACTACACTGCAGACAGTTCAATCAACTACGCACAGCTGAACTAAATGAAAAAGACGATACTTAGGCTATCCGACGGTAGTAAATTGACAACGCTGATCTGATGCACTCTGATTTGGATTTGGTTTTACTCATTGCAGTTATCCAGCTAACTCTGTAATCCTGCTTCGTGGTACAGGCCCCAGGGCCCTATTGCTCATAGCTGACTGAGTTAGTTGGCTAACTGTGCCGAGTAAAACCCGGAAACCCCCAGAATATGGAACATTTGAACTAGCAAAAACAATGTTCCGTGTTTTACTCAGCGCAGTTAGCCAGCAACAGAGAAACAGGACCAACAACTGGAGTTGGCTAGTTTATGCTCATCTCAAATGGTTTCTGGGATCTGAATTGCTTTTTTATTTTACAGTGAAAACAATTCCTGGAAGCATTCCAAAGGCAAGAACAAAATCCACTGTATTAGGTTATTTGACTCGAACATCATGGCCAACAAAAGCTAAACAAGATGCAAATTTAGATGCTTCGTAGAGATGTGCAAGTGAAACGTATATGTAATTTGTTAATTTAAGGTGCATTTTAAAATGTAAAGTTTAAGCAGGGTTTTTTTATCAATGGTAAAAAACTGAAGAAATGAAATATATTAGATACAAATATATTAGAGTGCTGCCATCTCTGAATTTGGTCACGTGATTTTGGGCACCTTGCAGGTGAAGTGAAGAAGATCAAACTGGAATATACCCTCCAAAGTGGCCCCTATGGCGAAGTCCGCTGGGCTGTAGTACTGGGGGTTTTCCAGAGTGCTGCCCGGTTTGTGGACGTGAGTCTTCTCCAGGAACTTCCCTCCTATGATCCCAGAGTTTCGCATGTTCGATTCAAAGATGCTGATTGTGTCATTGGACAAGAAGTAGGACAGAATGAAGCGGCGGCCACTGTCATCAGGATTTAGGGAGTCCTGTGAAAGAAACACACAATGTTGTCTGAAATGAGATACTCGCCATAACCCAGGGGTGTTCAACCCTGATCCTGGAAGTCATCATCTGGGTCCCTTGTTGCTTATGTTTAGGATGAAAACCAAAACCTGCAACAAAAACAAAAACGGCTCTCCAGGACCATTAATTTTGATTACTTGGCAGATTAGATAAAAATTCAACACACAACCCAATCTAGTGTCCTCATCTTTAACATGATTTCCATGTCTCAAATTATGGAATAACTAACAAACATTTAAAGACAAAAATTAAATGCTGATTCCTGATTCGCTCTAAAATAAAAGGTTGTGGGTTATATTTTTGTTTTATATGAAATGGCAGATTCAAGGACCAGCACAAAAGTTAATTACAGGTATGCATTTGTAGTATTTAAACATAAGTATCTTGACACATAATAATACATTGTATTGTTTGATTCATTAGAATACAAATTTCAAACAGTTATTTGAAATCCTGCCCGATAAAATACAGTGCAACCAGGTATATATTAACCTGTGACCCCCATCATATGGAATTAGTTTCACATCCCAGTTTCAGAACACACAGTAGTTTGAGGGAAAAGTGACTCAAATGTATATTTGGTACCACCAGGGGGCATCCTGCTCACATAGAGTGCAGACTGCAGAGCACTCAAGAATTCTTCAGGGTCCTCAAGACAAGTGATTCCCTTTTAACTCACTCCTGAGGCCATAGTCAAAGCTATACTGCATGTAACCTAAAAGGGAGAAGAAAAAAAAAAACCAGCTCACCAGTCTGGCCGTGTATCTGAGCACTTTTCCATCCTTCTCCAGCATCTTTAAGAGGTCCTTCTTGGGTGGTTCAGGGATAAGAGACTTGCAGTTCTGAAGGGAATCTTCCAGAGAACCAAAGCCATTGTATGGAGGTATTTCCTGTAGATATCAATCTGGGAATCAGCCTAATTTATTAGATACAAACTGGCCGAAGGCCTGGGCTTGGCATTAGTGGGGTCTTGTCATACTCACATGCCTGGTCATTATGTTGACGATGTGGTAAACAGTTTATTTTCTGCAACTGCCTTTAATACTTTAGACTTTTCGAAATCTTTTTAATAAATGACATGATAATACAGGAAATATATACACCATATGCACCATGAGGACATACCCTTCATTTCCAAGTAGTGTGGGCTGGTCCTGCACAGTTAGGTATACTCAGGATATCAGCTTCCCTCTTTTCTCCAATTTAGAATGGCAAATAGTACTATTCACTGGTATCTCCATTGTAACCTACATACATCTGGGGCCTTAGATCAATTGTGCATACACTTATTTCCACACAAAAAATCATATTTTAACTTGGCAAACTTTAGACCATGTGTATGCACAACTAGTGGCATAGTGGGGGGGGGGGGGCACTCAATATGATATTTATTTTGACAAACCCCAATTCCGTAAATAGTTTTTGGAGTACAAAGAGCCCATGTAGCCTAGGCTTTGGTGTATTTAGGGGTTAGGGTTTAAAAAGGTCATTGAAGCTTTTTGAATATTTGTATATTAAACCATTCAGCGTATTTTAATAGTACACAAATAGAAAAAATAAGTGTAGGGCTACAAGAGAAGTGTTCCAAATAATGTTACTGAGGTAAAATGGTGTTACGAAATGTCACTGAGGGAAAATACTGTTAGATAGTAGCCTATAGTGTTGCTAGTAGACAGCTTATCCCTTCAGTAAAGATGGTGAAACAACAATCTACTATCAATACTACCTTCTGTTAAAACGTTGCATGAAAACCCTATTAACTATGCGGCACCGTTCTGGACAAAAGTCGGTCGAAAAACGCGCGAGGAAACGAACCACTTTTGCGCAAGGGAGATCCAGTTTTCCCGTGAGAAAGGTCCAGTTAGCTCGCGAGAGCAATTGAAACGCTGCGAGAGGGATGCAATCAAGGGGCCAGCTTTCGGCTCTCAACCTCAGCACCAGATATAATGTCGCCCTCTGCTGATATCTATGTTTGGTGCTCGAAAAGCCAGTTTCCCCATTGGGCTCCATTTATTTTTGACAGCAAAGTAAAAATATTTCCACTAATATAATCATGTTAACTCACTAGCGTAACTAGCGAGGGGGCAGGGAGGGCACTCGCCCCCTCTGGAGGCAAAATGCCAAGAGCCGGGCCCTCAGCCGCTTGGAGGCTGACGCATACATGAACAAAATATAGGCTATACATTTAAAACGTGGGGAAATATTTTCATTAATATAATTCATAGGCTATTACGTTGTTTGACTTTCACAAATGCACATTGCACGCACATTAGTTTTTGACGTCAGTTAGCAGGCCAGTTAAAAAGGAAACAAAAATCGGGTTATAGCCTACGAAACGTAGCCTAAACAAAAAGAACATCGAGAGAAAACAAAAGATGCGTTAACATGTGTAGCCTACCACTAACTAACTTCTTTTTGAAGCATAATGAACCCAAAGAGGGCTCAAATTGATACTGTCTCAATTTGCTGCATGCATTCATTAACTCATTAACTCTCCTATATATTGCTCTGGTCTTCGTTGTCTTGTGCCAGTTCGTTAAGTCTTGTTGTTGGAAAAACTCTTGTCTTGTCTGGTCACGTATCTTAGTCATAGTCACGCTTTGTCTTGCTTAAAGCTAAATCGCTATCTAAGTCTTGCTTCGCCTAGGCAACTAACGCTAATGTCTAGAAACTAGGAACTAACGTCTTGTTTTGCTCTGCTTGTCTGCCTGCCTGCAGTCACATCCTAGCTCCACGCCACGCATCCCTGTCTCCCGCTTCCCGCTCCTCCTCTGCTACACCTACCCAGGATTCAGCCACTATCCAGCCCCTTGCTTGCTCCGCACTCCTGTTCTGCCCCTGTTCGCGCCATGCCAGGACCCAGCCCCTTCCCTAACTCTCCCTATACTTCTGGAGTTCTGTATGAAGTAATAAATTATTTGGATTATTGGATTTCTGTCTCTGAGTCGTGCATTTCAGTCCAGTCCCTTCTCGGATCCTTAACAGAACGAACTGGCCAAACCATGGACTCAGCCGACTCAGAGCAGTTACACCACGCCCTTGCCTGTCAGGGCGCAGTCATCGATCAACACGGCCATCGCCTGGAAGACGTCCAGGAGACTCTGAAGACCGTTTCAGACCAAGTGAGTCAGAAGGGTACTATGATTGGCCAGCTGGCGGTTCATCTGCCCCTCTCGGGGGCCCACGTCAGTCAAGCACCGCCTATCCCGGAGCCTCAGCCTGCAGCACCGCCGCTCCTCCCTGGCAGAGAACCACGCATGCCACATCCGGTGCGCTACCTAGGAGACTTAGGAAAGTGCCAAAGTTTCCTGCTTCAATGCGACATTGTGTTCCACCTACAACCTTCATCCTACTCCTCGGATTCAAGTTAAGTTGCCTTTGTGATGGCCTGCCTGGGGGGGAAGCGCACATGAGTGGGCAACAGCGATGTGGGACAGCCAGTTACCTGCCTGTTTCCATTTTGCCTCCTTCTCTGCAGAGATGCGTCGGGTGTTCAACCATCCAATCTGTGGGCGTGATGCTACCCAACACCTACTCCAACTGCACCAGGGCAACCGCAGCGTGGCAGCGATGGCAGTCCAATTCCGCACTCTGGCAGCCGAATCAGGGTGGAACGACGCTGCCGTCCATGGGGCCTTCCTCCAAGCCCTCAGTGAAGATCTGAAAGATGAGCTGGCGACCCGCGAAGAGTCTAGTTCTCTGAACAGTCTAATCACACTCGCCATCTCCCTTGACAACCGGCTCTGGGACCGTGCCTGGGAGAACAAGGGCCGACAGAGTGCATCTCCTTACCCACCACGTTCACAAATTTTGTCACCTCCAAGTAACCATTCTCCTTCGATGCTGGACCCATCGGAGGAGGAGCCAATGCAGTTGGGCAGAACAACTGTTGATGCCGATGAACGTCGCCGAAGAATCACGCTGAAGAATCACTACAGGTTCCTGTTACTACTGTGGTCGTCCCGACCATCACGTGGCCTCCTGTCCCATTCGCCCAAGACAGGATGGCTCGCCGGTAAGACGGGGCGTACTGGCGAGCCCTATCTCCACTTTTCACTCTGCTCAGTCTCGTGTTCAATTGAAGGCTACCCTCTTGTGGGGGACCCAATCTACCTCATTGTCTGACCTGGTCGACTCGGGAGCCAACGCCAACTTTATTGATTCAAGTCTAGTCAAAAGATTGGGAATTCCTATCGAGCCGCTGTCTGCTCCTCTCAACGCCTACGCCCTGGATGGAAATATCCTGGCCCGGGTTACTCACTCCACCATTCCTCTCCAACTCGTATTGTCGGGAAACCACCGTGAGACTATTTGGATCTATATTATCCACTCTACCCAGTCTCCACTGGTTCTCGGCCAGCCCTGGCTTCGCATTCATAATCCACACATCAACTGGCGAACATCTCAGGTTCAGGACTGGAGCTCTCAATGTCACGGTGATTGTCTTTGCTCGGCCTTACCTCCATCTGGGGCCACCAGGGCCCCTACTGTAGCTCCAGAGCCAGACTTGTCTTGTGGACCTCAGCAATATCATGACCTGTCTCAAGTGTTTTGTAAATCCCGTGCTGTGTCCTTACCTCCCCATAGACCCTACGATTGCTGTATTGACCTGCTGGCTGGTGCTAAACTCCCGTCAAGTTGCCTCTACAGCCTGTCTGGTCCCGAGAAGGCCTCAATGGAAGCCTACATTCACGATTCCCTGGCATCAGGTATTATTCAACCCTCTTTGTCACCGGTGGGAGCGGGGTTTTTCTTTGTGGCAAAGAAAGACGGCTCACTCCGCGATGTATCGACTACCGTGGTCTCAATGCCATTACTGTACACAACAAATATCCTCTGCCATTAATCAACTCTGCTTTTGAGCCCCTGCATGATGCCACCATCTTCACTAAGCTGGATCTCCGCAACGCCTACCATCTTGTTCGTATCCGGGAAGGAGATGAATGGAAGACGGCGTTCAACACCCCCCTCGGACACTTCGAGTACCTGGTGGTCCCGTTCGGCCTTACTAACGCCCCAGCGGTCTTCCAGTCCCTGGTTAATGACGTCGTATGTGACCTAGTCGGTCGGTCAGTATTCGTTTACATTGATGACATTCTAATATTCTCGAAAACCCCCCAGGAATATGTAAAGCATGTCCGTCAGGTTCTCCAGAGGCTGCTGGAGAACAAGCTGTTCGTCAAAGCAGAGAAGTGCAGCTTACATACATCCTTAGTCCCTTTCCTGGGTTTCATTATTGAGGAAGGGAAGATCTGGGCTGACCCCTCCAAGATCCAAGCTGTTGCTGACTGGCCTCAACCAGCCTCCCGCAAGCATCTACTTTAGTTCTTACATTTTTATAGGCGGTTTATCCGCGGTTATAGCCAAATTGCGGCCCCTCTTACCAACCTCACTTCCACCTCCATTCCCAGGTTCTCCACGGCCCCTATCCTCTGTCACCCGGACCCCAGCCGCCAGTTCGTCGTCGAGGTGGACGCCTCCAACACTGGCGTTGGGGCCGTCCTCTCGCAACGCTCCGCCCAGGATCAGAAGATACACCCTTGCGCCGCCTTCTCCCGCCGACTCACCCCGGCCCAGCACAACTACGAGTTGCTTGCCATCAAACTCGCCTTTGAGGAGTGGCAGCACTGGCTGGAGGGGGCAGGTAAACCATTCTTGTCCTGACTGACCACCGCAACTTGGAATACATCAAGTCTGCCAAACGCCTTAATTCCCGCCAAGCCCGTTAGTCCTTGTTTTTTGCCCGCTTAAATTTTTCCATCACCTACAGACCCGGTTCCCGAAATACCAAGCCTGATGCCCTGTCCCGTATGTTTTCCACCCATGCCAGACCTGTTGTCCCTGACCCCATCATTTCTCAGTTCTGCGTGGTGGCTGCGGTCTCCTGGGAGATCGAGGGGATTGTGAAGGCCGCCCAGGTAACCCACCCGGACCCCCGCAATAACCCTAACTCCTGTCTGTTTGTCCCCAACTCCGTCTGCTCTCAGGTTCTCCAGTGGGCTCACGCCTCCCGTCTGGCCTGCCATCCTGGGATCCTGAGGACCACTGCCCTGGTCAGGAGGAGTTTCTGGTGGCCCACCCTTAAGGGGGATACCCGTGCCTTCGTCCTCGCCTGCCCGGTGTGCGCCAGGAGTAAGGCCTCCCACTATCCCCCCCACTGGCCTCCTCCGCCCCCTCCCCATCCTGGGCCGTCCTTGGAGCCATGTGGGGGTGGACTTTGTGACCGGTCTGCCCCCGTTGGATGGCAACACCGCCATCCTGACCATTGTGGACCGGTTCTCCAAGGCGGCCCACTTAATTCCCCTGCCCAAGCTTCCCTCCGCCCTAGAGACAGTGGAACTCCTGGTGCAACATGTGGTGAGGCTGCACAGGATCCCCTTGGACATCATGTCGGACCGTGGCCCCCAGTTCTCCTCCCAGGTGTGGAAGGCGTTCTGCTCGGCCCTGGGTGCCTCCACCAGCCTGTCCTCAGGATACCACCCCCAGACCAATGGCCAGACGGAGCGAACAAACCAGGACCTGGGAGCTGCCCTGCGGTGCGTGTCAACTCGCAACCCCTCCTCCTGGAGTAAGTTCCTGCCATGGGTGGGATATGCGCATAATTCCCTGAGGAGCACCACTATGAAGATGTCCCCCTTCGAGTGCTCCTTGGGGTACCAGCCTCCCCTGTTCCTGGCCCAGGAGGAGGAGGTTGCCGTCCCTTCAGTCCGGGCCCACCTCCTCAGATGTTGGAGGATCTGGAAGTTGACCCACACCGCACTCCTCCGCACCACCTCCCGCACCCAACGCCTGGCGGACCTTCACAGGACCGCAGCCCCACGGTACATCCCAGGTCAGCAGGTTTGGCTGTCCACCTCCTCCATTCCCCTCCACGTCCAAGAAACTACAGTCCAAGAACACAAACTACAGGTGTTCCTTATGGGGGGGGGGTACTGTTACACTCTCCGTTCCTTCCTGTCCCCATCCCCGTTTGTGCTCCTTGTTTTACCCTGTTCCTCACGTTTCTTGTCTTGTTTTCACGTTTTCCTGTTTGTCTCCCTCGTGGTGCAGGCTGGGTGTGTTTTCCCTCTTTGTTGTACTAATTCTCTCTCGCATTTCCTCCGCCTATGACATTCCTTTCCCTGCTTGCATTCCTCACGCTCTCTTCTCCGTTAATCACTCTCGCATACAATCTCACGCTGCATGCATTCATTAACTCATTAACTCTCCTATATATTGCTCCGGTCTTCGTTGTCTTGTGCCAGTTCATTAAGTCTTGTTGTTGGAAAAACTCTTGTCTTGTCTGGTCTCGTATCTTAGTCATAGTCACGCTTTGTCTTGCTTAAAGCTAAATCGCTATCTAAGTCTCGCTTCGCCTAGGCAACTAACGCCTCATAGTTTTGTTCATGTCTTGCTGAAACTAACGTCTTGTTTTGCTCTGCTTGTCTGCCTGCCTGCAGCCACATCCTAGCTCCATGCCACGCATCCCTGTCACCCGCTTCCCGCTCCTCCTCTGCTACGCCTACCCAGGATTCAGCCACTATCCAGCCCCTTGCCTGCTCCGCACTCCCGTTCTAATAAATTATTTGGATTATTGGATTTCTGTGTCTGAGTCGTGCATTTGAGTCCAGTCCCTTCTCGGATCCTTAACACTACTATTGCTACTGAATGTATTACTTGCCTGAAGTGATTAATGTTATATCAGCATTTTAGAGAGATGAGTTAGGCTATTTCTGTAGGCTATTGCTGCCTTCAAGTGCTCTTTGGAATCTCCTATTTCCCAGTTGCTAAATCGTAATTACGAGGTTGACGCATTCACATGCTCCGAAATCGGAATTAGCAGCAAACATGGATGTTTAGAAAGTAAATGTTTCTTTTGATCCTCTACGAATAAAAAAAATACATGGAGAGCTGCTATCACTTTCTGCATGAGAAAGAAGAGGAAAGCAAATGTATGATGAGAGCCATGCGCTGCCTGGTTGCATTGTCATGTGTGAATATATCGTATTTTCTGCCATTTCGACTTGGCAACTGGGAAATATGAGCTCCGAGAAGCATTGAAGGATAGAGAGGTAATAGGTCAGTGGTGAAACGTCACAACTCGGGAACTCGGGTAGCAAAGTTATCTCCGACTTTCCCACTTGTAATTAGGCTACAACTTGGAGGTTCGTTCAAGTGCAACTAATTCCGACAGCACTTGAATTCAGCATAGGCTATGTCTCTGGCTTGCCGACATAGGGTCATATAGCCTAAATGTTTTTTTAGCGACATATATTAGGGCCCCCTGCTGACCTAATTTGCCCCCCTTGAGCTGATCATGTAGTTACGCCACTGTGTTAACTGCATTATATTTCACGTGTATGCACAACTAGTGGCTGAAAAGTCACATTGCAAGCCTCTGACAAGTTATTCCATTGCTTCGTAAAATTAGATCAGGCGTATACACTAGGGTTGGGCAATCATCTTTATTTTCAGATCGTCCTATCGTCACGTCATCATCAGGATCACCGATACCCGATCCGAGGGAGATCCAGTTTTCCTGCGAGAAACCAGTAAGCTCGCGAGAGCAATTGAAACGCTGCGAGAGGGACCCAATCAAGGGGCCAGCTTTCGGCTCTCAACCTCAGCACCAGATATGATGTCGCCCTCTGCTGATATCTATGATTGGCGCTCGAAAAGCCAGTTTCCCCATTGGGCTCCATTCATTTTTGACAGCAAATTAAAAATATTTCCACTAATATAATGATGTTATGCATTATATTTCATGTGTATGCACAACTAGTGGCTGAAAAGTCACATTGCAAGCCTCTGACGAGTTATTCCATTGCTTCGTAAAATGAGATCAGGCGTATACACTAGGGTTGGGCAAATTATTTTTTTATTATAGTTATTTTTTTTGTTCTTACCACACAGACAAAGAAATCATTTTTTTTGTATTATTTATTTTGGCCTACGTCACATTTCCGCGCCGTAGTGGTCAAGAGTTGGATAATGACATAATGTGGCTCTGGAGATTTGTTTAAAAAAATGCACAGTGTTAGGAAAAAGAAGCCGAAGTCTGTGCGATTGTCAGGTGTGAGAACATGTCCTATACTATGCCACTGAGATGAAAAATATAGTAAATTGAAATGAAACAACATTTGGACATGTCATGATTGCACCATTTATTTATAATCATTATTAAAAATAGTTTATTTATAGCCTATCCATGTTTTCAGTTGCATTAATAATAAGTGGAATGAATAACACAATTGAATGATTCCTCAGTTTTAAATCTGTCGTTAAGCTTCACATTGAAGACATATTAATTCTATGTCAAAAATATATTAAAATGATTAGCCTATGATTAAGCTGAATATGGTGGAATAGCTATTTTGGTGATTAGGCTACTTTATTATATAGGCTATACATATACATTATTATCCTAGATAATGAAGGTTAAAATCAGGCAGAAAGAAAAACTGCAGTAGCCCAATTGCTTTTCTTTGGTTATTTGTCATAATTACAGTATGGCCAGATGTCACTTGTGTTGATGAATGAATGAATGAATGAATGAAGGATTTTTTTATTAATCTGTTCTGCCAACATCCCTTACATGATTATAAACTTGATAGGCTAAGCTGAAACGCATAGGCTACCTTATTCATATATTAATAAAAGGCATTTTTTAACTTAAGAACTTTTTAAACTTAAGAAGACGAGTGCCTCGGAATAGTCTTTCTTTACTTCAAGTAGCCTAAAAAAACTGCTTATTACGTGTGTGGGCCTGTTCTAAATGTTATAATATAATTAAAAATCCTGATTGGTTCAGAATACTGTGCTCATGCCAGCTAACCTTAACCAGAGTGATCACATTAACTTTATTCAGTGTTGGTAGCCTACATTTGTAGCAAGGAGTAGGCTATTTAGTCAAAATGCCAGTTTGTGCTGCTTACAACTGTAGCCTACCAATTGTTCAGGTTCGATCTCAGGGATACTTTTCAGGTAGGTCTAAATCCAGAATTGTGTGTGAAGCTGCTGTATTTATTGCATAATTCCCTAATAGCTAAGCTAAATTGTTTAATAAAATGGTAGGCCTAGTAATGTTTCCCATAGTATCCAGACGTCATATTAAGTTACATTATGCATTATGTTTCTAACCTTGTAGCCTACCATGAACTTTGCATTAACGCCTGTATTGGCAAATGAGCCTCAAACCATCACTCTGCTGCCAGATATGCTTGAAGGGTTGTTTCTCCAGACAAATTTTTCTATTGAACTCTATGGAAAAATAAGTCAGGAGAAGAAACCCTTCAAGTTATCCATCCATATCTACTGTATTTCTGGCAGCAGAGTGATGCTTTAAGGCTTGGTTGATACCTCAGACCCTTGTTGACTTACAGCCATTTAGCCAACCATGTGTTCCATACTATTCCCGTGTAATTTACTGCTTAATCTTGTCCAACCCCCCAATTCCCATAGCGATCCATTCAAATGCAGAGAGGTTATAGTATTGCTTCTAAGAGTACCTGGAAATAAGATATCAGGAGTCTTTTGATATCCTTTTATACAGAATCATGATGGCATCACCTGTTTACCTGTGGAATACCTGTTTACCACAGAAGTTTTTTTTCACAGAATGAATGAATTCTCTAATTGAACTCCACACTGCTATTATTTTGAACAAGCCCCTTTCAATGAATGAGTCAATTACTCAGAACAAGCAGCGTGCATGTCATGACAGTTGGGTCTGTTGTTTTTCTATTACACTACTACATCTACAAGTAAATTATTTGCCATGCAGAAATATCACTACTACTAATAACAGTTTTTAACAGTTTTTAATTGCTTTAACAGCAATTTTTTTGAACACCACTGTATACAGCACCAAGCAAGTTTGGCACTTTTCAGGGTTTCCTACCGAAGTAACCACAATGACCATAGACTCTCAGCCCTTAAAAACAGTAACTTCTGTATGTTCTGACCTCATGTAACCACACAGCATTCAGATACAACTTCACACATCCACACAATAAAGCCCCAAACTTGGGTTATTTTGCCGTTTTTATCCTTCTTCTTCCTATTTTTCCTGCCAAACTGCCTGCCTCTGTCGCGATGTTATCCAATGGGGAGAATTATTCTTTGAGGGTATGGTCCGTATACCTGCTCATCAAGCTTATCGCCCAATAAAAACACTTCATACTAATGTTTTTTAATGTTAATATAGATAATGGCTTCATGCTTTCCAAGAAGCTACTGTGGCCTAATGGTCAGAGTTGCTGTCTCTCACACAGAAGATTGTGGGTTCGAGCCCCGCAACTGTTAAGTACTTTTCATTTATTAGACTGTTATTATTTTCACATTGACACATTAACGTATTTTTATTGCAAAGGCAAAAGAGATTTCCAATATTAACTGTTCAATGTTTCACTTGTATTTCACTTGTACTATATCACACCCTCCCCAAACCGGACACTCGCTCTTGTCTGGTTTGGGGATGGTGTTACGCTCTGCTCTTGCGGTCATGACTGACTGACTGTGGAAACCGAACCTCAACGTACCCTTGCCTCGGCCAACATTTCTTTATTCATTAATTTCTTCACTTCAGCTCTGTTCACTTTATCCTTTTCACACATAACACAATGTCACCATAAAATTAACTACTAGGAAAATTAAGAATTTACAATAATAGCCTACATTAAGAATTTATGATAGCCTCCTTTAAGCTGCAATCCTTTAAGAGATCGGATTTATAAACCGTCAATTCCCCAAACATATCTGATTCATGGTTAGTCACTTTTAAAAAAAAAAACTTTAAAAAAACAATAGCCTCCAAATGTGGCTCTAGTCTACGTTACTCTGCAGATAATGGAGCTTACTTCAAAACACTTTTAATTATAATAATAATAATAAGAAGAAGAAGAAGAATCTCTGGTATGTAGGGTAGAACCGGGACGAAAGAAACACAGGACGAAAGAAACACATTGATTTTCGCGAAAACTACAGAAACCCGAATGCCGTAGATAAGTCAGTATGTGACACGTGTAATCCTTTCACTCTGCAAAAAACCAGTGATGTGCATCCCGTTTTGGCGGACTGCGAGACCAAAGTTATTTTTGACCGCTGCAAGTAAAATATCGAAACCGGAAGTGTTTTTCGGTTGTAAGAGTGTGTTTATGTTTTGAATTTTCCAAACATGCATAATTTTCTTAACACAACTGTTGACTAAAGGACAGCATAGGTTTCAAATGTCATGCTTGCGAGACTTAGCTGCTAGCCAAGTTGAATGCAAGCGAGACACGAGCGGGACGAAAGAAGGCCGTGGTGAAAATCAATGCACAACCTTGGAATGCGTATTGACCCCATCAGAACCGAGGATTCAACAATGCCGTGGTATAATAAGCATCAATAAATGATGTCTAGTAGCTATTAATAAAGGTGAGTTGCTATTAACCTCTTCCTACCGAGGGCAAAATAGGCCAAATTTTGCCTGTTTTCACTAGTGACAAACAAAGGTGGTTATCTCAAAAACTATAAATGGTACAAATATGGTTCATGGCTTTTATTAAAGCAGACACCTGCAGTATTACGACTAAGCAGTGAGAACTCATAGAAATCCAGTTTTTGATACTTAACTACAACAATTTATGTACAGAAAATATAAAAAAACTAAAAAACGGGTACCTACATTCAAGTTTAAGAATTTTTACCTGGGGAGCTACAAATGCAATCAAGGAAATGACTCCTCTATCTGATTCATCAATATGCTGCCTACCTCTGGTAACAATCTGGTGTCAATATCTCAAACCATTCAAATTTTACAGGGTTTTTTTCAGGTGAACCTTTTTCGTTATCCAAATGGTGCCAAATGTGCCAAAAATGGCAATGTTCCAGAAAGGTCTCAATATGATTTATTTTTTAGGTTTTTACAATAAAATGAGATAATTTGTCAATATTGGCAATAAAAGTTCATTTTTAGACGTGTTCTTGGTGTTCTGCATATTACACAACTAACTACCCAAGGTTACAAAAAGCTGTCAAAACCCATGTAGCAGCACAGTGAATCTTGTGTATTTCACCAGAGCCCCATTAGCCAGAAATGAGTCCAGGAATGTGCAAACAGGTTTTCAAATGAATAATGGGAATAGTATGAAACTTCCGTACACATTAATGCTTGCCAGTCCTGTCCTATATTCTGTTGCCACCTCCTATGACAGGGACGTTGGGGTTGGGTTTTAGGAGGCAAAACTTTATACATGACAAATATATATCAACTATATACAAGTGCACTAAGGTGTACTACTAAAAGTGCAGTGGATAAAAAATCAAAAGTCCACCAGTTTCCTAGATAAAAAATAAAAACACCCCTGCTGTAACAAATAAAAAGATCCTTGCCTCTAATTGCTGAAGTTACCGTATTTACACAAAGAAAGTACAAAATGGCAGGGTCCAAAAAGCTAAAAAAAATGAACTAAAAACAAAAAAAGGTAAAGGATCAAAACATGGGGGTGGAGGTTGAGGAGAGATTATTTAACCATTCATACAGAAGCCATTTAGACTACACATTCCCTCAGGAGAGCAATCTGCATCATTACAAATCCCACTAACCCTGTCCATGGAATTGTCCACCATGTTGATATACCCATTAGTCCCCCTTATACAACAACAATCAACAATAATAATAATCAACAAGTACTCCCTCATGTTATCATGTTCTCTCCCTCATACCATGCATAAATTACCATTTTGTTTACCTGCACAGCCTTCTGTACTGCATACAGAACAATTTACTCAGGTGGAACAATGACTTTACTAAACACTTCCAGAAGCCATTTCACACTCAAAAAAATCGTTTTAGTAGCTCATCTCAGACACAAATAGATAGCTAGCTGCTTGTTACCTGTAATTTTGCTTGCATTACATTACATTTATTTAGCAGACGCTTTTATCCAAAGCGACGTACAGTAAGTGCGCACAGAGACATCAAGATCACTACAGAACAGACAAGGCAAAGCACATCCTTCGCATAATGTAGCAGCTATCCCTAGCAATGAACGTCGACTGTAGTTCACAGTAAGCTGTGGGCAAATCAGCAACACCACACTTCCATTCCTAATACTCGTATAAACTATAATAAACAGACAGGAAAACACAGGGATGCTTGCTAGCTTGCCACTGTAAAGGCAATACTATCTATATTAATTTAGCTGAGAGGGACCGATTTTATGCATAAGTATATAAGGTTAGTTAGCTTCACAGAAGAAACACAGGGATTCACGCATTGCAGCTAAATTTCCTTCGATGCTTACACCAAACATCTGTGTTGTTGGCAACGCCACGTAACACGTGCGAGTTTGTCAACACAGACAATACACCCTAAGTTTACTTCATAAATTATTTATCATACCGTTGGAATGTGCAATTTGTAATATTAATTGTATGAAAAACAATAAAATACAGTTGACAATGTAATTACGAACCCGCATGGCATTGCGTGAATTCACACTGGTATATCGAAAAATCGGTAATACCACCAGCCCTAACGACGTTACCTGCCATGGCGAAATTCAATGCGTTTATAGCATAACACTGTTAGTATGATAAAACAACTTACATGTCAGCAACATCATCTCGGTCATCAGTGGATTCAGCATCACTGAGACAGGATGAGTCTCCCTCGGCAAAAACATCTTCTGGCTTATCCAGTTCGTCTAGCACTTGGTGCACGGATAAACGCCTCAAAAATCTCGACATAACTACACAAAAACTGTATCAAAAATACTCTAAAGTAAAAAATGTAACTGCAGGCCTTACCTAATTAATTGTGCTTTGCTAAACGGAATGTAGCGAGCTACGCTACAAGGTAAAAACACTGCGCCATTTTGGTTCGATTACGCGTGGGTCGCTACTTCCTCATACGCACGGCTGGATTTCCTTTTTTTACGACTGCTTTGTGTTGATTGAGGGCTCCTTTGAAAGATAAGAGTCTTGGCTTTTCGCTGGAATATTTGACAGACAGTTTTAAAACCCAATGGAAAGCAAATAATACTCAGAGTGGAGGCGGGTGGAAGACGGTTTTTCCCACTTCAGATAGGCCTATTGTGCTATCAGTCAAAGAAATACACCCAATTGACGACGGTTTTGCATAAATCTTTGCAAGCATGTTCAAAACTACTCTGGCTAACATATACTAAGCCATGGGATTGGTACTCCAGAAACTGGCTGAGTTTCACAACGCCAAAGTGAACACAGCCGAACGAGTCGTAATCAAGTGCAAAAAAGCACAAGTCGGTTTAAAATTGGAAAAAAATAATGTACAGCCGTATGAAAGTTTTAAAGTATTTTTTCTTGAACCCTAAAGGTATAATGATTTTTCAAACCAAAGTTTTGTGAAATACAATTAAGCAGAACAGTTTACCAGCACATTGTTTATGGTGTGACATCAAGCTGCAATATACACTACTCACAAAAAGTTAGGGATATTTGGCTTTCGGGTGAAATTTATGGAAAATGTAAGTTCACGCTACAGTGATATTATACGTATCATGAAAGTAGGGCATTTAAGTAGAAGCATGCAATGGTGATTTCCTCATCTCAAACAATTTATTGAAACAAAAGCCAACAACAGTGGTGGGTATACCACAACAAAAATGTCAATGTCTGAATAACTTGTCATGTGCTCTTGAGCATCAATTACAGCTTGACAACGACGTCTCATGCTGTTCACAAGTCGACTTATTGTCTGCTGAGGCATGGCATCCCACTCTTCTTGAAGGGCGGCCCTCAGGTCATTGAGGTTCTGGGGTACAGAGTTACGAGCCTCTACACGGTGAGTCAGCTGATCCCATAGGTTTTCTATGGGATTCAGGTCTGGAGAAAGTGCAGGCCACTCCATTTGAGGTACCCCAGTCTCCAGCAGCCTTTCCCTAATGATGCGACCTCGATGAGCTGGAGCATTGTCGTCCATGAAGATGACATTAGGCCTGTGTTGTTCATGCAGGGGCACAATGACTGGATTAATGATGTTATTCAGGTAGTATGGGCTTGTCACTGTACCATTCACAAAGTGTAGGGCAGTTCTGTATTGACTAGACACACCTGCCCACACTGTAACACCGCCACCACCAAAGGGTCGTCTGGTGACAACAGTGGCTGATGCATAGCGCTCTCCTTGACGTCTCCAACATCGTTGGCGGCCATCATTTCTGCTCAACGTGAATCGACTTTCATCAGAGAACAGCACTGAGGCCCACTGGTCCCTCGTCCAGCATAAATGCTCCCTGGCCCATGCAAGACGATGACGCCTGTGCCTGGTGGTGTGGTCAGGTACCCTTGCAGGTCGTCTAGCACGCAGACCACGCTGATGTAAACGGTTTTGAATGGTCTGACGTGACACTTGGGTGCCTCTCACCTCCCTTAAATGTGCCTGGAGTTGAGTGGCATTCATCATCCGGTTCCGCAGGGCACTGTTCACAATGAAGCGGTCATCAGTGTGGGATGTGGCCAAAGGACGTCCACTTCTATGCCTTTCTGTGACTCTTCCAGTCTCTCTGTATCTCTGTTGCAACCTGCTGATGACACTCTGTGACACTCTAAGCTCAGTGGCCACTTCCCTCTGAGAACATCCTGTTTGAAGCCTCGCAATGGCGAGGTACTGTTGATCAATTGTTAGGTGTCGTCTTGGTCTCATGATGTCAAAATGTGAACAGCATGATGAAGAGGACTGTTTAAATACCAATTCTAATTGAACCAGGAAATTTATTGGTCGATTCATGGATCAAACACCTGTTGTGAATTTTGCCGTTCAGCTCCTTGTTAGAGAACAGCAAGTTGTGCAAAAAGTACTGAAACATTGAATAGTTGGACATGTGCATTCAAAAGTTTAGAGAAGGTCAAATTAATTTCACCTGTAAAGGTTATAGTGCATTTTAGGTTCATCCTGAAATTTCACCCGAAAGCCGAATATCCCTAACTTTTTGTGAGTAGTGTATGTTTGAGAATTAGGTCCGAGTTTCCAAAGTTATTTACGAAGTTTTATCCCGACGTTTTGGGCTTAAAAACCACTTTCCCAGAAGGAATGGATATATCTTAAGGATATTTAATCAAAATATTGAGGTGAGCAGTTTATTATATATTATTAAATTAATGAAATGTATAATGTAATAATTTCCGTCACGCCGGCGTGACCGCTAGGGGGCGTTTGGCATTAAGAGGTTAAATCATCAATTTCAGACCGTTTAACATTGTGATGCAAAATTCGATTAATTATGCAACATTATGCTCTTGACGCATGGTTGATTTTCATGGATTTTAAACTTGTACCATTATTCATTGACTCGTCCCTAACATGGCATTTTGGCTGACAGTACATTTGTTGAAAGGAATGAGCATAAAAAACAAGACAGAGATAAGTCCGCTAAAGCACACTTTTCGTCATGTGATTCTTTCGTCCCGATTCAGTGTATTTGAGCGCTGGAACTGTTTAAAAACTCGATGTCCCATAATTCCCTACGAACGTGCAGCCTTGTCTCCAGACGCTGTCATATAACGTTAGCCAGCAGTAGCACACAGCTCCGTTTTTAAAGAGATACTGCAGGCCTTTTTTACCGCTTCAATTTGAACTGAAACTCGTGAGTAGGTGTGGTCATATGACGATGATGCCACGTAGTCATATTATGAATATTCATACGGTCAAGGAGTGAAAGGGTGTGCCTTGGTGAACTGACTCAGCCCCACTGAACTCAATACGCTATGCGCAGCCCCTTTCCTTCCTCTCCTCACTACTAACTAAACAAACAACAAAATGGCGAGCGACAAGAGTGACAGCAGTACTGCAGGGAGTTTTGAGGTGGAGGAGTTTGAAGTGGAGGAAGAGGATTCCTTCGTGGTGGAAGACTCTCCTCGCGAAGATGTTGCTCGGGAAATACAGCCGTATTCATTCGAGCCACTGCCAGAAGCAGCCGCCGCCCCGGCTGTATTGGTTGAACAACTTCTTTGCGAGGAGAGGACTGGGGATGTAACTGAATGGTAGAGCTAACCTTACCTAGCTAAGTTAGCTTGTTTGTCTGCCTAAAGTAACGTTACTATTGAATACATTCAAATACACAGCAAAACCCAGTCACACAGCACCTAAAGCACAACACTGGCGCTGCCAAAATTCTTAACCCCCCTGCAAAATTCTCCCTGTTGTAAGCATGTGCTTTAGGGTATCCAGCGATCTAAAGATGTAACAACAATGAATGTGAAGTGTGTCAGAGAGATGGCTGGGGGGGGGGGGGAGAAGATAAATAATATAATGCATAAATGTATTACTTGCAAACTATTATGTACTCCAAGTGCTCTCGTAGTTTATTATCGTGGATGTTAAAGCGTAGCCTACATTATGGGTCGCGTATCACTAGTGCCATTCTGAGGTTCGCATTGCGATGTGTTCATCTTAAAACCTAAAATATACGATCGTTTTTTTAATTTTTTATAAGTTGCCTCTTGTGATGTTCTGGTCTTTGCTGAGTGGTAGAAACTGTATAAACACTCATTTTGTTGGAAGAAGAGCACAGATCGAACTAAATTAAAATATAAGCGGCACTGAGAACAAGCGAATGCGCGTTCACGCGAGGGGGGACGAATTCTGGCAGGGGGACACTTTTCGGCACAACACCGTCTCTCAGCAGATTATGAAAGCTAACAGAGCGTACGTGGCGTTGCACTGAGGAACGATACATCTCTGACTCCTTGGCATAATGCAGGCAACTTAGCTAAAGATACCAAACAGTAAGACATAGATGAATAACTCTCTATGTAGCTCGATATAAGTCGTAATATTAACTTGTTAGCCAACGTTACTGTTGCCAGAGAAACGTCAGTCTGCTTCTAGTCAGGAAGCAGATACAAGCTAGGCTACTACGAAGCGAATCAACATGCCTTATAGCCTACATTCATTGCACTACAGAAAACTAAACTAAACCTAGCTGTCCGGTACCAAAACATTTCCCGCAGGTAACGTTCTACACTACCGGAAAAAAAACTGCGAAGGAATTCTGCTGTGTTTATGAACTCACTAACTCGCTCGCTAGCTTGTAGCCCACACATGGAAGGTTGGAGTTAGGCATCCGGCAATCCAGTGTCAAATAGCCTAACGTTAAATGTATTTCATTTTCTATAGAATAGTAATAGCCCTATTTTAAACTGTATTTCAATATTTTACTGATGCAAACTATTTAGGCTGTACTAGCTATTTAGGCTGTATGTCTTTCAGCTAGAATGTGTTTGCATCTAGCCCATTGTGCATGCATGTCTCCATATAGACTTGGTTTATTAATTTACATGCTTCTTCATGATCCATAGCTCAGGTGGTGCTGTTCATTGTATTTCATTACACATTAAATACTGCTCATCTACAAACTCTTTTAATGTAATTGTGTGCTGTCTGTAATAGGATAACTGTTCTCATTCTTGTCAATATGGTTACGCGAATGTCTGCATGCATTTCTTTGGAATGCATGTCTCTCTCCATGTTTATCTTCATGCATTATTCATCATTAGTTAGCTATATAAAAGAAGCGATATCAGATCAAAAACGTCTACGACGTAAAAAAAAAGCCAAGTTATTCACGCATAGCCTACATAGCACTGTCTATAAGTCCTTAATTCCAACTTGCAAAAACTAGGCTTGCCTTTAAAAGTATTGATATCAAAATGTGGCCAAGTTACAACTAACAATATTGCCTATCGTAGCTCACACTAAATAAACTAGCTCTATTCCAAAGCAATGCTATCCAAACTTTCCTAAATTATTTAATGCAACTTGGCCCTGTGTTTCTTCATCTTACCATCTCAAGAGAATGTGGTCAATGAAACTGTATGTGCCACATCAAACTGCAAAATGAAAATAATTTATAGTGGAAATACTCTGATTCAGATGTGTTGCACTTAGAAATTAAACAGAAAAATTACTATACTATAGGGCATGTTTGAACAATTGTCTGCATCCACTGCTTTGGGTCTATGAAAAGCACAGAATTAATAAAATTTATTATTATTATTATTATTATGTATTTATTGATTTATTTATTTGGATTTCTATCAAAACCTGTGTGGTCCTACAGAGCATAGATATCCTTGTGTTCACAACATTCTGTTTGCAAATATTATACCTACTATTATGTTAAGAAAATTGGTACTATTACTTATTTGCCACCATCTGACCCACAAACATGTCTGGATACGTTTGTAAAAATGCTATATGTACGCTATTTTCTAGGTAAAAATATTACTCATTTTTATTTGCATTTATTTATTCATCACCCCTTTCTCTATTGTACACGATGTTTCTTGATATACATGTCAGTTTGTGAATTGTAAAGAAATCTGTAGCAGCAGTTAACATCACTCTGTTGCCAGATATGCAGTAGATATGGATGAATAACTTGAAGGGTTTCTTCTCCTGACTTATTTTTCCATAGAGTTCAATAGGACAATTTGTCAGGAGAAACAACCCTTAAAGTGATCCATCCATATCTACTGCATATCTGGCAGCAGAGTGATTGTTTAAGGCTTGTTTGATACCTCAGACCCTTGTTGACTTACAGCCATTTTACCAACCATGTATTCCATACTGTTCCAGCATAATTTACAGCTAAATCTAGTCCCACCCCCCAATTCCCATAGAGATCCATTCAAATGCAGAGATGTTATAGTATCGCTTGTAAGAGTACCAGAAAATAAGATATCAAGAGTCTTTTGATGTTGTTGGGTCACAGACATCAGGAAGTCATGGCATGCAAAGGATATGTGACCAAATATTAAAAATTATTACTTTATTCTATATATAAATGCAGGGGGGCCAATAATTGTGGCCAATGTGGTTTTGTTAAAAATAATTATTTCTTGATGAGGGATTTTTTTTTCTCATAATAAATTAACGTCAATTAAAGGTTGGATTCTTATTGTTTTTTTCAGTGTGAGATTAAGCTAATTCACCAAACGGTGAATTTTTTATAACCCTTTTTGCTCATCTTTACAGGGGGGGCCAATAATTTTGTCCTCAACTGTAAACTTCAGACCCACTGGAATTGTGATATAGTGAATTAAAAGTGAAATAATCTGTCTGAAAACAATTGTTGGAAAAATTACTTGTGTCATGCACAAAGTAGATGTCCTAACTGACTTGCCAACACTATAGTTTGCTAACATGAAATCTGTGGAGTGGTTAGAAATTAGTTTTAATGACTTCAACCTAAGTGTATGTAAACTTCTGACTTCAACTGTATATATATATTATTATTTTTTCATTATTACTATTTTAAACAAGGTCAGTGTGCAACACAATAACAGGACAAGAAAAGACAAGACAGAAGCACATGGATTTACAAAGAAGAATATTACATTACATTATTCTAACTTGAACATAGTCCCAGTGTGTGTGCCAATGTCGATGGGACTATTCTAATTTAAGCATAGTTCTAATGTGTCTGTGCGTGTCAATGTTGATGGGCATATTCTAATTTAAATATAATCCCTGTGTGTGTGTGTGTGTGTGTGTGTGTGTGTGTGTGTGTGTGTGTGTGTGTGTGTGTGTGTGTGTGTGTGTGTGTGTGTGTGTGTGTGTGTGTGTGTGTGTGTGTGTGTGTGTGTGTGGGGGTGGGGGTGGGTGGGGGTGGGGGTGGGTGGGGGTGGGTGGGGGTGGGTGGGTGGGTGGGTGGGTGGTCAAAGCCTTGCCCCAAAACATGCCTCAGCTGACCAGGCAGTAGCTGATTTAATCTTTGCATATTACCATGTAGTACTCCCTGGTTGCGTCCCAATATTCGTCTCGTCTCTCCTCCACTCCCCCACTACCACTTGTCTCCTACCCGGAAGTATGCAAAACTGCCTGAACATTCTGAATACAAGTAGTTGCGTGTACATTGTGGTTTTCATCGAGGCATTAATCAATTTGTAACCATTTGTAATTAATATGTAGCATAATCAGCAACATTACATTAAGACACAAAGATCGGTTTCCGAGGCACGGAGGAGAGGAGGTGGTAGTGGAGGAAAGGATGGTGCATTTTTTGAGTATTGGGACGTATTCCCTGTCTATGGCAGGCATGTATTTTAACAGGGACAGTGAAAGGCTGCGCACCTTTGTTGGCCCTGGTACTACAGCTACTACAGCTAGGCCTGTAGTAGGTGTATTATACCTTATTATAAAGTCTGGATTTGGTACCCCACTCCCACACACATGTGAGCTAAGCATTGACAATTTTATCTCAAAGTTGATAAATCTAGCTAGCTTGCAACACAACATACTACCTTATGTAAGCCAGATAAAATAAGGGTTAAGGCAGTGGTTCTCAACCCTGGTCCTGGGGACCCCCTGTGTATGCTGGTTTTCGTTCCAACCACATTTGTAATACCAGAACTTTAACAAGCTGTTATTTTTTCTTAATTAGGTGTTTTTATTGTATAGAGAGAACACTTTAAACTCTTCACTCTCTTAAGCCACGTTATGTTAGCAATAGCTATGCATGCTTTGAAGAAAATAAATCCCATGTTCGTTATGCTTATTGTGTTATATTGCAAACAATTAGAAAGAAGAGGTAAGAACTCAGGTGAATAGGCTCCTAATTAGGTAATTGAACACAAGTTTAAGTTCCTTCATAATTTTTTCCTTAAACTTGTTAACACAATGCAGGTTTGGCTCGTTATCATTTGCTTTGTCTTTGAATTCTTCATTATTTACCAAACGGTTAGTTTTAGTGGCCATGTGTCCACAATTTCACCAATTATGAGCCAATTGATTCACCCCAGTCTTTAATTTGATCAAAAAAATGTATACCTCCTTTTAATTGTTTACAATACAGCACAATGTGAATACTGGACTTTTATTCTTCATGGCATGCATAGCTATTACTAACATAATGTGGCTTAAGAATGTAAATAATCCCTCTAAACATTAAAAACACCTAATTAAGAAAAATTAACAGCTTGTTAAAATTCAAGTATTGCAATTGTGGTTGGAACGAAAACCAGCATACACAGGGGGTCCCCAGGACCAGGGTTGAGAACCACTGGGTTAAGGACAGCATTCTTCCTTTTGGGGTATATATTTAAACAAAAACTTATACGTTTCAGAGTCAAGTTCCTTCGTCAGAAAGTAAGTTAAGTTACTTAATGAACAAACTGCGGAGCTAGATTCTAGGTGTGAACACTATCGCTAGCTAACCATGTAAACAATTACAAATGAACTAGCCAGCTACGTTTTCACCCTGTGGTGAGCAATCCCAGTTGTTTTCACACTTACATTTTCAATCCAGGATTTTCCCCATGAATAATTAAGTTTTATTTAGGAGTGAAACTATGACTGTGAAACTGTATTGACAACTAGCTAACAGATAAAAAGTTCTTATGTAGTGTTACGACCTTAGTGGTAGGTTTTGTTCCGTTTGTTTGGTTCTATTTTGTTTCATTGTCCACCCCTGCCTCCGTCCTGTGTCACCCTCTGTACCCCGCCCCTGTTACCTGATTGGACCACTCCTACTTGAAAATACGCGCCAGTTTAGCATTCGGGAGACCGATATATTCTGAATTGCTTTTGTTACGACTTTGATTTTGATAACGTGTATGATTTGATTGTTTTCTCGTCTCTGATTTGTGCCTTGCCCTTCTGTTCTGTTTGCTGCTCGTGAGTGTATGACCCTTATCGTTTTTCCCTTTGACAGGGAATTAACGCCTACTCCTTTCTATCTGCTGATTGTGTATGACCCTCGCTGTATTCTCTTGATTCAGATTTTTGTCTATTCCTCTTTGCTCTGGTTGCTATTGTATATCTTTGTACATAGTGTATGTGTAAAGAGTTGTGAGGTATTTGTATTCGTATACTGGTGTTCACTGGTGAAGCTTGGGATGTAGGGAGTCTGACGCCGTTTTGTTTGTTGTTACTGTTTTTCACTCTGTGTATGATAGATAGGGAGACAGGGAAGATCTATGTATTTGTTTTTTCTTTTCTTTTGGTAGGTTAGTTAGACATTTCCCCTCTCAGGTAGTGTGCGTTTGTTCGTTATTTTGGCCTTGTCAACTCCTGAAGCTGTTCCCAATAAAATTCCAGATAACTGTATTGTACATCGCTTTGTTCTCACCTTCTTTCTTCTGCTACGGTCTGACCCTAGACCGGTTTCATAACAGTAGTTCACATTAGCAATAAATTATCTCTAACCTGCTGTCTTTTAAAGTCATCCCTCACTTTCTTATTAAATATTACGTTTTTTTTCTGTTTGTCTTTCTTACCATGCTAGTTGCTTATCAGTGACTTTGCTTTGCTTATCAGTGTTTGAATATTGCCAACCCAGGCTGGAATAAAACATTCTCTGATTGTCTACTTTGTTTATAATCAGGTCTGTGATTGGACTGCAGATAGAACCTTATAACGCCAAGTACAGAGGGGGATGTGCAGATAGAACTTCCTGTTTTTGTATATTTTGACCAAAAAAAATAAAATAAATTATGAATTATGATTAACACATGTATGAAGAACCACTTAAAGATTACTTTTATTTTTGATAAAAATGTCAGATCGAACCTTCTAATTCTCAGCTCACAAATTGTCGGGTGAGTGCAGAGTTCTGCAGATGAGTGTGCGCCTGAATTCCCTCAACAAAACCCCGGAAATAAGGGGTTCATCCTGGCATTTTAAGTGCCCCCATTTGTGAGAAAAAGTCACCCACCCAAAAGCTTTTTGATGAAATGGACTCAAATATGCGCCCTCAAAAGGGTGTAGGGGTCATATTCGGACACAGCCTAAGGGTCCAATGGACAGCGCGCGAATGAAAGTGGCTCACGAGAGCGATCCAATGGATAGCGCACACAAATGAAAGTGGCTCGCAAGAGAGAGATCCAATGGACAGCGTGTCATTTCTGACCATTCGGTTGAACAGGCAAGGTGATTCTACATATCCCTGAGGTAGTCTTCGATAGGTGTATTGTTGTCCCTTGTATATAAATGCAACAAATACTGGGACTCAGTGTGCACTGGGATTGAGAAAAACGCTAAACATCAACCTATAACTGTATAATAGGTTGTATCACTTGGTATGTTGGTTAATATGGTTGAGGGGTCGGGTACAACTGGGTAGTCTGCAATTACTTAGTCACTAAGTGGTCTGAGGTCTTGTACCATCCTCCACTTTCCTTTCCGTTTTCTTAACTGGTAAGATTGGTGTATTGCATGGGCTGGTCATTGGGTATATCACCCCAGATTTTAGAAGGTCTTGTACAGCAGTGCTGATTTCTTCTTCCTCTGCGTCCTTGTTCAGGGGGTATTGACGGACCTGGGGTCCTATCATTCCTGGTTTCAGTTGTATCTTTACCTGCCCAGCAGAACGCATGAGGCCGATATCGTGACCCCCCCTTCTGCCCAGAGTTCTTTTGGGACATCCTGTAGGTACCTTTCTTGTTCCTCTGTTAGCCTCGTCATTGCTTCCACTTCCAGTGTATGCTTTTCCATGCTTGCTGGAGTCTTTAGGTCCAAGGAAAAGAACCAATCTGTGGGGCCGACACCATTCAACAATCTGGGTATGTTGGTAGGGAAATACTGCTGCTGCTGCATCATTCTCTTTACCATCGGTCCAATATCTTTTGCTTCGAATCCCAGGTTGACACCCAGCGTTACATGGGGAATTGCTGTGTCCCCCATCATGTACCATTGCTCTGTTGGTAAGTTCTTCTCCCTCAGAGCTATCGTAGCCCCTACCCCTATCATAGCTCTTTCCCTAACTAGAAACCTCTTGCGTGTATCACTCCATGTTTCCCGTCTATCTCTTTGAAGTCTTGAGCGTAGTATAAGGTCATGTGGAGCTGATCCCTCATTTCTGTCTTACTGATGCTTTCCTTGAGTACTGGGCAGTGGCGTCGCCAGACCTATTTTAGGGGGCTTTTACCCCTAAATATTTTTTAAGCCACTAGTTTTAATCATTACATTTTTTTCATATTGATTTGACAAAATGCGCCATCGACACTCCAGAGTCATAACACACACAGAAAAGTCTGGCACTAGGACCCTGGGGAGGCTTAATCTAGTGTGGCCATTGGTTAGAGTGCAGTGTGGTGCGTGCATGGAGCCGCGTAACCGTTTAATTCAAATGACTGCTCCAGACTGAGAGTGGGTTGTAGTATGAACGTTCCAATACTGCTGTAACAAATCACTATTCTAGTAGCCTACTTGAGCTCGATAAGTTCGGTAACAACATAAACTACTTAACAGAATTTAAAATTAACAGTTAACGTTAGCTAGGAAAGCATTTGCTCCATAGGTCTGCTCTCAAGTCCTACTGCTAGGCTGGATCCATACCTTCCGACTTCAACTGTAGGTAACCTATTTGACTCATAAAGTTAGGATGCTTTGATAAAGCTACAAAAGTGCAATGTTTTTTTTCTAACGATAGGGAGAAGTTTACAGGAGAGTATAATGAGGGAATTCCCCACCCCCAACATGATTCCCTGCTCATGAAGGGTGATCACAAGTTAAAATTGAATCAATGCTTACATGCACATTTATATGTATGCTATGAAATCTGGTTTTTAATTGCAATAAAAAACAAATCGCTGGTTACATTTTATCTACAGGCCAGGCCTAAACTAATTCCGCTGCCATTGAGGCAATTTGTGCTGTCAAACTAGAATAGGCTACACATCGTCTGTGACATCACAATGTATCAACCATTGCCGATGCCGATAAATTTTAGTTGAGAGATGATGGTATCGTACATCAGCCCAACCCTATTGCTATATATCTTAAGCAATTTATAGAAATATTCTTTGCAACAACTAAATTATTTATTGATGTTAGGTGTATTGCTGCTCTCAAAACTCATGGGGAACAACCATTTTGTGGCTGCTTTTTTGAAAAATGTCTCCTGGGGGTGCATGCCCCCAGAACCTAGTAGAGACTTAGCCCCCCTAAACATATATCTCTGGTGACGCCCCTGGTACCGGATATGTTCTTATCTAGAGCTTCAAATAATTTTCTTGTGGTAACCACTGGGCTATCCTGTTCTTTGTTTATCATGTCCATCACAAATTGTCCAGATGATCCGGGAAAAGTGCAAATCAGCCCTTGAGGCGTGCATGAAATGGTGGCATTCAGTTTGCATAGCAAGTCTCTGCCTAGTTTACGGGTACTTTAGGGGTATATAGGAGCCTTGCCGCAGTTTGTTGTTCCCCAATTGTCAGTATTCGTTCTTTGGTAAATGGAACAGTTTGTGTTATCCCTGAAAATCCATTTGCTTTGATATGCTGTGTTGTAAGTGGCAAGTGTGTTCCATCAAGACTAATACAGGCGTGGGTTGCTCCAGTATCTATTAGAAAGTTGCATGTTCTCCCTCCTATGGCTATATTTATTTGTGTTTATACTCCACCTCTACTCCTAGGGGGGTGGGATTCTCAGGGCATCCCTATTGATTGTTGTAGGGGCCCATTCCCCATTGTTGTTGTGGCTGCCATCCCTCCTGCTGATGCCCATATGTTTTTTGCTGTGGGGTCATTGCCATCTGGATCTCGGGTTCTTGATGTAACGGTATTCTCTGGGGCCAACCCCCAGGGTTTGCTCCTTGGTTCATGCGGCCCCTTGGTTGAAATCCTCCCCTTCCTCTTGGGTTGCCCTAGCCTCTTCTCTGACCTGTCCAACAATCCCTGGACCAGTGTCCCATCTTCCCGCATTTCCAGCATTCTCCGTCTCTTGGCCCTGGTCCTCTCTGGCCTGTCGGCTGCCACTGCCCCAGCTGGCTCCATAGGGCCACTGGCCCTTGGATATTTGGTCCTGCCCGTCCTATTGGTGGACCCTGCCTACTGGGGTTTGGTGTGGGGGTGTCTGGGTTATCACTGCTGCTTGACTTACCTGTTCTTCTTCATCCTTCTCGGCTATCTGGAGAAGTAACAGCTTCTTTTTTAGAGCTTTGTTCTCCCCTTCGGTACTTTTTACATTGTCCCTGTACAACCTCACATTGGTGGACAAGATGAGCTCTTTGTTTCTCCCAATTCTCTTGGGGAAGTCCCACAACCTTGTTTAGGGCCTTCCCTACTGATTCGGCCAATGCTTTTGTATAACATGTGAATGAACATTGTCAGCGTTCCTGGCGATGCATCATATGGTTCTCCCAGATTTGTATTCCATGCCTCCTGTATTCTGTTGATGAAGTCATGGATGTCCTCTCCTTCTTTTAGTTATGCACTCATTATTTCCTGCAAGGTTTGCTCTGTGTGGAAACAACTCTCTCAAAGCAGCCCACATTTCTGGTCTGTGTCTGTTGAATGATTCTCCGTCCGCCCTATGGGTGTCCATAGCTCCTTTTAGGCCTGCCAGTTCCATTAGTTCCCTGACCTGGTGTCCCACACATCTTGCTAGGAGCTGCTTAACATCTCCCGTGCACAGGGGCAGGTGGGTAGTTTTGATCTCTTCCTTCGCTATCCATGGCCCTGCTCCCTCTTCAAACCCTTTGCTTTAATGTATTTTTAAAGTATCATATTTCATATTTGGTTGCATATCCTTTGCATGCTGTTACCTCCTGAAGTCTGTGACCCATCAACATCAAAATACTCTCGATATCTTATTTTCAGGTAGTGTTACAAGCGATACTATAACCTCTCTGCATTTGAATGGATCTCTATGGGAATTGGGGGGTGAGACTAGATTCAGTTGTAAATTATGCTGGAACAGTATGGAACACATGACTGGAAAAAATGGCTGTAAGTCATCAAGGGTCTAAGGTATCAAACAAGCCCCAAACCATCACTCTATGGCCAGATATGGAGTAGATGTAGATGGATCACTTTAAGGGTTTCTTCTCCTGACTTTTTTCCCCATAGAGTTCTATAGGAAAATGAGTCAGGAGAAGAAACCCTTAAAGTGATCCATCCATATCTACTCCATATCTGGCAACAGAGTGATGGTTTGGGTCTCGTTCGATAGCTCAGACCCTTTATAACTTACTTATTTCGCCAGTCATGTGTTCCATACTGTACCAGTGTAATTTACAGCTGAATCTAGTCTCACCCCCCAATTCCCATAGAGATCCATTCAAATGGAGAGAGGTTATAATATCACTTGTAACAGTACCTGAAAATAAGATATCGAGAGTCTTTTGATGTTGATGGGTTACAGACTTCAGGAAGTAACAGCATGCAAAGGATATGCGACCAAATATGAAATATGATACTTTAAAAATACATTAAAGCAAAGGGTTTGAATACTTGTGCACATGAGAGATTTCAGTTTTTGATTTAATACATTTTCACAAATATCTAAAAACATGTTTTCACTTTGTCATTATGGGTTATTGAGTGTAGATTGATGGGCAAAAATCTTTGATGGGCAATTTTATTAAATTATTATTTAAATGTACAACACAATAAAGTGTGCAAAAAGTGAAGGGGTTTGAATAATTTTGTATATATTTTTATTATTATTATTACTATTATTATTATAATTCGTTTTTTTATTATTTATTTATTTTTTACTCTTCTGATATGTTTGACTGATTATCTTCAGTTTGATTAAACAATCAGTGTACGGCGCCATATGGTAAAGGCTAACCAGCCCAAACTTATTGCAAAATAAAATGCTACCACACCCCAAAGGAATATCAAAGTTGGAGGTATCCTGGAGGATTGTCTCCGGCATTTGTTATAATTTAATTAATTGAGGTGTGTATAGACCCATTTCTTGTATGTAAACAAAAGAGGATGCGTGCGCAACCCTGGGGCAAAAAGTGTATCACCTTGGCAGGCTATCACAATGCGGTGAACTTGATCATCAACGATTTAACGGACCAAGTACATCTAATTTTGTTTCTGGTTCTTTTATTTCACTTTCATCTTGGCAAAGTTATAAAAATTATAGCTATTGTTAGTCTTATTAGGCTACAACTTTTTTTGTTGTAACGTTAAGGAAGCATATTTAGCTATAGCCTATTTACCTTATAAATGCCTGCAAGCTAACCATCATAAACTGTCAATTTTTGATCAGCGGCAAGTTGACAACTTAATTTTTAACGTTAGTACAACTCAATAACTTGGACAGATAGGATACACCATATTAACAAATTTTTTTTAATTGTCTAGTCTGCTTGAAATTGATATAGCTATAACGTTAGCCTAGTGTACTGTAACTTCTGTGTTACGCCGTTAATATTTTATTGTGTTTGGCCAGATAGGAGTCGACATAGCCTGTCTAGCTAGCTAATGTTACTTAGCTAACACACACAAAGGTGGTGCAGCTGACAACTATTGTGTCAGTAAATTGTCTGTGTGATGATGTGTTGATAACTTAATGTTTAACAAAAGCCTATCGTTAACCTACTTTTAGTTTTAGCCAGAACAGAAATGGCACTAGTAGCTACTACCAGTGTTTTCTTCTGTAATGGTTAGCTAGCTAGCGTACCGAACCCTGTTATCGGGCAGAAAACAGAAACTTTTGTGAACAACAAAGCTATGAAACTGATATTATTTGGGCACATAACGTTACTATTGAACATATTATATTTATTAGATTCAAAAAACGATAAGATAACTTTTAAGCCAATGGACATGTAAGTTAGAAGTGACCGGTAGTCTTTTTTATTTATTTTTACTTTTAGATGGGACTGTAGGCTAGTAGGCTACTGCCAAAAAAGGGGAGCCGATTAGCGGCTGTTGCAGTGCATAAAAGAAGCTCATGATTTTTGTTGTTTTAATAATCAGTTATTAGTTTATTGAATCAAGAAAGATACCTTTTGAATTCCCAATATGTTGGTAAAATGGCTGGCTAACTGGATTATTTACACATGGCAGTCCATCTCTTTGGATTTATTTCTTCACCTACCGCGCCCTCGAGTGGACATATAAAAAATGGCACTTCTTGATGTTGGTGCTTGCTAGTTGAGTTCATTACAATGAACTAGCGTTTAAAAAAACAACAACTCACATTTAGCTAATATTGTGAATGTGCTATAGACAAAGCAAATATATATATATATTTTATTTTTTTACCGCATTGGCAAATCAGCTGTCGAGGAAGTTCCAATATGGTTGCGTGCCCGATAATGGGCGCTATCTAGCTACGTTTCTTAACTTTATCCATCTTATTTGTTTTATCCAAGTGTTCACTGGTGTAAACTTGCTTTTTCGGGAAATACGTTGGCTAACTCTAAGCTGGTTAATTCTTTAGATTTAACAAAATTAACATCGGCAATCTAGCAGTTAGCAAATGTGAGCGACTAATGTTCCTGTGAGATGCAACCAAGACAGTAACGTTACAGTGGCTAGCTAACGCTAGTCTAGACACAGACGGACCACATCAGTGTTGCCAGATGCCTGAATTAATTTCCCCCCAAAAAAATTCTGAAAATCCCCCATCTTCAATTGATTCCCATACAATTTTCTCACAATTTCCCCCCATACCTCCTTTTAAAATCCCCCATCTATCATTGACTCCCATACATTTTTTCTTTAAAAATTCCCCCATGAATTGTTAAAATCCCCTAAATTTAGGGGAATCCCACAGTCTGGTAACCCTGGACCACATGCCCCAGGTTCACAAATCACAGGGTATTCCAAAAAAAAGTGACTAAAACCCACCTCAGCTCATCTACGCTGGAAAACTAATGTTACGGTTAGTCCACCCAATTAGATAGCACACTAAAGTTATAAATGCACAGCGCCTCCTGCCAAACCCGAGATATCTACAGGTAACAAGCAATAACAGCTGCTCGGTGATAAATATCGACCTGTGTCTTGACGACATGAACATATAACCATGCAGCAAGACCTTTTACTTTTTATATCTCATGGCCAACTCGCTAAAATGGTAGGCGTCCATTTCTACATTGTTAGCAAGCTTGTTAATTCTCGCCACTGTCACTTGCTCGTATTAAATTATAACGTTATTTGATATTGGGTCAAAATAGTCTCACAGTATGTTTTCGGTCATGGTTAGCCACCTACACCTTTTGCTTCAAAACTGCAGCTCTAGCCTATGGTCGAAGCTGTCTTTATTCAATTGAGTGCCAAACTTATATGATGAGATGGGAGCCAGCATAATATACTTCCTGTACACTTACTAAATTGAATAAATATTTCACGTTTACACCAAACTGCTTAACTATCTCACTGTTGATGTAACTAAGATATTCGAAGTTAAACAAGTGTCCTTCATCATCCATTTCAGCTTCTGCAATTACAAGTTAATGTTGATTTCTTTTGCAATATTGAATATTCTGCCCCAGTGTTGCGTGCGCACCTCTACTGTGACGTTGGTGAGAAACCGCTCTATATAAATAAATAAATATATATATATATATATATATATATATATATATATACAGATCCTTTCCAAAAAATTAGAATATCATGGAAAAGTTGTTTTTTTTCCATAATTCCATTCAAAAAGTGAAACTTTCATAGATTATAGATTCATTACACACAAAGTGAAATATTTCTAGCCTTTATTTGTTTCATTTTTCATAATTTTGGCTTACAGCTCCAGAAAACCCCCAAAACAGTATTTCAAGAAATTAGAATGCTGATTTTCGACACACTATTCTAATTTCTTGAAATACTGTTTGTAATTGCAGAAGCTGAAATGGATGATGAAGGACACTTGTTTAACTTCGAATATCTTAGTTACATCAACAGTGAGATAGCTAAGCAGTTTGGTGTAAACGTGTAATATTTATTCAATTTAGTAAGTGTCCAGGAAGTATATTATGCTGGCTCCTATCTCATCATATAAGTTTGGCACTCAATTGAATAAAGACAGCTTCGACCATAGGAAAGGATCTGTATATATATATATATATATATATATATATATATACATATATATACAGTCAAGCCGGAAAGTCTGCACACCCCTTTCACCTTCTCCACGTTTTATTACGTTACAGACATATTCTAGAGATTGAGTTCATTTTTTGTCTCAACATTCTACACAAAATAGCCCATAATAACAAAGTGAAAACAGATTTTTAGACATTTGTGCTAATTTATTAAAAATCTAAATGTTAAATATCATATGTACACAAGTGTGCACACCCTTTGATATGACACCCAAAAGTGAGCTGAGGTGCATTTTGTTTCCACTGATACTGCTTGAGATGTTTCTACAACTTGATTGGAGTCCACCTGTGATAAATTCAATTGATTGGACATGATTGGGGATTGCCAACACCTGCCTATATAAGGTCCCACAGTTGACAGTGCATGTCAGAGCAAACTCCAAGCCATGGGGTCAAAGGAATTATCTGCAGACCTCAGAAACAGGATTGTGTCAAGGCATAGATCTGGAGAAGGGTACAGAAAAATATCTGCAGCTTTACAGGTCCCAAAGAGCACAGTGGCCACCATCATTCGTAAATGGAAGAAGTTTGGAACCACCAAGAATCTTCCTAGACCTGGCCGCCCGGCCAAACTGAGCAATCGGGGAAGACGGGCCTTAGCCAGGCAGGTGAGCAGGAACCCGAGGGTCACTCTGACAGAGCTCCAGCGTATCCTTGTGGAGATGGGAGAACCTTTCAGAAGATCAACCATCCAGGCAGCACTCCACCAATCAGGCCCTTATGGTAGTGGCCAGACGGAAGCCCCTCCTTAGTAAAAGGCACATCACAGCCCGCTTGGATTTTGCCAAAAGGCACCTAGAGGACTCTCAAACCATGAGAATCAAGATTCTCTGGTCTGATTAAACCAAAATTGAACTTTTTGGCCTGAATACCAAGCGTCACGTCTGGAGGAAACCAGGCACCGCTCATCACCTGGCTAATACCATCCCTACAGTGAAGCATTGCGGTGGCAGCATCATGATGTGGGGATGTTTTTCAGCAGCGGGAACGGGGCGACTAGTCCTGATAGAGTGAAAGATGAATGCAGCTAAGTACACCGAGATCCTTGAAGAAAACCTGCTCCAGAGCGCTCTGGACCTCAGACTGGGGCGAAGGTTTACCTTCCAACATGACAACGACCCGAAGCACACAGCCAAGAGAACAAATGAGTGGCTTCGGAGAAAGTCTGTGCATGTCCTTGAGTGGCCCAGCCAGAGCCCAGACCTGAATCCAATCGAACATCTGTGGAAAGAGCTGAAAATGGCTGTGTACCAACGCTCCCCATCCAACCTGACGGAGCTTGCAAGGATATGCCAAGAGGAATGGGCAAAAATGTCCAGAAACAAGTGTGCCAAGCTCGTAGCTTCTTTCCCAAGACGCCTTGAAGCTGTAATCGCTGCCAAAGGTGCAGCAACCAAGTATTAGGCTAAGGGTGTGTACAGATATGTAACCCCTAAATAACCTATTTTTGTCAGTAAAATGAAATTGCATATTTTCTAAAAACCTGTTTTCACTTTGTCATTATTGGCTATTGTGTGTAGATGTTTGAGGCAAAAAATTTACTCAATCTATTGTAGTATAAGTCTGTAACGTAATAAAACGTGGAGAAGGTGAAAGGGGTGTGCAGACTTTCCGGCTTGACATATATATATATATATATATATATACAAAAAAGTTTTAATTAAGTTATTTATTTATTTATTTTTACATTTGCAATTGACAGAAAATCATGAACACTCAATATACACACAAGAATATAATAGTATTGAACTTTTCTCACAACACTGTTTCCCTATTTGTCCCTATCCTCGTGTAATATAGCTGTGGCAGTTTCTTTTGACTGCTTCACCCTATTCCCGTCTGTGGTGGACTGTTTGCTGGGAAAGGCATTCCTTTGCACACAACCTCTACTCGGCCCACAACTCAGGTATTCTCATCTTTCAGAGTGCAGTGTCATTAGGTACATTAAGAAGTTGGAAGTGAAGACAGATAGTTAAAATGTCTTAACAGTCATTACATGGAGGCACCAGTGAATGTGCAGAATATATAAATTTATATATTGCTTCACACTACGTGCAAAAGTATAATTAATCAGTCTAAAGTCATAAAATTAATTATTAAATCATTATTATGAATTTCAATGTTAACTATTAAAATAATAATCAATAACTTAATCTGAAGGCATAAATTCTTTTGGAGGATAGGCTCAAATGTTTATCCAAACAACAATCAGACCAACGACCAGGTTTAAGTAAATACAATTTATTAAATGACAAACACGTCTAAAACTAACATCCTAAAAGCAACGAATGATATGGAAAGGAAAACGAGGTGTAGACAAAGAATGAGGCATATAGAATTCACAGTTCTATTTCTGTATGTGCAGAAACACGTGGTGTTCACTGATCACAAGACCGTACCTCGAGGGGGAAATACAAATCTAGCTTCAGCACGAACCTAACGTGGCCTGAAACATGGCGTGTATTGAGGCTATAGAAATGTAGCTATGTCTATCTTACAGGCACGGGATCCTATATCTAACAGGTTAGGTATTAGTACAAAGGGAGATTGCATGCACAGATCTCGATTTAAAAGGGAGGCGGATTGTAATTTATTGTTAAGTGTCAGTTAGAGTAGGCTCTGTAACTTGGCTGTCGTTAGCCTGTAAGCCATGTGTTGAGGTATAAGTTAACGTTACTCTATACACACAATGGATACAATCAAACGTAATTACATTGATAACACAACATTAAACAAAAGTTTTCCTAAACTATTGTCCGGATGTTTGTGTCAGTTTTTACTGTACTCGAGTAGCTACAACGGCTGGTTCAGTTCTTTGACGTGTCCAGAAAGTTCTGTCTCTGGATTGGATTATCCTTTTTCTCAGTCCTTTGGTGAGTGTTGCTGGAAGACTTTTGAAGAAGGTTTTCTGGTCCTTTGTCCTTCGGCAAGTTGTTTCCCAAAATCTTTGAGGGTTGCAGTTCGTAGTAACGTAGGCTACACACGTTTCTCTGGCTGTCGCTTTAAGCCACGTCGCTTGACGGTAACGGCTGTACGTTAACTTAAATGACCCAAGTTGTGGATTCAGTCTAGCTTCGCTCGGACACGCGAACAGATATGACCAGAGAGATGGAAACAATTCTCTCGGCCTATATGTGTCCATCTTTTGGAACTAACGTGAAGTGAGTATGAGCGTGTGGTAAGAAGGGAACTGAAGGGGAGAACAGGAAGTTTGCTCAAAGTTTTATAGAACCGGGGACTCAGTCCTGATTGGTTAAGGATCACATGACTGCCCGGGATCACATGACTGTCGCATACTGGTATATGTAGTGTTTTGGAAATGCTTTCCAGGGTCACATGAATGCGAGTTGATTCCCAATGGACATGCACTACAAGAGATTTTAGTTAGCTATCTTGGAGCCCTATTGCTCCCCTACAGTGTTGTCGACCTGCTCCCTGAAATGAAATTTTTAAATATATTTGAGCAGACTTTTTAGCGCTTTCTCTTCATTTTCTTTTCCACACTCCTCCTTATTCCACACTCTCTTCATCACAATTTTTACTATTAAAAAAAATACTTATTTATCTTTTTCTCCAACTCACCCACTGGAGCCCGTCACCCAGTTGAGGACCACACTCGGGGCCAACGGAGTACCGGTAATTCCTCTCTACAGACTTTTTATGAAAAAGGCATCTGCTTACCTTTCACAGAGGCGATTCTAGTGTCACTGAGGGCCCCAGGCAAAAACATGCATGGGGCCCTTCGGACTGATTTATTTTACATTTTTTCCCAAAACGACATTCATAACCGTTACCTTACCCTGAAGTTGGTGATTTGATGGAGGTATCTTTTGTTGTGGTGGTTGAATGGGTAAGTGGTGTGTTGTCTTCATTGAAAATGCATGGAGGCGATTACATCACCTGAGAAATGCGCTCCACACTGCTTTCTGTGGGGCTTCAGGGCAGGGGCGTCACCAGAGATATATATTTAGGGAGGCTACTGGGGGGTCCGGGGGCATGCACCCCCAGAAGAAAATTTTCAAAAAAGCAGCCACAAAATGGTCGCTCCCCAGCAGCAAAAGGCCTAAATTCAATAAATAATTTGGCATTGTTGCCAAATGAGTTGCTTGGATATACAGCAATAGGGTCAGGCTGATGTAGCTACGATACCATCGTCTATCAACTAAAATGTATGCCCATCGGCTAAATTAAATACCAGATTCCATAGCATACATCTAAATGTTCACATACACATTGATTCACTTGTGATCACCCTTCATGAGCAGGAAATCATGTTGAGACGGGGGATTCCCTCAGAGTTATAACATTACTCTCATTTAAGCTTCTCCCTATCATTAGAAAAAAACCTTGCACTTTTGTAGCTTTATCAAAATATCTTAACTATTAGAGTCAATTAAGTTACCTACAGTTGAAGTCGAAAGTTTACATACACCTTAGCCAAATCCATTTATACTCAGTTTTTCACAATTCCTGACATTTAATCCTAGTAAACATTCCCTGTCTTAGGTCAGTTAGGATCACAACTTCATTTTAAGAATGTGAAATGTCAGAATAATAGTAGAGAGAATGATTTATTTCAGCTTTCATTTCTTTCATCACATTCCCCGTGGGTCAGAAGTTTACATACACTCTGTTAGTATTTGTAGCATTGCCTTTAAATTGTTTAACTTGGGTCAAACGTTTCGGGTAGCCTTCCACAAGCTTCTCACAATAATTGCTGGAATTTTGGGCCATTCCTCCTGACAGAACTGGTGTAACCGAGTCAGGTTTGTAGGCCTCCTTACTCGCACACACTTTTTCAGTTCTGCCCACAAATTTTGATTGGATTGAGGTCAGGACTTTGTGATGGCCACTCCAATACCTTGACTTTGTTGTCCTTAAGCCATTTTGCCACAACTTTGGAAGTATGCTTTGGGTCATTGTCCATTTGGAACAGCCATTTGCGACCAAGCTTTAACTTCCTGGCTGATGTCTTGAGATGTTGCTTCAATATATCCACATCATTTTCCTTCCAGCACCAGTCCCTCCTGCAGCCAAGCACCCCCACAACATGATGCTACAACACTGCCCCCCCCCCCCCCCCCGTGCATCACGGTTCACCGTTGGGATGGTGTTCTTCGGCTTGCAAGCCTCACCCTTTTTGCTCCAAACATAACGATGGTCATTATGGCCAAACAGTTCAATTTTTGTTTCATCAGACCAGAGGACATTTCTCCAAAAAGTAAGATCTTTGTCCCCATGTGCAGTTGCAAACTGTAGTCTGGCTATTTTATGGTGATTTTGGAGTAGTGGCTTCTTCCTTGCTGAGCAGCCTTTCAGGTTATGTCGATATAGGACTCGTTTTACTGTGGATATAGATACTTTTGTACCTGTTCCCTTGAGCATCTTCACAAGGTCCTTTGCTGTTGTTCTGGGATTGATTTGCAACTTTTTGCACCAAAGCACGTTCATCTCTAGTAGACAGAACACGTCTCCTTCCTGAGCGGTATGACGGCTACGTGGTCCCATGGTGTTTATCCTTGCGTACTATTGTTTGTACAGACGAACGTGGTACCTTCAGGCGTTTGGAAATTTCTCCCAATAATGAACCAGACTTATGGAGGTCCACAATTTTCTTTCTGAGGTCTTGGCTGATTTATTTTGATTTTCCCATGATGTCAAGCAAAGAGGCACTGAGTTTGAAGGTAGGCCTTAAAATACATCCACAGGTACACCTCCAACTCAAATAATGTCAATTAGCCTATCAGAAGTTTCTAAAGCCATGACATAATTTTCTAGAATTTTCCAAGCTGTTTAAAGGCGCAGTCACTTAGTGTATGTAAACTTCTGACCCACTGGAATTGTGATATAGTGAATTAAAATGAAATAATCTGTAAACAATTGTTGGGAAAATTACTTGTGGCACGCAAAAGTAGATGTCCTAACTGACTTGCCAACACTATAGTTTGCTAACATGAAATCTGTGGAGTGGTTAAAAATGAGTTTTAATGACTTCAACCTAAGTGCATGTAAACTTCCGACTTCAACTGTATGTAGCTAGCTAACTGTAAACTATTATCTCTCTGTATTATCCAGGCTATTGCCTGAGCCAACTGAGAACATAAAACCAGAGATGCTAGCTACGTTGCAGATGGGTAATGGGTTCTGTTTCAAAATGTATTTATAACAATAACCAGGAAGCTTCACAAATTCTGTTTAGGCATTTTAGGGGAATAACTAATAGGCTATCTCATATACACCTAAAGTTTATATAACCTAGTAGCATTAGGCTATATAGGAACTGGATAGGCAAGAGGAGCCAGGAGTTAGTCAGCAACTAACGGTAATATGGTTCCCATAAAAAATATTTTCAACCCAGTTATATCCATAATACATATACGAATAAGAATCAAAGCATGATTTTACTTGATACAAAGTTGAGTTGTTTTACACATATTTATTAGAGTCAACAGTACCAGACTCTGGCTGGTCAACATATGACTAAATAGTGGCATGTGTACAATGATGAATAGCCTACAAGGAGCATGCACGTTTAGTTTGAACTTACTTTTTTTCCAGTCTATGGTATGGATTCAGCTAGCTGTAGCACATGAGAGCAGCCCTATGGAGCAAATGCCTTCGTAGCTAACGTTAACAGACCCTGAATTTAACCCTCTAGAATGAGTGCTTACACGAACATTAGCCTACTGACATTCAGTTAGCTAAGTAGCCCCAAGCTCAAGTACCAGTCCAGTAGTAATTGTTACAGCAGCATTAGAATGTTAACTTCTACAACTTACTCTCCTAGCGGTCATTTGAATCTTCTTGTTTTTTTCCTTCTCTTCCGATAACCAGTGGGGTAAATCCTTTTCACTTTGCCAGCTGCCTATTCATTCAAACAAACTGTCGTGCTACTAACGACATGGGGCCCCGTCTAGGGGGGTTTCCGAGTAGGCTACACACTGCACTGCCCATCGGATATTTCAAGGGGGTTCCCACATTTTTATATTGTCATTGTCATAGGACTAATATGATCAGCCGTCGGGGGCCCCCTCAAAGCTCGGGGCCCCAGGAAATTGCCTGCCTTGCCTGTCCCGTTGTGTCGCCTCTGACCTTTCACTATGGTTGACCAGTCTCTAACTTGAGGATAAAACACAGCACGCCGTTGGTTCCTTCCTGCGTCCTTCCCGAGATCTTGGGCTCCTGGCTGGCTAGCTAAATATGCCAAAGTATGTCTTTACTTGCCTTTGGTCGGATGAAGATGAAAAAAATAAGTGGGAGGTCCTTTCTCCTACACAGAGGATTCAGGAGCTAAAAAACAAACATTTGCTTATATACTTTCATAACCCCTCCTCTTCCTAGCTAATAAACCAATGAGTGAAGGTGACACCTTTCCATCATAATTTCTTTTAGCCAATAGATGAAAAGGTAAATTTATCTTGTTAGATAATCTGTTCCTACCCTATGCACTTGGGGATACTCATGGTCCACTAAATAGTTATTTTGCATGACCATGTCTTGTTATTCATATTTCCCAATTTTATCTGGGTCACCATGATCTATCTAATCTTTGTTACTGGTATATCCCATTGCTCAGCCTCCGCATGATCTGTCATGCGTCATAGCCTGTTGCTCAGCCTGAAAATGATCTGTTCCTATCTTTGCTATCGGACAGCCTGGGAGACAGAAAACTTCTGCCTCCCTTGACCTATTCACTCCCCCCCAACCCCCCCTCCCCCTGCAGTCCATATTTCATTTAGCTTTTCCATATGTGGCTTTTGAGCCTAAAAGCGACTTACTTCTACACGTTTTACAAATATATATTATATGTATTGAATTTCTTAGCATGTATGAACGGTGCATTTTACAGTCTGAGGCCGTGGCAAGACGAGGGTCGTAGGCGCTTTTAATAGCACCCTCCTATTTTATTGTCCTGTAGTGGCTGCCCTTTTAAACAGTCCTGCGTCAAAATTTACAGGGTTTTCTTAAAGCTGTAGCCTAGTTTATCATTTCTGACAAACATGAATACTGTAATTGGGATGGATAGGCCTACGTCTACCACTAGGGCGCCAAAGTGGATCGGGTTAAAGCTTTAACCTTTTCAGAAGTTCGGGCGTCAAAGGTTATTCAAAATTGGAGCGCGCTCTCTCTTTCTACCGAGTCGGTCGCACTCACTGAACTGTGAAAGAACAGTTCTGTGGTCGCACTCTCCCACAGAACAACTGAGCCGCGCTTCTTCTCATCACCTAGTACCGACATCTTAAAGGCGACTAGTACAACATATCGCCATCCGCTGGCCGAAAGACCATATTCCACCCAAAAATCCAAATTAAATAAAAGTGCCCAGCACATGCCCATGTACCCTCCGGGGTTCCCTCCTGTGCCCAACTGGCCTCCAGTAGACCCAATGGTGCCCAACATCATGGAAATGCTATCGCCTCATCCTTCAGCATACCCAAACCCAAGCTTACCTCATTCAGCACTGGAAAAGAGAGTGACTTTATTTTGTTGAAGAAGGGACTTGACAGCCTACTAGGCCCCCACAGGCACCTCACAGAGGACTATAAGTACCAGGTACTCTTAGACCACCTAAAGCTGCCCAGCGCCTACCAGGTGGCTAAGAGGTACGTGAACGATTCAACTACATACACCAGTGCCATGCAGGCCCTCCAACAGAGGTACGGTCAGCCACGTCAGCTGGTCCAGGGGGAGCTAAAGGCTATATTGACCTCTCCTGCTATCAAGCCAGGTGACGCCCAAGCATTCAAAGACTTCTCATCTGCTGTGAACACACTAGTGGGCATGCTGAGCAATATGGATGGTCCCTCCAAGTCAGAGCTGAAATGTGGTTCCCATGTGGACACACTCCTCTGCAAACTGCCCACTAGCTACAGAGAGAGCTACTGCCTATCCAAGGACATCATCCGCAGCGGTAGCGACCAGACCTACACGCTCCCTGACCTTGCTGAGTGGCTTGAGAGGAAGTCGCAGGCCATACAAGTCTCCAGGCGAGCGACTGAGGCCAGCCAGCCAGAGCTCATACATACTGAGTGCAAAGAACAAAGACCCTTCAAGTCTCAGAAGGCCAAACTAGGTACTGTCTACCTTGGCAGTGATCAAGAGGCCAAGAAACATCCCCGGGCCTCTGACTCTTCCCCCACTGACTCCAGCACAAGTCAGCCTTTATCCACAAAATGAGAGCGCTTCAAGCCCTACTGTCCCTACTGCTCCAATCAGGAACACTACCTCAGTGCCTGTTCTGAGTTTGCCAAGCTCAACACAACTGAGAGGGCAGGATGGATAAAAGAGAACAACAAGTGCTGGAGATGTGGGCTTGGCCACAAGCAAGAGAGTTGTACACTCAAGAAGCCCTGTTCAACCTGTAATGGGCATCACCTTGTTGTCTTGCATGATGTGGCACTCGTCCTCACAGTAAGTACATCAAACATGGACCAGGCCAGCCACTCCGGCCATTCTGAATTCAAAGCCCCTGGGGTATGCATCATCGGATTTACCTGACCCAGATCCCATCACACCAAATCTGTTGTTGATGGGGCGGCAGGATTCCTCCCTTCTGCAAGCCGTCCATGGTTCCAGCGATCTTCTGGGACGTCGCCGCTGGAAGCACAGCCAAGTGCTCGCTGACCATTTCTGGGGTCAGTTCACCAGCAGGTACCTCCCCAGTCTCCGGCTTCGCCAGAAGTGGCGGAACAACCCTCCTGACCTCGCCGTGGGCCAAGTCTTCATGGTCATTGACGCACAGCTACCGAGAGCCCTCTGGCCCATTGGACGTGTCACATGCGTCTTCCCCAGTGATGACGGCAAGATACGTAGCGCTGAAGTAGACATCAAAGGTAGCACCTACAAGCGTCTAGTCGCCAAGCTGATTGAGCTCCCCAAGATGCCTGACGATCGAGACGGCAGCCCCCAGTAGCACAGCAGGGACTTTTAGGTTATTGCACATTCGTTACACAAATCTGGGGGCGGCTGTGGGAAATTTCATGCTGTGCACGCACTGTGTGCTGTATCCCTCCGCTAACGTCGGTGAAATCGTAAGTTTACGGTGAAAATGTGTTGTCATATTACCACTAATAGTAGTTTACAATTGCAGTTGTTGCAACTAGATAAACATTTGTTTGCGCTATTATCCAGTTTCGGATGCGTGATGCTATTTCCATCCAGGTGTGTCTCATAATGGGCGCGTTAAGTAACTGAGCACTCACGGTGAGAATGCTCAGTGTGAGCACTGAGCGGATTTTGAATCACTTAACGTTCTGCTCTACGTGAGCGCTGAGCAACTGTCAACAACCGTCTGAGTACGAACAGCTCCGTCAGTAGAGCGCGCTCACATACAAACCAGCCTACACACACTGAAGCAGTATTTTTCAATGGAAATTATTGAAAGTAGCACCAAAATGATTGTGTGACAGTCAAATTTACTTTATTTAACACGTTGATTTTACCATTAAATCATTATTTTATATTACATTGTGTATAATCCGTGTACATGGGTCCATGGCTAACGATGTACTTCCGTATTGCTCCTCTCTGATCCACATCCAAAAGTGCTCAGCTACGCTCTGAGCAGCTCATAGTGAGCGAAACTGAGCAACCCGTTAAATGCGTTCTTCGCTCTGAGCGAAGCTGAGCCGCTCAGTTACTTAACGCACCCAGTATAAGCATATGATACTTACGTTCCGTGGTGGGTTACATTTCTGATCATAAGCGGAGATACTTGTTTAGTTTGCTGATAGCGCTGTGTGTATCTATCTTTCTGTATATTTATTTTACGGACCCATCTTTGTATTAACCCCTAATGCACATTTTGTAAGCCATTTTGTTTCCTTCATGTGTCACGTCTTCCTCCACATGCCTGCCATCTTGTGGTGTAATGTCGCAACTTTTCAATTGTAGCTAGTAGTATATATTGTCGGGTAAGTGAGGACTAGGTAAAATGTGTATAATCTGAATCCAGCGGTTCTAACAGTCAATGCCCTTGTTAAAACGTTCAGCACTCTGAATACTGAACACAAGCGATATTGCGTGCTAGAACCCCTCACTTAACCTACATTCAAAATAAGCTTTACGTGATTTAGTTTAATAATAATTATTAAAAATGACAATCATCAATTAAATCGCCAAATTCGTTAACAGGTAAGTCGAACAGTAACCTGGTGGATCAACCAACAAGCCAAAACAAAGTCTAAATCAGGTCTTGAGATTAAATAATTTTATTAAATGAAAAACATTCAATTGGAATAATGAGTTGAAATCATACATTCACTAAGGAATGTAGGCTGACTACTTATAATTTACAAAATGGAAGACATTAAACCAGACATTAATTAGGAAATACCAGTAAAGAGAGAGATAAGCCAAAAATTGCCAAATTATTTACCCTCCAGCTGAACAGGAACAAAAGGAAACGCACGAGGAACCAAAAAGAATGACTTCTCCAAACAAACTCCACAATTGACTAACTTCTTTTTCTGCGGTACACTCATAAAATACCTCCACAGGAAGACCATCCCTGTCCTGATTGGGTTAAGGTGTGGGGGAGGGGGGGGGGGGGGGGGGGGTCATTTATGACAAAGACTGGCTTATCTTTGATGGGGGGTTGAGAATGAGAGAGAGAGACAGAGATAGAGAGAAGGGGGGAAATATTAGATATCCTACAATATATATATATATATATATACACACAGTTGAAGTCGGAAGTTTACATACACTTACGTTGAAGTCATTAAAACTCATTTTTAACCACTCCACAGATTTCATGTTAGCAAACTATAGTGTTGGTAAGTCAGTTAGGACATCTACTTTGTGCATGACACAAGTCATTTTTCCAACAATTGTTTACAGACAGATTATTTCACTTTTAATTCACTATATCACAATTCCAGTGGGTCAGAAGTTTACATACACTAAGTTGACTGTGCCTTTAATTTTTTTATATTTGGTCGCATATCCTTTGCATGCCATGACTTCCTGATGTCTGTGACCCAACAACATCAAAAGACTCTTGATATGTTGACTTACAAGCGATACTATAACGTCTCTGCATTTGAATGGATCTCTATGGGAATTGGGGGGGTGGGACTAGATTTAGCTGTAAATTACACTGGAACAGTATGGAAACACATGGGTGGCTAAATGGCTCCAAGTCATCAAAGGTCTGAGAAATACGAAGCAATTCTTCAAGCCTTAAATCATTACTCTAAAATGGATTCACTGACACAATATTTATAAAGTATAAAGCATTCGTTTTTCATTCGTCAAACAAGCCTTAAATCATTACTCTAAAATGGATTCACTGACACAATATTTATAAAGTATAAAGCATTCGTTTTTCATTCATATTTCTTAGTCATATCATGGAAAATATTTATCTGCTATGCCTGCACAAGTGGCAGAGCATCCAATAAAAGTCTGAATTGTATAATTCTGTAAATTGAAATGGCATTATAAATGTCATTTGGCTTGATCAATACGAGTGCTTAAAAATATCAGACATCAAAGAAAATAAGAGACACCGGAAAATAATGAAAAAGGACGTGATAAGAGAGGATAAATTATCAGTTTAACTGATAAAAAAGATGGCTAAAATATTGTTGTTTAACCACTGCTCTGTGATTGGGATATTTAGTAGTTTCATTCTCTAACGAAGATCGCAAACTTTACTTATGACTTAGTTACGCTCCTAGGCGTGTTTCATAAAGCTGCACCGTAACGTTTGCGTTGGTTTCTGTATTATCAGAACAGTTTCAACTGTCACCATTCTCCCCTATCATTTAGCCTATACATTCACATGGAAGAAAGATGAGATCTTTAACGTTACCTGAGGCAAGCTGGCTTCTCTTATTAGCTGAAGATGACGAAGATTGAAGATTATCATTTAGCTAATTTAGGTTAGTTATTCGCTTTCCAAATCTAGGCTACTCATCTGTGCGTCGCCAAGCAGGCAATCGTTGTCAGATTAGTCTACCGCCAATCAAAACACTGTAGTTTTACACTTGTAGTTGGTTATCGACTCCCGAGGGAAGTCCACACACTCCACAAATCTGTTATAGTTCTGAATAGTTGATCATTTCCGACGACGGATCACAAAATGGAGCTTACGCGAACACATTTTCTATTGATTTTTAAATGATAGTAGCAGTAGTATTAGTTTTAAAAAAATGACTTTACATTTTATATTTTTAGACGGGGCGCCAAACTGCCATCATGCACTGACTGAATGAAAAATGACGGCGCGCATGACGTGACGTTGTTTTGCTATGCGTAGCTGTTGGGAATACATGCTGGAATCGATAAGAGAAATCGATAAGCTCGAAGGCGTACGATTCCGAGGAATCGGACAACTTGGAACGGTTCCTAACGGGAACCGGTTCTCGATTCCCACCGCTATGACCGACAAATTAGGCCAGTTCGGGTACCACCAGTTATCACGATGCACGCGCATCATATCTCACACTACTTATCAGATGGCTATCATCATTGCAATAGGTTAACTCACCTACAGGGCGTCTTACCCACAACATAAAGATATTGTTTGTTTTGGGGAGCTATTTAGTTATTTATTTTTATCTATTAAAAATTCCAGTTCAGTTTAAAAATAAATACTACTGGGATCTCCATGCACTTTATTTTTTAAATTAGTTTAAAATGTTCTGTTTTCTAGTATTCAATTAAACATATGTTTAAAGGAAGTTTTGTGTTGGAGTTTGTGTTACTGTAAATTTTACACAAAAATTTTAATATTCACTGAAAATGTATAGCGGCCCCAAATATCGGTTATCGGTCTCCTTCATTCACTATATCACAATTCCAGTGGATCAGAAGTTTACATACACTAAGTTGACTGTGCCTTTAAATTTTTAATATTTGGTTGCATATCCTTTGCATGCCATGACTTCCTGGTGTCTGTGACCCAACAACATCAAAAGACTCTTGATATCTTATTTTCTGGTACTTTTTTAAGTCAGGAGAAGAACCCTTCAAGTTATCCATCCATATTTACTGTATTTCTGGCAGCAGAGTGATGGTTTAAGGCTTGTTTGATACGTCAGACCCTTGATGACTTAGAGCCATTTAGCCAACCATGTGTTCCACACTGTTCCAGTGTAATTTAAAGCTAAATCTAGTCCCACCCCCCAATTCCCATAGAGATCCATTCAAATGCAGAGGTTATAGTATCGCTTCTAAGAGTACCTGGAAATAAGATATCAGGAGTCTTTTGATATCCTTTTATACAGTCATGATGGCATCACCTTTTTACCTGTGGAATACCTGTTTACCACAGAAGTTGTTTGAGAGAATGGCAAGAATGTGCAAAGCCGTTATCAAGGCAAAGGGTGGCTACTTTGAAGAATCTAAAATATAAGACACTTTAAAAATTGTTTAACCCTTTTTTGGTTTTTGCATAATTTAATTTGTGTTATCTCATAGTTTTGATGTCTTTACTATTCCAAAATGTGGAAAACAGTAAAAATAACGGAAAAAAACCTTCTATGAGTAGGTGTGTCCAAACTTTTGACTGGTACTGTACGTATATGCATATTTAGTCTAGGTTTAATTAACCATATTCCCTGGAGGATTAAACAAACGCTGGTAAAACTTCAACACGAGGGACCAAATTCTTCGTACTTAAAGGCTGCAGTACACTGAATGGCCAGTGCAAACTTTTCTTTCCCAAGGGGCCCTCATAAGGGTTAACTTGGGAAATAAAGATTTTTTCCTAAACCTAACACTTTCCGTTGTCGCATTGTGAACTTCGCTGATGATGTGATTTCCAATGTTATATCTTCATCATAATTATGAGTATACATTGTCAGTTGCACTGCTAGAACATGTGTGTACCAATGTTGTTTGTCAATTTCACTGCCCTAAACTATATCTGCGAGCATCAAAATATGCCTATGTTTGACATTTATTTTGAAATGGAAGGAATCATGGCTAGAGGTTGAGCCTGATATCAAAATTTAGGGAAAAACGAGCCCTTGGTGGTTTCACCAACCACCTATCCCACATGGTGATATGAACCTTCAAAGAAAAAAAAAATATATATATAGCATTTTCCAAGATTTCTATGACAAATTCTCAGAAAACAGATATGTACATGCTACCAATGCTTTTTTGTATTAGTCTAGGCCACAGACATTAAACAAACATTGATACTATGATATATCCATGATATTGGTGGTTGTAGAAAAAATTGAGCTGAACGAAATTGAGATTTTGGCTTGAGATTGTGAGAAGTGTTATGCATTTTGAACACAACTGCAATGTATCTTTGAGCCCTGAAAAATTAATGTGGCTAGCACCTTTAGTTATAAAGCAATGAGGGCTCAAAAATGACTGAATTTTACGCGGAATAAAAAGAGCCAGAATTTGAGCTACCCCTAGGTACTTCAAGGGGCCATAACTCGCAAGATATGCATAGTATAAAGTAAAACTTTTGCATAGCTTCATTAAATAGATTATAGTTCATGTACAGAACAATCTGGTGATTCTGAGGGGGTCAGGTGGGAAGCATTGATTGATTGATTTCATATGGAATGACCGATATATATACAGATATATTTATTCTTGTTGTTTTTATCCTTTTTCTCTTGAAGTGTCCTTGGGTTTGAGAAGGCGCTATATAAATAAAGTGTATTATTATTATTGTTGCCTGCAATTGTGACTAGCATCTTTACAGACTGAGCTACTTGGGAGCCCTGCTTTCTGCTTGATCTTACGAAACAAATTTGGAAAAAAAGTACCTTTATAGTAATGTCTGGTCTCCTTGCCACTTTGTAGGGATGAATATGGCTGAATGGCCATCGTGAGCTGTACATACCCTCTTAATTTCTGGGCTTGGCTTGGTTTTGACCTGGAGGGGCTTCGGGGTGATGTCGCTAAAGTTCTCCTTGTAGTAGTTCCAGGTGAACTCGTCACAGTCGTACAGCAGGAACTCTCTTCCCATGATGCTAAGGGGTTCACCCACACAGAAGTCTTTCGGGGAGTAATACTCCTGCACTTCCTGGGTTGATATCTCCAGGACACAGCTTGGGAATGGCTCTGAAAGACAGGTCAGCCATAACCTGCAGTCAAAGTCAGATTGCTATAACTTGGCCCTGCAGTCACTGCTGAAAGCTCCCTTATTATTACTATTGCTATGTCATTTCTGGATACCATGATACAAGATTTACAGAGCCCATGTTTTAAATTCCATCCATTAAGACATATAGACATTTGCAGAAGCAAATTCCGGTGAAGCGCCGTTTTCTCCCCCAACTGGGAATCCGGCCAGTGACTGTCTATTAACAAGTCCACTACACTGAGTTACACTGCTGTCCTGACACTGCAACACACAAAATGTCGCAGGTCCTCAACTTATGAATAACGTATATATCTTATTTCTAATGTGTCACATATAATACTTAGAGACAGAAAGAAATGTACAGCGCCCATCTCAAAACACCCAGGTCCAATGTAGTGAAGGTTACAGTTCAGATTAAACTAAAACAAGACTCCATCTTTAGTTCCGGTGTGATAGTGATTTAACCCCTTCACACAGATGCCTATTTAGGGGTGTTCTCTTTATAACTCCAGGGGCCCAAACACAAGTGTCTTTGCTATCTTTCCCCCGGTGCAGGGGTCATTATAGCGCCCAGCGTTCATGTTGTTTAACTACCAAGTGATCTTGCACCCATAACAAGTGAACTGGGCGGGTTAGTCTTGAAGAATTGCTTCGTATTTCTCAATTACACTTCTGTTCGTTGCCGGTACTTGCAATTACATTCGAGAAATAAGAGGGTCATGAATCGGTTCCGTGATGAAAGACAGTAGCTATAGCTTCTTTATTCGTAGATACAATTCCGCATGATGTTGTCAGCTTTCCAGTCTAACATGCTCTTACACTCCAAACTGGCCTAGCGTTTATACACATCTAACAGGAAATTTCATGTAGGTGATGACAAAAGTTAGGCTAGACAGTTAGGCTAGTCTCATGGCTGTGTTATTTCACTCCTATCTTTGGTTCTTCTTCCTGCTTTCCTGTCTCAGGGCTTAGATCAATAACTTTATTTCACACGTTATTCTACCAGGCTAGGATTCCCAGGAAACTCGGGGGGCATTCATGCAGGTGACAAGGAGTAGTTACTTAACAATGCGGCACTTTAAATCTCGGGAGATAACTTACATCTGAAAAGGCGCTTCACACCCAGAGACGGGGTGGTTGTTGAGCACCCCCCCAGACAGAAACTGGATAATGTTTTGGGGCACACAGTAATAAAATCTAACAGTCTTAAGATGAGGTGTGGCCAGGATAATTTTTGGAGTATTGCTATCTTAAGCCAGCAGAAAGCGCTTGCGCTAAAACCACCACAAACCTGGTCTAAAGTCATGTTACGGTTGTTTACATGTTATTTTAACAGTGCATATAAGTGCGTCTACATAGCCGTGTGCACAACGCACGTACACCCTCCTGTCTGTTACACAAGGGCGTGCACAAGCATGACTAAAAATATCAAGATTACAATATGAAATATTATTATTGTGTAGGCTATATCAAAAAATGCATCATAATAAAAGGGTCCATCAGTCAAAGACCACATACATGTCCCTCTTTTAATGCTGCCTTAAATTGCTTTCCACCCGCCAGATTTTAACAAACTTCTATCATCTCCTGGCAGGTGAGCTGCAGATAAATTCCTGCTGTCCTGTCCTCCTATATGCAATGAATGCATTCAAGTCCCCATCACACCTGTCAGCCAAGAACTGGTAAAACAGCAGTTCACGGTGAACTTTTGGTTTTCTGGGGTTCTGCCCCAGCAGAGAACACTGTTATATACTATGTGAAACGAAAGGGGGCCCACTCCATCAACATCCAGGCGATGTCCGATGCGACGTGCAAGGTTACACATGTATTTGCAATTATCCTGGATCAATCTATGACTCTATAAAAATATCAAAATGACATTGTGAAATAGGGATTCATATTTTTCCCAAAAATACAAGATTTTCTTTCCCGGAATAGACGCATGTTGTCCCTGGAATTGCGGCTAAGTTGGCTTGTTTTAAGCTAGCAATAAAAACGTGTTGGACGTATTTCTATAAGCAGGACAATAAAACAAGGGAAAATATGCGTAAACCTATTGGTTCCCAACCTGACAGCTTTAGTGTATTTAGTGTCATCATTAAGGCAAAAGAACCCTATATATGTTATTAGTCAATATTATAATGCACGTAATATGAACTTCGGATGAAGCTTGAACTTCGCTAGCTGAATTAATTGCCCGTGATCTGTCTGCTGTGAGAAGAGTCTCATGGAATTGATGTTTGTAAAATAACAGCACTGGTCTACGCTAATGGAAAATGTTTTCCCATTATTATATTGCTGGGAAATAGTATGGTCTGGAATTACGGGAACCCGTGCCGGTGTTAAACCCTTATGTGAAAGATTATTATTGTGTATATCAAAACACATCATAATGGTTAGTCCAAATAATATTGATCATAATGGCAATTGATCCATATAGCCTATTGCTTGCTGGCATGGGGAATGAGATATGACATTTTTATTGGTTTATTGCATGTAACACCCAAGACACACCTATAATTAATGAAGAGACTAAGTTCAGCCCATTTTTACCTTGCGCCGTGCTTAGCGCTCAAATATCACACTGTTTAACTAGCAAGAGTGGACTTGGACACGCCCTAAATGCACTTGCGCCATGCATTTTAGACCAAGCACTAAGATTGTCAAGATAGAGCCCTCTGTGTAAAACCAATGGTAGGATTGAATATTTATAAAATTTTTAGTAGCAGATATTGATAAAGACGTGGTATAATTACAGAAGAATTTAATTTGTTAATTTTACAATTGAGTGAGTAGGGCTTTATCTTGTTGCTATGACGGAATACAAATTTTTGGTGGTGAAAAAATATTTTTATGAACTCACAGATAGGTTTCTTCTTACCCTAAAAACAATAGCTATTAAATGATGATTTTTGGGTGGTTCTCTTTTTAGGTGAGAGGGATAGAGGCATGGGTCTGGGTGAGGGGACTAGAAGACAGCTCACCCGTTTCTGGCTTTATGTCCTTTGGCACCCTTTGCCTCCTCAGCAGGACAGGGTAGGGGTCCCGCCCACTGTTGTGCTCATGCGTCTCCTGGATCTCCACCGAATTGTCACCCAGGTAATATTGAATGGTGACAGGCCGTGTCTCCCTGTGGATGGAGTCTGAGTGCTCCCACAGGGCAAAGAAACGCAGTACCTGGGGGGAATGGTCAAGGGTCAATTATCCTCTCACTTTACAAGAATGCAAGTCCAAATTTAGCCTGAAGATGTCTCATGGAAATTACTACACTTTCAGTCACTCAAAACTGAGAGGAAAATCATCTTTCCAAATTCGGTGCTGTTCACACCGCAACTCATAACGATAACTATAATGCAAAAAAATGGACAATCACTCTAATTCATTTGAATGGCAGTGTTCATACTGCAACAATAACTATTTTAGAAAATTACCTAGACTAATAATAAATATGTATGAATCACTTCAAGACTGATTTGTAGCATGTTTCGTGAACCATAGAATATGTTCAACCCATCAAAAATGTATGTAAAAGTGTGTTTGAGCTAGTTTTTATATGCTTGAGTAATTTTTTGTGTCACTGGTGTACACTAAAGATCGCAAAATGAAGCTAGAGGATTATGCAATGCATCCTCTTTTATGTACAGTAATTTGCCCCTTACCTTTATGGGGATTTCCTAAGAGAATGATAGAAATAAATCAGTTTCAGGCTCCGGTCACCTTGCGATCCATGGAAAGGAACTGCTTGAGGCTGTCAAAATCGGAGGGGGTGATGTAGACCTGCTGGGGCTGTGTCCGCTGCTGGCTGTAGGGGTCAGTGGGGATCTCTTCAGGCTCGTTCAGTAATATTCCTTCACTCTCCAAAAACTCCTATATCACAACCAAACATGGGATCAGTTGTAAAAACTGCATTACATAAAATAAAACATTTTCTAATGGATTGGCAAAAATTCTAAATGTGTATCTTGTTACGAAATACTAAATACCTCCCAAAAATGTATCTATAAACTCTTATGAAAATGACTGATGTTGGCTGCGTTGCCGGTGGCACAGTGGTATAAACCATACATAAAAAGAGGTAATCAACCCACATTACATCAAATACATACAGTACATGCAATTCATGTATCTGAAATACTGCCCAAACTTCTTTGGTTCGGTTAGCTAACATTCTAACAAGTTATATTGTCCTTAATTCATAATTCAAAGGAATCAACCAATATGAATCGTATTTCAAATTATCTTTATTTCCAAAAAAAAACTAAATAAAAAACAGGTTTATTAATTTATTTAAACAGGCACCCCTATGATTAGTACTTGGTCCAGTCTCCCCTGACAAGGATAATGGCACTGAGCCTTTTGCCATCACGTTTGATAAGTTTGGAGAACACATTTGGAGGGATCTTGAACCATTCTTCCATGGGTTCATTCCAATCACTTATTTTCACTCCTTGCATCCTTTCCTCGCTTCTTAAGCCCGACGCGCACTTAAGACTAAAGAAATCTAGACTCATCTCAACTTAACTGGCAGAATTCTAGAACGGTTTTGCTCAGATTTTCTCTGATTTCTTCTGGCAACTGGGGTCGCACACTGGAGCAACTGGAAAAAACTGAGAAATTCCAACTTCCAACTAGCTGATAGCCGCAACAAAAAACAGGTCCTTGCTTACGTTCTACAACAATGGTTTTTCAGCAACTAGCTAATGCTTACGCTGTGCATGGCAAGTTTATTTTTATTAAAATGATTAATATGAAGTGGGACCGAAGTTATAGCTTGCCCTTCTGCCCAGAGTTTTAAACTTTTTGTAGGCTAGCTTACAATAACATCATTAAAATCCACACCTTTAACTCAAGTTTTAATTCAAAGTTGATCTCAACAACTTTGCATTGTCAATCAAAAATATTAAAATGTGTTTTATTAAAAAGCTGAAGCTGTTATTTAAAAATAAATAAATGAAAAATACATATAGGCTAAGCTGTCATTTAAGGTAAAAATAAATGGTCAAACTGTATGTGCAGGCTTTAGGGTAGCCTACAAGAAAAAATGCAATCGGAGATAGCTTTTGCCTTCATATTGTGATCTGAATAAGCTTTACTTGAACAATCATAAAGACAGGTTTTGTTTGACCACAAATCAATTAGCAGGTCCTCACGGTCTCTTGTCCAGAAGTTGGCCATATTTGTGTGTAACGTTATCTGTGTAGCTACAGATACCTGCGTGAACAGCAGTTCAACCAGTTGTAGCCTACGTTCTTGTAGTCTGACTTGTAGTCAGTTTTGCAGGGTAGTCTATATTAATATAATTATTAGGCCATTAACTGTATCTTAATTTGTCTACCGTTATGTTTTCATAGCCTATCCATGAAGCAATGGACAAGTGGAGCTCAGTCACCTACCGCAAAATACGTTGAGCCAAATCCAATTATTAGCATCAGGACAGTTTCCAGGCTTTTGAGGATGAAAGCTGGAGGAACTATCGGGTAATTTTATTTTATTTTACAAAGTTGACACATAGGCTACTGAGACTGTGGGTTAGCCATAGGCCTACACGTGTCGGTACACTGCTACACTGGCTCTCCTCGCTGCTTCCAGGTGACTTGTGCATTCGTTTCCACAATCGCAAAAGGCAATCAGCCATTTCACGCGATTACTATGATTTACTCAAAGTTGCATACACATTGTATGAACAACACGGAAATCACTGTGCTGATGTTTACATATAGCCTATTCCCAGCCAAGCGAAAGAGGAAACATGAATTTTGACGCAATTCGATCTAGTAGTTCTAATAAAATAATGCCCGTTTATTGGCTGGAAATCGTTCTACCAGTTTTTGTCAGTTTTAAACCCGGTGCACACTGAAAATATGAGTCCATCCAAGACTGACTGAGATCCAACATGCTCAATCTTTAAATCTGAGAAAATCCCGACCAAAAACTGGATTTTTTCAGTTTTTTTACGTGCATACAGACTGACTTATAAAAACCAGTTGAGTTGAGATGAGTCTAGATTTCTTCAGTCGGGCTGTGTGCATCGGGCTTTACCTCCTCCCAACGGAGGACACAAGGAAAGGATGCAAGGATCCGATACAAGAACAGAGGAATTCAGGCAACATGAATTAGGCAAATGGAACGTCCTTGCTCAATCCAGCATCAGTATCATATTATGCTTACGTGCTTAACTATAATCCTTTTAACCTCTTTTTTCATGAATAAACGTAGCTTTTGTAAGTTATAGAGAATGAGTGTCATTATGGATTAGTGTTTATAATAAACGGAAAGGAACGGTAAAATTGCATTTGTGCCTGGGTGTACCCGCGATGTGGCAGATGTGGAGAGTGGTGGATAATCATATTTGAAGGTAGATATTAAATTATTTTGCTTGTATGCATCCCACTGTTGACGCCAAACATTCCAACATTGCGACGTGATTGTGCCGACTCTCATGGCAACACATTTTTTCAATTTCTTATATCGCCTATGCCTTGAACCGGCCGTGTACCCGAGTGACACATGTAGTGATGGAAGGCCACAATACAATTCTTTAAGATTGGGATTAACTTCAAAACAATTTAGATATCAGATTGAACTTTTATAGATTTAATTTAAAAGAATGTTTAGATGCTCTGTGATAGCGGAATAAAGGACTGTATGGTAGGGACTGTATTGTGATATTCACCACAGGGATTCAGGAGTTCAGGGAGACAGGATGCAGGTGTTGAATAAAGGCTTTACTGTTCCTTTAAGGCTGCAGTGCACAAACTGTGGGAGATATCTATCGGGACGCGGGAGATATCTATCGGGTCGCGGGAGATATCTATTGGGACGCGGGAGATATCTATCGGGACGCGGGAGATATCTATCGGGACGCGGGAGATACTGTATCTATCGGGACGCGGGAGATATCTATCGGGACGCGGGAGATATCTATCGGGTCGCGGGAGATATCTATTGGGTTGCGTGAGATATCTTTCGGGTCGCGGGAGATATCTATTGGGTCGCGTGAGATATCTATCGGGTCGCGGGAGATATCTATTGGGTCGCGTGAGATATCTTTCGGGTCGCGGGAGATATCTTTCGGGTTGCGGGAGATACAGTTGAAGTTGGAAGTTTACATACACTTAGGTTGAAGTCATTAAAACTCATTTTTAACCACTCCACAGATTTCATGTTCGCAAACTATAGTGTTGGCAAGTCAGTTACTTTGTGCATGACACAAGTAATTTTTCCAACAATTGTTTACGGACAGATTATTTCACTTTTAATTGACTATGCCTTTAAATTTTTAATATTTGGTCGCATATCCTTTGGCTTTGCATGTCATGACTTCCTGATGTCTGGAAGACAACTGGGATTGCTCACCACAGGGTGAAAACGTAGCTAGCTAGTTCATTTGAAATTGTTTACATGGTTAGCTAGCGATAGTGTTCACACCTAGAATCTAGCTCCACAGTTTGTTCATTGAGTAACTTAACTTACTTTCTGACGAAGGAACTTGACTCTGAAACGCATCAGTTTTTGATTAAATATATACCCCAAAAGGAAGAATGCTGTCCTTAACCTTTATTTTATCTGGCTTACATAAGGTAGTATTTTGTGTTGCAAGCTAGATAGATTTAGCAACTTTGAGATAACATTGTCAATGCTTAGCTCACATGTGTGTGGGAGGGGGGTACCAAATCTAGACTTTATAATAATACACCTAGGTATATACAGTAGGTATAATACACCTACTACAGGCCTAGCTGTAGTAGCTGTAGTACCAGGGCCAACAAAGGTGCGCAGCCTTTCACTGTCCCTCTTCCACAGCCTACAAAGAAATTATACTCTGGCAGAAGCAAAGAAAAATTATCTGAGGTCCATGTTAAAAGACATGCCTGCCATAGACAGGGAATACATCCCAATACTCAAAAAATGCACCATCCTTTCCTCCACTACCACCTTCTCTCCTCCGTGCCCCGGAAACCGATCTTTTGTATTAATCTAATGTTGCTGATTATGCTACATATTAATTACAAATGGTTACAAATTGATTAATGTCTCGATGCAAACCGCAATGTACATGCAACTACTTGTACTCAGAATGTTCAGACAGTTTAGCATACTTCCGGGTAGGAGACAAGTGGTAGTAGGGGAGTGGAGGAAAGGAGGGACGAATATTGGGACGCAACCAGGGAGTACTACATGGTAATATGCAAAGATTAAATCAGCTACTGCCTGGTCAGCTGAGGCATGTTTTGGGGCAAGGCTTTGACCACACACACACACACACACACACACACACACACACACACACACACACACACACACACACACCACACACACACACACACACACACACACACACACACACACACACACACACACACACACACACACACACACACACACACACACACACACACACACACACACACACACACACACACACTGGGATTATATTTAAATTAGAATATGCCCATCAACATTGACACGCACAGACACATTGGAACTATGCTTAAATTAGAATAGTCCCATCGACATTGGCACACACACACTGGGACTATGTTTAAGTTAGAATAATGTAATGTAATATTCTTCTTTGTAAATCCATGTGCTTCTGTCTTGTCTTGTCCTGTTATTGTATTGCACACTGACTTTGTTTAAAATAGTAATAATAAAAAAATGACACAAGTACTTTTTCCAACAATTGTTTACAGACAGATTATTTCACTTTTAATTCACTATATCACAATTCCAGTGGGTCAGAAGTTTACATACACTAAGTTGACTGTGCCTTTAAATTTTTTATATTTGGTCGCAGACTCGCATATCCTTTGCATGCCATGACTTCCTGATGTCTGTGACCCAAGAACACCAAAAGACTCTTGGGGCCCTATCTTACACCCGGCGCAAAGCGGCGCTAACCCAAACGCAAAGTGTCTTTGCTATCTTACACCCGGTGCTAGGTTCATTATAACGCCTAACGCTTACGTCCTTTAACTACCATGTATTCTTGCGCCCATTACAAGTGAACTGGGCGTGTTGGTCTTAAGATGAGGAGTGGCCAGGATAGGCGTGTGCACAACGCGCGTACCCTCCTGTCTGTTACACACAGGGGCGCGCACAAGCATGACTAAAATATCTAGATCACAATGTGAAATATTATTATTGTGTAGGCTATATCAAAAATGCATAATAATAAAAGGTTCCATAGGTCCACATACCTTTCCCTCGGCGAAGGGAAACGATGCCACATTACATTGCTCTCAGCCCACTCCATCAACATCCAGGCGATGTGCGATGGTACGGGACAATGGCCATCCATTAAAAAGGAGCTGATAACACCTATATCAAGCCTAATGCACGAATTGTCTTTTACACCTAATGCATGAATTGCAATACAGCTCTGTTTATCTAGGAATACAGCCTGTAAGTAGGCTAAATAGAATGGTTTGTGACTGAAAAAAGTTCAAAACCTTGTCCAGTGAATATTGCTTTTATTGTTTTTCAAATAGCCTAGGCTACAGCGGATTCGCTGTGCATACATGTTTTTTTCGATAGCCTATGGTTAAAAAACGGAGATAAATGTCATCATGTTAACTGAATTGTAACCTTAGCTATTCTTCGTCCTTCATATTTTTTTAATTACAGTGACAAGGTTTCCATACCCTCAGCTTATTAAAACCCCGCTGATTTCACCTGTTATTCCATAACTGAACAAAAGATTTTAAAGAGAACAAAGCGGTTAATTAGAGACAAAATTTGCAGCAAAATTAATTTACAATTAATTTTAATGCCATTATCTGCATGTGGGCTTTACAGGAGCAGGTCTGTTTCCTCTGCTGTAAATCTCACTTTTTACGGTCTTCCTGGGAAAGTGGATCGTTTTAAAGCATTACGCTACCATTAAAATAGGTTGGTCGCATTTCCATAAGCAGGACATTATAAAATAAGGGAAAATATGCTGAACCTATGGGTTGCCAACCTGACAGATTTATTATATTTAGTGTCATCATTAAGGCAAAATAACGTTATTTATGTTAGCAATCAAAATTAGAATGCAGGTAGCCAAATGAACTTCGGATGAAGCTTGAATATGAGTTCATTGCATAATCAAACAAAATTCGTTAAACAAGCAGGCTAATTTGGCGTTTTCTAAGGTGAGATTGGTCGCTTATTCTCAGCTGTTGCAGGTGCTTTTAACGAAATTTAACCGCATATATTTTGATCATAGGCTATAGTGCTTTTAACTAAATTTAACCGCTATATATTTTGATCATTAATATTGATCATAGGCTACTATTGATCCATATAGCCTATTCCTTGATCGCACTAAACACGCACGAGCATGTCTGTTTCGCCATCATAAGCAATCTGCCAAGGTGGAAAAGCAGGCTTTTAAAGGGAATGGGATATAACATTTTGATTGGTTTATTGCATGTCACGCCCAAGACACACCTATAATTAATGAAGAGACTAGGTTCAGCCCAGTTGCACCTTGCGCTGTGCTTAGCGCCCAAAAACCACGCCGTTAAAATAGCAAAAGTGGACTTGGACACGCCCTAAATGGACTTAGCGCCATTCGCTTAGACCAAGCGCCAAGATAGGGCCCTTGGTATCTTATTTTCTGGTACTCTTACAAGCGATACTATAACGTCTCTGCATTTGAATGGATCTCTATGGGAATTGGGGGGTCGGTCTAGATTTAGCTGTAAATTATGCTGGAACAGTATGGAATACATGGTTGGTGAAATGGCTGTAAGTCATAAAGGGTCTAAGGTATCAAACGAGCCTCAAATCATCACTCTGCTGCCAGATATGCAGTAGATTTGGATGGATCACTTTAACGGTTGTTTCTCCTGACAAATTTTCCTATTGAATTCTATGGAAAAATAAGTCAGGAGAAGCAACCCTTCAAGTTATCCATCCATATCTACTGCATATCTGGCAGCAGAGTGATGGTTTGAGGCTCGTTTGATACCTCAGACCCTAGTTAGTCTGCTAAGTCAGGAAGCAGGTACAAGCTAGGCTACTATGAAGCAAATCAACACGCCTTATACATCCATTGCACTACAGAAAACTAAAGTATTAATTGTATTTCATTAGACATTAAATACAGCTCATCTACAAACTCTTAATGTAATTGTGGGCTATCGGTAATAGGAGAAATGTTCTCATTCTCGTCAGTACAGGGCATTATGTTTACGCGAATGTCTGCATGCATTTATTTTGAATGCATGTATTCTGTATGCATGTCTCTCTCGATGTCATTATCTTCATGCATTATTCATCATTAGTTAGCTATCAAAAATAAGTGATATTTTTATCTGCATTTATTTATTCATCCCCCCTTTCTCTATTGTACATGATGTTTCTTGATATAAATGTCTGTTTGTGAATTGTAATGAAATCTGAAGCAGCAGTTAACATTTTAAAACCTGCACATTTTATAAAGTAAACTTGCCAACATAGTATAACCATATCCTTTCTGGAATGTAATTATTCATCAACTTTTAAAAACATGAATTGAAATCATATGTTGTTCCATGAGGCACAATCTCTTCACATGCTAAGATGAAGAAGCACAGGGCCAAGTTGCATTAAATAATTTAGGAAAGTTTGGATAGCGTTGCTTTAGAATAGAGCTAGTTTATTTAGTGTGAGCTACGATAGGCAATATTCTTAGTTGTAACTTGGCCACATTTTGATATCAATACTTTTAAAAGCAGGCCTAGTTTTTGCAAGTTGGAATTAAGGAATTATAGACAGCGCTATGTAGGCTATGTGTGAGTAACTTGGCTTTTTTTACGTCGGAGACGTTTTTGATCAGATATCACTTATTTTTGATACCTATAATACATACACTAGGACTACTCTTGACAATCCCAGTGACTTATTAAATCACAGTGGTCTTGCAATAATGCATTTAAATATAAAGAGTCTTTTGCCAAAACTGGATTCCGTTAGGATTTTGGTTAAACAATCAGATCCTGATATTCTAGTGTTAACAGAAACCTGGCTATCAAATAAAGTCAAGGATGACATCATAACACTGGATGATTACAATATTTATAGAACAGACAGAGCCTTACGTGAGGGTGGTGCCGCCATATTTATTTAAAAACTATTTTGTAGTATATTTACTTCATTCCATCTCCTTAGCCAAACAGTTTGAGCTCTTAGCATTAACTGTCTCAATTAATACTGTTGAGTCCTTAGTTATTTTTTGGTGTTTATTGCCCTCCATCAGCAATGCAAAATGCCATTGATAATCTAGTTAATTCTTTGATGTTACATGAGACCTCTGAAATGGTTGTTCTAGGTGATCTGGACCTTGATTGGTTATGTAGAGCCTCTGAAATTATTGTACTGAATTAAATTGAACTCCGCTTATCTCCACACCAACTAGACCTGATCTAAAGAATCCTGACAATGCAACCCTCCTGGATCTGATATTGACAAATAGAATACATAAATATGTAGCAAGCGGTTTTCTCCTTGGACCTAAGTGATCATTGTCAAATTGCCTGTATTCAATATGCCGAAAAGCTAAAATATCCATCCCGTATTCATGTCAAGAGGGATTTTAAGCATTTTGTTGATCAAGCATTCTGCACAACCTTTTCCACAGTGATATTGGAAGAGTATGCAGCATTCTGGAGCCTGAATTAGCTCTTAGACATTTTATTGATGTTTTTTATTTTATTTTCTTAGTTCAGGGTAAAAAATAGAAACAATCCATGGTTCTCAGCCAAGCTCTCTGATTTATTAAGGGAAAAAGATGTTTCATGGGCCATAGCACGCACATCAAAATCGCCAAGGGATTGGCAAGCTTTTCGTCAATTTAGGAATAAGTGCATTTGGAAAATCTGAGAGACCAAATCATCATATTTCGTTAACAGATTGTCAGATTGCAGATTGTTGGTCCATTACCTGGTCCATTTTGGAAAACTGTTAAGGCGCTAAATAATGTACAGGTCTCTCCTCTACCAAATCATCTTATTTATGATTCTAAAATTCAAAAAATCAGATAAAGAGCAAACATTTGATTTCTTCTGGTAATCTATTTGAAAGAAAATCTCTGCCATGCAACAGTCACACACCCAGTATGGAAAAGCTTATCGGATTGAATTCTTCACTGAGGTTTTTCTCTGTACATGAGGTACTTCATGAGTTAATGACCATTGATCGAAAAAAAAAAAGCTACTGGTGCTCATTCTCTTGATGCTTTTGCTGGCAGCTCCCATTTTGGTTTTACCGTTGACTCACATTTTTAACCTATTGCTGGGGGAAGTATTCCTAAAGTTTGGAAAGTTGCTCACGTCTCTCCTTTATTTAAAAGCAGTTAGTGACCCAAATAACTACTGCCAAATCTCCAAACTTCCTTGCTTAGCCAAAATTATTGAAAAATTGGTGAATAAACAAGTTTGTTCTTATTTATCTACAAATAGTATTTTAAACTCATATCAGTCTGGTTTTAGGCCTGGGCACAATACTATTACCGCAGCTTGCAAGGTGGTAAATGATATAACCTGTTCACTGGATAAGAGAGAGCATTGCTTTGCCCTATTTATCGATTTATCAAAAGCTTTTGACACAGTAAATCACACTATTCTTTTAGAAGAGCTTAAATCAATTGGCTTTGATGGTAATACCTGTAAGTGGTGGCAGGGCATCAGTGTATTTTTCTTGAGGTTTCTATAGGGGTGCCCCAGGGCTCTATATTAAGTCCTTTGTTTTTTACTTTATACATAAATGATTTTGGCTCACTCATTACAGATAGTTCTGTTCATTTTTATACAGATGATACCATAATTTATACTTCAGCGCCCTCAGTTGATAAAGCTTTCACAAATTTACAGGCTGCCTTTTATGCCATTCGAAATGCTCTATTAGATCTTAAACTTGTTCTTAACCCAACTAAACCTGTCTTTACACTAGGGGTGTATCTGGAGCCGAATACCCTATTCGGGAAAGCACGAATAATACGTTGGAACAGATAGTTTTTTATACCCGAAGTTGCTCGTTAATATTCGGATTCTGAAAAAAAAGAGAGCGAGAGAGGGATTAACACAAACGCCCTATCAAAATCAGCATTATAAAACCAAACTGTGACTTAATGTTTATAAAGATATTTTGCTAACATATTACTCTAGAGCAGGAAGGTCTCCTGTATGTTATTGATAGACTAGCATATGTTACGTTACAAGTCCACAGTGTGGATTCATTGCGAGTTGAATGTTAAACAATTTGGGTAGAAACAAGCATTCACATAATTTGTGATATAGGCTAAATATTCAATTTAATTAATTAATTAATTACCACAGTGCGATTGTCACGAATATGTACCTACATGCAAATCCACTTTTCTCTCCACCCATTAACAGCACAGCAGCCGAGAGCTGGCTCTAGTTAGCAAGCTAACATGTACAGTAAGCTGAAAGTTTAATGAATGAAACGGATAGTGGGTTGGAAACAGATATTTCTCTCGACTCCACCAGGCAGTCTGTCATTAATTTTCTCATATGGAGGGCGAAAGCGAGTGGCTGGCTAGCTACGCTGATTGTAGTACAAATGTTGCACCAAATCTCAGTACTCAACGCTAGTCGCAAAGGCTAATGTTAATGCCAGTGGGCTCAGTCCGCAACAAGCACGGTCACTGTGGTCACACAAATGACACAAGCACGCACACACACACACACACACACACACCCTCGCCTCCCGCTTTGTGAAACCTATAATCTGTAATATGTTTAAACATCAGGAATTTGGCATCGCATTTCACATAATAAGCATTTCTCCTTTCATTTCACATAGCGCAAAAACAAAACGAGAGGGCAGGCTGAGCTAGCTAGGAGCAATACAGGGGCTGAAACCATTGAGGTGTGGGGGGGGGGAGGGTTTCCAAATTCATGTGGTAAAAGAAATAAACTAACAAAAAAAAGAATATGAAATCACAACAGGCAGAAAGGTTTGTTATTGTGGAAATCATTTCCATTCAAATGTATAATGGAATGGTTTCATGTTTTTATAAAACTGCCTTTTCAGTTTTATAAAGTTGATTATATATTGTACCTCCAGATTTTTTCCAGTTCTTATCCAAAATTATTGTTCAGTGTCCCCCAGTTAGGGGGTGGGGGGTTAGATAAATAAGTATAAAGTCCAGAATAGTTCTTATAAAAGGTTTTGAAAAGAAAAAAAGACAGGGAGGGGGGTGAATACTCATAAATTGCAATAGCAATTAATTTTAGACTAGAAAATATGACATTTCCTATATGTAACACCACTTCCGGTAGAAGGCCCACTTCCGGGTTTAATCCCAATACAGATACAGATAATGTTGATGGTCCAACAGATACAGATAGTGGCATTGCTGCACACCCCTACTTTACACTGCTGTACCGGTAAAGAATGCCGGATCTGAGCCGGGAACAATTAAAGAATTACCAATTTACACAGATGTTCTTTCATCGCCTTTTACCCGGTATTTGCTCTTTACACTGAATGCAGTGTTTGAATTATGGGGGAGTTATGTCGGATAGTGTATCGGCATTTTTATGCTTTGCACTGTTAAAGCACTGAATATTTAATTGTTATTTAGCCGTAAATGAGGCCCGCAATGTGTAGCCTATATAAAGTTTTTGTTTTCCCACTGGAGTGCACTTTATTTACATGGGTTCTAGACAGCAATAGCCTATTTGAAGTTATATTTAGCCTATGTTTTAAAATGTATCTAGAACAACTCACCACCTTTTACCAGATCGGGGCATGGGAATAACGTGTCCCAGTCCATTTGTAGCTATCAACACGTTTCTGCGCCAGTGACCCAGAATATAGAGACATTTTAGCCTACACAGTCAAGTGGACAATAGCTATAACAAATTAACTACTGCTAGGCTACTTTCACAGTAGCGGGAGAAAATGAACAAACACACTCGATCATCGCTGTATCTCTCCACAGCAGGAGAAGCTAAATAACACAGTAGAGCCTAGCAATCAAAGCAAATTGGCTGTGTGAGCCACCGCTGTAACACGATTGGCAGTTCACAGTAGCCTACACGTCTCGTGGCCAGTCTCTTTAAACTTATATTTCAATCATTGCTTATGGTTACCATTTACCTCGGCTCACGTTACATATCCCACAACCAAGATGATTGCTATGCTACTTCTTATTTTGCTGTCAAAATTCTCTAACCTCTACATACAAATGCAAACCACAATAATGGTTAAGGAACTGGACTTGTAACCGAAAGGTTGCAGGTTGCAAGTTCGATTCCCAGGTAGAACACTGCCGTTGTACCCTTGAGCAAGGTACTTAAAGGGATAGTTCGGAATTTTGGAAATAATGTCTCAATTACGACTTACCCATGATGTAGTTGATTGATGGAAACCATTTCCAGCTAATTCCATGCTGTCCCTTCTTTTGGACATACATACGTTGCTAATGCTAGCGCAACTCTATGGTAACCAGTAGCATCCACTACCAAACGCACTTAAACACTCCACAGTGCACCCAAAGCAAATAAAATACGACGACAGTCTATCTGGGTTATTTTGCGTAAAGCGATACTTTACGTTACCTGCGAATGTAGTGCCGGCACTGGTCAACTACAACAACAAAGAAGAGCAACAAGTTGCAATGGCCACATTCGCTCCGACGCCGTACTTCCACAGATAATATAGGTCAGCACAAAGTAAAGGATTCAACAATAGTTTGACTTCAAAAATGATGGTATAAACACTCAAATTAATTCCGAACTATCCCTTTAACTCCTTTGCGTAGATGTCTCAACTCAGACATTTGTTGCTCCTGCAGCCAAACTATTAGTGGAAATCACAAACTCTGTGATTTGTGACAAACTCTGCTGAATAGAGATTTTCTAAGTGTCACTATTTTCCTGTAGCAAGTCCATTTAACAAGCACCCCCCCACCCAGTCTATACCTACCCATGCGTGGCATAGTGGACAGTAGCATCTATGTTTGAGTTCATAAATATATTTATTCATCATATAAAATTAGAATTCCGTCATAGCAACAAGATAAACCCAACAATTGCCTGATCATATGCCAAAAACGCTGTGAAAAGCTCTGCTCACTCAAATGCAAAATAAACGTGAAATTATTGTCTCATTGTACCATGTATTCTACAATGAATATCTGCTACTAAATATGAAATAAATATACAATCCTATCATTGGTTGTACAGATAGAGATGTTCCTTTCAAAATTGGTTTGAGAAATATACACTTTATACCGCTATTACACTGTCTGAAACGTAGACTAGTAATACCCCCCATGCCCCGCAAGCCCGTCTCATTCATTACAGTTCATTCTGGTTTAATTGTCGGCTCTTTTATCCAATAGAGTACATTATAACCTTAGCAGCGGTATATGCAACGTCTTATTTTGTGCTTTGAAAAAATTATTGCAGGTCAGCGTAACGGCAGTTTTCGTTTTAACGGTCTGGTATTACACAAGCTCTATAGAAAACGCATTAGGGAGGGGAGTATTCCCTTTCCCAATATGTAAGTATTTTTGCGTCTAAAATGCTGTTGGTCTCGCTGGCTACATATGTACGTTCATGTTTCCACTTGAGCACTGTCTTTCCAGTATGTTTGATAGGCCTATTATTTTTGCATTTTGAGTGCATTTCACATACTGTAGTGCAATTGTTAAATTTATTTTTGATGTACCTAGGCTACCGATGTTCATTGATGAACATTTGGCAGCATTTCGCAGATGGTGGAATACTATTTTATTTTCATGTTATCGTACATAATATAGGCTACGGCGTATATACTTGTCACTTCAGAACTGTTTTCTTTGTTTGACAAATGGCCATGGGATACCTGTTCCCATAACGTTAGCTATTGCATAACTGCCGTGGTGTCCAGTGACTGAATTGTTTAACTCACAGGCTACAAGTGAACAGTTAATATTGTAAACATGTCTTTGCAATAAAAAAACATTCCTGTATGAGAAAACCAGAACATGTGCACACTGTTTTAGGCCAAAATTAAATTACACTTTAGTACCAGGCGGGGATCGAACCCAGGTCTCTGGCATACTAGGCTTGACGCTAACCACAAGATCAAAGGGGTACAGTCACAGATGTAGAAAGCAGTGATTCATCAGATGGTTCGGTGCATTCGGTGCATTTTGCTGTGTCGAGGATCGTCTAGGCTACACTCGGATTCAGATAAGCGTATCTTTTTTCATTGCTTTCAGCTATTGTTAGTTAATTGTACAGATTGGAGTTACTCTGTAGCTTAGTTTATTTTTAATTGTTTGCAGTCAGTTGGTAGCTTGCTCGCTGTATTTGGGCCAACTACCTGTCTTTTGTGTTGCTAATTAGAACTAGTTGGAACCAGCTCATCACCTCAGAGTGCATTTTGCTGTGTCGAGGATCGTCTAGGCTACACTCGGATTCAGATAAACGTATCTTTTTTCATTGCTTTCAGCTGTTAGTTAATAGTGATGGGCAGTTCGGCTCTTTTTTCTGAGTCGGCTCTTTCCGTACTGTTCGGTTTGAAGAGTCGGGTCCGAGTCGGAGTTGGTACTTCCGGTTAATACAGTACTGTTCGTTTGTTTGATTCTTTCGAACTACCCGAGCTGCATCTTTTTCTCCCAGCGGTGCAAGCTGGAATTTGAAGCTGTTTCAGACAGCTACTAACAAAGTTAGTAAACCAGCTTTGATATTTTATTCAGACCTAAATCACCTGATTGATACTCATTTTCTAATAGCCTATGTCCCCCTTACTTTTCAAGCTAGATTGCAATCGCATCCAGTTTACATTTATTTACGACTTTCCCATCTCCGTTATTCTAGCAGGTGTAAAATATCGCTGTCGGTCATTGATTGTAACATTAGATATTACATGTAAGAATAGACATTGAATGGTTATATTAGGCTATAGCTATTTTATTAGTCTATGCAAATATAAATCTTATTTTTTTAATCAAATCCTATAGAATCCAGTAGCCTACTGACACTGTGGTGGATGGATGGCTGTGTAGGAAAGATATCCAGCCAAATCCGACAAACAAGCCAGATCTTGATGCGTGTGTGTGTGTACAGGAGCCTGTTTTGTTTATTAGTTTTAAATAGTAGATTTGGTAAAGATTTATTTGGACACCATAAAGTATGTTTATTTGAACCATTAGGCTATTTATTTAGCCTATTCTATTATACAAAATTGTATTTATCTGTTCACTGTTGTTGTTGGTCACGAGTTCTAAAATAAAAATGCCACCACTTTAAATAAGAAGTAGCCTATTTGCTGAACACAATCGCATATTAATTCTGTTTTATACTGCAATTTGGTTGCAAACAGCCACATGTAGTAATTTCGTAATAAAAAGTAGGCGTCATTAGATATAACAGAATACTTTTGTCAATGTTTCTGGTTGATCCACGGTGAGTAGGCTATAACCCGATTATTAATGGTGTAGGTTACAGCATTTGCTCTCTATTAAAACTCGAAAGGACTTTGGTTTGTGTCACGGCAATGGAGCCGTGGGATATTGTGCTGATCAGAGTTGGGTAGGAGGCGACTGTAGGTAGGCTACATCTTTTAACCGTTAGCAGTAGTAATAATCACTTTGGAACGAGCTGGGGCAATTATCTAATTCACAAAAATGTGTGCAATATTTTTATATCAAATTAAAATGTATTCTCAAATGATTATAAAACAGATTTGTGCAACCTATTTTGTTGGGCGCATCACTACTGCTGCTCAACCTAGGTTCTAACTAGTGACACCGGCTCCCGGCTGTAGTAAAAAGCAAGCAGAGTCAAGAGCCAGAGCAGTGGGTAAGCACGATTCCCTCGAACTGTCAGGACGACTCAGCATAAAGAGTCGTTCAAAAATGCCGATTCGTTCGCGAACTGCACATCACTATTAGTTAATTGAACAGATTGGAGTCACTCGGTAGCTTAGTTTATTTTGAATAGTTTGCAGTCAGTTGGTAGCTTGCTCGCTGTATTTGGGCCAACTACCCAGTGGTGGAACGAACTCCCCACTCTGCTGCGCTCAGCTGAAACACTGTCCGTTTTCCGTCGTGGTCTGAAAACGCACTTTGTCAGACTCCACCTTGACTAAACTACCTGTATAGGGCCATTCTATAGTACTCGCTTCCTGTTTTTTTGCTTGTTTTTTGGTTATTTTATAGTTCAGAATGTATAGCTGACTGTGTGTACTATTCATGTTCATTACTAGGGATAGCTCCTACCAGGGCCGTAGTGGGACTCATTTTCAACCCGGGAGTTTCATGTCTCAGAGCAGCCCACTTTGGACCGGGGGGGGGGGGGGTGTTCCACAATGAAAAATAGACCATTTAATGCCTCATGGCCTAACAGCAGACTCTGCTCTGTCACTTAAAACATAATAATAATAATAATAATAAAGAATAATACCTTTCATCGCCTAATACTAATGTACAACTTTAATAAGTAGGCTAATGCAAATAAAGCATATTGTCCTAACGTTAGGCATTTAATGTCTAGGAAAGTAATAAAGCCATATTTTTCAGGGGTACTTAATATGAAATCGTTATTGAATCACGTACAATATATGACTTACTGGAATAATGTTAACTCTGACTATTAACAAAAACTGCTCTTAACTATTGTTTTTGAACGTTAAGACGTGACCGTTATCATAAGGCCTTTAATTGCTGTTTTAGTCATCGTTTTTTTTTCTTTTAGTAAATAACACTCTTAACTTGGCAGATGTTCACGTTCGTGACAATGGCCAGAAAGATATAAAACGTCCATTCATGAGGATTAACTAACGTTAGCTCTCTGAATGTAACATTTAAATCTCCAGTAAGTTATCAAGTTAAACTAACTTCATTTGGCTGTTAACTTTTGCTAGATAGCTAACATTACCTCACGGTTGAAGAGTGACAGTAGACGTCAAATAAATACGTTAGCTAACAAAACCAAGAAGCGACAGCAATATACAGCAAGTAGGCTAGGCTATGTTAGCTAACGTTAGCTACATCTAAAACAGTGTTACTTAATAATTTACTTATTATTATTATAATACCTTTCATGGCCTAATAATAAAGAAGAATAATCATTTCCAACACAATTAACCCCCCCCCCCCCTCGGTAAAAATAAAAAAATAAAAAAATCCTGGCTGCTGAGAGACTATATAGCAAAATGCCTTTCACAATTAGATGATCCCATAACCATTTTGCATTTATCAAAGCAGTTATTCGTAAATACGCCAGCCATGCTTTAAAATTCCTTGACAATAAACTTTAATTGTGGTTGGCATGCAATGATATTGTGCTTTACACGCCTATGACATCTTAACACTATACGCTACCTTTCTCATCATCAGCTGCGTTTGTGTTCGAAATATGTTGGTTAATTTGGCACATTGACCGCTTCTTCTTCCATTGCCTTTCTTTTTTTATCCTAGCCTTTTCTGCTCCTCCTTTTCTTATTTTATTCTCCATTTTAGCATCTTCATCTGGCACGAACTCAGCTAATTACATCAGGTGATCAATCTTAATCTAAAACAAACTTGGGTTCAACCAGTTATGGAATTTGGGAGGGGCCACTCTCATCCCCCCTATCAGCATCCAAGTTTCTGGTATGAGACGTGGTTGCTTTTCGTGAGTGTGTGAGAAGGACAGAGAGGGGGCCGAGTGAGAACTCACGCGGCCCACACGGCAGCAAATATATGATCTAAATACAATTACTGTGTTTACCGATCCTTGCCACCAGCCCAAAAACCAGCGGCCCACCGGGATTCTTCCCGATTAGCCGATTCTCCCGATTGGCTCCTACGCTGTGAGAAAGTCGTGCTTTGTCGGATCTGCTTTGTAGTCACGTTAATGACCTTCAATATGCACAATATTGTACGTCGCATTGGATAAAAGCGTCTGCCAAATAATTGTAATGTATTGTTTTCTCAAATAAATGTGGGAGGGCGGGGTTTAGAAGCGGCTATTCTTTTGAAGCGATTAGGAGGTTCCTCCAAGCTACAAAGGGAATGCAAAGAGTACAGGTTACAGATCATTTTCCAGATCGTGGAAAATTCCTGGAGTCAGTTAGACTTTTTATGGGAGGGAAGGGGTGGCAGTCTTTTGCCGAGCAGGAGGGTTATAGGCTAAAGAAAATAGCTCAAAAGTTAAGAAATCAAGTTAATAAAGATGACCGTGAAATGGCTTAATTTTTCTTCTGTGTTTTAGTTTTTTTCTGAATTGTTTTTGGTTCTATTTCTTCCTATAAACCCAATGGGGGAGTTCAGAGTTTGCACACTCAATTTAAATGGTGCTAGAGACCCCAGAAAAAGCCGCATTTTTTGAGACCATAAAAGAGTGGATGTTATGTTAATTCAGGAAACACATAGCGATGTTTTAAATGCTGCTGACTGGAAAAGGGAGTGGAAAGGTGAAATAATTTTAAGGCACAAAAGCTCTATTAGCGGAGGTGTGGCTCTGTAATTTTCTAAAACCTTCTTACCTCAGTCCTGTGAGGTAGAGGAGGTAGTACCAGGGAGAATGATAAAGGTTACAACTTTGTTTGGGCAACATAAAAATGTGTTCATCAATGCATATGCACCAACTTTAGGTACTGAAAGGGTCACTTTCCTGGAAAAAATTGACTCTGTGCTTCAAAATTGTAGACAAGAGGAGTATATTTTCCTCGGAGGGGATTTTAATTGTACAGTGGATCATAGGCTGGATAGGAACCATGTAGAGCCTCACATGGCTTCTCAGAGGGTCCTTACCCAGGTGATAGAAACCCACAATTTGAATGACATGTGGAGAAATGCCCATGGTGATAAAAGACAGTATACTTGGACACATGTAAGGGATAATGTTATCACTATGGCCAGACTGGACAGATTATATTGCTATAGACACCATGCTAGCACTATCAAGTTATGCAATATCACTCCTGTGGGTTTTTATGATCATTGCCTGGTGTCCTGTACAGTTCTGATCCAAACAGTGAAGCCTAGGAGTGCTTACTGGCATTTTAACACAGCGCTTTTGGACGATGCTCACTTTAGAGAGGTTTTTGTGTTTTTTTGGGAAAAGTTCCAGTTAGAAAAGGCTTCTTTTCGGTCACTCCAACAATGGTGGGATGTGAGTAAAGCAGAAATAAAACAACTGTGCTAGCAGTACACTGTCAATGTCACAAGAGACATCACCAGGTCAATAAAAGCTCTGGAGACCAGAATTGTGGACCTCCAAAATTTAGTGGAGGCCACAGGAGGCAAAGCACATATTGAAGTGCTCCAATCAAAAAAGGCAGCATTAGCAGATATTTTAGGTGTAAATGCGCAAGGGGCTCTGGTCCGTTCACGGTTTCAGAGCATTACATTATATTAATTTAGCAGACGCTTTTATCCAAAGCGACGTACAATAAGTGCATACAGAGACGTCATCAAGATCACTACAGAACAGACAAGACAAAGCACATCCTTCCCATAATGTAGCAGCTATCCCTAGTAATGAACGTTGACTGTAGTTCACAGTAAGCTGTGGGTAAATCAGCTATACTACACTTCTATTCTAAATACTATTATAAACTATAACAAACAGACAGGAAAAACACAGGGAACTAGTAAACACAGGGAACTGATATTCCTAGGTTAGAATATCAGTCAAGGTGGACTCTGAAGAGGTGTGTCTTCAGGCCTCGACGGAATGCAGGCAGGGTTGGAGTAGAACGTAGGGGAATGGGAAGTTCATTCCACCACTGAGGAGCTAAGGTGGAAAAGCTCCGCAGTTGGGACGAGCGAGAGCCGTTCACACGGAGGGGGGGGAAGTGCGATTCGCCCTGCTGTAGAAGAGCGAAGTGGTCGAGCAGGAACATAGTTCTCGATTAAGTCCTGCAGGTAGGCGGGGCCTGTCCTATTGGCTGCAGTGTAGGCCAGGGTCAGAACTTTGAACCTGATCCTGGCTGCAACTGGCAGCCAGTGGAGTGACCTCAGCAGGGGGGGTTACATGGGAAAATTTTGGGAGGTTGAACACAAGCCGGGCAGCTGCATTCTGCATTACGCAGATGGATGCCTTCATCTAAGTCTTGAAAAAAAGAATGGCCAGAGTAGATCTATACATTCACTCCGCTCTCTACAGGGCTGGAACTCACTGATCCCTCTGATATCTGCAAGAGAGCAGCTCAGTTTTATGCTGAGCTGTATGAGTGTCAGTATGGGGAGGCAGAGGATGTGGCGATGGCTTTTTTCCATGGCTTGCCTCAGCTCATGGATGATTCCAGGGCGGGGCTTGAGAGCATCTTGTCTTTGACAGATCTCCACAACGCCCTACTGAGCATGGAGAAAGGTAAGGCCCCTGGCATAGATGGGCTTCTCCTGAGTTTTATCGGGCATTCTGGCCATGTTTGGAAAAAGATTTGCTGGAGGTGCTGAATAACAGTCTGGCCAGGGGATCTCTGCTGTTAATCTGTCGGAGGGCTGTCATAACCTTGCTGCCAAAGAAAGGTGACCTGCAAGAAATGAAGAACTGGTGGCCCGTCTCTCTGTTAACCACAGATTACAAAGTCCTGTCAAAGACTCTGGCTATCAGGTTGAGGGACATGATGGGGCAGGTCATACGGGTTGACCAGACCTACTTGTGTGCCTGGGAGGTCAATAACGGATAATGTCGCATTGATTTGGGACCTTTTGGATGTCTCCAGGCTATTAGGGCTTGATGCTGGTCTTATTTCAATTGACCAAGAAAAGGCGTTTGACCGGGTTGAACACCAGTGTCTCTGGCAAACACTCAAAGCCTTTGGGTTCAGCCAAGGTCACATCGCCATGATTCAGGTGCTGTACTGTGACATTGAAAGTGTCATCAAGGTCAATGGTGGTTTGAGTGCTCCTTTTAAAGTGCAGAGAGGTGTTTGGCAGAGATGCTCCTTGTCAAGGATGTTATACTCTCTGGCAATAGAGCCTCTGCTAAATAGAATACGGAAAGAACTTTCCGGTTTTAAAATACCAGACTGCAGCAGTTTTTATTTATCAGCCTATGCTGATGATGTTGCCGTAATGGTTTCCAAGCAGAGCGATGTAGACACGCTGAACACTATTGTGCAGGAGTTCAGGGTTCTGTCTTCTGCCAAAGTAAATTGGGGAAAAAGTGAGGCCTTGCTGGTTGGGGAATGGGGAGGTGGGATGCCATGTTTGCCTGGAGGATTAATATGGAAAAGAGGAGGGATAAAGTATTTGGGTGTTTTTATTGGTGAAGAAATGTTTGTACAAAAGAACTGGGAGGGAGTTTTGGAAACGGTGAAAGGAAGACTGGGTAGATGGAAATGGTTACTCCCACACATGTCCTACGCTTGTTATTAACAATTTGGTGGCGTCTGCCCTCTGGCATCGCCTTGTTAGTGTGGAGCCCCCCCAGGTCTCCTCACAAAAGTTCAGGCTGTAATGGTGGACGTTTTCTGGGACCGGCTACATTGGGTGCCTTAGAGTGTGCTGTACCTTCCCAAGGAAGACGTAGGGCAAGGACTGATACATCTTGGCAGCAGGGGGGCAACTTTTCACCTTCAGTTAATCCAGAAATACCTGTTTGGCCTGGAGGAGGTGGTGCGGTGACCAGTGGCTGACACCATATTTTGGAGAGCAGGTGGTCTGAGACTGGATAAGACACTGTTCCTTCTGAACGTGACAAGGTTACGGCTGGATGGCTTACCTCACTTTTACCAGGGTTTATTTAAAGTCTGGAGGCTTCTATGTGGTAAAATATTAGGACCCCCAACATCCGTGCACCGGTTACTGGAAGAACCACTGGTGTATGGAGAGTGTCTGGACATAGCCTGTGGGGCTACCCCTGTGGTATATAGCAGACTTAGCTGGGCCTGGGCTGGGTGCCTCAGAGGTGGTTGCCTCTCATCTTGGAGTGAGATCGGTGCGCTTCATACAATCTGTGCTGGACAGGTGGAGAGAGGCTTTGACAGAACCTGAGTGGGCTCTCCTCATGGACAACTTGGCCGGGAATAAACCTGACAGTGCATCAGATCCATTTCCAGAGCTTTCCCTGGCTCCTGACCTCAATGGACCGGAATACAATGGCCCAATGCTGGACTTTGGTGACTGTGAGGGGGTGGGTATGTCTACCAAGAAAGGTAAGAGCCTGTACAAAATCATGGTTAAAGGGCTTAATAAAGAGAGGCTGAAGCCCAGGACAGACTCTCCATGGAGGGCTAGGTTAGAGTTGCAGGAGAGTGTTAGACCTGCATGGCGAGCTCTGTACAAACCACCATTGACCAAAAAAGCAGGCGGTTTTCAGTGGAGGGTCCTGCATGGGGCAGTGGCGGTTAATGTTTTTGTTTCTGGCGTAAACTCAGATGTGAGCTTTGACTGTCCTTTCTGTAAAAAAGGGGAACTGTTTTTTACTGTTTTATGGACTGTATTTATCTGTTTTATTTTTGGGAAGGCTTTTTACCGCACTGGGGGAGGCCTTTTCTAAAGAAGTTTTTGTTTCGGGTTTTCCCTACGTGAGAAAGAGAAGTGCAGCTTACTCATTATTTTTGGGAAGGCTTTTTACCGCACTGGGGGAGGCCTTTTCTAAAGAAGTTTTTGTTTCGGGTTTTCCCTACGTGAGAAAGAGAAGTGCAGCTTACTCATTATTTTTGGGAAGGCTTTTTACCGCACTGGGGGAGGCCTTTTCTAAAGAAGTTTTTGTTTCGGGTTTTCCCTACGTGAGAAAGAGAAGTGCAGCTTTCCGTGTGGTGCTGCAAAGGAGCACTATGCTCTGAATCAGACGGTGAACTATTATTTACGAATGCCTTTGAGGGACCTAACCTTTCTGATTTGTCTTTTGTAGTTTTTTTGTTTTGCTTTTGATTTTTTGTGTGTGTTCATTTGTCTTTGCTATGTTTTATTCTTTCTTTTTAAGATTTGTATGTTTTTTGTTTGGTTGGGTTTGTATGTGGTGCTTCGACACTAGATAAATAAAGAGTTGTTAAAATTCAATTCTCTCTCTCTCTCTCTGTCATATCTTAGGACAATAGCATGCAATTTCTTGGAAGCTATAGTATATTAAGGATCAAGGGGGGTAAATTCTTTATATACAACCTGTAACGTCCCACTATCTACAGTGTGTATCATTGACATAATAGAATATGGACCTTTTGTTTTGTACATATTTTTGCAGTTCTCTTGTAGACAATATGGAGATACCCATATATTTAATAGGAGATCCTGCATACCCCCTGAAAAAGTGGCTGATCAAAGGATTCATAAATTCAGGTGCACTTACTCATAAGCGATGCTTCAATCATAGGCTGAGCTCTGCAAGAATGGTTGTGGAAAACACTTTTGGAAGATTAAAAGGAAGGTGGAGATGTCTACTTAAGCGCACCGACATAGACACTGGATTTATGTCTGAAGTGGTCATGGCATGTTGTGTGCTTCACAATTTCTGAGAGTTACCTACCAGACTGGCAAAGCCATGATGAGGAGTATTTCAGGAGGCAAGAAAACAGACAAGAAAACAGAGAACTCTGCATCAGAAAGTGCAATAAGAGAGGCACTCATGACCATAGTTTAAAAATGCAAGTTGTTGTGCATTTAGGGCCTGATTTACTTAAGCAATAAGGCACGAGACGCAGTACTATATCGTCAATATAGTCACAGTTAAAGGGTGTTGTTAGGCCCGACGCAAAGCGGACCATTTGAAAAAAAACATTCGAAAAATGTAAGTAGCCTAATTTATATATCTTCATCAGAGTAATAGCCTAGCAACATTAACATTAGCTAGCCGATCTGACTAGGCTACATTTCATGATTAATTCTTTGTTTAATTCTGGTTCACGTTTTGTTCTGAGTCAAGCATATTGCACAATTTTATATGGGAATAGCCTACACTCGACTTTTTCCCCCATACCATACGCTGTATGTAGGCTACGTGAAGAGTAATAATATAAGACTGCGGCTTATATTTATCTTTAAAATTTATTTAGGCCTATGTTTCATGTCCTGAACTTCTGTTCCATTTCAATTTAATACTTTGTTGTTTCAATAAAAAAAAAAAACTTGTTTCTTTCTTCATGCGCATATTACTGAAATAGATGTGAGCGCACCCTCGACTCAACGTATCGTAACATTGTTTTCAAAGACTCAAAAAAATATATTTTTAATAGATTATTATTAAGACGAAGCTTTGGAGCTTCGGGGAAAATTCCCAACGAAGCTTCGAAGTGTAAAATATGGCATTCGGCTCAGCCCTAATAATAACAATAATATAATGTAATAGTTATAACGTTAGCTAAAACAGTTATCTATATATAGCCTATACAGATGTGAAGTAACGTTAACTTGCTTTCACACACCAGTCGGTAGGCTATGTTTCTCACATTAACTTACAGCTAGCTAATTACTAGCTAAGCATAGCTAGCTAAATTCGTATTTCCAAACTGAATAAATTCTGCACCTCTAACCAGAAAAATGGTTTGCTAGATTAAAGTTGCTGTAACGTGCCGAATGCATTAGTAACAGTAATTTCGGTTTTCAACAATCAGTAAAAAACAGCAGAAGAGTTCCCCTCTTCATACTGCAGCATCTGTGATGAGGACTGTGTGAGGAGGCAGGGAGACAGGTGAAACAGAAAGCAGAACACACATGTTAGTTAAATAAGAATGTATTGACTCATTGTATAAAACTTAATTCATTTCCAAGGTTTATTTTCTTAAAGCTGTCCCTCACACCAGATATTTTACGTTAACGTAGGCCTACACTTTCACTTTTTGACTGTTCAAACGGTTGATACAAAGTAACTCACGCGGACAGCTGATGGAATCTTTACGTGGCCCGTTACCATGACAATGCACCGGCATTGCTCCGGCTTTACTTTACACAGAAGAAATACCGTGTCAGGTCGGGCTTTTTACCTATGTTGTGAGGTGGGTCAGCGCTGTCCAAGGTGTTCGGTTTTTCTGACAGAGAACTGCTGTCAGAAATGCGTTGTACTTTCTTCATAAGCTATTTCCAGTTTGTTGTGGATTTTATTAAGGTAGAGGTTGTTGTGGATTTTATGATTCATGATATAATAATAATAAATATAGCTGCAAGCAGCGATTTCCGGGGACCGAGCGGCATTAGCGGCATTTGTCAAACACAGAAACTGCAAAATGGTAGACAACTCGAGACAGGGTTGACCCAAAATACAAATATTTGTTTCTAATCAGGGCTTTTGCCATTGTTGATAGTATCTTAACCCGATTCAGTAAGGGCTTGTGTATTAAGTCTTTTAAGTACAAGTGAAACAGTGAACAGTTTGGTGCAAATTGGTCTAATTCTGTAGGAGGAGTAGCATTTTACGTGTTTTACAAAAAATGCTAATTAGCGGAAAATTGAAGATGGCAGACTTCATGGTTTCTTGAGGCAAATTTGTGGACAGGAGTAGCGGGATGTATCCACCAAATTTTGTGACTGTAGATCAAACGGGGCGTCGGCAGTGGGCGTGTCAATGACTTTTAGTGAATTTTTAAATATTTTCTTATATTTGGATCTATATAGTGCCACCACGTGGCTCGATTGGGTTGAAACTGCAGAGGTCAATTCCTCATGTTACTCTTAATAGATCTACCAGGTTTCATAACTTTGTCAAATGATTTTGGAATTATCAGCATTTTTGTGATAAGTCACACCCATTGAAAATTCATTGGCTCCTCATTCGGCCATCTTTTAAAATATCAGAATTCTGAATATAACTTTAATAAGACATGGTCTAAGGAGTGTGTACACCAAGTTTCATCTCAATTGGTCAAATTTGTAGGAGGAGTAGCATTTTAAGCGTTTTACAAAAAATGCTAATTAGAAAAAAATCCAATATGGCGGACTTTATGGGTCCTTGAGGCAAATTTGTTCAGAATGAGCAACGGGACCTGTATACCAAATCTTGTGACTCTAGGTGAAACGGGGCGTCGGCAATGGGCGTGTCAATGTCACGTGCACTACAGCGCCACCGGGTGTTCAATCTGCGTCATAATATAGAGGATCCAAGAGTTTGGCAATCCCAACAAGCTTGCCAAGTTTGGTGATTCTAGGCCAAACCAGCTCACGGGAATTTTAGGTGAAAGCTGAGAAAAAAAGAAAAGAATCTGAACAGATACAATTGGGTACCAGCAGCTACGCTGCTCGGTCCCCTAAATATAGCTGCAAGCAGCGATTCCCGGGGACCGAGTGGCATGAGCAGCATTTGTCAAACACAGAGACTGCAAAATGGTAGACAACTCTAAACAGGGTTGACCCAAAATACAAATATTTGTTTCTAATCAGGGCTTTTGCCATTGTTGTTAGTATCTTAACCCGATCCAGTAAGGGCTTGCATATTACGTCATTTAAGTACAAGTGAAACAGTTAACAGTTAAAGGTATACTATGTAGTTTCATTGTAAACAACTCGTTCTTTGTTTACATTCAAATTTTCTCCCCAAAAAACATTGTACGTGTCCTTGTGGTCTAAAACATGTTGAATGTATTTCCTACCTCATAAGTCGTTCGCAAATTGTTTTTTTGTTAATGTTTTGAATGTTACGCTGTTGACATCCCGCCACCATTTTTAAAGCCAGAAACAGCTAAAATGGTGTAAACGTCATGAATGGGCGGTTCCTGCTCATTTGATTGACATGGCCAGGCCATGTAGGCAGGCTTCCAGGTAAACTCTTATTTTAGCTTAGTACCGAAACATGCCTCACGCAAATACGTGAACGTGGACGCTTCGAACTAAGCAAAGTGTTTTGTTTTTTTTGCCATGGCATTTGTGAAAGACAAGCCAGAGCGTTGCAGCAAGGGACGCTATAGCAGCAACAACAGTAAACAACTTTCTTGTTCGATCTGTGCTTTCCTCTGGTTTGTCTTTCACAAATGTCATGGCAAAAGAAAATCTGTTTGCGTAGCTCGAAGCGTCCACGTTCGCGTAGCTATTTGCGTGAGGTATGTTTCTGCCCTTACTCATTAGCAAGATGTTTTCAGCCGAGGAGGTAACAATATAATTATAAAAATAGCGCCCATTACATTACATTATAGTCATTTAGCAGACGCTTTTATCCAAAGCGACATACAATATGTGCATACAGAAACGTCATCGAAGTAACTACAGAACAGATAAGACAAAGCACATCCTTCCCATAATGTAGCAGCTATCAATAGATAAGGCTATCTATTGTTGTGATGTTTGTTTGTTGTTGACAATAGTCTATCATGTTTGACCAAACCTTGATCATGTAAATGGAGAAGACGTTACATGCTCAAAGCATATAAGTTAGTAATCTTAGCTATTGCTCTGTAAATTTGACCACTGTTCATTTTTATAAAATAATTCTAAATCATAATTTTGTAATTCTGCTCGGTTCATTCTGTAGCCATCAACATCCAGTGGTCGCGGCCCCAGAGTAAGGTGAGGGGCAGTCATTACATAAACATTACATTACAGTCATTTAGCAGACGCTTTTATCCAAAGCGACAATCGTGTTCGTGGTGGGTGAGGCAGGGCCAGGGGAAGAGGACAGCTTAATCAGAGTGACCGTGATAGAGTCAACAGACTCCGGGAGGAGAAACATTGCCATCTCAACGAAGTTGAGACGGAGCGGCACTTTATCACAAAATGCAAAAAATACAATCCAATCAGAAATAAATATTTTCCCAAAATAAATCAGAGATACGCTCAATTAAAAAATTTAACAGACATCCAAGAACTCCCCATCCTCTTAGGAGAGGAGAGGACGTGCTGTGACCTGGCAGCACAATATACAGTATAGCTGCCTGCCATCGTCTTAGGGACAGTGAGTGACAGAGATCATTATAAACCAATTTGAATTTTTTATATTTATTATATTCACTTTATAAGATCATGTGTCGTTCTCATCATCATTATTATCATTATTAGGGGACCGTGCAGCGAAGCTGCAGGTACCCTATTGTTTTTGTTCTGATTCTTTTTATTATTTTTTTTCTCCCCTTTCACCTAAAATTCCCGTGAGCTGGTTTGTCCTAGAATCACCAGACTTGGCACGCTTGTTGGGATTCCCAAACTCTTGAATCCTCTATATTATGACACAGATTGAACACCTGGTGGCGCTGTAGTGCACGTGACAAATTTTTGACATTGACACGCCCACTGCCGACGCCCCGTTTCACCTAGAGTCACAAAATTTGGTATGCATGTCCATTTGCTCATTCTGAACAAATTTGCCTCAAGGACCCATAAAGTCCGCCGTATTGGATTTTTTGCTAATTAGCATTTTTTGTAAAACGCTTAAAATGCTACTCCTCCTACAAAGTTTGACCAATTGAGATGAAACTTGGTGTACACACTCCTTAGACCATGTCTCATAAAATTTATATTCAGAATTTTGATATTTTCAAAGATGGCCGAATGACGAGCCAATGAAATTTCACTGGGCGTGGCTTACCACAAAAATGCTAATAATTCCAAAACGATTTGACAGAAAGCTATGAAACTTGGTAGGTCTGTTAAGAGTGCCATTAGGACTAGACATGTATAGTTTTATCCCAATCTATCCATGTGGTGCGCTATAGAGTTCCAAATATAAAGAAATATAAAAAAATTCACTAAAAATCACAGTTCCTTTGCAGAGATGTATAACTTGCTACAGTGACAAAGAGCCGGATTTGGATCATAGAACTTTACTAATTTGGTGGGCGCCATCTTGAATTTGCCGACATTTTGGCTTAAATGTACTCATTTATTACTTCTTTGAGTTTTTCCTTAACCGCTTGGCTGATTAGCATGAAACTTGGCAAGTAGTTAGAAGTTGTCATCTTACAAGCTCACACCGAATTTCGTGGCGATAGGCCAGTTGGTGGCGCTGTAGTGCACGTGTAAATATTGTGACATTGACACGCCCACTGCCGACGCCCCGTTTGACCTAGAGTCACAAAATGTGGTGTACATGTCCCTCTGCTCATGCTGAACAAATTTACCTCAAGGATCCATGAAGTCAGCCATATTTGATTTTCCGCTAATTAGCATTTTTTGTAAAACACTTAAAATGCTATTCCTCCTACAAAATTTGGCCAATTTACATGAAACGAGGTACACAAACTCCTTAAACCATGCTTCATAAAAGTTATATTCAGAATTTTGATAATTTAAAAGATAGCCGAATGACGAGCCAATGAATTTTCAATGGCCGTGACTTATCACAAAAATGCTGATAATTCCAAAATCATTTGACAGAAAGTTATGAAACCTGGTAGATCTATTAAGAGTAACATGAGGAATTGACCCCTACAGTTTCAACCCAATCGAGCCACGTGGTGGCGCTATATCGATCCAAATATAAGAAAATATTTAAAAATTCACTAAAAATCATTGACACGCCCACTGAATACGCCCCGTTTTATCTAGAGTCACAAAATGTGGGATAGAGGTCCGGCTGCTCATACTGAACAAATTTGCCTCAAGGAACCATCAAGTTAGCCCTATTGGATTTTCCGCTAATTAGCATTACTTGTAAAACACTTAAAATACTACTCCTCCTATAAAATTTGACCAATTTACATGAAACCTGGTAAACACACTCCTTACACCATGCATCATAAAACTTATTTACAGAATTTTGATATTTTAAAAGATGGCCGAATGACGAGCCAATAAATATCCAGTGGGCGTGGCTTATCACAAAAATGCTAATAATTCCAAAACCATTTGACAGAAAGTTATGAAACTTGCAAGGTCTTTTAAGAGTAACATCTGGACCAGACCTCTCCAGTTTAAACCCAATCGAGCCACGTGGTGGCGCTATAGAGATCCAAATATAAGAAAATATTTATAAATTCACTAAAAATCATTGACACGCCCACTGTCGACGCCCCCTTTGATCTACAGTTACAAAATTTGGTGGATACATCCCGCTACTCCTGCCCAACAAATTTGCCTCAAGAAACCATGAAGTCTGCCATCTTCAATTTTCTGCTAATTAGCATTTTTTGTAAAACACTTTAAATGCTACTCCTCATACAGAATTTGACCAATTTGCACCAAACCTGTTCAAGGTACTGAACCCGCTTCCCTACATACACGCATTACTTTACTAAGTCGTATGTCAAAAATTGGCCGAATGAGAAGCCAATGGATTTTGCATTGGGCGTGGCTTATCGCACAAATGCTAGTACTTCTAAAACCGTTTGATATAAAGTTCTGAAACTTGGTGGGTTGATTGAGAGTTAGATCAAGACTCGAGCCCTGCAGTTTTAACCCAATCAATCTGCGTGGTGGCACTAAAGAAATACAAATGTTGGGATGGCAGGTATGCCACCCGCCAAGTACACTATCTCTGCTTAACAGGCCGTCTACCTACTATACCAACTGTGAAAGTTCCAGTAGCTTAGTGGTTAAGGCATTTGACTGCCGTGTAGTAGGTTGGTGGTTTGATTCCCACCTGTTCCTGAGTTTTTTTTGAGGCACACAATGTGCATGTCAGTGTTAAAATGTTCTTTTTATTGCAAAGGCTAGGAAATTTCACAATATTACCTGTTATCTGTTTGAATTATGAAGTCAGTAAGCCAAAACAATCTGATACCGCAACACACAAGTCTTATTTGGCCTCCTCATTTCTGTTAACCTGCTTTGGCCTAGCGGATACAGTATTGGCTTTCCATGTATGTGGTCAGCGGTTCAATTCCGCCTTTGTACCAATGGCTAGGTTAATGTTTGGCAAAACTATTGTGCAAATGCTATGCTTCTTTCAATGTTGTTTTCACATTAAGAAAAACCTTTTTATTGCAAAAGTTAAGCAATTTAACAGTATTAACTGTTCACTGTTTCACTTGTACTTACAAGACTTAATACGCAAGCCCTTACTGGATCGGTTTAAGATACCATCAGCAATGGCAAAAGCCCTGATTAGAAACAAATATTTGTATTTTGGGTCAACCCTGTCCAGAGTTGTCTACCATTTTGCGCTTTCTGCGTTTGACAAATGCCGCTAATGCCGCACGGTCCCCGGAAATCGCTGCTTGCAGCTATATTTTCTATTAATAACTATAACTATATTATTATTTTTAATTGTACTTTATTATTTTACATTATTGTTATTTTTAAATCCATAAACAAAGAAAAGTTCCATGTATGGTTACTGTTCATTTGTTTCTAGTCTTTGCTGTTTTGTATTGTTCAGAGTTAGATGTATGTCTTCGACTGTTTTAATGCAGTATGCTGTGACAATACAGATTCAATGTCTTGTCATGCCAATAAAGCAAATTGAATTGAGTCCACGGTCAGAGAAAATATGTGTGAAACGTCACCACAATGCTCGTGCGTCGTCGTGCGTGTCTGAGAAGAACACGCGATAAGCAATTTTCGGGGAGCCCTTTTCTTCTACGTGCTCAATATCGCCATCTAGTGTTCTGAAACTACATAGTATACCTTTAACAATGTTAAATTTCTTAACCTTTGCAATAAAAAGGTGTTTCTTAATGTGAAAACAACATTAAAAGAATCATAGCATTTGCACAATAGTTTTGCCAAACATTAACTTAGCCATTGGCACCAAGCTGGAATCGAACCACTGACTACACGCATGGAAAGCCAAGATTGTATCCACTAGGCCAAAGCAGGTTAACAGAAATGAGAAGGCCAAATAAGACTTGTGTTGCGGTATCAGATTGTGTTGGCATACTGACTTAATAATTCAAACAGTTAACAGGTAATATTGTGAAATGTCTTAGCCTTTGCAATAAAAATAACTTGTTTGATGTTAACAGAACATTCTTAGCATGACGTGCACATTGTGTGCCTCAAAAAAAATGTTGGGAACAGGTGGGGATCGAATCACCAACCTACAACATGGTAGTCCAATGCCTTAACCACTAAGCTACAGGAACTTCCACAATTAGTATGGTAGGTAGACGGCCTGTTAAGCATAGATAGTGTACTTGGCACATTTGTATTTATATAGCGCCACCACACGGATTGATTGGGTTAAAACTGCAGGGCTCATGTCTGATCTAATTCTCAATCAACCCACCAATTATTATATTGAACGATTTCAGAATTACTAGCATTTTTGTGATAAGCCACGCCCAATGCAAAATTCATTGGCTTTTCTGACATTGGCCTTAGAAAAGTAAGGCATGTATGAAGGGTTGTGAGATGAGTCCCTCGAACAGGTTTGGTGCAAATTGGTCTAATTCTGTAGGTGGAGTAGCATTTTAAGTGTTTTACAAAAAATGCTAATTAGCGGAAAATCGAAGATGGCAGACTTCATGATTCCATGAGGCAAATTTGTTGGGCATGAGCAGCGGGACATGTTCACCAAATTTTGTGACTCTAGATCAAACGGGGCGTATGCAGTGGGCGTGTCAATGATTTTTAGTGAATTATTTTATATTTTGTTATATTTGAATCTCTATAGCGCCACCACATGGATCGATTGGGTTGAAACTGCAGTGGTCAAGTCCTGATATTACTCTAAACAGACCTACCAGGTTTCATAACTTTCTGTCAAATGGTTTTGGAATTATTAGCATTTTTGTGATAAGCCACACCCAGTGAAAATTCATTGGCTCGTCATTCGGCCATCTTTTAAAATATCAGAATTCTGAATATAACTTTTATGAGGCATGGTCTAAGGAGTGTGTCTACCAGGTTTCATCTCAATTGGTCAAATTTTCTAGGAGGAGTAGCATTTTAAGTGTTTTACAAAAAATGCTAATTAGCGGAAAATCCAATATGGCGGACTTTATGGGTCTTTGAGTTTGGCAATCCCAAAGAGTTTGGCAATCCCAACAAGCCTGCCAAGTTTGGTGATTCTAGGCCAAATCAGCTCACGGGAATTTTAGGTGAAAACGGAGAAAAAAATAAATAAAATCAGAACAAAAACAATAGGGTACCAGCAGCTACGCTGCTCGGTCCCCTAGATTAGATTAGATTATTTAACCTCTTGCTGCCAAACGCCCCCTAGCAGTAACGCGGGCATGACGGAAATTATTAAATTATACATTTCATTAATTTAATAATATATAATAAACTGTTCGCCTCAATATTTTGATTAAATATCCTTAAGATATTTCCATTCCTTCTGGGAAAGTGGTTTTTAAGCCCAAAACGTTGAGATAAAACTTCGTAAATCACGTTGGAAACTCTTAATTCTCAAACATGTATTGCAGCTTGATGTCACACCATAAACAATGTGCTGGTAAACTGTTCTGCTTAATTGTATTTCACAAAACATTGGTTTGAAAAATAATTATACCTTTAGGCTTCAAGAAAAAATACTTGAAAACTTTTATACGGCTGTACATGATTTTTTACCAATTTTAAACCGACTTTCACGTTGTGAAACTCAGCCAGCTTAGTATATTTTAGCCAAAGTCGTACTTTTTTGCAGAGATTGTACTTGATTGCAGAGATTTATGCAAAACCGTCGTCAATTGGGTGTATTTCTTTGACTGATAGCACAATAGGCCTATCTGAAGTGGGAAAAACTGTCTTCGACCCGCCTCCACTCCGAGTATTATTTGCTTTCCATTGGGTTTTAAAACTGTCTGTCAAATATTCCAGCCAATAGCCAAGACTCTTATCTTTCAGACAAGCCCTCATTCAACACAAAGCATTCGGAAGTCAGGTAGCTCATGCTATGCGTAAGAGGAGGTAACCAAGCGTAATTATCGAACCAAGATGGCGCAGTGTTTTTACCTTGTAGCGTAGCTCGCTACATTCCGTTTAGCAAAGCACAATTCATAAGGTAACTGCGCTGTTTATCTTTTTACTTTACAGTCTCTTTCATACAGTTTTTGGTTAGTTATGTCTAGGTTATTCAGGAGTTTCTCCGTGCAGCAGGTCCTAGTCCAAATATGGTTTTGCGGTCTCAGTGACGCAGAGTGATATAAGGTAACAGATTATTTTGCCGGTATAACAGTGCAAATTCACTGTTATGTATAAAACGAATCCCTCTGAATTAAATGAATATAGCTAACATTACTATATTGTAACAATGGCAAGCTAGCCAGCAAAATTACACATAGCAGCTAGCTATCTATTTGTGTCTGAGACGAGCTGTTCGGAGTTTATTTTGAATGAAATGACGTCTGAAGGGTTTGTTTTGTTCCACATGAGTAAATTGTTCTGTTAGCAGTACAGCAGGCTCTGCAGGTAAACGAATGAGCAATTTATGCATGACGTAAGACGAGGGAGAGATAACATGAGGATGAGTTTGTTGTTGTTGATTATTATGCAGGGGTTTATTTTATCTAGGGTGGACATTTGATTTTATATACCTGGACTCATTTGTGGCTAATGAGGCTCTGGTGGAATACAAGATTCACTGTGCTGCTACATGGGTTTGGAGAGCTTTTCGGGGACCACAGGTAGGCTAGTTACAGGGCACACACACCATTCACTCGCACACTCATACCTATGGGCAATTTAGAGTCTCCAATTCACCTAACCTGCATGTTTTTGGAATGTGGGAGGAAACTATTATTATTATATTGATGATGATGATAATGATGATGCTTTGTGAAAATCTGATCTTGCTTAACTCCTTTGTGTAGAAGGCGGGACCTTTTTGCTCAACTGGGACATTCGTTGCTACTGCAGCCAAATGATTAGTGGAAATCACAAACTCTGTGTTTTAACTTTATTGGTAGACGGTTTGTGACGATTTCTGCCGAATACGGAGTTTCTAAGTGTCACTATTTCCCTGTAGCAAGTCCATTTAACAAGCAACCCCCACCTAGTCTATACCTACCCATGCGTAACATAGTGGACAATAGCATCTATGTTTGAGTTCATAAATATATTTATTCATCATATAAAATTAGATTCACGTCATAGCAACAAGATAAACCCAACAATAGCCGGATCGTATGCCAGAAAAGCTGTGAAAAGCCCTGCTCACTCAAATGCAAAATAAACTGTGAAAGTACTGTCTCATTCTACCATGTATTCTACTAGCAATATATGCTACTAAATATGAAATAAATATACAATCCTACCATTGGTTTTACACATCGAGATGTTCCTTTCAAAATTCAGTGGTCATTTATTGTCTGGTACAATCAGTTTGAGAAATATACAACACTTTATATCGCTATGAAACGTCGACGCGTAATACCCCCATGCCCTGTAAGCATTCATTACAGTTCATTCTGGTTTAACTGTAGGCTTTTTTATGCAATAGAGTACATTATATCCTTAGCATGCCATGTCTTTTTGGGTGCTTTGAACAATTTACTACAGCCCAGCGAACAGCAGTTTTCATTTTAACAGTCTAGTATTACGCAAGCTCTATAGAAAACGCATTAGGGAGGGGAGTTTCCCTTTTCCGACATGTAAGTATTTTTGTGTCTAAAATGCCGTTGGTCTCGCTGGCTACATATGTACGTTCATGTTTCCACTCGAGCACTGTCTTTCCGATATGTTTGATAGCCCTATTGTTATTTTCACATTTTGTGTGCATTTCACACACTGTAGTGCAATCGTTAAATGTAGTTTTGATGTAGGCTACCGATGTTCATTGAAGATAGAACATTTGGCAGCATTTTGCAGATGGTGGAATAATATTTTATTTTCATGTTATCATACATAATATAGGCTATGGCGTATATACTTGTCACTTAGGGCATGGCAAATGCTCATTCCAATTTACTGTGCGCTGATATGTGGTAGATTAAGGTAAAAATATTCTTGGCGTCATTATGAATGGGGACATTAAAAGAAGAAAGAAAATAAATAAATAAATGCTATCCCAGAACAAAAGTATACATACTGTAGAGTACAGGGAAAAGTTATGGTTTATTGGGGTACAAGAGGCAACATATTTGGGTGTATGTAACACTGTGATATCAATGTTTTTTTTATCTTAAGCCATCAGAAGGAGCAAATGTATATGCTTTATAATGGACAAAACTAATTTTATTCATTTTATGACATGTTTTGCATAGGGGTTTTGGACCCATAGATATCTACCCCCTTATACTGATGAAAATATAGTAATTTCCACTTGAAAATTATGCAAAAGTGAGTTTTATGAGCCAAAACTGTTGACTTGTAGTTAAATATATCATAATTATTTTTTTAGAGCAGTGCACAATTTAGCCATTTGGATAGATTTGGAGACACTAATGGACAACATTATTTGAAATTAAAATCATGGGTTGGGCTCAATGGCTATCAGTATTTTGCATTCAGCACCACTTTCATGGACAGCACTGTCCAGAGTGGGGCACCACAAAATACTGTAACTGTGTAAAAGGTGAAGTCGTCCTCCATCCCCCATTCCCCTAAAACAGTGTTTCCCAACCCTGGTCCTGGAGTACCCCTGTGTATGCTGGTTTTCGTTCCAACCACAATTGCAATACCAGAATTTTAACAAGCTGTTAATTTTTCTTAATTAGGTGTTTTTAATGTTTAGAGGGATTATTTACGTTCTTAAGCCACATTATGTTAGTAATAGCTATGCATTATTATTTTTTCTTAATTAGGTGTTTTTATTGTATAGAGAGAACACTTTAAACTCTTTACTCTCTTAAGCCACGTTATGTTAGCAATAGCTATGCATGCCATGAAGAAAAAAAACCCATGTTCATTATGCTCATTGTGTTATATTGCAAACAATTACAAAGAAGAAGTAACAACTCAGGTGATTAGGCTCCTAATTTGGTAATTGAACGCAAGTTTAAGTTCCTTCATAATTTTTTCCTTAACACAATGCAGGTTTGGCTCGTTATCATTTGCTTTGTCTTTGAATTCTTCATTATTTACCAAACGGTTAGTTTTATTGGCCATGTGTCCACAATTTCACCAATTATGAGCCTATTGATTCACCTCAGTCTTTAATTTGATCAGTTAAAACATTTTTTACCTCCTTTTAATTGTTTACAATACAACACAATGTGAATCTTGGACTTTTAGTCTTCATGGCATGCATAGCTATTACTAACATAATGCGGCTTAAGAACGTAAATAATCCCTCTAAACATTAAAAACACCTAATTAAGAAAAATTAACAGCTTGTTAAAATTCTGGTATTGCAATTGTGGTTGGAACGAAAACCAGCATACACAGGGGTACTCCAGGACCAGGGTTGGGAACCACTGCCCTAAAACACACATATTTACAGCATCACCTCCCAGAAAATGGTTCCAAAGTGCCTGCTTTGCTAGAGCCTACTCATCCAAACAGTAGGCGAGAAAATGAACCACACTCGGGACAAATTTGTCATTAAGGCTATCTGCCTTTCCCAAAAAGAGAGGTTGTGAAAGGTAACTGCATAGTCCAGGATGAAAAGAAACTTGATCCCAGGGCTCTACTTTCAAAAATGGACAGTAATGGAACAAAAACATACAAATTGGGCCCAGATTGCATATTTGGCCATAACGTAGAGATGTTTTTTCCCAAAAAGAAAGGCTGTGAAAGGTGACTGCATGGTCAGGGATGAAAATAAACTTGACCCCATTGCTGTGTCTTGAAAATCGGCCCTGCATATCCCTCAAATAACTGTTACCATTAGCTGGCTAGCTTCATGTTTCATTAACATTCATGGCACAAGCCATTTATTCTAAATTACAGCACCATTGAAAATGATAGTAGTATAGAATTCCACCACCCCTCGTTGCCTTTTTTCCCATGAGATCAAAAGTGGTATATGAAATTAACGCACACTTTTTATTACTGCTATCACACATAATTTTGTTCTGTGGATAATGGAGCATACAATAGGAGCATTTAAACTTTGAATGACCCCCACATTTCATCTGGCCCATGGACTATACAGCCTATATAATCATTGTTAATAACCATGGTATAAGCACAATAATGACCTTGTAGCTAGGCCTTATACAGTTTGAATGCTTTGCCACGGGACATGTTTTACTATCAATTTACTATCTCCACGTTGGTCGGAGGCATCAGGCCGTGATGACTCGACTGTGATATTGCTTATATACAGCAGTTGTACTAGCCTATAAAAATAAGCTATTAGTTACCTTTATTTTTATTGATTTTATCGACTTAATCAGCTGGAATTTAAATATTCTTCCATGGCCCCTATTATTTTACCGTTGTCAAGCAAAACTCTGGTTGCTCTATTTGCACCAATTTTGGTTATTTTTGCCATTACATTATTTAAGAAAATAGAAACTATAGATAGGCCTATATAGCCTAGGCAATTGAGTTTGCTAGATGTAACGTTAGGCTAACTTGTCATATCTAAGAAATATCGCTGGATAAAAAAATATTTTTATACACAGATTAACGTGCTTTGTGAAAATAACGAAAATACGTTAATATTTCCAAACTGAATAAATACTGCCCATCTAACCACAAAAATGCTTAATTTACCTAAATTGGCTCTATGCACGCAACGCTTCCGGGTTTTTGTCAGCCAGCACACTCATTTCCTGTTTAAGTGGAAGTGCATATTTATACACAGGAGAGATTGTGTATGAAGCATCACAACTGCCGAGAACAGCTTAGTAGCTAGCGCTACTAAGCTTATCTAGCTGGGCTAAGTTAGTGACTGGGGGCAGTTAACTAAGTTAGCTAGCGATGCTACTTACTATTTTCTGCAAAGAAACAGACTTCCTGCTTAATTTAAGGTGAATTCTATTAAATAAAACATGTAGCTAATGTAATTAACTAACATAACCTCTCTGAATCGTTGTATCAGTAAAGTTAGCCTATTCTTGTTTCTCTCAAAAAGTGTCTGGAAAAAACGGAAATGAGAACATTATCTCTTCGTGCTCACTACTACCGAAGAAACATTAGAAGCCACATTTTACATTGCGGTGGCTCGCGGAGCTAACGTTAGGTAGCCATTGTGTAAAAATGCCTATATGTATGGCTTTAGACAATTAGCTCAGTGGTGTCATTTGGGTATGGCAGAGTATGGCTCTTGCGATACCCCAGCCTCCGGTTTCAAAGGCAATTCGGGCGCCGCTTCTCTGCTGTCCTGCTACTCTGCCTGGAAAGGAAGAGTGCACCTTCCCGATCCCCCGTCCCAGTAAAAGTCAGGCAAAACACTTGCAATAGCTTAAGGCTTACCCATTTTGCTACTACTGTTGAAATATTTTGCTCATTTAGCATTTGGTTCCTGCGAATCACTTTCGCCAGCACGTCAACCTGTCCTGCTAACGCTGGTTAGTTGACCAGCAGCTAGCTAGCTAGCAGACAGCAAAACTTTACAGATGAGTCCTGAAAATCTTGCTTAAAAAATTAAGTGTCTAATTAATTAACATTAGTCTAATGTGGGAATTGTTTTTTTATTGCTGCAAGAAGGGAATATGACTACTGTGGGAGAAAGGAAGAATTGTTTCTAATTTTATAGCCTACACATGTTATGCATCAGTACACATTAGAAGACAGACATTTAACCTTTTGTAACCCTAGAGCATAGATACTTAGGCCTTTAGATAAGGTAGACAGCCCACGCTTGTTTTTGCATGCTGACAATGATTTATGGGCAGTAGAGTGAAATGTATATAAACTGTGTATTTTTTCTCATGAGGCAGAGTTATCCTAAGGAGACACTTTGCTGTGTATTCTGGGTGCTCTCTTCAGCTGAATAAAACTCTGATAAGCTTATCGCTGCCTAGTGGAATACTTTGATTTCTTTATTAAACATAAGAATTTCCACGACATTACTTGGCGTCACGAACAGGATGGTTAACTCCGCCGCCGGCTGTCGGCAGTGATCCGAAGGTTAATCTGTACGGGGGTTCTTAGAGACCCTTAGGGGAAATCTCCTCCTTACCAAACTAAGGAACGGAGCCCCGGCCTGAGGACACGTGTGGGAGACAGGCAACGGATACACCATCCATGAACAAAACTCAAAGTAGCGATTGGTTTCTCAGACTTGAGATGAGTAAAGCAGGCCTGTGAAGTTTTCTGTATGAAAATTAGTTTTCTTTATGAAAACAAACTGGACCGGATGTGAGAGGTTCAGAGAACCGGAATTGTGAGGTTCTATAAGAATTCTTAACAAGAGAACCGGACTTGAGAGGTTCTGAGAGAAAGCATGCAAATTAATTAGGATATAATTATTATTATAAGATAATGGAAAATTATTAGATAATGAGAAATTATTAGAAATTATTATTACCTATGTAAATATGAGACAGAGTATTTAGGTTCTATACAAAATTATTCCTCCTTCTTGTGTTGTTATTTGTGTTTGTGTGTCTGAATTCTATTAACCTTGGTATTTTTTGTCTTTTGTGTCTATGTGTTTGAGTCCTAGGAAAATGGGAGGTTAGAGTAGTAAGGAGGTGAGCCAAAGGGACCCGACGCTGACCGGACCGGCAAAATACATGTGTCACAAACAGTGTCTTGACCCAGATGCCATTATGGAGAAAACTAACAGATGATAAATTCCCCACAGTAGGTACACTTAGCACCACATTCCTGGCGGTCTGCAGGGCTTTGTTAGAAAAGAGTGAGGAAGGTAAAAAGAAAGGCAAGAAAGAGGAGAAAATAGATTGGGACTCGTTTCGTAAATGGGAAAGAGAAGCAGAAGTGTCAGAGAAACGGACGGCGGTTGGGATTATGCTGAAAGAAAAGAAAGAGAAAGAAGAACAGTGGTCACCCCCTCCATATCCACACACTCAAACGACAACACAGGCGGCTGCAGCCCCAACTTCAACTTCCCTGTACCCCCAGCTGCATGTACAAGACGGACAACCTTTGTTTCTCCTTGTGGAATTTCTTGATCCCCGCGGACCAGGCAGAAACTGGGCAGCGAGACCGGATGTTTTAGTACAACGTAACTGGACTATAGAAGAGATCATGGACGTTGTCAGAGAATTACCCGATCCCAGAGACAATGCTGATAAATGGTGTGCAGCTGTATCAGCCATCCGCACAAGAACTGGAAGTGGCGTTTCGAAAGTTTTTCAAACTCAAATGGAATACAGTGAGAGGAGGATTCAAGCCGAACGTAAATCGAGCCGACACGCAATTTAAAGACCAACTGGATGACTTGTGCAAAACAGTGAAAAGACTGTACAGGCTGAACAGACTGGGGCCACGGACGTGGGCAAGGAATGCTGTGGACAAGGTGGACAGCGGAGTGGGGGACAAAAGAACAACACCGGATGGCAAACCTCTCTGAACACAAAGTGTTACGCCTGCCAGGGCTATGGGCACATTGCCCGCAATTGCCCGAATAATAACTCAGGACAATTCAATGAACAATCGGCCAGCGCCCCAAGGCAACAAGACTGGCCCTACCTACCGCTGCCAAACATGAGTGTGGGTTTCCCAAGACAGAATCAGGAATAGGATGAGGTGGAGACAGAGGAAGTTAGCAGCAAGGGACAGTTTATTAAGGTATCGTAGACCCCAGATGAGTCCCCCACAGCACACCTCTGGGTTATGGGTGAGTCGATTCCATTTCTAATTGATTTTGGTGCATCCATGTCTGTTATAAGAATCCAAGATTTTCCTGATGTTCCGATGTCATCTGACAAAATTCAAACAGTATTCAAGTCTGGTATTCCGTGCATTGAAATGCTCTCAGAGCCCCTGGAAGTTAAAACTCCAGGGCAAATATTTACACATAGATTCCTGATGTCTCAAAATTGCCCCGTAAATTAGTTAGGACGTGATGTCTTGTGTAAATTACACATGAACATACATTGTGGTGCCGTCGACATAACCGTCAACGCGCCAATAGCAGGAATATATGTGCTTGATTCAACGATGAAAGATGAAAGATGCTGTATACATGGAATCTTAATGATAATGAGACGGCCACTGAATTGCGGAACACAGTGCCACCACATGCTGATGTACCAATGCAGTTACATTGTACTGCGTATTACTTACCCCTGACCAGAGATAACTCATATGAATGTAGGTGTAGGAATTTAGAAACCCTAAATGAAAATATCACTGTGCGAAATGTTTTCGCTGGTCGTGAATTTATAGCAGCAGCGGTCTGCTTAAATCAAGAGCAGCGAATTTTGCACACAGATGATCTTTCTGCCCCCCATGTTTCACTCTCAAAAGTTCCTAATTCTAGATTTAGAGATGTAGGCCCCTGGCTGCTGAAAGTGCAGTCTGTGAGACAGATTCTCACCATGCACCCTCATTTATAGGATTCCCCAAAAAGTACTTATCACCCTTATGAAGCCTAATATCCTCTTAGCAAAGAGGCAGAATTAGGTATCACCACTGCACACAGAGAGCTCGTAGAAAAGGTAGCAATAGTGCCATGCCCAACAACACCCTGTAACACTCAATGATTTTGCCGGTTCGAAAAGCCTCGGGAGCCTGGCGGTTTGTGCAAGATCTGAGGTTAGTAAACAATGCTGTGTATTCTCGCGCCCCGGTTGTACCGAACCCGATTACAATTTTGTTGGATGTGCCGAAAAATAGTACATGGTTTACTGTGGTTGATCTAGCAAATGCTTTTTTTAGTATACCGGTGCATCCTGATTCGCAGGAATGGTTTGTGTTTACGTTTAAAGGGAAAAGGTGGACTTAATGCCACAGGGCTTTGTTGAATCGCCAGCTGTGTTTTCTGCAACTGAGAACAAACTTAGAGAATGTCATACCATCCGAGGGAAGCACACTCATTCAGTATGTTGATGATTTATTGCTGTGCTCCCCCTCCCAACATGCATGTGAGATAGATTCGAAGGCGCTCCTTCTTTTCTTATTCGAGAATGGCCATAAAGTTTCTAAACAAAAGTTGCAACTCTGTTCTCAAACAGTTACGTATTTTGGGCATGTTACGATGGCCGTAGTCTGAGCTCTGAACGCATTGATTCCATACTTAAACTACCTCAACCAGTGACTAAACAGCAAATGATGTATTTGCTAGGAATGGCCGGCAACTGCCGCCCGTGGCTAATAGATTACGCCACTCTCACACAACCTTTATCTGACCTCATACATGGCCACCAGATGGCTATGGATGACGAAATTGTGTGGACCCCTGATGGCCAGACAGCTCTAATTGACCTGAAACGTGCCCTCTCTAGTTCTCCTTGTCTTGGGCTGCTTGACCTTAATTAACCTTTATGTAGCAGAGAAGAATGATTTCATGTCAGCTGTATTGTATTGTATTGTATTGTATTGACACAGGCTCACGCTGACAAGCAACGCCCAGTGGGATACTACTCAAAGCGCTTAGATGCTGTGGCACGGGGACTACTTCCCTGTCTGCGAGCAGTAGCTGCTGCCACAGAGGCTGTGCTGGCCTGCGCTGATATTGTAGCAATGTGCCCCCTCACCGTGTATGCTCCTCCAGGGTTTGAGCTAGGCCGCGCCATTGCGCCATTGGCCCCCTAAAAAACGTAAATGACCCGCTAGAATTCGATGCATGGGCCCAAATGACCCCCTCCCAGATTGTCTTTGGGGGGAAATTAAAAACGTTCAGTATTACAAATATTTCTGCAGTGTGTATTTCTCAAGTGTTATTTTACAACTAACCTGAAGCCGGCGCTATAGTTAGTAGACTAGTTCCTTTTAGTTTTACGAATTGCGCGAAAAGCGAATAAAAAAATGGAGTCGAACAAGAAGAAGAGACAGAGAGCGATCAAGGAGTTTTTTACATTTGCGAAAGATGGAGTTGGGCATGAACAGGCACCGGTGGATAGAGAGGTAGCAGAGGAGGGGGGTGCTGTGGTGGTTGCGGATAATGGAGGTGGGGTGGTGGAGAACGGAGGAGCGAATTATATAGAAGAGGCGGCTAACGAGAATCGAGAAGCTAACGTCACAGCAGCTAGCATCGAGATGGTGGATCCGTCTGCAAATAATAAATCAAAAAGAAGCTTCCCAAGAGAGTGGCTAAAAAAACACAATTGGCTGAATTTTGACTCCGGTAAGATGTACTGCAAAGTGTGCATTAATAAAAGCAAGGCGAACTCCTTCACCAGTGGGTGCAACAATTTTAGAACCTCGACCGTTGAGCGCCACGTCAAAAGCAAGGACCACCGGGATGCGTTGATGGAGTCCTATGGGGAGAAAGCAATGCAGTCAATGCTACAGAGGGCAATGAACGAGAACGAGGAGGCAACAATTAAAGCCCTTCATGGCGAAAGAAGACATTCCTACTTTGAAATACTCTTCCTTCCTCGACTTTATGATTTTTCAGGGAGTGTCAGAGTTAAACAAGTTGACAAAGGGGGGGAATGCGTCTTACAGGTCCCATATCATCTGCGAAGAAATGCAGGACGCACTTGCCGAGGTAGTAAAAGAGGACATCTCACGCAAAATCAGAGAAGCCCAGTTTGTCTCCGTCCTAGCGGATGAGAGCACCGATATTACAACGAGCAGGAAGCTTTCTGTTTACATGCGGCTGGTGACGGGAATTTGTTGCCGAGACTTTGTTTGTGAGGAACATCGAAATAGCCAGTGGCAACGCCGAAACAGTCTACGGAGCTATAAAGGAATTGCTACAAGAAGTAGCAGTCGGCGCGGAACAGCTGGTGGGCTTTGGATCCGACGGTGCTGCGGTAAGTCCACCGCACTGTCATACAAAAGTGAAATTTCGTGTGAACAGTCTAGTTAACATCACTCTAACGTTACCCGAATATAATATAATATATATCACAATATACAATATGTGACCTGCTCTCACAGAATCAGTCGTTTTGACTCAAAAACAGAGATTTATAGCCTACCGGAAAGAGGAGAATGTCAGCTTTCCAATGATACTAATATTATTTTTCTACTCCAAATATCAAGCGAGTTATGCCCTATTGCATATCGGATGTCACCATAGCATGTTCTGAAGAAAAAAGCCTTCAAAGTTTGCAGTCAATTTTGTTCACTAGTCTAGCTAGCTAGCTGGCCCATTTCACTTCACACACTTTGCCTAGCTCTATCACGAAATAGCCTAAGCTGTAGCTAACAGTAACATATAGCTAGATAACGTTGGCTAACTTAAAATAGGGAAGTGGATAAGTGCTTACCAGTAGTAATCTATTGAACCTGGTCTCGCTTTTTCACTTTAACTTTCACTAGCAAGCTAGCAAGCACTAGCAAGAACGTTCGAATTTCGCCGCGGCAGCTAACTTCAACACGAAACCATCTCTTGTTTCTACGCTTCAAAATGATATTTCCCAGTCGAAATTAGAAATAATTCATACAGATTATGAAAGACAAGGCTTTGTTTTATTAGAATCTGTTAAAAGCCCAAAACGGACAAAAATCACGTTTTGACATAAAAAGGCATTTTCCCGTAAATTAGCCATTGCGACTTCCGACTGATTCTGTGAGAGCAGGTCACATATAATAATAAGTAAAACGTTGTTTAAATTGCCTGTTAACTAGCAATATCCATTTTTTCTCTTCTTGTCTTTTAACAGGTTATGATTGGGAAACGATCTGGTGTGGCAGTTCAAATGAGGGAAGACTTCCCAAATGTACAAAACATACATTGCATCGCCCATCGGTTGGCCCTGGTCACCAGCCAAGCAGCAGAGAAGATTCCGTACATGCTGAAATTTCAGGAGATCATCTCAGGCTTGTACTACTATTTCAAACACTCCACATTACATGTCGCTAAACTCAAAGAGATGGAGAAGGTTCTGCATGCCCCGCAGTTAAAAATGAAGGAGGTGCACAGTGTGCGGTGGTTTTCTTTTTATGCTGCCCTCGAGGCCCTGTACAGGTGCTGGGAGCCTCTGGCTGTCATGCTGGAGCAGCAAGAAGAACCTAAAGGGAAGGGGATACTCAAGAACATAGCCTCATTCAAATTTTTGGGTGTGATGTCTATGTTAATGGATGTCATCCCAGTTCTCACCCAGCTGAACTTGGTGTTCCAGAAGACAGACTTAGACCTGGCGGTGGTCAACCCAGCTCTGGAGGCTACCAAAGACCAGCTGAGACACCTCCTCACACATGATGGTACTCATGCACTGAAGTTCTGTGGAGAATCTGGAGACGCTGAAGCACTACAAAGATGTTGCTGTGACAGACTCGGCCACTCAGCGTCGGAAGGTGAATACAGTAAAAGTGGACCTGGTCACAAACATGTTGGAGCAGTTGGAGAAAAGGTTCCCAAAGGAGGCAACAGACATTGTTTCAGCCTTCTCTGCCCTGGCTCTTCCACACATTCCAGAGGAGCTGGAGAGCTACGGAAATGAGAAGGTGGAGTTCCTCGTTGAAACATATGGGAGCTTTGTCAGTGCCCAGGAAACAAGAGCAGAGTGGCTCTGCTTGAAGAGACTGGTGGTGACGGAGAAGTACCCCTGTGGTAAGATAGGGAGGCTCTACAACATCATTGCAGACCATCATCCATCATCATTCCCAAACATCCTCAAGCTGGCTGGGATTGCCATGGCTCTACCAGTCCACACTGCAGATGTTGAGAGGGGCTTCAGTGCTCAGAACAGCCTCAAAACCACTCTCCGTAACCGCCTGGGTGCCAAAAGGCTCAACACCCTGCTCACACTCAGACTAGAGGGACCACACTGGAGTGCATTCCCATATGGCAGGGCCATGGAGCTGTTCAGAAGGGTGGAACAGATGCATTTTTTCATGAATTAGTGGAAAGAGGGAGTGGACATCTGAAATAAAAAAAATAAAAATAGTATGCACTAACTTATGGGGAGGGAGAGGGAGGGAGAATCATGGTAGGGAGGGAGGGAACTCATTGTGAAGGGGAAAATGTGGAAAAAAAAAATATCTACTGAGTATTAAACATTAGGGGAGGGGACTTACTGTGAAAAGGGAAAATATTATATAAAAGTTAATGCTATAAAGAAATCAATTTGAAATAAATGTAATATTGTTTACTGACTGTTTTGAGTGTTAAGCAACAGGGGAGGAAGAATGAGAGGGAGGGACTGCTTACTGTGAAGGGGAAAATGAAAAACTAAGCTTAGCTAGCTTAAGTTACATTAAATAAATAAATGATTATTTAGTTAAGTGTATTAAATTAATAACATGTATTGCTATTCTTTGTTTTAAAATAAAAGTAAGACCAAATCTACTTTACCTGGCGATTACCTGGTATTTTTTTTCATATTGACCCCGACATTTGAAAATGACCCCCTAAAAAAATAGCATGGGGCCAATTTGACCCCCTCTAAATGAATCCTGGATCAAACACTGCTCCTCATGCGGTGCACTCTCTTATTACGCAGGCACGAACTGCACATCTCACACCAGCATGCATCCTACACTACCAAAATGTGTTGTTAACTATGTCTCATGTTACACATTAAAGCATTGTACTGTTCTTAACCCCTCCTGCAGATGATGTCTGCTCCGGTTTCTCATGATCCTTTTTCACTTAATGATGTATCTGTCTTACAAACAGAAGCTGTACTATGATTTGTACAGTTATTTGCCGTTATTCGCATAGTTTTGATATGGAGTTGATAGTGCAAAGACTTTTATTGCAGTTGGCAAATAAAATATTAACAGGTATTGACAGACAATAACAGATCAAAAACGTGGCATCATAGGCTTTAAGTTTACAAAGCACTTATCCAAAATGTTCTCTTTTCTCGTCTGATTTTTCACATACTGATAGAACCCAGGCATGGTGCTGTCCAAACAATGCTATCACATATTTTATAACTCTAGAAATGTATACCTTGCCAAAAATCACTATGAGCATTATTCCCCTCAGATGGTACCGACCAACCTTACTGGCTCACGGACTACTAGGTGTACGAATTATATATTATAATTTGTGACATAAAAAATTATACCTAAGACATAAAAGAGAAAACCTCTGTATCGCTCTGTATGTCTGGTGCACAGCAGCCAGCAGGTGGCACGCAATGTGTGCACACACACGCACACACGCATTAATTAGGTATAGGGCCGACTAAATGGCCAATTAGTGATTGTGTGCTCCAACGGGTATCAGAACTAGTCCATCTGATTATCAACTCATCACCCATGGTAAGGATAAGCCACAAATCAGCTGTGGAGACTGCCACCTACATGTTCATAACAGTGTCATCTTCAGAGATATATGTAGGAAACTTCATCCGTAAACAGAGGGATATTGAGGCTACAACATTATATAATCCTGACCATGTAGGACTATTCAGGAGGTTTGGGGGAGGGGCTAAAGCGCTTCAAAAACAGCATGTTATCTAACCCTAACCCTCATATGACAACAATCCAGATGTATTTGGTAGGTAAAATAAGGTCTACACTAGCTCAAATCCAAACGTATGACTGTGATTAGGAAAAACATCAATACCTTGAAGGATTTTTCCCACCAAATAAGCAAACAATCAAAAGACTTGATTTTATCCAGGCTGGAGTCTCAAAGGGTCTCAGAAACTACACCTCAAAGAGGCTGTAGCCAGACAGAGGTGAAAATTAAACTTCGTCATAGGACAAAGACATTTTTGGAAAGGTCTTGACCTGGAGAGTAACATATGTCAATTATTTTGCCCTGACACCCCAGGGGACTCAGTAGCACCCCCTAGAAGGGCAAAACTGGCCAAAATTCAAATGCTTCTAATTCTGGAACCAATAGACCCATCGGGTAGATATTTAAAAGGATGACTAACTAACTAGTCTTTCATAAATAATGTCAGAGCCATAATGTCGGGCCTGAATAAAACGTTTGATGCTTAATCATTTGATACTTTGATGATTCAATTAGATGATCAATTGGGATTTTAACTGATGCTATATTGAACATAAATTTTAAGCCCCAGGTCAATAGGATTAGTATTTCTTTAGTTATTGGTCCTAATAGTTTAGAACTACAATTCCCCAAAAACCAGAGAGCTCTACGTAATGGATGGCCTGTGAAAAGATGACGCCGTCTGTAGTCCGTTCTGAGAAATGCTAGCACTGAAAATGCATGGGTTTAAATTTCGTTCTGTGTAGCACGATAAAAGTCGGACAATTGAAAGAAAGCCGTGTTAAGCCATTTTTCTGACCTTACAGTTTATGGTTAATCCTAACTGCTTTGGACATAACGTTATTTATACTAACCTTCCAATATCCAGTAGGCTATCAGATCGACTGACCAGACGTCCTGGCTTTACCCAAAAATATTCGTTCAGACAGAGGGACACTTGTGCTCCGTTTATGCGGTCTTAAAGTGCAGTAGCTATAACATTATCTGGCTTTGATGCTCAACTTCAGTTCCTTAATGCATTTGATTTCTTTTGAGCGATGAGAGAGTGCTGCACACATCGACATAGCTACAGAGCAACATAAAATGGTAAACGCCACAATAACTTTCCACGTTGGCCTAAAGCTACAATGTTATATCCTACAATAAACGGGAGCCACTCACTCTTCTTCGCAAACATTTATCACATAATGCAGTACTGTGTCATGCTGCTAGACAAAATATAGGCTATTTCTGCACGCCATGGTTTGAAGGTGAAACATATAAACGGCTAATGTTTGACCAACCTTCATATTAAAACATTTCTTTCCAGTCCAGCGCCCACCACAGACCCACTGAACAATCGATGTTATGTGAAAACCAAAACAATAAATACATATATACAGTCAAGCCGGAAAGTCTGCACACCCCTTTGTGCAGATAGTGTGTTATGTGTATGATTACATTCACATAAATAATATTATTCACATAAATAATATTTTGCTTAATCCGCCGTCCGTGGAATAGGCAAGCTACACCGGTAGATCCCGAGTCCCGACCGCTCTCTCAAGCTTTCCGTGAACCAGCCTTGCGCGGCTAGCTAACGTGAGGTGTAGCCTAAATTACATCGTGATGGAAATGGCCACTGTGAAAATTTTACGTTAGCCTATTTTGCAAGTATAGGAATGTCCATGTTGGACTGATATAATGAACTATGGTGAACTATTGTGTCTACGTTATAGATTAATGTTGAAGGCTTCGTAGGCTAAAGCTGCCCGCACACTGCCCCAACCAACTCCAACCAACTCCCAACACCCAACATTCTAAAGTTGGTAGTTGTTGTAGAATGTTGGAAGTTTAAAAATCAGCTGCACACTGCTCCAACCAACTCCAACCAACTAGTTAGCTAGCTAGCTACAGACAGGAATGCAGTGCTTGCTTGCCCCCATTAAAAATAAGACTTCGGTTATCGTGAATGATACATTGTTGCTACAATGTAACGTTATGCTCTGAGTTGTTAGCTGGCCATAACATTAATTATATCAGATACATTCATTGTTTGCTAGCTAACGTTGACTGAGCAACAATGTTTCAATTAACATTGTGATAACGTTTAATGTTAACAGTACAAGACGATAACGTACGTTAGAGTAGTGCTAAACAACGTTAGATAACCCGTTTACTTAGCTACCCGTTGTCCCAAGGCAATCCGACATTTTCTTCGTTGTATTTTGTTTTGCGATCCGGCAGGTGTATAGCTGGGATCTTATATCATACAAGGCAAGGCTTTCCTCCCACATATCTATTGAGATATCAACTTGCTCCGGGGTCCAAAAATCTGCCATTTAAGTTAGTTGCTAACGCCGTTATGATTAGTGCCGGTTTGTCCATTGGAGATGGGTTTTGTGCAGCTATCGCGCTCAAGTGATGTGCTTGCTCGCGTGTGCTCGCGACATTGTTGTCAAGGATACACTGCGTTGCTACAGTAACTTCTATGTTTTTGTTGGAGTTGGATCGGAAAATACCGCACACCGGCCCAACATTCTACAACTCGACCCAACTCCGATTCAACATGTTCACCAACAAAAAATCCATCCAACCAACGCCAACAACCATGGCACACTAATCCAACGTTGGTGTTGGTTGGAGTTGGTTGGCATTGGTTGGGGCAGTGTGCGGGCAGCTTAACTTTACCTTGTTGAAATCGCCTCACAGCCTTACCACAAATGCAAATTCAGATAAATGAGCCGTGAATAGTTACTAAAATGTTTAATAGCCATCTCGTTAACTAGCGTTATTAACAAACTTTGATTAACGTCGCTGTTATGTTGTTCGAAGCTGTACGTGAACAAAACAGGCTTAGCCAACAAGCTAGCCTATATGATAGGCCGTCATATGCATCGTCGAGATGGGTGTAAATTTAGGTTGACAGACATGTCAATTTAATTCAATTTATCCGTAATTTAGCCAGTTTTACCCGGATATAGCCTGGCTACATCCTAGGACTAACGTTATGATGGTCGTTTTTCATCAAGCGTCAGCGGGGCAATGTTAGTAAAGCTGGAGGATTGCGTCTGTTGAGTTAGCAGCGGGTGGGTCTGCGAGCGGAGCACTCAGCCCAGTGCACCAGCGAACACTACTCCGGCCAACTCGTCCGCTGACCCGCTATCCTCTTGCTATCCTCTTGCTATCTGGGTGGTTTTTCACGACACGAGACGGCATTTCATCAACTTTTCAACATGTTCACTGGGGTAGGTTACTAGTAATGTAACGCATCTTCAGATGTGAAGTCTGTCCTTAGAAATATTACATATTTGAAAACCATTTCATTATTATGCACAAGATAGCTGTTAGCTAACCAGCTACAGTCAGCTACCGCGCTGTATGCTCCTTGCGAACTGACCACCATAGTTCAGTGGAGATGAGATTTCATTTGAGGCGAAAATGCGAATAGGCCTCCTCACGTGATTGTACTGTGACGTAACTAGGATTACCACGTGAGCATGTTCCAGATCTCATCAGTTTGTTCTTAACCAATCAGAGTTCAGTGCGCCTACTCAACACTCACCGATGAGTTTTTTTTAATCATGCCTCTTTTTTTCTGTGTAGCCTAAAAAAATTTTGGACCCAGGAAAAATGTAAAATGTCATTGCCTGCTTCTATTGATTACCATATTGTGAACTTTTGATACCTAGATTGCGCTGGGGCGACTCTGTTGACTTTCACAACGCTCCATTGGAAATACATGGCAGAGCTCATCGGTAATATTATTTCCGGGCCATGGCAGCCATCTTGCAGCGGTGCCATTGCGGAAGAACCAAATTGAATAGGCCTGAATGGAACCACGTGACCACGTTGCCGTTCGTATATAGTCAGAGATTTTCTTAGAAAGGGGGAGATGGGAGACTCCGCGTCTTTTGCATTGTGAAAAGCGTAACGGCTAGCAGTAGCTTAGCTTGGATCACGTGCACCGTTGCTAGCCAATCGTTTCAAGTATTGATGTCAGTGAGACTCCTCAGAGTTTTTTGACAGTTATCTACGGCATTTGGCAATATGGTATTGGACGCACCCGTTAATATTTTGAAAAACAGAAAAACGACCATTTATGATATTACCACTCCATGCACCTATAAAAAGTGACTTGCTTACTTTATCAGCACTGTTACACTGTTGGTAAATCTGTGTTTACCAAAGACACATGGCCACACTTTAATTGCATTAGGAAGAGAAACCGTTTTTACAGGTGCTACCAAGCTAGCCTATGTAACGTGGGCCTACTGCAAATCATCGGAAGGAAATAAAAAAATAATTTAAAAAAGTCCTTGTCTCGACCTATTATTACAATTTAACGTTACTGCTGCACGTAGACGTGGCATGGCGATGTGATGTATGTACTGATATTTTGGTAGAATGTTTGTGGAATACAATTCCAAGAGTAGAAAAAAGAGCGCAAATTTGGATGTTGAGCTATGTAGCTAATTAGCTAGCTAGCTATGGTATAAGTTACCGTTAAACATCCTTTCAAAAACGGACTCGCTAACAGACACACAACCTAACACCGATTTATATTTTATTATTAAACAATGGTATACAGGCATGGAGCAATCGATTTGAGATACTTATCCCACAGTTTGAGTGCTAGCTCTGAGACGCTGGGCCTGTAGTGTCGTAAATTAATTCTAACTGCTGCAACATTCCCTACTGTCTCGAATCTCACAAAACAGTATTTTTTTCATAGTAGACCCAACATAGCTCGCCAATGAATATGTGATGACAAACATGTTGAAGATGAGCGACAAGGCAGTCAATTTATTATGTTACGAACAGTGTCCTCAAAACAGAAGCTTGTTCAGGGTGCTAAGGGATCTTCTTCATTGACTTCCACTCAAAGAATACAGCCCAAAACAGCCTGAGGCGTTACACGTTTTGTCCCCCTGGGGGAGGGTCTCTGATATAGTTCTGTGACACAGACACGGCGACAGCTGTGTGGGTGATCCAAGTAAGTTTTCTCTTTCGTGGCACTCCGACTCTCTCAGTTGGTAGTTATAAGCTAGGCTATTGTAAATGACAAAACTAATGATCTGTGTTAGTAACTAGCTGGCTAATAGATTTATGCTGTAGTTTATAATTTCAGACAAAAATTAATGCTGTAATTGGGACGGAATACGACCACCACAAGTGGGCCACCGTGGATCAGGTTAATGACAAAGTAAGTACCTTTACTGATGGATACGGTTAATTTTTTTGGATCCTCTCCAAATCTTAAATCTGTCGTGTCTGATTTAGTTTAAAACGTCTGTATACCCTGTGTATATTTATGCATTTTGTTTTAGCAAAATTACTTAATATCTAAGACAATCTTTAAGAATGGCTAAGCCTATCCTTTAATCCTTAAGTGTTCTATTTCTCATTTAAATAGTTATTGCAGTGGGGAATGGTTATTTTGTTCATTAAATTGATTGAAAATTGCATCGATGACCACCTAAGATGATATGGTGGAATTTCATGATTTTGGCCGGTAAGAAATACGTCTGGCCGGTAATTTTTTCATCTAACTGCCACCTTGGCAGGTAAGCTAAAAAGTCAATTTTGGACCCTGCCTATGAACCATGACCACTGGATCCCTCCCTACTCTGGCGAAGAGCTTGTCCGCATGCTCCAGGAGATCTCCAACCTGGGCACCAGGCAGGCAACACACTATACGAGACTCCTTGTCCTGCGAACATAATACATACTATTGGGATGGCAGGTATGCTTGGCGGGGCATGCCCCATACCAATACAGCACCAAGATTTTGCCACTTTTCAGGGTTTCCTACAAAAGTAACCACAATGACCACTGACTCTCAGCCCTTAAAAACATGAACATCTGCACATTCTGGCCTCATGTAACCACACAGAATTCAGATACAACTTCACACATCCACACAATAAATCCCCACCTGGGTTATTTTGCCGGTTTTTCTCCTTCTTCTTATTCTTCTTCCATTTCTTCCCATTTTTCCTGCCTTTGCCTACATACCCTCAAAGAATAATTCTCCCCATTGGACAACCGCCTTTAATCCGCCTATCAGCAGCTCTGTTTAAAATTCCCTCGTCACATTTACATGCTTCAGAGGCTGTCTACCTACTACAAAACTGCAACTGTAAAAGTGTCTGTAGCTTAGTGGTTACAGTGTTGCGCTACAATGAAGTGCGTTGCCAGATTCTGACCTGATCCTAACATTTATTTTCGGTACACAATTTCTGGTACCGCAAGATAAGTCTTATTTGGTCTGCTGATGTCTGTTAAATTGCTTTGGCCTAGCTGTCAAGATCTTGCTTTTCCATGCGTGAGGTCAGTGGTTCGATCCCCCACCAGGTACCAAAGTGTAATTTCATTTTCCACTAAAACAGTGTGCACATGTATACTTTTTCTCATACAAGAATGTCATTTTCACATTAAAGAACATAGTTTTCTTGCAAATGCTAAGAAATTGAACAGTATTAACTGTTTGCTATTTCACTTGTACTTAAAAAGAGGTGAAAGTCACCCAACATGGTCTGGTAGCCAAACGTTTGTCTACTACCTACCAACACAAGGTTCCCCGCAGGTTAACGTTCACAGTACAGGTACAGATATCCCATTTCTCAGGTACAGACAATACAGTTCTAATGCAAAATATCGTCTGGTTAACATCACATTGTTCTATTAATGTAAAAAATTCTATAAATAACTGTTTCAAAAAATGTTTGTTTCACAAAGGGTCACTAGGCTACTCTCAATCTTACACAAATGGTGTGTCTAGCCTACTTATGTTCTGCTCTTGTAGTAACTGTATCTGACTGTGCAGCCTTTCGAGGTTCGCTTCGACCAAGATTAATTTATTATTTCTTCATGCATTTGCCAGAAAAAGTATGTGCACTTCAGCTCTGTTCAGTAGTTATTTTAACTACTACGAAAATTTACAATAATGTAACCAACAAGCCCAAACGGGATCTGTTCAGCCATAAATTCAGCCAAGATATCACTTTCATGGTTAGACACTTTTTAAACATTACAGTAGCCTCCGAACATAGTCATAGTCTGTGGACAAGGTATTGCAACCACTATTAATTATAACAATAATCATAATAATCTGTGGTAGGCTAAGTACATTCTTTCACAGTAGCCTAGCTAGCTATTATCTCCTTTTCTGATGCACAGATTCCTGGGAAAGGCGTGCGGTGTATTGTATGATTCAGCTTTTGGTAGCTAATGTTTTACCAGAGAAACGTCAGTCAGCTTGCTTAGGAAGGAACTACAAGCTACCCTACTAAGCGAATCAAAATGCCTTATACGTCAATTGCAGTACAGAAAACTTAACTAAACCTGCATGGTCCGATAGGCTATCAAAAGATTTCCCATAGGTAATGTTACACTACCGGAAAATATTACACTGAAACTGTGCTCGTTATGAACTCGGCATCTCGTAGCCCCGACATGGACGCTCGGAGTTACGAGCTCGGAGCGTTCCAGTTGTCACTTTGTACCAACCATTTGTAAGAAAATGTCGCTAGCGCCTAAAGCTGCAGAGCTACGCTACTTTGTCAAATAGAGGAAGAGACAAACACAAACGGCAAGCCAGTGTTGAATAGCCTAATGCATTTCTATATAATACTAATGGGCCTATCTTAAAAATGTATTTCAATGTTTAGGCTACTTATGCAAACTGTTTAGGCTGTAACCCCGTAGATTGCCTATATTTCCTATGTGTGTTATCAAGTGAAGGATGTGGGCACGCATAAACATTGAAACTAGCACTAAATTAAATTGTGTTTCAAGCTGTTGTTAAGCATTTCCCATTAAAATACAGATTCATTCATTTTGAATTACATCACTTTCCTCCTACTCGGCAACCCGGAGCTGTGAAATGATACCCAAGTTTCCCACTTGTTATTCCAAGTTAACAGGCCAGTGTATTTTCCCTGGTCGGAAGGTCGAAATTACGAGTATCCGAGGTAGGCAACCTGGAACGCAGCAATAGGCAGGGCAGTAGCCTACCAGAAAAAAAACCAATCAATTTTTGTGCAGCTACGTTATGGCCTTGTGCTTAATGTGCCTCACATCGATGCAGGAGTTCCCAGGTTCACGTTACTTTTTACTGCAGCTACGCCAGCCATCTTCCCACATGTCACATTAGCAGCTATTTCTACAGTGTAGCCTACCCTTTAAAACACCATCATATCTCTTCCTTTCAGCAAGAATGTATTCGCATCTAGCATATTGTGCATGCATGTCTCCATATTGGTTAATTCATTTATTTGGTTCTTCATGATCCATAGCTCAGGTGGTGGTTTTCATTGTATTTCATTAGACATTAAATACATAGTTCATCTACAAATTTTTTTTAATGTAATTGTGGGCTATCGGTAATAGGAGAAATGTTCTCATTCTCATCAGCAGAGGACATTATGGAATGTCTTCAGTAGGAGTCTGCATGTATTCTGTATGCACATCTCTCTCGATGTCATTATCTTCATGCATTATCATCATTAGTTAGCTTCCAAAAAGTTAGGCATAGCCTACAAACCACTGTCTGTAAGTCCTTAATTCCAACTTGCAAAAACTAGGCCTGCGTTTAAAAGTATACACCCAATTCACGCGAGACGCCACCTTGGAATTATACGAAATGAAAACGAGGCTGAGGTGGGAAAATACAGGAAGTGTTTGAGCGTAGCAGTATTTCAGGCCATTGTAGCCTAGTGTATATTGACTAGTTGCCCAGTTTTTTGTTGTTACTGAGACACCTGCCGTGTACTTTAAACAGCCAAACAAGAGCGAGACTGTAAACGTAATCCAGACAAATATATTTCTTTGGTCATAAATTTTCCTTTTAAAAATGGTTTCGGTAATGGGGGAGTATAATACTACTTAGTTTTTAATGCTAGCTCGTGGTGATTTATTAACTTGTAGCCAGAATAACGGCACAACCCAGCTGGTAAACAGCGTGAACATAATGAAAATACAGACACAATTGTTTACAATGTAATGGTAACTGTATTTTGGGGTTGATAGTTCACTGTAAGTTATCCAATGCTGCAATGAATATGTTCATATTGTTGCCTTCCACTGACCCTTCTTCTGGCATACGAACGCTAGCATAAAGGAGAATTCATATGAACTGGTTATATCGGCTAAATGTTGCTGATATGTGGTTATATTTGAATATTTCAGTAACAGCTACGTTTGTTAGCTAACCAGCTACCTGCATCATGTAAGGGGTCTCATTTTTTCGCATTGAACGAAATGATCTCACAACACATTCCTCACTCCTGACTGTGAAACCATTGCATTGGATGATCTAGCATTAGCACACAAAGTAACAAGCAATACGAACACAACACGATCGCAAGCCAGGTAGAGACAGAATGAGCCGTTTGCCCCGTCTTGCACTTCGCTTTGACATGTCTGCCAGGAGATAGCTAGCGTTAACGACCTAGCTAACAAGCTATAAGACCAAAACGCGTAGCGGACACCTTCGCAGCACCCGCGGTGCGGGGGTTCCCCCGGGCACGGAGGGCCATAGTCTGATTTATTAATTTGAGATTTTAATATTTGACTGTAAGCTATGTGTTCATAGACAAGCAGGGGCTACAAGGCAAAAAGACAACTAACGTTAGCCTCACACAAAATGTGCAGCTGAATAAAGCTACCGAAAATATCACTGTGGTCACTGCTGAAGAAAGTTGGAGAGTATGGATTCAGGTTGAGTGGGACACTTAAAAGCTTGTGGCTACAGTGTGGGACTAGATTTAGCTGTAAATTACACTGGAACAGTATGGAAACACATGGTTGGCAAAATGGCTCTAAGTCATCTCTAGGGGTCTGATGTATCAAACAAGCCTTAAATCATCACTCTGCTGCCAGAAATACAGTAGATATGGATGGATAACTTGAAGGGTTTCTTCTCCTGACTTATTTTTCCATAGAGTTCAATAGGAAAATCTGTCAGGAGAAACAACCCTTTAAGTTATCCATCGATATCTACTGCATATCTGGCAGCAGAGTGATGATTTAAGGCTTCTTTGATACGTCAGACCCTTGATGACTTACAGCCATTTTGCCAACCCTGTGTTTCCATACTGTTCCAGTGTAATTTACAGCTAAATCTAGTCCCACCCCCCAATTCCCATGGAGATCCATTCAAATGCAGAGACGTTATAGTATCGCTTGTAAGAGTACCAGAAAATAAGATATCAATAGTCTTTTCATGTTGTTGGGTCACAGACATCAGAAAGTCATGGCATGCAAAGGATATGCGGCCGAATATGAAATTTTTTTTAATTTAAAGGTACAGTCAACTTAAGCTGATGATACACGGGCAATATTTTCAGGCAATATTGTACAATATTGCCAACAATGGGCAATGGGTATGGGCCACTGTAGCAATGGGCAATGGGGCAATAACTGAAAAAAGAATTTTTGCGGATCCTGTTTTTAACCTCTGTTTCAAACTTTTACCGTCATCTCACCACGAAGGTATATATGTGCCCGGAACGGCAAGAACCACAGCTTTCCGCCAATGTAATTCAATCGACCGTATCTCTACATTTTACGGAAGCATTCATGGATGTATTCACCAGTAAAGCAGGTGGTCTGATTAGGTCTGCTGAGTGAAGTTAGCTAGCTAGCTAGCTAGTTAAAAGTCACTCGGTTCGTCAGTACGGCGGTGAGTGAGTAATAATACCAATTATTTACAATCAAAAGTCAAGAATACCATAACTTATGAAAAGTTGGTCTTTATTTCAATATTACACTAATACATCAATATAACTTACCTGAGTAATAAATAAATAAAGTTATAAGAGATCAGCATCCCTTCGGTTTCGCACCACTTGGCAGCCATTGTTGAAATTTATTTTTGGAAGACTCAGGTGTCATGTGACCCAAAATCTCATCTGTGATTGGATGGTAGCAAAATATTGCTTGCCTCGATCAAACTTGTTCAGATATTGATTTGTCAATAGGAAAATTGCCAGCAATTATTGCCTGGCAATATTGCCTGAAAATATTGCCCGTGTATCATCAGCTTAAGTGTATGTAAACTTCTGACCCACTGGAATTGTGATATAGTGAATTACAAGTGAAATAATCTTTCTGTAACCAATTGTTGGAAAAATTACTTGTGTCATGCACAAAGTAGATGTCCTAACTGACTTGCCAACACTATAGTTTGCTAACATGAAATCTGTGGAGTGGTTAAAAATTAGTTTTAATGACTTCAACCTAAGTGTATGTAAACTTCCGACCTCAACTGTACGTAACAACATTATGGTTATTACTCTTCCATGGGAGAGTGACAGGGATGTTTTTCATGAATAGAGATGCAATTCCCCATGACATTTTCACTCCAAGCCTGACCACAGAGAGAGAAAGGTTTATATGAATAAACACTGGTTTTTATCACTTGCACAATAATGCGTTTTAATGATAAAATAGGCTAGTGTCCCACGTGCTCTACAAAAGTGTCCCACTCAACCTGAATGTTACACTTCAGTAAAGATGGGTGTCAGATGGTGTTCAGACTTTAGAGGTATATAGCATTTATTTAGAAACAAATTATAACGTTATTTCACCATAAGAAAGTTGATAAGGCCTTATTTAACTATTTAAAAAAATCATTTGAGTAGGTATTGACTCACTTTGATAGTCTAAAGAACGATTCCCACTTGTGGTTTGTGCATTTTTAGATCATTCGATCTGATGGATCACTTGAAGGGTTGTTTCTCCTGACAAATTTTCCTATTGAACTCTATGGAGAAGAAACCCTTCAAGTTATCCATACTTATACCATGGTATGGGTGAATACTCGATTCTGATTGGTCAATGACTGGTCGTTATTCTGTATAACCGGTCAGTCATCCGGGTCACAAATTTAATCACAGTTCTAAATTAATGCGCTGCCTGTCTGGCCAGCTAGTACTACGCAACCTGGGAATGGCAAACATGACCGGTCAATTCAGAGTCCAAGACGTTCTAGAAAATAAGTGGAATAAATAAAGTGAATTAATAAAGTAAACGAATGTAGCCTACCTACTTTATTTTCCTCAGTGACTAACGTTACTGTAGCCTATGGCAGACGGCTACTTCGCCTCGTAGGTATGCTGCAAATAGTGGGCTAACTTTGGCTACGATAAACTTTTGTCATTGTTTTTAAGATAATGCAAATGCAATACGTGGCGAGGTAACTATATAGCTAGCCAAAGTTACATTATCACGGAGTTAGCAAAGCGCATGGTGTTTATGGTAACCATGGTATAAGCGCAATAATGACCTCGGAGCCGGCTGCGCCTCGGGCAATTTACTACCTCCGCGTCGGGCATTTAAACTGTTAAATGCCCGGCTCCTCGGTCATTATGTAAGCAATAATCAACGACGAGGTGTGCATTACACGGTTTTAACCGCACGACGTTGAGGCGAAGAACCACCCGACGCGAAGCGGAGGGTGGTTGCCTCAGCGGAGGGTGGTTGCCTCAGCGGAGTGTGGTTAAAACCGTGTAATGCACACCTCGGAGTTGATTATTGCGCTTATACCATGGTTACCAACAATGATTATATATAGTTACTGTCATATTTATAGATTTTTATCGATTTAATCAGCTGAAATTTAAATATACTTCCGCAGCTCTTTGGGCTTGTTGTTTTTGCGTTGTCATGCAAAACAGCTGGTTGGTAGTTCTAATTGAACAGAAAACATCTCGTTGCTAATTCTATTTCTCGTTACTATTTCTATTTAAGTGCGTTGCTATGCAAACCCTCTCGCCATTAGTTCTGAAAATAATTGATTCTATCGGGGGAAAATAGTTCCTTCTCGGTTATAACGTAGGCTACAATTGGCACCAATTTGGTTATTTTTGTCATTAGCCTACATTATTTAAGAAAATTGTATGAAACCATAACTCAATCAGATTCAACATTACCTCCCTCTCTCTGACTTGCTTTTTAAAAAATGGTTTGGTCACGCAGTGTGTAGCAGATTTGCATCATGATGTCCTATGGGACCATCTAAAAAATACTACGGAGTTTGTTAGATGTAACTTATCGAAGAATTTTTGCTGGATAAAAAGTTTTCTACATATAGCATATAGGCTACAGATTAACATGCTTTGTGAAGTAGCCTAGCTTGCATTCACAAGCAGTCAGCGTGTTGCCGACGTCAATTTACATGCAAATTCCTACTATGATAAATTCGTATTTCCAACTGAATAAATAATGCACTTCTAACCACAAAAATGTTTTGCTAGATTGAAGTAGTTGTAACTAAGATATCTGCCGAATACAAACTTTTTTAAATCTGTAGATTAATGTTGTTTACCGATTTTTATAAATCAGATGTATGCTGTTGCTACGGCAACGTTAACTTCTACCTTAGAGACGGATTTATGGCTCGCAGTAAAAAAAAAAATATTAGGCTACGCATTGCACATAAACACCATGCGCTTTGCTAACTCCGTGATAATGTTACTATGGCTAGCTATATAGCTAGTTACCTCGCCACGTATTGCATTTGCATTATCTGAAAAACAATGACAAAAGTTTATCGTAGCCAAAGTTAGCCTACTATTTGCAGCATACCTACGAGGCGAAGTAGCCGTCTGCCGTAGGCTACAGTAACGTTAGTCACTGAGGAAAATAAAGTAGGTAGGCTACATTCGTTTACTTTATTAATTCACTTTATTTAGGCTATTCCACTTATTTTCTAGAACGTCTTGGACTCTGAATTGACCGGTCATGTTTGCCATTCCCAGGTTGCGTAGTAGGCTACTAGCTGGCCAGGCAGGCAGCGCATTAATTTAGAACTGTGATTAAACTTGTGACCCGGATGACTGACCGGTTATACAGAATAACAACCAGTCATTGACCAATCAGAATCGAGTATTCACCCATACCATGGTATATTGCTTACTAATCTAGTCCCACCCCCCAATTCCCATAGAGATCCATTCAAATGCAGAGAGGTTATAGTATTGCTTCTAAGAGTACCTGGAAATAAGATATCAGGAGTCTTTTGATGTCCTTTTATACAGAATCATGATGGCATCACCTGTTTACCTGTGGAATAGCTGTTTGACCTGTTTTTTTTCACAGAATTCTCTAATTAAACTCCACACTGCTATTATTTTGAACATGCCCCTTTCAATGAATGAGTCAATTACTCAGAACAAGCAGCGTGCATGTCATGACAGTTGGGTCTGTTGTTTTTCTATTACACTACTACATCTACAAGTAAATTATTTGCCATGCAGAAATATCACTACTACTAATAACAGTGGTTCATCAGGTTACTGATGTTGTACTGCTATTTTTTTGAACACCACTGTAGCTCCTAAAACTTTCCTAAATTATTTAATGCAACGTTTTTTCATCTTACCATCTCAAGAAAATGTGTTCAATGAAACTATGTGCCACATCAAACTGCGAAAGGAGAATAATGTATAGTGGAAATACTCTGATTCAGATGTGTTACACTTCGAAATTAAGAGGAACAATTACTACACTACAGGGCATGTTTGAACAATTGTCTGCATCCATTGCTTTGGGTCTATGAAAAGCACAGCATGAATAACATATATTATTATTATTATGTATTTATTGATTTATTTATTTGGAATATTTCTATAGAAACCTGTGTGGTCCTACAGAGCATAGACATTCTTGTGGTCACAAAATTCTGTTCGCAAATATCATAATAATTATTATGTTAAGAAAATTAGTCCTATTACTTATTTGCCATCATCTGACCCACAAACATGTCTGGATACGTTTGTAAAAATGCTATATGTACGCTATTTTCTAGGTAAAAATATAAAATTTTTATTATTGAAGTCATGTGGCGCTGTAATGGCGACATGTAGTCCAGCTGTCTCTCGTGTTCGTGTTTGTTAATTTGGATGTATTTTGTTGTGTCAGGCTTTTGTCTTTTCTTTTTTTTCATGAGCTGTGTGTCTGTAGTGGGACGGGGAAGCGGGCTGGAGATTTTTCAGGGCACTCCTGCTGCTCATTTTGATAATATTGACGAACTGTCTAGTCCATATAATTTTGTTTGTGGTCGTCACCGTGGAGACGCATTCGCATCATATGCTCAGGAATGTCCGTTGGATCTGCAGCAACTAAGTTTACCATCGGCGATCGCTCTTCACCGGAGTTGAAGATGTCGGGACTGATCCGGGAGTGCAGGCAGTCTTCGGGAGGCAACCAGGGAAGGGAAGGAGAAGATAATGCGGGGGAGGAGTGAGGCGACGACTGGAAAGGTTGACACAGTTCGGTGCTCCGGCGGTGTACGGGGACTGAAACACTGTGGGTATGGAGGAAAGTCGTGGAGGCGCAGTTTGTGTGTTGGACTGCTTAATGACACTGGACAGCGCGGGCTATTTTTAATCATGGTTGTATTCCACTTTATTTCACTTGATTAATGCAATGATTCTATTGAATGTCTTTATTTGATATGTTTGTTTGTGTGTTGTGGGTCTGCCCCACTGTCAATGTCTTTTTGTTGTTGCTGGGGCTACAACTGAAGTTCCCTAACAGGAAAATTTAAGTTATTCTATCTATTCTATTATCTGCATCTATTTATTCATCTATTATCCCCCCTTTTCTCTATTGTACATGTTTCTTGATAATTGTTTGTGAATTGTAAACAAATCTATAGCAGCAGCGAACATTTTAAAACCTGTACATTTTCTAAAGTAAACTTGCCAACAAACTATAAACATATCCTTTTTGGAGTGTATTGTACATTAATTTATTGGATAGCATTACTTTAGAATAGAGCTAGAAATTTAGTGTGAGCTACGATAGGCAATATTACCCCCTTTTTACAGGCAATATTGTTAGATGTAACATTTTGATATCAATACTTTTAAAAGGCAGGTCTAGTTTTTGCAAGTTCAAATTAAGGACTTAAAGACAGTGCTTTGTAGGCTATGCGTGAGTAACTTGGCATTTCTTACGCTGAAAACGTGTTTTTGTTGAGATACTGTCTACACCTCTAATAAGTGAGTCCCCCACTATCAATAACTACCTTTTCCTGGAGGGTGTGGTCATCTAGGTGCCCTGTGGCTCATCAGTCCTCCCATTCTCAGGGTCAAGGGCCAGGTCCAATTCCTGCAAGGGCTGTATCGGTTGGACACCACAACCTCTGGAGAAGCGGTCTCTGTGCGGTAGGTATACCCTTTTCTATGCTTGCTGCCTGCCTGCTCTGGAGTCTCCCCCTTTCCAGCTGTGGTGTGCATGCCATCTCCTTAAAGGACGTACTACTAGTTCCTGGAACTCTACCAATTGCGGACTGTGGAGTCCAGCCAGTTGGACATCGAGATCAAGGATCTTGCTCTCAAGTTACTCATCAACTAGCCGGCAACGGTGGCAAGCAAACTCCCCCTGGAAATCGCTTTCCAGGAGTGCGATCATCCTGCAACTCTCGCACAGCTTTGGCCCCATTTTAACCTGCCTAACTATCAGTATCTCTCCCTAAGTCTTAAAGTACTGCTGAGACAGAGACACCAAGACCACAACTTAAAACACAGGAGGTGACTCTGAACAGCTAGCAGCAGAAACCGAAGAGGATAAACAAGATCCTTTTCACTATGTAAACGTGAAAATTAATACGCGAAAAAAGGAGCGACCAGATGAGGAGTAATCGGGTTCTAAGTTAATCCAGTAGCGTCTACTGAACAACAATAACCAAACAAAAAAGAAACCCTTGTACTAGGTAATACTTTATTCATATCTTAAGACAAAATACAACCAAGCGGGAGGTCCCCCGAATGGGTGTCTTCTGCACTCGTTTTGCACAAAAAGCTGCTGCTGGGTGTTGCTGCTTTGCCCGCTGAAAACATAAGACGAAAGTCTGCAAAGCACCTGTGAATGACATGCTGGTTTTTGGATTTACTTATGATGCACGCTATCGATTAGGGCACCTGTTTATACTCGATTCTGTCATGGTTTCTGGCAGCCTCCGGTTGTTTCTGCGGTCGTTCTTTCTTTTGGCGACGTCGGGGCAATCTATCGGATTTTCTGTCTTCCATTCCGGTGCTTTGATGTCGCTCGGCGGTGATTCCTCTCACCGGTTTTGAGTTTCCTGTCGGCTATATAAGCTCAGGGTTTCCGCTTTCCTGTGCTTCGATATTGTCTTTGCTATTTGACATCGAAGTCGGTAAGGTATAGGATTGCAGTCACTACGTTTCTGGTTGTTACAAATAAGAAACATAGGAAGTTAGAGTTAGGGTAAAGATTTATTTAGTCTTTTTATTTCCTTTTCTCTAGTTATCCCTTTATACTCCTCTACCTGTTACCTTTTGTTCAGCTCTTTCGCACCTAGAGCTTTAGGTAACAGGTTCTATTTCTATTTTGTTTCTTTCGCCCTTTTTACACTTTCTTTTGTTTTTCTCTGACCTCCAGTTATACGCTTCTTGTGTGAGAGCGTGAGGTTCTTTTGTTGTTTGATTACTCACTACTGCCGAGTTCGCCCTCTTTTGGGGTTGTTTTTGTTTTTGCTTTGGCTTATGCCGGGAGGTTTTCATTCCCATTGTTTTAATTTATTTCCTTTCTGCTGCGGAGCTGTCCGCTTTGTGGTGTATTTCTTGTGATATACACTTTTAGATCCCTTGGTTGTTGCGCTTGGTTCTCCGAACCTTACACTCCCCCTTACAGATTCCAGCAGCGAGCTCCTCCCTCACCTGCCACGTGATGCGGGATAGCCCGACATGGTCAAAAGGAGTCCACCCAGTGCTTTTGCCCACCCTTTCAACCAACCACCCACAACCTGAAAAAGCCCCTCATCATCCTGATCACATGTTCTCGACAGCTAGTGAATCTGCATTTAAAATGCTACAGTTGCCTCATTCAATCAAAAATCAAACCAGCAGTGCTGAAGAGTGATTCAGTACTACGACTGTATGTCAAATCTGGCCAGTCTGAGTCCTCGTCTTTTGGATCACAAGGTACTATTGTTTGAAAAGGTTTTGCTCTTACAATGTGCTTCCAGGACAATCAGTTTTTAGTTTAATGAAGCAAAAATAAATGGAAACACCTGAGCTACAGTGAGCACCATAATTAATTGGACAGTGACACATTTTTTGTTATTTTGGTTCTGTACTCTATCACTTTCAGTTTGAAAGGATACGATGACAATGAGGTTGAAGTGCAACTGCCAGCTTTAATTTGAGGGTATTTTCATCCATATCGGATGAACCGTTTAGAAATTATTGCCCCCATTTTTGGGCATCAAAAAATATTGGACAGTATAACAATGTAGAATAAAGTAATAATTTTTAATATTTGGTCTCATATCCTTTGCATGCCATGACTTCCTAATGTCTGTGACCCAACAATATCAAAAGACTTTTGATATCTTATTTTCTGGTACTCCTACAAGCGATACTATAACTTCTCTGCATTGGAATGGATCTCTATGGGAATTGGGGGGTGGGACTAGATTTAGCTGTAAATTATGCTGGAACAGTATGGAATACATGGTTGGCAAAATGGCTGTAAGTCATCAAGGGTCTGAGGTATCAAACGAGCCTCAAACCATCACTCTACTGCCAGATATGCAGTAGATAAAATAACAAAAAATGTGTCACTGTCCAATGAATTATGGTGCTCACTGTATAATTACTCATTTTGAAATAGGGCAGATTTCCAATAGCACACATATAATTACTTTGATTTTTGTTGTTGGTGGGGGGGAATTAATGCATTGTGTTTATGCTTCATATTCTCAACTCCATCAGTTGGCTGTCAACTCTGTCAGTGAAAAGTCACCTCCATCAGATGGATGTTTCGATGTTATTTTCATGAAGAATATGTTCATAATGATTTTTTTAAAATGTGTTTATATCAATAAGAAAGGTTGCTATGGTACATCTAATATGTGTTAATTGTGTTATAAATTATATTTTCTCTATCATTATCAGTACATTATCAACAGAAATTTAGCACTCGAAAAATCAAACATTTTCCTTCATACATCATACTGATTTCTTGTGTGCCTGATGGAGTTGACCAAATTCAAATCCTCAGCAGCAAAAGTGCTATTTAAGATAAAATGTAATCACTTGGAGGTGACCCCTTTACAGGGTTTAATAGCCCAGCATAATTGAATAGTAAAAAAACAAAAACCAAACAAAAAAACCAAGGTTTTGTCCCAATTCTCAATGGGTGATATATTTCTTGGCTATAATATAAAAAATGTGACCACATATTTAGCCAATTTACCTGTATGCCTGTTTGAATGTGTTTTGGGGGTAGTTATGATGCCAGTTCATATAATGATTAATCTTTACCTGTGTGTACTGATCACAGCTGGTTATGCGATAGGTGACTCCAAACACAGAAATGTCAATGGCTATGTTCAGGTCCTTCCAGTGGTAAAAATCTCCCTGCTTGTTTTTTGGCAGACACTGTCTTTTGATCAGCTTTCCCTGTGGTATCCCAGAGTTCTCCACCTCTGGCTCAATCACACAGAAGCTGTCATCCTCCAGGAAGTAGCTGATGATCACAGGGCGCACTCTGTAATGCTCCAGAGGGGACAGGAGTATCACCTGCTGAAAGTATCCATAGAAACGTAGCACCTGTGTAGAAAGTAGAGAGTGTGTAAGGATAAGAGATTGGTTTAACACAGTCACACTGGTGGGAATACCACCCATACCCTGAATACAGAGTGATTAAAGGACCACTAAAATGAATAAAGGATGATTTTGCCAAGCACTGTGGATAGGTTACCCTTGAGAAATGCAGCATCTCCAGATTGGGTAAGGAATTTCTGTGTAAAACAAGCTGGATTGTTGCTCTTAGGACCCAAACTTCAATGGCAAAGATTGCTCTTAGTCTTAGTAGCTAATTTCCATAACAGATCCAAATGGAGCTTGGAAATCACTTAAAAATACCATTTCAGCCAGGACAACTCATCTATTCAAATTACATGTTTTAATGAATGTGCTGCACAATTATTTTGGTTTCGCTGAATTCTCTGAATGGATCTGCATGTACGCTTGAAAAAATGTATCACAGGTTAGGTATTTATAATATGTATCATTACCTAATGTCTGTATTTTTTTCACTTGTTTAGACTTTGTGTAATCTTAGAAGAGAAATCTATTTGTCTCCTCTTAGTCAGATAAAATATGTGACCCTGGGCTATCTTTGTGACCTTAGGAGTTTATGTCCACCATTTGTTCCCTGGGTTGAGATTTATGTTTACATACTTGCCCTGCAGGGACCCCGCCCTATTATGGTACGACCATAAAGTATAAAGGAGGCCCTGATGCTTAGGTCTACAGCGCATGCTTTGGCTGCCTTAACCCTTTGTGAAGATGCCTAGTAATAATGCCACCGACGGCATCATTTTGCTCAACTGAGACATGCGTTGCTCCTACTACCAAACTATTAGTGGAAATCATAGACTCTGTGTTTTAAATTTATTGGTAGACTATTTGTGACAACTGCTGAATACACAGTTTCTAAGTGTCACTATTTTCCCGTAGCAAGTCAAAGGGCCAAGGGCAAAATATACCAATTCTCGCCTGTTTTTACTAGTGGCCAACAAAGCTGTTTATCTCAAAAATTGTAAAGGCTACAAATATGGTTCATAGCTTTTATTAAAACAGAGAACTACACTATTATGACTAAGCAGTCATAATTCATATACATATACTTTTTGCTACTTAATTACAACAATTTATGTACAGAAATTGTGAAAAAATGAAAAAACAGGTACCTACATTCATATTTCTGATTTTTTACCTGATGAGCTACAAGAGCTATGGAGGAAATAACTCTTCTTTGTGATTCCTCAATATGCTGCCTATCTCTGCTAAAAGTATGGTGTCAACATCTCAAACCATTCAAATTCTACAGAGCTTTTTTTCAGGTGAACCATTTCTGTTACCAAAATTGTGCAAAATGGCAAGGTTCCAGAAAAGTCTCAATAAAGTTTTACAATAAAATTTGATAATTGGCAATAAAAGTTAATTTTTGGATGTGTTTTTGGTGTGTTTCATATTACACAACTAAAGCTGCTTACACATGACTGGCGTTGGGGCGTCAACACAACGCTCAGCATAGGCTTGACGCGCTGCTCAGTCCTCCACATGACAAGTGTCCTAGATATTTTAAAAAGTAGAGAGCGGGAAAATACGGCAAAGACAGAACCACAAGTAGGTATGTATCTCAGCAAACATCAGAAAAAAAGCGTGTAAAGTTATGCGGGAATATATACACTACTCACAAAAAGTTAGGGATATTTGGCTTTCGGGTGAAATTTATGGAAAATGTAAGTTCACGCTACAGTGATATTATACGTATCATGAAAGTAGGGCATTTAAGTAGAAGCATGTAATGTTGATTTCCTCATCTCAAACAATTTATTGAAACAAAAGCCAACAACAGTGGTGGGTATACCACAACAAAAATGTCAATGTCTCAATAACTTGTCATGTGCCCTTGAGCATCAATTACAGCTTGACAACGACGTCTCATGCTGTTCACAAGTCGACTTATTGTCTGCTGAGGCATGGCATCCCACTCTTCTTGAAGGGCGGCCCTCAGGTCATTGAGGTTCTGGGGTACAGAGTTACGAGCCTCTACACGGTGAGTCAGCTGATCCCATAGGTTTTCTATGGGATTCAGGTCTGGAGAAAGTGCAGGCCACTCCATTTGAGGTACCCCAGTCTCCAGCAGCCTTTCCCTAATGATGCGACCTCGATGAGCTGGAGCATTGTCGTCCATGAAGATGAAATTAGGCCTGTGTTGTTCATGCAGGGGCACAATGACTGGATTAATGATGTTATTCAGGTAGTATGGGCTTGTCACTGTACCATTCACAAAGTGTAGGGCAGTTCTGTATTGACTAGACACACCTGCCCACACTGTAACACCGCCACCACCAAAGGGTCGTCTGGTGACAACAGTGGCTGATGCATAGCGCTCTCCTTGACGTCTCCAACATCGTTGGCGGCCATCATTTCTGCTCAACGTGAATCGACTTTCATCAGAGAACAGCACTGAGGCCCACTGGTCCCTCGTCCAGCGTAAATGCTCCCTGGCCCATGCAAGACGATGACGCCTGTGCCTGGTGGTGTGGTCAGGTACCCTTGCAGGTCGTCTAGCACGCAGACCACGCTGATGTAAATGGTTTCGAATGGTCTGACGTGACACTTGGGTGCCTCTCACCTCCCTTAAATGTGCCTGGAGTTGAGTGGCATTCATCATCCGGTTCCGCAGGGCACTGTTCACAATGAAGCGGTCATCAGTGTGGGATGTGGCCAAAGGACGTCCACTTCTATGCCTTTCTGTGACTCTTCCAGTCTCTCTGTATCTCTGTTGCAACCTGCTGATGACACTCTGTGACACTCTAAGCTCAGTGGCCACTTCCCTCTGAGAACATCCTGTTTGAAGCCTCGCAATGGCGAGGTACTGTTGATCAATTGTTAGGTGTCGTCTTGGTCTCATGATGTCAAAATGTGAACAGCATGATGAAGAGGACTGTTTAAATACCAATTCTAATTGAATCAGGAAATTTATTGGTCGATTCATGGATCAAACACCTGTTGTGAATTTTGCCGTTCAGCTCCTTGTTAGAGAACAGCAAGTTGTGCAAAAAGTACTGAAACATTGAATAGTTGGACATGTGCATTCAAAAGTTTAGAGAAGGTCAAATTAATTTCACCTGTAAAGGTTATAGTGCATTTTAGGTTCATCCTGAAATTTCACCCGAAAGCCGAATATCCCTAACTTTTTGTGAGTAGTGTATATATATATATACACTACTTACAAAAAGTTAGGGATATTCGGCTTTCGGGTGAAATTTCAGGATGAACCTAAAATGCAATATAACCTTTACAGGTGAAATTAATTTGACCTTCTCTAAACTTTTGAATGCACATGTCCAACTATTCAATGTTTCAGTACTTTTTGCACAACTTGCTGTTCTCTAACAAGGAGCTGAACGGCAAAATTCACAACAGGTGTTTGATCCATGAATCGACCAATAAATTTCCTGGTTCAATTAGAATTGGTATTTAAACAGTCCTCTTCATCATGCTGTTCACATTTTGACATCATGAGACCAAGACGACACCTAACAATTGATCAACAGTACCTCGCCATTGCGAGGCTTCAAACAGGATGTTCTCAGAGGGAAGTGGCCACTGAGCTTAGAGTGTCACAGAGTGTCATCAGCAGGTTGCAACAGAGATACAGAGAGACTGGAAGAGTCACAGAAAGGCATAGAAGTGGACGTCCTTTGGCCACATCCCACACTGATGACCGCTTCATTGTGAACAGTGCCCTGCGGAAACCGGATGATGAATGCCACTCAACTCCAGGCACATTTAAGGGAGGTGAGAGGCACCCAAGTGTCACGTCAGACCATTCGAAACCGTTTACATCAGCGTGGTCTGCGTGCTAGACGACCTGCAAGGGTACCTGACCACACCACCAGGCACAGGCGTCATCGTCTTGCATGGGCCAGGGAGCATTTACGCTGGACGAGGGACCAGTGGGCCTCAGTGCTGTTCTCTGATGAAAGTCGATTCACGTTGAGCAGAAATGATGGCCGCCAACGATGTTGGAGACGTCAAGGAGAGCGCTATGCATCAGCCACTGTTGTCACCAGACGACCCTTTGGTGGTGGCGGTGTTACAGTGTGGGCAGGTGTGTCTAGTCAATACAGAACTGCCCTACACTTTGTGAATGGTACAGTGACAAGCCCATACTACCTGAATAACATCATTAATCCAGTCATTGTGCCCCTGCATGAACAACACAGGCCTAATTTCATCTTCATGGACGACAATGCTCCAGCTCATCGAGGTCGCATCATTAGGGAAAGGCTGCTGGAGACTGGGGTACCTCAAATGGAGTGGCCTGCACTTTCTCCAGACCTGAATCCCATAGAAAACCTATGGGATCAGCTGACTCACCGTGTAGAGGCTCGTAACTCTGTACCCCAGAACCTCAATGACCTGAGGGCCGCCCTTCAAGAAGAGTGGGATGCCATGCCTCAGCAGACAATAAGTCGACTTGTGAACAGCATGAGACGTCGTTGTCAAGCTGTAATTGATGCTCAAGGGCACATGACAAGTTATTGAGACATTGACATTTTTGTTGTGGTATACCCACCACTGTTGTTGGCTTTTGTTTCAATAAATTGTTTGAGATGAGGAAATCACCATTGCATGCTTCTACTTAAATGCCCTACTTTCATGATACGTATAATATCACTGTAGCGTGAACTTACATTTTCCATAAATTTCACCCGAAAGCCAAATATCCCTAACTTTTTGTGAGTAGTGTATATATATATATATATATTGTTATGCCAATAAACAAAATACTGCACTTTTTTTTTACTAACGTTATCTGCGTTACGTGTAGCTAAGTATAGCATGCAATAAATGTCAAACCACGGAAACATTATCCGTCCAGCCCTACTTTTGTTAACGATTGTTGACACTGCCGTTTCAATTTTCTGTTTATCCCTCGCTCGTTTTATATCCCAGCTTACTGGAGCTTAGTTCAAGGTTTGACCCACAGTGGAAAGACGGCTGTTTAAAATGTTTTGGATGTTTTACTTTTACCCGTAATTTGTTGTTAAACCATACATTAAAATTTGATGACTCAGAGACGTCTTCCAGATGAGCAAATGCTCTTAAATACCTCTTCCAGATCTATCAGCATACATCGCATAGAGATGTATGCCGGGTAGCTAATAACTATAAAATATTTCAGCCGAATCTACGAACTTGGTAGCCCCATCTCGATGCTAACTTTGCGCCATGCATCGTTTTTTTTTTTTTTGCGAGGTCGTGGTAAGACTTGGAACTGGTGTCATACAATTGTGAGAAGGCTGAGACACACAGGATCAACTTTTCTAGTTTCTCCTACATTTTAACTTTCAATGCTTATATTTTGTGCCGCCGTAGGCTACATCACACTGTAAAATCATTGGTTACGCTCGGAAAGGTCAGCGCCAAACGGGGTCGAAGTTCAACTAATTTGAACTTTGAGCGGAGCGTTACAACGCCTGATTTGAACACTACGCTACGCTGAGGTCAGAACGGAGGCACGCTCTCTTAAGAGGAAAACAATGGCAAAGTGAGCGTTGGGAGATTTTGAAGCTAGTCATGTGTAAGCAGCTTAACTAGCCTACCCGTGGTCCCCAAAAAGCTCTCCAAACCCATGTAGCAGCACAGAGAATCTTGTATTCCACCAGAGCCCCATTAGCCAGAAATTAGTCCAGGTATATGAGTCCCGGGATATAAAATCAAATGTCCACCAGTTTCCTAGATAAAATAAACCCCTGCATAATAATCAACAACAAACTCTCCCTCGTCTTACGTCATGCATAAATTGCTCATTCGTTTACCTGCACAGCCTGCTGTACTGCATACAGAACGATTTACTCATGTGGAACAATAACTACTAAACAAACACTTCAGACGCCATTTCATTCAAAAGAAACTTGGAACAGCTTGTCTCAGACACAAATAGATAGCCAGCTGCTATGTGTAATTTTGCTGGCTAGCTTGCCATTGTTACAATATAGTAATGCTAGCTATAAAAACCACAAGGAGAAAAACCACAAAGACGAAACAGGAAGTGAGAGACGAAACAAGATGGTGGCGCCCTGCTGCTGAACAAAAAACAACAACAAACTTTCCACTTTTTACTCAGATTCCCTGCTGAAATATAATTTTTGCCTCCACAACGACCTGGGCGATCTGGAATTTATTTCAACGAGTGCTTCTAATTCTATCAACTTTACAATAAGCCGGACACGCCGAAATCCAAACGCCTCTGTAATTCATCAACAGACACAGATGGTCTACCAGTAACTCAAAGTAACAACACAGAGGTTAGTGACTTACTATGCTCCATAAACTCCCGTCTCTCCTCATTCGATGCCAGATTATCACTCATTGAAGTGCTCCATAAAGAGTTCAAAAGTTTAAGAGAGAGCCTCGAATTCAGCCAGGAGCAAATCGCCACTATCATTAAGCAAAATCACACACTTCAGAACACTGTGAAAACCCTCGGAACACAAATAACGACAGTTGAAAAAGAAAACAAGATACTGAAAGAAACCATTCTTGACCTCCAGTCTCGCAGCATGCGAGAAAACCAAATTTCTTCTGGCTTACCAGAAAACACCCCAGACGACCGGGAAAAAAGTATAAAAGACTTTATGTACACCCATCTGAAGCTTGCCCCCGATACGATTCAATATATCACATTCCACCGTGTTCATCGCCTGGGAGTAAAAAATAATGTCTCTAAACGACCTCGCCCCATTATTGCTAAATTTGAGCATTATAAACATAAAGAAATTGTTAAAAGCAGGGGGAGGGAGTTGAAAGGAACACACTTCGGGCTTAATGACCAGTTTCCACCAGAGATACAGGAAAGACGGAAAAAACTGTATCCAGTCTGAAAAGAATTTTTAAAAGAAGGAAAACGCGCAGTAATAGCGGTAGACAAACTCTACGTTGACGGAGTTCTATATCGTGACAAAAATATCACAACCTGGCTTTATTGAATGCGCAACATTTGGCTTTTTTTTTTTTTTTTTTAAACCTAGCTATCAATATAGCCTATGTGCCTCGTCCTGCTCAGTATACCTTACTGTTACGTGTCTCTATGTTACGAAAATATCAATGTCTCTATGTTCTATGTGTATGTCCATTTTCTCTGTTTGTCTTTGTGTTCTATGTGTTCATGTTATTCTATTGGCCTGGGGAATGTTTGTTAACATGGGAAAGACCAAGGTATTTGATTTGAAAAGTAGAATGAAACTACTTGATTGGGATTATGATGGTGAAGTCGCTCTACAATGTTATTGACAATGGAAAACCACAGAAATAATATACAGTCAAGCCGGAATGTCTGCACACCCCTTTCACCTTCTCCACGTTTTATTACGTTACAGACATATTCTACAATAGATTGAGTTCATTTTTTGTCTCAAATTTCTACACAAAATAGCCCATAATGACAAAGTGAAAACAGGTTTTTAGACATTTGTGCTAATTTATTAAAAATCAAAATGTAAAATATATGTACACAAGTGTGCACACCCTTTGATATGACACCCAAAAGTGAGCTGAGGTGCATTTTGTTTTCACTGATACTGCTTGAGATGTTTCTACAACTTAATTGGAGTCCACCTGTGATACATTCAATTGATTGGACATGATTGGGGATTGCCAACACCTGCCTATATAAGGTCCCACAGTTGACAGTGCATGTCAGAGCAAACTCCAAGCCATGGGGTCAAAGGAATTATCTGCAGACCTCAGAAACAGGATTGTGTCAAGGCATAGATCTGGAGAAGGGTACGGAAAAATCTCTGCAGCTTTACAGGTCCCAAAGAGCACAGTGGCCACCATCATTCGTAAATGGAAGAAGTTTGGAACCACCAAGAATCTTCCTAGACCTGGCTGCCCAGCCAAACTGAGCAATCGGGGAAGACGGGCCTTGGCCAGGGAGGTGAGCAGGAACCCGAGGGTCACTCTCACAGAGCTCCAGCGTATCCTTGTGGAAATGGGAGAACCTTTCAGAAGATCAACCATCCAGGCAGCACTCCACCAATCAGGCCTTTATGGTAGAGTGGCCAGATGGAAGCCCCTCCTTAGTAAAAGGCACATCACAGCCTGCTTGGAGTTTGCCAAAAAGGCACCTAGAGGACTCTCAAACCATGAGAATCAAGATTATCTGGTCTGATGAAACCAAAATTGAACTTTTTGGCCTGAATACCAAGCATCACGTCTGGAGGAAACCAGGCACCGCTCATCACCTGGCTAATACCATTCCTACAGTGAAGCATGGCGGTGGCAGCATCATGATGTGGGGATGTTTTTCAGCAGCGGGAACGGGGCGACTAGTCCTGATAGAGGGAAAGATGAATGCAGTTAAGTACACCAAGATCCTTGATGAAAACCTGCTCCAGAGCTGAATCCAATTGAACATCTGTGGAAAGAGCTGAAAATGGCTGTGTACCGACGCTCCCCATCCAACCTGACGGAGCTTGCAAGGATATGCCAAGAGGAATGGGCAAAAATGACCAGAAACAAGTGTGCCAAGCTCGTAGCTTCTTTCCCAAGACGCCTTGAAGCTGTAATCGCTGCCAAAGGTGCAGCAACCAAGTATTAGGCTAAGGGTGTGTACAGATATGTAACCCCTAAATAACCTATTTTTGTCAGTAAAATAAAATTGCATATTTTCTAAAAACCTGTTTTCACTTCGTCATTATTGGCTATTGTGTGTAGATGTTTCAGGCAAAAAATTAACTCAATCTACTGTAGTATAAGTCTGTAACGTAATAAAACATGGAGAAGGTGAAAGACTTTCCGGCTTGACTGTAGATATGACTAACTGTAACCAACATCTTTCTCATTTCCTCTCTCTACCTCTCATCATCTCAACACCAGCACCATGCACGTGTGCGCACACACAAACACTCACACACTATGTCATATTGGACCATATTCTTACTGAATGTAAAAAATGCTCTCGGTTAAATTTGTAATTTGGAATATTCGGGGGGCTGGCTCACAGGCCAAAACGACCAAAATCATAAATCATTTAATCAAATTACAAGCAGACATATGTCTATTACAAGAGACTCACTTACCTGAATCAGACCATCAGAAATTTAAATCCTCACAATTCAATCAAATATTCTCAGCAACTTACAATTCTAAGCAGAGAGGTGTGTCCATCCTAATTAATAAACGAGTACCACTAATTCACAAAACCACAATTACCGACCCAGAAGGACGTTATATTATCATCAACACCTCCATCTACAACTTTAACCTAACCGTTGCTAGTATTTACGGTCCAAACACTGACAATCCATAATTTTTTCACTCTTTTTTTTCATCACTGGCCAATCTATCAAATTCAACAATCATAATTGGAGGTGATTTCAATACTGTTATATAAACTCTAGACAGATAAAGCACCGCAGGCAATTTAAGAAATTGGCACTCCACCGACACACTAATACAATGTATGAACGATTTTGGTCTTGGCGACAGTTAAAGCAGCTAAAAAACTGCTCAGCAAAGGAATATATTCACTTTTCACAACCTCATAAATCATTCTCTCGTATAGACTTTTTCCTCACCAGCAACTCAGTCCTACCAGATATCTTGGATCCCAAAATTCACCCTATCATAATCAGTGACCACGCCCCTGTCTCCTTCTCCTTAAATAGTAAACAACCCAAACAGCCTGCACCTAGATGGTGCTTCAACACATCTCTGCTTAAAGAAGCTGATTTTGACTCATTCTTTAAAAGTGAGTGGGCATCCTTCATGGAAATAAACGATTGTCCAGAAATCTCACCCACATTACTATGGGAAACAGGCAAAGCAGTACTGAGGGGCAAAATCATTTCCTACTCATCATATAAGAAAAAAAAGATAAAGAATTGGAAAACAATCTGGAACAAAAAATCCAAGAATGAAATGATGCATACGCTAATGATCCCAAAGAAGAAATACAGATTAAATTATGAAAATTACTATTTCAATTTAATGAAATATTAAATAAAAAAACGCAATTTGATGATACAGAGACTCCGACAAGACCACTTCGAACATAACAATAAATCAGGAAAATATTTGGCTAACCAACCGAAACAAAATAAAGAAAAAATCTATTATTCCGTTTATAAAGGATTCAGCAGGGAAAACTATGATAACACCACAGGACATAAATAATACATCCAGGACATTCTATAGCAAATTATATAGCCTACCTCAGACATTGACCCAAGTTCAGCAGACATCAATTCCTTCTTGAATAAAATAAACCTGCCTCAACTATCCAAAGAGCATGCACAAGCACTGGACGAACCATTAACACAAACTGAATTCCAAAAAGCACTAACCCTGATGCCCAACAATAAAGCTCCAGGACCTGATGGCTTCCCCACTGAATTTTTGAAATATTTTTGGCTAACAATTTCTCCATTATTCATCAGAATGGCACTTGAAATAAAACATAACTCAAAAATCTCCCCGCATATGAACACAGCGCTTATCTCAATACTGCTTAAGCCTGGCAAAGACCCAACCATATCTTCCAGCTATCGCCCCCTATCACTTATCAATACTGACATAAAAATAATTAGCAAAGCTTTCGCCTCCAGAATTCAAACAGTCACCCCAATCATAATTCATCCCGACCAAACTGGATTTATCAAAGGACGACATTCATCAAACAATATGCGCAGACTATTTAATTTAATTAATGTCATCAATCAACACAGATTAACAGCTATAATTACCTCACTGGATGCAGAAAAAGCCTTCGATAGAGTCAACTGGACATTTCTATTCGCAACATTACAAAAATTTGGTTTTGGAGAATCGTTTATTCACTGGATAAAAATACTTTACACCTCACCTTTGGCCACAGTCACCACGAATGGATTAACATCACAGAGCTTCACTCTACACAGGGGCACTAGGCAAGTCCACTCTCTCCCTCTCTATTCACTCTTTTTATAGAACCTCTTGCCGCAGCAATCAGACAAAACAAAATTATTAAGGGAATTATAACTCATAACACACACCACAAGATCAGCCTTTACGCAGACGATGTGTTACTATACTTACAAGATCCCACCAAATCCCTACAAGAAACCATTAAACTCATCAATATATTTTCAAAAATTTCTGACTACTACGTAAATTGGACAAAATCTATAATTTTACCCTTAGATGGAGATGACTGGAATGCCGCAACTCTAAAATCAACCCTCCCCCTCTCCACTGGAAATATCAGGTATTTAGGTGTCAACATTTCCCCCAAGCTGTCAGAGTTATTCCATCTCAACTTTAGCCTGTTAATAAAAACAATAGAAGATGATCTACAACGATGGATGAACCTACCACTTTCCATAATTGGAAGAATAGCAACCATTAAAATGTCAATTTTACCAAAAATAAACTATCTATTCACCATGATCCCAACGCAACCCACCACCAACTGGTTCAACTCTCTAGATTCAATAATAACCAAATTCTACTGGAAAAATAAAAAAGCCAGAATCAAATTAGCTACTCTTCAGAAAAATTTTAAAAAAAAACTTGATGCACCAAATTTTCATAATTACTACTTGGCCAACCAACTGCTATACATCTATAAATGGATTCACCCCACCCAACAAAATAATTCATGGATTGATATCGAACAAGAAGTATGCAGGGAAATGTCACCATCTGACCTACCATTCCTCAATACAAACATAAAACACCACAACTGCTTTAAGAACACTGTAATTTCTACAACTCTGACAGCTTGGTGGAAAATCAACAAAATCACAAACTCCACTTTGACACCCTGCAAATACACCCCAATTTGGCATAACCCTGACTTCCAGCTCAACAAAACTGAATTTCACCAATTGGAAACAGAAAGGTATCACACATCTCCACCACATTTTTCAAGAGAACACTTTAATCACTTTTAAAGATCTAACCCAGAGATACGGTGTTGGGAGAGACCAATACCTTCAATATCTTCAGCTAAAATCTGTCCTGAAATCCAAAATCAATATAACGCAGAATGATTTGCAGCCACCATTAATCATAACAAAAATAAACAAAATAACATCTCAGAAGAAAATTCTCTCTAAATTATACAAAATGCTAACACATATTGACTCTATAATACACCTCCCCATTACAAGATGGGAACTAGACTTGGCCATCTCTCCCAGCGCCGACTTCTGGCAACAAATATGCACCAACATATTCACAATGACTAACAACACTAACTTACAATTAATTCAATTCAAGGTAATCCACAGAGCACATATTACTCAACACAAGATGTATAAAATGGGACTAGCAGACACTGACACATGCTCACACTGCACTCTAAACACCCCGGACAATTATCTCCACGCTACTTGGCTATGCCCACCCATCCAACACTTTTGGCACACAGTCACTAAAACGTTATCCCGTTTTTTGGGTCGCAGCATTCCACTATCTCCTTCTCTCTGCCTACTTGGAGACATATCCACAATCAATTTAACAACCCAGAACACCAGGTCCTTGCTCATTGCCCTAACTGTTGCCAAGAAAACTATCCTATTACATTGGAAAACAAGAAATACTGCAAATACTATGCAATGGTTGAACCTTCTCTCAGAATACATATCATTAGAAAAAATATCAGCTTCCAACCACAACCAAATGTCACAATTCAGAGACAACTGGGAACCATTCATCAATAATCTAAATTTATAATACAACCAAAATAAACCGGTTAGCCAACCCCCCTCCCCTTTTCCCCCTTTCTCCTCTTCTTTCTCTCTCTCTCATACACATTACACACTTATAAACATAGTCTAACCTGATGCATACATATTCACAATTCATGTCATTAATAGTTTCACCTTCTCAGTACTTCACTTTTTTCTGGCCCAATATACTCAGCTCATTTGTCCACTCTTACCTCCTCTGTCTATCCATCTGTCTGTCTACCCATCTGTCTGTCTATATATCCGATTGGTTTGTCTGTTTCTCTGCCTATCCGGTCTGTCTGTCAGTCCGTCTATCTGTCTGTCTGTCATGGTAGGGGTAACACATTGGGGTGAGGGTGGTGTTTTTCTTTGTGGGGGATTAAGGTAGGGGGGGTGGGTGGGAGGGGGGCGACTTCACTATTTGTAATTAAAACTATTTGTTTTTTTTTGTTTGTTATACCCTTTCCTCTGAGAGGCTTCATTACATAATTTTGCATATCATAAATAAAAATAAAGTTGACCTCCCAGTGGCGGGAATTTAAAAAAAATAAAATAAAATAAATGTTAGCTATATTCATTTAATTCAGAGGGATTTGTTTTATACATAACAGTGAATTCGCACTGGTATACCGGCAAAAAAATCTGTTATCTTACAACACGTCACTGAGACAAGATCGCAAAAACATCTTCGGGCTAGGACTTGCTGCATGGAGAAACGCCTGAATAACCTAGACATAACTAAGCAAAAACTGTATGAAAGAAACTGTAAAGTTAAAAGATGAACAGTCGTAATATTACCTAATAAATTATACTTTGCTAAACGGAATGTAGCTAGCTGCTACAAGTTAAAAGCACTCTGCGCCATCTTGGTACGAACATTACGCATAGACGCCTCCTCCTCTTACGCGAAGTTGTATCTACGTGACTTCCGAGGGCATTGTGTTGAATGAGGGCTTGTCTGAAAGATAAGAGTCTTCGCTATAGGCTGGAATATTTGACAGACAGTTTAAAAACCCAATGGAAAGCAAATAATACTCGCAGTGGAGGCAGGTCGATGCAAGTTTTTCCCACTTCAGATAGGCCTATTGTGCTATAAGTCAAAGATATACACCCAATTGACGACGGTTTTGCATAAAACTGTGCAATAAAGTACAAAACCCCTTTGGCTAAAACTGAACACAGCTGAACTACTCGTGATGAAGTGCAGAAAAGCACAAGTTGGTTTAAAATTAGGAAAAAATCATGTACAGCCGTATGAAAGTTTTAAAGTATTTTTTCTTGAAGCCTAAAGGTATAATGATTTTTCAAACCAAAGTATGGGGCGCGTTAAGTAACTGAGCGGCTCAGCTTCGCTCAGAGCGAAGAACGCACTTAACGGGTTGCTCCCTGTGAGCTGCTCAGAGCACTTTTGGATGTGGATCAGCGAGGACCAATACGGAAGTACATTGTTAGCTATGGACCCAAGTACACGGACGATTATACACATCGTAATATAAAATAGCGATTTAATGGTAAAATCTACGTGTTAAATAAAGTAAATTTGACTGTCACGCAATCATTTTGGTGCTACTTTGAATAATTTCCATTGAAAAATACAGCTTCAGTGTGTGTAGGCCTGTGTGTATGTGAGCGAGCTCTGCTGACGGAGCTGTCAGTACTCAGACGGTTGTTGACAGTTGCTCAGCGCTCACGTAGAGCAGAACGTTAAGTGATTCAAAATCCGCTCAGTGCTGACACTGAGCATTCTCACCGTGAGCGCTCAGTTACTTAACGCGCCCACCGTGAAATACAATTAAGCAGAACAGTTTACCAGCACATTGTTTATGGTGTGACATCAAGCTGCAATACATGTTTGGGAAATAGGTTGGAGTTTCCAACATAATTTGCAAAGTTTTAACTCGACGTTTTGGGCTTAAATACCACTTTCCCAGAAGGGTTGGATATATCTTAAGGATATTTAATCAAAATATTGAGGTGAGCAGTTTATTATATATTATTAAAATAACGAAATGTATAATTTAATAATTTCTGTAACGCCCGCCTTACCGTTAGGGGGCGTTTGGTAGCAAGAGGTAGAGTTCGTACAAGGTGCGTGAGGTGCTTGAAGTTGTAGGGAATATTCATTTAAATCTATACACGGGGTACCAAAAATGTAGGGGACATACCTCTATACTTGTACACGGGGCATCACTTATGTACTGCGATACGCCACTACCATCCTTATACAACTGGTGGCATGGTTTTTCTATAATAAATCAGTCTCATAAATTTTTTTATTCTCAAAAGAGAAAATGGGTAACTTGAATTAATAATTAAATTAATTACCAATAAAATTACTATTAGTTATTATTAATTAGGCTATTAATAATTGTCTTAGCAAAATCACAATATCATGTACTCAGTTGATACCGAATTAATATAAATGATCCAGCTAGAAGGTGAAGGCATTTTGGGGAATCCCTGTGATTAGCATTGGCTGATTCAGTTCACCACAAGAGCAACATTAATACAGGCAATCTTGGATAAATGTAATAGTTTATTGAACACAAAGTACCAAACAGAGAAAAGCACGATTCACTACTATAATGTACAACAAACTATGTGTGTATGTGTGTGTGTGTGTGTGTGTGTGTGTGTGTGTGTGTGTGTGCGTGTGCTCTCCTGCTTGTGGGGAGTTGCCTCGGCCACATGTTCAGAGAGAACAAAGAAACTAAAATGGAGGGAGGTTTGAAACTAGCTTTCGCTGGAGCTAGCTAATGGTGGCGCATGAACATACCATACACAGAGGGGATAGCCATAAGCTTATCAATGCGTGTGCGTTGAGATCAGCTTGCAGTGTTAATATTACGGCTGGTTAGTGTTTAAAGACAGATCACATGCAAGATACGTTCTGTGCGTGATGCATTAAACCTAACGCAGTGCGGTGGATGGCTTAAAACCATCCAAAATAAAACGGCAACACAAACTTTCACATAACACACATTAACCTTTCAATAGCAGTTACATACATCCAGTCACAAACATGCTGCGGTTGCTAACTAATAAGCTATGCCCATGTTACAGCCTTACTTGAATCAAAGTCCGTTAAATAGGTTGGATTGCACTCACAATGAAAAGGGGAAAAGCGGTCGCCCAATCCTGTGTTTGCAGTTCGTAGGGTTGTGATATAGGGGAACCGTCCGCCTCATCTTGGGTCCCTGGAACAGGTTTCTTTTGTCGTCAGGTTTGCAGTTCGTAGGGGATAATGGAACTGGTCGCATTATCTCTCCCGAACTATGCAGCGTCTATCTTTTCTATCCTACTGCAGACCGCTTGCCTCTTTGGGGACTCATCGGCGGTGCTCTGCTACAGGATCAAGGGCTGCATGTGGTCCGCTTGGTGGTTCTTCTTGACCACCGGGTGCTCGCAATGCCTCCTTGCGTCTCGTCTCCGGTCCTCCGTGGCCGATAGCTGGGGGTCGATGAGCCCGCCTCGCTCAGTTGGATCGGTGTCATGGACGACCGTGCATCCTTGTGGAGCGAGGGCTCTAACCCCGGGCGTGCAGGCCGCACGGGGCCTTGAGACGAGACAGTGAAGGCCCTGTCGAGTTGAGTGGACAACTGGGAAGAACTGAACTGCGGGAAGAACTGGCTGTGTTGCCCCTATTTATTGCCTGTTGCGCATTCCGCTGTGCAGTATCACGTTTCAGTGCAGAAATCACAACTGGTACAACGTTCTACGTCACTTCCAACATGGAGAAGGAGCCTCCTGTGGACTGTATGGAATTGTAGTTCCTGTTGTCCCTACAAAGTACTTGAATTTGGCACTCAAAAATTTAAGTACTGGAATACGTTGAAAATCAGACATTTTTTAACTTGGTCCTAGAAAAAAGTACTTGAATATAATTGAGAGGAGGACAGAATGATAAATTATTTTATGAAATGTATTAGAAAAATGTTGCGAACATTGACTTGCGAACTAATTGTGAGGCAGCCTACATATTTATTTTTTTCTTCCTCATGAAGTGTTTCGCCCTCGCACCACAATACTCAAAGTCAGCCAGGCAGTCACAATCTGAGGTGTTCTTTATTAGAATGCTGGGCAAATGCAAATTTAATCCTGCCTGGCAGGACATTGATCTGTATAATTGGGTGCAGCCAGACCCCAAAAATGTACACCGTGCGCGTTGCACGAAATGCGTGAAAGACTTCGACATTGCAAGCATGGGCGAATCGGCCCTGAAGAGCCACATGAAGGGGGAGAAGCACAAGACTGCTGTTGCCCGGGCTGGTGCCACTTCCAACTCAGTACGTGCCTATTTCTCCTCCGCAACAACCCCCGCAGTGGCACCCCCCCCCAAAATAAACGTGAAATTATTGTCTCATTTTCCCACGTATTCTACTTTGAATATCTGTTACTAAATATGAAATAAATATACAATATAGTCCTACCATTGGTTTTACACATAGAGATGTTCCTTTCAAAATTCAGTGGTCATTTATTGTCTGGTATTTTATTCATTTTATGACATGTTTTGGATAGGGGTTTTGGACCCATAGATATCTACCCCCCTATACTGATGGAATTATAGTAATTCCAACTTGACAATTATGCAAAATTATGCATCATAGACCTTTAGTAGTTCTGCATATCATCCTTAGATTTTGTGCAGTTGTGGACATGGAGTTTATGATCCAGGAAATTAATAGATTTACTTGTTTCACTTCTTATGTAGCTCTCAGTATTTTGTTGCAAACTAAAGAAAAACAAATTTTATTTTTGCATTTTTCCAAAGTTTCTTTGCATTTATCGCACTCTATTTTGACTTAAATTATGGAAATAAACAAATCTAAGTTTGTATTGTAAATGGTACACCTGTCTTGTTTCATTGAAGCCATTTACCAAGTTTATGTGATGCTCACACCTGGAGTTATAAAGCCTTAAACAGAGCACCCCCTAAATAGATGAGAATTGACCAAATTTGCCATCTGCGCGAAGAGGTTAAGCGAGCTATAACCGACATACACTCCCGGCCAGCGGTGTCAGTGCTGAGCGCATAAGTTTCATTGTCAGAGCGAATAAGTCTGTGGCGTCCTTGTTAATTTTTCACTAGTTTGTATATAAATTATCGCCTATAGCTCGTATTTTCGTATCTCTAACAGTCTTTGTTTAATAGCACAAAGCCTCTGAAATCCAGTCTGATCCTCTCATGGGGGAGTGGTTGGGGTGGGGTTAGCCAGCTACTTTTCACGCCCATTACGTTTGCCAGGCTGAGGTGTGAATCTTTGCAAATCTTTGAGAGCTGTTTTCTCAGGAAAGTGTTTTTTCAAATAGGTGCATATTGCAGTGTAGGGGACGTCATTTGAAAGCTCAGGATCTGTACTATCATAAACTATAAAAAAACAAAAAAATTACCCCGTGCTACTTGTGGACTGTTTTACTTGTGGACCGTGCTACTTGTGGACTGTTTTTATGGTTAAGGAACTGGCCTTGTAACCGAAAGGTTGCAGGTTCGATTCCCAGGTAGGACACTGCCGTTGTACCCTTGACCAAGGTACTTAGTGATACTGCAGTCAAAAACCGACTTCTCCCGTTGAAAACCGATGTTTTGGGTTAGATTATGATCATACACAACTGTCTATGTCCGAAAATCTCATGTTTACTCAAAAAAGTTTTATCTGAGTTTTTGTGTAGACTTACCAATACACTGGTTTCCGGGGATTCGTAACGTCACAAGATCCTTAACATAAAAATGGGTGGAGTTGAGGTGGTCCTAGGGGTGGTCTCGGTAGGGCACGTGGTATAAAAGCAGAGACCAACTTTTTTTTTTTTTTCCCTTTTTGAGACTGAGACCCTTGTACTGCTAACTAGCTAGTTCAAGTTCAAATGCAAATTGCTTTGTATTACTGCTAACGTTAATATTACGACTTATATCGAGCTACTAAGGCTACGTTCACACTGCAGGCACCCTTAGATTAAACTATTGACACATTATTGGACCGACAACCATTAACGTTCGGTAAGCAGCTACATGAGAAAAACCGTGAATAATAAATACCGTGCAACAAACCAAGACAATAATATGGACAGTTCTAACATTATTTTAAATCACAAAACGGTTAACGCAGCTGTCCGCGAATGATATAAAAACGTAGCCTACGACTTATTATGGTGTAGGCTATCATTTGTGCCCAACAAAATCCACTGCTTTGCACATTTACCACTTATCTAAAATGACAACACATCATAATGTAATGTGAATGTGTTGATAAGCTAACTAGCCCGTGCGCTACGTTCTAATGGTGTATTCAAATTATCTCGGAAGTCAAAATATTTCTGATTAAGGAGAAGAAAAAACGATTTGAACGTGACATTATTGTCATGTTCAAATAGTTTTTTTTCTCGGAAGGAAATATTCGGACTTGCGAGTTCATTTGAATACACCATAATGCCCTGCTACATCAAAAAATGACGTAAAAAGTCACATTAATTCCGATCTGACTGTTCAGGACTGCGTTCGCTTTGACACAATCGGTTATGTATCAGAATCTAATACCACATTCAAAAGTGGCCCAAATGAGAATTGGAAATGTCAGATTCAATGTGATTTTCGCTGTTCACACTTCCATAAAAAATCAGATCTGTGTCACATTTGAGGAAAAAATTGGATCTGGGCCACTTTTTACCTGCAGTGTGAACGTAGCCATAGAGAGTTATTCATCTACAACGTCTTACTTTGGAATCTTTAGCTAACTTGCCTGCATTATGCCAAGGAGTCAGAGATGTATCGTTCCTCGACTCTGTTAGCTTTCATAATCTGCCGAGAGACCGGAATGTATCGATAAGTTAGGTAATGCAAGGCAGTCTATTGTGTGTGAGTTTAGCCCCGTTTGGTCCAGAGAACTGGTAACTTAGCTAGCTAGCTATCTTAGTTATCATTTATGAATAATGTTAGCTAATAAATGATAACAATTCTCTCTGGACCAAGTGGATGAGGGCGCTACAACCAGCCATGTTCAATATACTAACGTTACTGTGTGACTGGGTTTTGCTGTGTTTTTGAATGTATTTAATAGTAACGTTACTTTAGCGTGAATGAGCGTATTGAATTCAGTAGGGCTGAGTCAGTTCACCAAGACACACCTTGACCGTATGAATATTCATAATATGACTACGTGGCATCATCGTCATATGACCACACCTACTCCAGTTCCAGTTCAAATTGAAGCGGTAAAAAAAGGCCTTAGAAAAGGCTCTGCAGTATCTCTTTAACCTGAATTGCTTCAGTATATATCCAGCTGTATAAATGGATAATATGTTAAAAAAAATGTTTTTTTAAAGTTGTGTAAGTCGCTCTGGAGAACAGTGTCTGCTAAATGTAATGTAATGTTTTACCAGCATCAGTCACAAATAATGATTATACCCCATTGGATAACAACATCTGATCACCCAATAATGCCATCTCATCAACCAATAACAAAGTGCTATCAAAGTTGTCTTAAGCCCTATTCGGATGGGATAAGTTTTACAGGGGGAGATGGGGTAATGTAATAATTACCGGAGGAGCTCCGCTATTTTAGTCCCGTCTGAATCTGCCATGTCCGTAACTTTTACTGACTGCACGCTCCGCGCCAGTAAAGATTCCAGAGTCTTTTACCTACTGTTAAATGTCCTGTAAAAATTACCCCAAGTTAAAGCAATCCCGTGCGAATTTTGATTTTACATGTCCGGTAAAATTCTGTTATTTCCTGTGAGAAATTAGTTTTCCCCAGTCTTTTTTCCTGGTTTTTCACGTAAGCACTCGAGGACGCCTTTGGTTGTGCTCTCTTCAGTCCAAGTGCAAGCCACAACTATTAGCCGACCTCTAAATGAATGTAACGTTACATTAAATAAGAAGACAGAGAGCAAAAAAAAAAAATTATTATTAGGCTACAGTGGGGCAACGCTTGTGGCAGCTTTAGGTAAGCTATTGTAGCCTAGCTATAGCCTTACATACATGTTATGGCCTAACGCTGTTTTTTCAAGCTAACGTTAATAAAGTGGTGTAATGCATGCTTTTTGTGGACACGTTTGCCATGCCAACATTGTCTCCACGTAGTTTATTTTTTTTGGCGCCTGCATCTTTTGAATTGCTCCCTGACAGCGGTTTTCTACCAGAAGCAATCAGTTTGCAGTAAAGATAGAATGTGTAACGTTGTATGACTCGTGGGGAACATTTTCGGTGTGACGACAACATGGAGTAGACACTCCCATCTCTGTAATTCTAGACGCTGATTACGGAGACACTTTATCCCGTCCGAATCGGCCATTAACATTACAGACGTCCTGTGGTAATAATTACTTTACAGACATTGTCCTGAAAACTTATCCCGTCCGAATAGGGCTTTAGACAACTGCATGATACACAGCCAAGACGAACGATGTGCATTATGTACTTTTTTATATCCACATAAGGATGTGAATATGTCATGGTTTTGGATTTATAAGGAAGTGCACATGTGATGCTACTTCAGCCAATAGAACATGCCATCTCTGATGCCACAGAAGATCTTTCAAAAAGTCAAGTCAATATATATAGCACATTTAAAACTATAGCACATTTAAAACTCTAGCAGCTGCATTTTGAACCATTTGCAGTCGAGACAGAGTGGAATGGGTCAACCCCATATACAGGGAATTACAATAATCCAGCCAAGAGGTAATAAAATCATGGATAACTGTTTCCAGGTCCTTATGAGATAAAAACTACTTTAACTTAGCTATGGTTCTAAGCTGATAAAAACTGCCCTTCACAACACTACTGACTTGTCTGTTAAAATTCAAAGAAGTGTCTAAGAAAACACCAAGATTTTTAACTACAATTTGCAGATTTCTAGACAGGGGACCAAGCGCATTGCTTAGGCTAGTGACAGAGCTAGGAGAGCCAAATATAATTACTTCCGTTTTGTTTTTTAACACTGAGCCCTGCAGACCAACTTCGCCCTCCAGGTGTCTTAAGAGAATGCCTTGGTCGATTGTATCAAATGTGCTGAGGTCGAGCAGGACTGAGATGGCACAAGAACCAGAATCGACAGAAAGAAGGATATCATTATATACCTTCAACAGAGCGGATTCTGTGCTATGCAGAGCTCTAAAACCAGATTGGAATTAATCAAAAATGTTGAATGTGTTCAAGTAGGAGGAGACCTGGGAAAAGACAACTTTTTCCAAAATCTTAAAAATAAATGGTAGCTTAGAGATGGGCCTGTAGTTTTTATAGTCATTGGGGTCTAGGCTAGGTTTCTTTAGTAGGGGTTGCACAACAGCATGTTTAAAACTGCAAGGGACAACTCCATTTGTAAAACTACTATTAAACTGCCAGAATAAGGGGGCAGATTGTGACAAAAACTTCCTTGAAAAGGCGTGACGGTATAATGTCTAAGGGACAGTAAGTGGGATTCATGTGTGAGACCACCTCAGACAGCTGGGAGGACGATACTGGTTGAAACTGCTGGAGGCGGCTGACTGGACAATGTGTCTCTGAAGGATCCGTGCCCGGTTGCATAAAACATCTTAAATTTTACCCTAAAGGGATTCACTTAAGGGATGATTTCCCCTTACCTAAGGAATTGCCTAAAGGTGTTGCATATACTCCCTCACCGTTTTCCCTTACCTAAGTAAAACAGTTAAGGGATTTTCTGCATTAAAACAGATTTATGGTTGTAAAATTCTATTGGTAACCATGGTAACGTTTGGTAGTGTAACGTTATCTCATCTTACGCTTTTGAGAAGTAAATTCAATCCAGTCGTAACATCAGCAAAAAAAAGCGGAAAATGTGAAAGGAAATAAGCTAGCAGTAAAGAGGATGATGAGAGAAATAGACTACTGAAAAAAATATTTAAATTAGTCGGTCATGGCAAAAAATAAATAAATGAGCTGTTAGCGATCTGTAGGTTATCCTATGGGAGTCCGGCAGAACAGCTGAGCGGCTGAAGGAAAGAAAATGTCGAGACAACTTGCACACAATTGTTTTTCATGAAGAAAACCTAGACTACCATAATCAGTTAACATTAGCTGGGGAATTCTACCTTGCATTGTCAAAGGACAACTAACATGATAATCAGCGAATAAATTACTTATCCTAGACTTAGCTAACACGGTTGCTTTTTAAAAAATAAGTAGCCTAATGTTAAATTCAGCTGTGTTGTGACTGATTTCATTTCTGCACGGAAGCTTTCTACAGTGAGCCGATGCCAGGGATACTTCAGCCGGGTTATCACCAGTGAGAATGTGAACTACGGCTGACAACAACAAAGTGATAATAGGCTAGCCTACGTTACGTTTAGGACACATCCGACTAATAATAACGTAATTATTAAGCTTTTTTAGACTTATCGGTGCCATCATTTTAGAAGGAAATGCTTACTTTTTAAAAAGGAAAAGTTAAGGGAATATATTTCTTGCCTTAAAAAATCCTAAGGGAAATGGTAGATAAGGCGTTTTGTGCAACACAATGGATTTTAAGGGATTACTTAAGTAAAATTAAACTCTTAAGGGACATATTAAGGCCCCACTTAAGAAAACCCTTAGATAACATTTAAGGATTTTTTTTATGCAACTCACTTAGCTTTAAGGGATACTTAAGGGTAATTATAAGGGATAACTTAACTTAAGGTGTTTTGTGCAACCGGGCACCGAGCCTGAAGATGAAATTTGAGATCTTATGTTGTCAATTTTGTCTATGAAAAAATTCTGAAACACTTCACAGGTTTTAGTAGTGGACTCAAAGGTAGTTACAGCAGCAGTAGAAGGATTTAAGATAGAGTTAATTCTGTTGAACAGTATTTTAGGTCTGTGGGCATTTTTAATAATTAGTTCAGCATAATACTGGGTGCATTAAGTAACACGGTGAGAATGCTCAGAGTCAGCACTGAGCGGATTTTGAATCACTTAACGTTCTGCTCTACGTGAGTGCTGAGCAACTGTCAACAACCGTCTGAGTACTGACAGCTCCGTCAGCAGAGCGCGCTCACATACACACAGGCCTACACACACTGAAGCTGTATTTTTCAATGGAAATTATTCAAAGTAGCACCAAAATGATTGTGTGACAGTCAAATTTACTTTATTTAACACGTTGGTTTTACCATTAAATCGCTATTTTATATTACGATGTGTATAATCGTCCGTGTACTTGGGTCCATGGGTAACGACGTACTTCCGTATTGCTCCTCTCTGATCCATATCCAAAGGTGCTCAGCTACGCTCTGAGCGGCTCAGAGTGAGCGAAACTGAGCAAGCCATTAAGTGCATTCTTCGCTGTGAAGAGTGAAGCTGAGCCGCTCAGTTACTTAACGTGCCCACTGTATTTTAGCTGACTTAAGAGCTTTGGTAAGTCTTTAAGCAATCTCTTAAAATGCTGTACGAGACCTGGAGTTTATCTTTTTTCCATTTGCGCTCAGCCCTCCTACAAGTTTGTCTAAGAGCACGGGTGGAGTCATTCAGCCAGGGAGTACCAACAGCGTTAGCCTTGGGTCTTTTTAGTTTTAAAGGAGCTACACAGTCTAGAGTGTCAGAGCAGGCTGAGTTGAAGAGAGTGACTAGCTCCTCAGTGTTGGTGCAGGAGAGAAGGGTATCTGAGATATGAGGTAGGTGAGTGAGCATGAATGTGTTGGAGAAATGTGTGGCTGCGGCTGAGTTTATACATCGGATGAGGGAGTGGGGCTGGGAGGGTGTGGGGAGGGGACAAAACAAAGTGGATTCAAACACAACCATAAGATGGTCAGAGACACCAGTATCAACAATTTCAAGGTTAGAGACAGAGAAAACAGATGATAACACAAGATCTAGTGTGTGACCCTTCTGATGTGTTGGACCCGACACTGATTGAATGAGATTAAAAGAATCCACAAGGCATAAAAACTAATTGACCATAGATTTTGATGGGCAACAGATATGAATGTCAAAATCCCCTACAATCAACAGTTTATCAGAGTGAGAGGTCATAAGTAAAAGAAGATCAGAGAACTCTTGAATGAAGTTACTGTTAGTTTTAGGTGGTCTGTACACCAATGCACATAAAACAGGGGTAGTGACATTAATCTTAAAAAGTTGCACCTCGACGGGCATTAGGGTGCATCAAAATACACATTTCTAGCATATTGATCTGTCTGGGTGCTAAAAGTCTTCCATTTCATGTTGTTACAACACATGCAAAATATTTTTGCAATGCGTGGTGATCTAGAGGAGCAACGGCACATCAGCTTTTACGGCTAAAGGGGGTAACCAGCACCCATTGAAGGCAGCAGTGACAGTGTGCGCTCTAGACACTAGGGGGAGACTTTCTGCTCTGACTAGTTCTGACCGGTTTTGTCTCAGTCTGTTCATTAAGGAGCTAACGTTATTTCTCTCGTGTTCCAACAAGTTGTGCGTGAATGCAAAATGCAAGTACTCTATTCTGAATATTGATGTCTCTAAACTGTGCTAATTTTTATTGAGAGTAGCGCTGTACTTGTTGAATTTATAAATCTACATTTTCACCGACGTTAGGTCTATTTATTAGCTCAGCTAGCTACTCTGGTAGTACGGTAGCTAGCTACTCAAGTGTCCATCGTCTTGTTCTTGCCGAAGTTAGGCCATGTTAATATTTGTAGGCCTTATTATAATTTAATAATAACTTCACCCCTAGTGGTTTGAGACGTATCCGTCTCAATTACAGTATTCATGTTCATCTGAAATTATAAACTACAGCTTTAAGAAAACCGCGAAAATTTTGACGCAGTATTTTTTTAAAGGGTAGCCTCTTGCGAAAACCTCAGCTTCTCCAGTTACACTGCCGTGCAATAAATTAGGAGGGTGCTATTAGTAGCCCACAGCACTTACGACCCTCCTCTGGCTACAGCCACAGACTGTAAAATGCATCAAATGCACTGTTTATACACGCTAAGAAAATCATGTTCACGTATATGAACAATAATATTTTTTTAAAACGTTGTACAAATGAGTATTCGCCGTTTTCCCTTGCTTACTGTACTATATACAGTACCTGATCCACTTTCGGTTTAGAAGACACCTCATTTTTTGCTCCAAAATCTCTCGTATAAATATGTTTAAGAAACCAAGTACTTACCAGTATATTCAGCTACAGCTGTTTTCTCATGAACCCTGAAGAGTTTATCTTGTTATATTTCGCCAAAGTCCCGTACAGTCGACATTTCCGCAGTGACCACCCCTCGCACTGAGGGCTGAAATACGTTGCTGTATTGTGTGAATACACACGCGCTTTCGTACGTTCTTTTTTAAACGTATTTAAATACATTAGGCGACGTATGTTATGGTTATTATATATATACTGTATGTGACTATTCTGAAATAAATGAATGATACAGCTTCTTCTTCAGTTAGAACTTAAAACCATGGATGTGCAGGGAATATTTTTTTAGATATTGACATTTAAATAAAACTAGTAGAAACCAGGGGGAAATTGCCTAAAAAGGGCCAAAGTAAATAGAGTTAATGTATGACAAGGTATATTTGTAACACTATCCTTGTTTATCATTTGATTGTAGAAACCACAACTCTTTAATCAATTATTTTGTGTTTTTTCATGGTTACACCACTTTACATTTTCAGGCACTCTATTGCCTCAACGGCATCGCCCGCCACAGGATCCAGCTCTCACAAGGTGCGGCCCTCGCCCTTAGGCTCCCGCCCGAGCAGCCGCAGCCTGGTCTTTGGTCTGGGCGCCAGCATCACCAATGTGGATGGCATCATCACTGGCGCCAAGCTGCCAAGTGGTCGCCAGATCTTGCGGTGCATGCTGTACAACTGCGACGCGCAACTGCATGCTAAGCGACCTGGTTTGAACGGAGCCTTGTCGCGGTTCGAGGGGGCTAAGGTCGTCCTGGAGCAGGTGCGACCATTTTACGGCAAGGCCAATATCCCAATGGTGAGCGATTGGCGCGCATGCGACAAGATAGTGGCGCTTGTCGACGCCAACAACAAGCTGCGGCGCATTCCGCAGGCCAGGTGCTCCAGTGAGGCTACACTGCAATGGAGCGCAGGCTGGATGCCACATTCCCGCTGTGGTCTCCAAACGCAGAGGAGCTGATCCGCAATCCGGAGGACGTTGCTTTCCTGGCCAGCATGAAGGGAGACAGAGTGGCCACATTTGGCGCGTTCGATGCCAAGCTGCAATCCAAGGTGAAGCGGCGACAGGAGCGTGAAGCTGGGGCAGCAGCCCGGCAGGCACGCTTTACCAAGGAGCAGCAGGAGATGACTGTGACGTCCAGCATGGCGGTGTTGGAGAGCGAAAGTGATGAGGCTAGTGACGCAGATGAAACAGCCGCTCCACCGGCTGAGAACACACCATCCCGCGAGCGTAAGAAGACTGGCACCACAGCCTTCATTCCACCCGACATCCTCAGCCGGCCGAGTCTCGTTTCACTGGCTACGCGGTTGAAGATCACGCCGATGCAGCAGGCTGCCTTCACGCGCGGCCTAATCGCGGAATCAGGTGGCAATTCGGCAAATATCTCCACATCCTACGCGACAGCAGACCGATCGCGCCGCCAAGTGCTGGAGGCCATCAGTGAGGAACACCACAAGCAGTGGACACCACCTCCCATGTGCACTCTGCACTGGGACAGCAAGTTGACGCCGATGCTCAGCAATGTGCACCAGTTGGAGGAGCGTCTGACAGTGTTGGTCGGAGATGCGGAGAGACTCAAACTGCTCGGTGTGCCGGCATATACGAAGGGGACTGACGAGGCGTGCGGAACGATCATCGCCCGGCTGACGTGCAAGCTGCTGCAGGAGTGGTGCTGCGCTGACCAGGTTGTCAACATGGCATTTGACACCACCGCGTCAAACACCGGCCATCTCACAGCAGCCTGCATTGCCATCCAGCTCTCACTGGGTCGACCACTGCTCTGGTCCGGGTGCCGGCACCACATCGGCGAGGTGCTCCTCAGCCACATTTTCACTGATCTCAAGGTGGAGACGTCACGCTCGCCAGAGGTTACCTTGTTCACGCGTCTGCGGGACAACTGGAACCTGGTGCCGCATGAGTACAGCGGCCCATTGTCCTGCTACATTCCTGGCGACGCCGAACCACCGTTCCTGGGCAAGTTGCATGCTGAACTCACCATGTGCGCTGCAGGAGTGCTCGACTACAAGCGAGGCGACTACCGTGAGTTTGTGCAGCTGTGTCTTGTGTATCTGGGTGCAGCCGGTGCAGCGCAGACTCCAGTGACCTTCCAACGGCCGGGAGCGCTGCACAAGGCGCGATGGATGGCCAAGCTGCTCTACACTCTCAAGCTGGCCTTGATGGAGCAGCACATCGTGTTGCTTCCCCAGGGCACCATCACCACGCGGCAGCAAGTGCTGAAGATTCGGGCGTTTGCCAACTTCATAACGCACATCTACGCAACGTGGTGGCTGACCTGCGACACAGCCGTAGATGCCGCATGGAATGACCTCACACTCTACCACCACCTGTATGCGTACAAGTCTGTTGACAAGGGCATCGCAGCATCAGCGATCAAGGCGATGGAGCGGCACCTCTGGTACCTGACAGGCGAGATGCTGCCCCTGACACTCTTCAGCACCAAGGTGCCAGTTGGCGAGCGGCGTGCACTTGCGGATGCCATCTTGGAGCACAAGCCAGCTGATCTCCCCCTACGAGCCCCACAGCTGTGCTTTGGCACTGGCTTCGGCAAGCCGAAGTTTCCAGCCCTCTCGCCGACCACCAGCTTGGCTGACCTCGCCAACCCAGACTGCTGGTTCGGCATGCACCAGCTGCACGTCGATCCAGCATTTCTCTCACTCGAGGTAGAGGATTGGGCTACCAGTGCAGCATTCCAGGCGGGTGCGGTGAATGTACGTGCCATCACCGTTGTCAATGACTGCGCCGAGCGTGGTGTCAAACTCACGTCAGCAGCCAGGAGCGAGCAGCACCTGCAGAATGTGCTGCAGGCAGTTGAGCATGACCGCTCTAAACAGCCGAATCTTCGCTGCTGCAAGTGCAAGCTGAACACAGACCAGGACTAGGACTCTACGATGCTCGAGAATAATGAGTTTTTCTCAAAAACATTTTTCAATGATGTTCAATGACAATTTCAATGTTGTTCTCAAAAATTTTGTTCTTAAATAAATACAGTTTGTTCTTTAAAAAAAAAAATATTTCTTGCATTTTTAGAAATTGCCTTGTCAAGGAATTGGAGTTCTGAAAACACCCAAAAAGGCATATTTTCAAAATTTCACGTTGCGTTGCACCTCTAAATCTCAATGAATTTTCCGAAAACTTTGCAAAAGTCATTTCTATGTGCATTCGAACAAAATGCAACCCCAGACAGTTTGATATGTTGACATTAAATTTTTTACATTGCATTTTGATGCACCCTAACGGGCATAACTCTGCATTTAAAACATTTTTTTAAAACGGTGGCTAAGCCACCTCCACGACCAGTAGTCCATGGGGAGTTTAAGAAACTGCAGTGGGAAGGACAGAGATCACCAAGTGAGGTAAGATCACCAACGTTAAGAGGTTTCGGTTACAAATAAAAAGTCCAACTGACGAGACGTAAAGTTGTCATTTAAAATGAAGGTCTTGTTCGATAGGGACCGAGCGGTTATTAGGGCAAATTTGACTGGTGGGGAGTCCGGTATTTGCTGTGCAGCCCGTTCCAACGACGTATTTCCACAGAATTTTAACGGACGGAGATTTGCAGCATTTACTCTGCTGCTCAAAACACTTGCTTTAGCGGGGAAAGAGCGAGGTGTCCAGTGTATCGGGATTTGGTATCTGACAGAGATGTCCGCAGGCATCGTAGGAGGAGAAATGACAGTTATTTGACAGTAATGGGAAAATGTATTAATGACTATGACAGGTTGCCGGTGGGGGGGGGGGGGGGGGCTGTTTCGAGAGACAGTATCGGGGGGTGGCAGCAAAAGAGAGTGGCTTGAACCGGAACAGGAAGTGGAATGGCATATGGAGTTGTGTGTAAACAGTCATGCACGTGAGCTAATGAGGATGCCATGAAAAATGTTGGCAGAGAGCATACGTGAACCCATTCGGTTCAGGTGCAGAACGTCTCTATTAAAAAAGGCAGAGCGCTCCCAAAAAAGATTAAAATTATCAATAAAACCGTTTTGTACCTCACATTGCATTTGAAGCCAAAAGTTGAGGCTAAGAAGTCTACTAAAATGACCAATCCCGCGACCCACTGTGGGGATTGGGACCGGATATAAAAATATCTTTCCCACTGATCTTTAAAAAATTAAAAAGATCCATAAATTCCTGTTTAAGTAGCTTGGATTGTTGCTGGGGGATATCATTTGTGCCAATGTGTATGACGACTTTTTTAACCGTGGGATTCTGTGTCAAACATCAAATCGCCGACTTTAGCGCCTGGATAACAGAGAGTCGTTGCCGACTTCAACTTAATGTCCCTGATAATAGAGTCACCGATGATGAGCGTTGGAGGAGGCGAGGATTGCGACCTAGGTTCCCACGATGGAGATGGACCCCGGGAGCTACCCGTAGCCCTAGCCTTGTGATCAGGAGGTTGAACTAGTTGCTCAGAGCGACGGACTATGGGCGGTGGGCAATGCCGGGCTAGGGGCTGGGTACCTTTTGACAGCTCGGAGTGATGGGCTGTGGACGGTGGAGAAAATTTGGCTACAGACAGATTATGCCAAGGAGCGGAAGGTGGGGAACGTTGGGTCTGGCTAGCCAAAGATGGAAACTCCTGCAAGTCAAAGATGTTAAATCTGTTCACCAGTGGGATGTGTTTTGGTGGAGATGGCGAGAAAGGCGCTTACCACTACGCTTTCCCCCAGAGACAACAGACCAGGGCACCACTTGGCTGGGAGTTGAGCTAGCCAAAACGTTCGGTCTAGCTCCCAGGTGGGACCACAAGTCGTGGGACTGGATAAGGGCAGCCCCAGGACATGGAGCAGTGGAATTACGTAAGTGGAGGCCAAGGCACAGTGCTATCCAGCTCTCCAGCAGTGGCGGCAGTTGCAGGGCCCAGGCCTTGAGTCGAGGAGGAGCTCGTCGTCCTTTATCTGGTGAAGTACTGATATTCTTCCATCCAATTTGGCGATTTTCTGATCCCGGTGGCGACAACCCTCACAAGCCGGCAGAGAGGTGAGTGGAGGCATAGTAGGCAGTCCTATATTCAATGACTCTGTTCGTAAGTCAAATTCAAGTAAATCCAAATAAAATCCAAGTAAAATCCAAGCGTTCAAAAGGAGAACCTAGCTGCGGCTCTCAGGTAGCAAGCCAGCGGCGGCCTCGATTTACGTAGGTGACGGCTTCACCCCACCGCTATCTCCGCAACTCGAGCCTGCTGCTGCTTTTTTCTTTATCTTTACAAAACATGAATTCTATCCTTATCACATTTAGAGCACATTCACACAAGCATTCTGTTTTGAAGCTAAAAAGTCAGTGCAAAAAAAGATAAAATAAATTAAAAATCCAAATAAAATCCAAGAGTTCAAAAGGAGAACCTAGCTGTGGCTCTCAGGACAGTCTGACAGTCTGAAGCTCCAGTGCCCAGGGTCAGATGATGTATACGTATATGTAAAAACTGTTGTCATTGCCATCTTTGTTTCCTGCAGCAAGTAGCTTGTTTTAATTTTAAAAATGAAAACTATTGCTTTTAAATCCTGAATAATCTTTGTGGGAAGCAATGCATTTTTTTATATTTCTGAGATGCATTCTCTATCATTTCACATAAAAATCCCATATAATATGGTTTCATGACTCAGATTGCTACATTAATACAAGGTAGGCCATAAAGCCTCGGACTGAATTTGTAACTTAACCCCAGACATCGCTCTGTCGGGTTCCATCTGTGGGAGACATTTGCGATGGCGCTTAAGCAGCTGTTTATGCTGTTGTGGGTTAAATTGTGATTCTGATTGAAGAAAATAAGCTACAAGTAGCAAGAGGATGCAAACAGACTGTGTTAGTTTGGCTTGAATTAAAGTTAGCTGCACTGTTTGAACTCTGTTTATTTACTAGATAAAAGTGAAAACATTATATTCCTTTTTCATGGATCTGAAGAGAATTTTCCAACGTTCGGAGCTTATTCACCGTCACCATCATCGGATCATTGCGCTAGCTAAGCTGCTGGATAATACAGACCAAAATCATAATGAAAACTGTCTGGCAGAGACTCGAGTCATTATGACTTGGACTTGAGTCGACTCGAGTCACTGTTTTGACTTGCAACTTGACAGAAAATAAATTACTTGAGACTCGACTTGGACTTGGAAGTTAAAGACTCATGACTTGACTTGACTTGAGACATGATGACTAAAATTACTTGTTTGTGTTCATTTTATGTTTTCAGTTAAAATATTATATTAAATATAAAGTATTAAAATGTTCAACGTTGTCAATGTTCACATTACAAGTGTCAGTGTAACGTTACCCGGTAAGCAAGCGCACACTGGGAATGGCATTGTCAAGTATTATACTATAGACCAGTCATTCCCAAAGACTGGGTCGCAGGAGATTTTATTCGGGTCGCAAAATAAATTTGCAGAATTTCTTCCATAGTCTTTTTTTAAAGATTTAAATCTGCAGTGCACCTTTCAGCCACACGAGGGAGCGCGTTGTTATTTCTACCACACTCGTATTCGTATGTTCGTATTGTTCTGATAATTGCACGTATAACATTGAATCTAATATGAAAGGCTAGCGTACATTGTTTGTTTTACTGATGAGAGGAAACAACGAGAGCCTGCCATGTTAACTCTGCCTAAATGCACTTATTTTGTCTCAAGTATTAATGTGTATATTGTTTTACTGAAGAGAGGAAATAAAAACAATGAGATAACCTGTTAACTCCGCCTAAATGCATTTATTTGGTCGCATTTATAAAGTATTTAACATGTGTATATATTTTCAATAACACATGCATAAAACGAAGTTGTGATTTATCAAACATAATATCTCTTTGAAATGGCTGGTTTACCTATAAGGTGATGCGGAAATGGTAATAAAAATGGTCAGGAATGTTCATTTATGCACAAATTCGCTGTTCTCAGGATTTTGGGTCGCGATGGTTTGTCATTTTTTAAAAAGTGGGTCCCCAGAAAAAAAGTTTGGGAAACACTGCTATAGACTACGCTCCCTGTCAGTTAAGCTCCTCGCTACCTGATGTTTTTTTCAACGAGAAGCACTCGTTACACCCTCCCGCTCTAGACTATTTCTGGTTACCAGAGATTGTATAGTACTTGTGGTTACACACACACAGTATGATCAGATCAGATCATCATGGTGGCCGCGACTGTGCCAAGAGTCATCACTTTCGGATTCAAAAATTTCACATGTTAAGGAAAAAGATGAACTGAATGCAAGACCTGCTCATAAAAGATTTCTGACAGCCAGACTACAACATTAAACTTTGTTCATCATTTGAAGACTCGGATCTGTGTCTGTGAGGGCTGATGTTAGCTAACATTAGCCAGATACAATCTGTTCTCTCACAACTCCGCAGCTAGCTAACGTTAGCCTGATAGGCATAGGTGGCCTTTGCAAATTGGAGGCCCGTTTCAAAAACCAATTGGAGGCCCCCCTCCTCACACGACGTCCTGCTGAACCATGTTTTAAATAACACAACAAACAACGGTTGCAACTGAAATTATCCTACTCACTTTAATATCACGGTTTCTCATTTAGATTTACAACCTTTAGCTTTCAAAAATAATAATCATTGGACTATAACTACAACAAATGCTGCATCAAGCGCAATGCGCTCTTTTGCCACAAACACGCAGGCTATTAGTCCTATCTACGGTGCTAGCCTAGTTGTCAATGCCCCAATTATAGTATTCATATACTATATTTATCTGAAATACTATATTTTCTCTGCCTATTCATATTTCTCTGAAATTGTGAAATTGTAAACAACTTTAAACCCTCAAAATTCCAATGCAGGATTGCTACAGTGTCGCCACTTGTACATACATACGTTAGTTAACGTTAGCTACAGATTGGGGCTATATTCGCTAACATTAATGTTAGATACAGAAATGTAATCAGATGTTGAACCGGATTAATGTTAATTTACTGGTAACATTAGCCATGTTAGCCGCTAGCTAGTTTATCTGCATGCTAGCTAATTTAGCTGGAGAATATAATATATGCATACTGTGACTACAATTGGACATGTTCCGGAGTTTGAACCCCTTAAAGAAGATTTTGATTCATTCTTACCTGGAGCAATTTGAGCGTTGGCTGGCTGCAAATTAAATTAAAGAGGAAAAGAAAGCAGATATTTTCCTGAGTATTTTAGGTCCTACTGAATATAGTTTATTGAAGAATCTCATAGAGCCAAATAAAGCAGTGGACATGTCGTATTTACAGCTGACTGACACTCTGGCAAAACATTTCAAGCCCAAGCATATTTTAATTGCTGAGCATTTCAGATTTTACAAACGTTATCAGAATCAAGAGGAAACTGTGGCTGACTACATTCTTGTTTTGAAGTTCATGTGAGTTTGGCCAATTTCTTGATGATGCTCTCCGTGATCAGTTTGTGTGTGGTCTCGCCGGTGAGGCTTATCACAGACTGTTTTTGTCAGAGAAGGACTTGACTTTTAAGAAAGCCTGTGACATCGCCCTGGGACTCGAACTCGCCTTCAAGGATACGATGGAGCTATCGGGACACTCTGAACGTCAGAAAGTTCACAAGGTAAACCACTCAGGAGCTGCTACACATGCACAAAAGACACAAAAGAATAATTATTCACAGTCCCGCTACCAAGGCGGTACAACGTCACAGCAGCCCACGTTTAACAGGTCAAACCCAAGTTGTTACCGATGTGGGCGGGATAATCACCAACAGAGTCACTGCAGGTTCATTAATGAAAAATGTTACAACTGTGGAAAAGTAGGGCACTTACAGAGAATGTGTAGAGGTGCAAGACATACAGGGAGTGCCCATAAAATGACAGAGGCAGCACTGGAGGAGGACAATGCTGTTGAACTAGTGGAACTGTTCACTGTGTATACAGCTCAAAAAGGCAAAGATGGAGTTTATGTCACACTACAGTTGGCTGGGAAGCCAGTGTGCATGCAGCTGGACAAAGGAGCATCTGTCTCCTTAGTTCCGGAAGGCATTTACAGAGAAAAACTAATGGACTGCCCTCTCCAGCCAGCAGCCATCCGGCTCTCATCATACACTGGGGACATCATTCCGGTATTGGGGCAGATAGAGGTGGAGGTGAAATATGAAGGGAAAGAGTGGATGCTGCCCCTGGTCATAGTGAAAGGTGAGAAAACTGCGTTGCTTGGCCGAAACTGGTTGCAACAGATAAAACTGAATTGGGGGGAAATCTTCAATCTCCAGCAGGACAAGCAGGTAAGTCAGCCTACATTCACAGCTTTGCTAGAAGAACACAATGGGCTATTTAAAGAGGGCTATGGCAAGATACGAGGATTCCAGGCCAAGGTCAGAGTTCATGAGGGGACCATGTCTATTTTTCATAAGCCTCGCCCTGTGCCCTATGCGTTAAAGCTGTGGAGAGTGAACTGGAACGCCTTGAAAAGAATGGCATCATCTCTAAGGTGGGAAGAAGTGATTGGTCCTCTCCAATAGTAGTTGTTCCAAAGAAAGACAAGAGTGTGAGATTGTGCGGAGACTACAAAGTCTCAGTAAATCACTGTATTCTCCCGGAAGAATATGATCTGTTTGCCACCCTGGCAGGTGGTAAAGTTTTTAGCAAGCTGGATCTGTCTTTTGCTTATCAACAGCTGACGTTGGACTCGGATTCAGAACAATATCTTACTATCAATACTCACAAGGGGTTATACAGATACCATCATTTAGCATATGGAATTGCAACTGCACCAGCTATTTTTCAGAAAACAATGGACCAAATATTACATGGCATCGACAATGTTGTGTGCTTCTTGGATGACATTCTTGTCACTGCACCCACTTTGGAAGAACACTTGGTCATACTGGATAAGTTGGAAAAGTGTGGGGTGAGAATGAAGCAGAGCAAGTGTGAATTTTTTAGGGATTCGGTAGAGTACCTTGGTTACAAGATTGATGCTGAAGGCCTGCACCCAACAGAGAGCAAGGTGTTGAAAGCTATTGTCGATGCACCGGCGCCTAATAATGTCTCAGAACTCAGATCGTTTTTGAGTCTGCTTAACTATTATGGCAAGTTTGTGGCAAACCTCTCAACTCTGTTGCATCCGCTTCACCAGCTGCTGCAGGCTGACACCAAATGGACATGGTCTCCCCAGTGTGAACAGGCATTCACGATTTGCAAACACCGCTTACTACAAAGTAAGTGGCTGATGCACTATGATCCAGAGAAGAAGATGAGGCTTGCTTGCGATGCATCTCCATATGGAGTTGGAGCAGTCATCTCGCATGTCCTTCCCTCAGGTGAAGAACACCCAATTTCATTCGCCTCAAGAACTCTTTCACCCAGTGAACGTAATTACGCTCAAATTGAAAAGGAGGCTTTGAGCATAATTATTGCCGTAAATAAATTTCACAAGTTCCTTTATGGAAGGAAGTTCCAGTTCCTAACTGACCATAAGCCTCTGCTGACCATACTGGGGCCAAAATCAGCGGTGCCCACCTTCGTATGCAACGCTGGTCTTTAATACTGTTAGCCTATGACTACGAAATTGAGTATCGACAATCAGGTGACCATGCGAACACCGATGCCCTATCACGATTGCCCTGTGGAAGTGATTCAGACAGCCAAGATGATGGAGCTGTGTTCCAGGTGTCACTTATCGAGGAGTTGCCCCTCTCAGCTTCAGAAATAGCAGAGGAAACCAGATGAGACCCGGTTCTCTCAAAGGTGATGGACCTTACCCTGGCTGGTTGGCCGAACTACGTGACCGATGATGCCCTTCGGCAATACACGGAGAAGAAGGACCAACTCTCTACAGATCAAGGATGTGTGCTCTGGGGATCAAGAGTAGTGGTGCCACCCAAGTTTAGGAAGAGACTTCTATCTGAGCTGCATGAGGGACATCCAGGAATAACGCGAATGAAAGCACTTGCGCGAAGTTATCTTTGGTAGCCTGGCCATGGCCCGCTGAAAGGGCTGTGCAAACCTTTAAGAAGGCCTGGACTAAACAGGATGTTCAGTCGGTACCCACTCACCAGAGGCTTGCCTGTTTCCTGTTCAGTTACCGGAACACACCCCACACAGTGACTGAACGTACCCCGGCTGAACTGTTTCTGTCAACCTCGCACTCACCTGACATTGCTGAAAGCAGACTTGTCAAACACTGTGGTTAAGCACCAACTACAGCAGAAGAAGGCACATGACAGGCACGCAAAGCCATTCAGGTTTTTCAGTGAGGGTGAGAGGGTGCGTGTGCTTGATTTCAGACACCCCAAGCGCCGGTGGACTTCAGGTGTGATTCTGCACTGCAAGGGTCCTTTGACCTACACAGTACAAATGGGTCATCGATAGGTCAGCGTCCACATAGATGATCTACTGTGGTCAAATACCCTAGCAGAAACCGATCCAGAGATGAACACCGATTCACTGGATCTGGCTGGACTTGATGAGACAGAGCCTCAGCGATCACCACAACCCCACCACATGCCCAGGTTGAGCGGAAGTACCCGGTTCGCCAGCGGAATCCACCTCAAAGGCTTGATCTTTGAGTGGAGTTGAAGCAAGACTGTGTTGTTCTAAAAAGTCACACAAAAAAAAGACAGTACACAGGACATTGTTTAGAATAGCACAGTTCCTGTTTCGGGGCAGAATAATCCCCTAGACTTGTGCTGGGCTTTGATTAGTCGACATCAACCCAGTAGTTTAGGTATGTTCATGTTTTGTATGCATTTTATTTTGCATGTGAAGAACAGCATTTGGTTTTATTGGAAGTTTAAAGCTATGGGGGAGGAGTGTAATATATGCATACTGTGGATTGCTAGGTTTGTTACTAAGCAGTAATGGTATACAGTAGAGCTGATTACGACAGCCACTATTTACCTGTCATGCGCTGTGCATTCCGGTTGTTCCCCACCACAAGTCAGGAAATAAACAACTTACTTCCACACCAGATCCAGCTTTTTTTTCTGTGACTATTACAGAGAAGATTGACCATGTAACATTAGCTAGCCTAGCTAGTGTTAGGGATTTGTAATCATTGATTGTGGTCGTATACGAGACGAGCAAATCTGTGCAGAATGTATAGCTATTGTCGTGGATTTTTCCCTTTCAACCCACAGTGAGCAAGTCTGTTCAAACAGAACCACAACAAAACCATGTAATAGAATAAGAAAAAGAATTTCAGTTTATTTGAGATAAACTCAGAATGAGAGAGAGTCTCATCAGAATCTCTCTAACCTGAGGAGCAGCATACAGAGGAGATTTATACACAATCTATCATTGCTTTACTGATTTGCCACAAGGGGCGGTTTCTAAACATACAGAGACAAGGGTATCCATTTCTTGGTGTTTAGTCTATCAATAACCTTCAAACCACGTAACGAAAACATCTGCCTGTCTCTGCAGATTGTGAAGGAGAGACACAGAGGGAGTGAACCACGGCCTACTCAGTGTTCACAGAGAATACATTGTTTAATTACTCAATATATAATTGATCTATTATATTAAATGCTTAATGATAATCATGTGATTGTCTCTATGTTAATACACACACATTGTAAAACAGAAAATTCCTTCACATTTCCCTCCTTTTATCATTTCATGATAACAAACAATTTTCTGTTACAATCTACCTAATACAATCTACGACAATGTTTAGTAGCCTATAACGTTAGCAGGAAAGGAAACTTACTTTTTTATTTACCAGCCACAGCACCTGGTGGATTACCTGCCACTTGTACTGTTTTACCAGCCAAAGCTAAAGATTTACCAGCATGTGGCTGGTGTTAATTTCCCTCCCTGCTATAGTAAAATGATTGATATCACTAATGTAAAACTACATTTTAACTAACTTATCCAAAACAGAAGGCTATAACAAATGCCACTGTAACGGACCTGGTGGTAGGACGCAACATGCCTCTTTCAATCACAGGCTGTGTCCGAAACAGAGCCCTATCTACTGCGCCCTGTCTCCTGCAAAGAGTGCACTGGCTGTGTACAAAGAGTGTGCTGTTTAATGTGCACTGTTTAGCAGGATGCGAAAAATATCCGCTATACTATTTCCAAACCATACTGTGGAAGTGTCGTAAGCAGGTCATAAGACGTCCCACCAGTGTTGCCATGTCCGCGGTTTTACAGCTAAATTGCGATACTTTCAAAGTGCAGTCACTGGTAAAAATGAAAAGTCGCAAAGCACGCACTTATTTTAAAAAGTAAAAACATGATGATTTCGATTTAAAATACGGTTTCGGTTAAAAATAGCCTATAAATTGGCTAGTTTTGAGTCGCCATTTGGCTGGAAAGTCTTACAAGATCTGGCAACCCAGCGCCCCACTCTTGCGCTGCCATGTCACGTGTTATTTTTGTTGTATTTGAAGGATAACGTCAGCGAAGCTGCGCCACATTTTTCAAAAACGAAACTTCACGTCATATTCATGTGACCAAAATGTTCGTGTACTTGTGTGCTCCCGAATGTACTCAGCGAAACCCCGGAAGTGTGTCATCCGGGTGTTTGAAGTATACTGCAATTTGAAAAAAAATTGCGTACTCTACGACTTTCTCGCCCTACCTACTCACCAAGGCTACTCAACAGTGTGGAAGAGTGCTGATTCGGACACGGCCACAGAGAACCAGCATTTCCGACACTTCCTGTCTGTGGCTGACTCCATGTACCTGCCTGTCTGTCGCAGGACAATGACCTCAAAGGTAGAATCCCTTGTTGCAGAGAATCGAGAGAAAATAAAATTGCTTCTTGCTAGTGCAGACCATGTATCAGTTACAGTGGATATTTGGTCAGACAGGAGAATGCGTGGCTTTTTGGGAGTCACTGTCCATGTATTGGCAACAACTGAGGGAATTCAGCTGAATTTGTACTTGCTGGCCTCTAATAGATTCAAAGGAACCACATACAGCAGAAAGAATATCAGAAGCCTTCAAATCCATATTTGACGAATATGACATCAAACAAAAACTCGACTTTGTCATTTGTGACAACGCCGCGAACATGAAGCAAGCATTTAGTGTGTGCTTTCCACAAGAGGAAGATGACGAAAATCTGGACGATGCGGAGTTGTGGGAAGACCTATCGAGGGGCGAACAGGAAACTGTGGACCAGGTGCTCACCAGAGGAAGCCCTAAACGTCAACAATGCTTTGCCCACACGCTGCAGTTAGTTGTTGGTGACAGTCTCAAGGATGCAAGGATTATGAACAGTGCCTTTGCAAAATGCTCCAAATTGAGCTCTCTGCTGCATACATCTACCACCTTTAAAGTTGCATTTGAGGACAGGTTTGGGCAGTGAGGGATCCCTGCCGCTGTGAACATGCGGTGGAATTCAACTCTCCGCCAAATCAAACCAGTGCTCTCATTCAGCCATCAGGAACTGTGCCATGTTGTTCAGGGCACAGGCGACAAAGAGCTGGTCTTTTCAGATAGAGAGTGGAATCTAATGAAGGAGCTGTATGATGTCCTACAGCCATTTGGCGAGGCCACTGATCTCACACAGGGTGAGAACATTGTGACAGTCAGCCCCGTTCTCCCCTGTGTGTTATCCCTAAACCACCATTTGGAGAAACTAAAACAGCAGGTTCGCTTCCTGGGAAGCATGGTCAAGAGCCTCCAGGGTTCGCTCAAGAAGAGATTCCGGGGGATCTTTGTTAACGTCAGAATGTCAGCAGCAGCACCAGGAGAAGAATCACTGCCATTCGCAGACCCATTCTACATAAGAGCAGCTGTCCTGGACCCAGCGTGCTCAATGATGTGGCTTCACCATGATGTCCTTGTCAACGATGACCCGAATGAAGTTGCTGGCATGGTGAAAGGTCAGTGAATTTATGTATTTACAACCTTCCATAGTCTTAGGTAATGTATTAATGTGTCTTTGCATCATAATGATCAAATTGTCTAAGATGAACATTGAACATGTTTTCATTCACAAAGCTGTAGCAGCAATATAAACAATGTTTAGAGCCTTTTATACAAGCATGTCAAACTGAACTATATAGTAATTAAAGGGGAAGTTCACTTTCTAACACTTCTGGGCTTATTTTCACACCTTCCTGGGCGTTTGTATGTACCCCAGTTTTTACGTTGATTCCTTAAATATATACGATAATCAGTGTAGACAACCCCACCCCCCACCCCCACCCCATAGACACCCCATTCAACATCAAACTTCATGTTATATAGGCTACATTGTGTAAACACATGTCCCTGCTTCCCATGACTAATATCGCCCTTCTAATTCATGTTTTGGCTTTTTTTCCCAATTAGTTATTTTGTTAAGTTAATATTTACCGTTGTTGGGTTAATTTTTGTTTAAGTTTCATGGGTTGCTTTCACTGATTATTGTATGTATAAATATTGAAGGAACTGTCTGGGGTGCATACAATAGCCCAGGTAGGTGTGAAAGTGAGCCCAGAAGTGTTAGAAAGTGAACTTGCCCTTTAAAGGAGCTACAGATCCTTTCCAAAAAATTAGAATATCATGGAAAAGTTTTTTTTTTTTCCATAATTCCATTCAAAAAGTGAAACTTTCATAGATTATAGATTCATTACACACATTTCTAGCCTTTATTTGTTTCATTTTTCATAATTTTGGCTTACAGCTCCAGAAAACCCCCAAAACAGTATTTCAAGAAATTAGACTAGTGTGTCGAAAATCAGCATTTACTTCAGTTATTTCAGAGAATGAATGTTTTAGACTGAGTGTCACACTATCATCTAATTTACTCAAAACACCTGCAAAGTTTATCTCAGTTTGGTTCCTGTATGGGGAAGACTGCAGACTTGACAATTGGCCAGAAGACCATCATTGACACCCTCCAGAAGATGGGTAAGCCACAAAAGGTCATCGCTAAGGAGGCTGGCTGTTCACAGAGTGCAGTGTCCAAGCATATCAATAGAAAGTTTAGTGGAAGGGAAAAATGTAGCAGGAGAAGGTGCACAAGCAAAAGAGATGACCGTAGGCTTCAGCGGATTGTCAAGCAAAGACGATTCCAAAATTTGGCGGAGATGCAGAGGGAGTGGACTGAGGCTGGAGTCAGTGCTTCAAAAACCACCACGTACAGACGTATCCGGGACATGGGCTACAACTGTTGGATTCCTCGAGTCAAGCCACTCCACTCATTCTCTGAAATAACTGAGGTAAATGCTGATTTTCGACACACTATTCTAATTTCTTGAAATACTGTTTTGGGGGTTTTCTGGAGCTGTAAGCCAAAATTATGAAAAATGAAACAAATAAAGGCTAGAAATATTTCACTTTGTGTGTAATGAATCTATAATCTATGAAAGTTTAACTTTTTGAATGGAATTATGGAAAAAAACAACTTTTCCATAATATTCTAATTTTTTGGAAAGGATCTGTATATGTAACATTGACACCGAGCGTTTAAAATGGGTACTGCAATCCAAATTCACAATATTGGAGAGAGTCGAAACACTGAACGAACACGAGCGCAAGACGAGCCGAGCGCAACATTATATTTTGAGACGAGCTTATTCTATTTTGACAATGACAAGCGACGACGGGTCCTACGCTGTAAGTTGATCAGCTAATGTATACATTTGCAATTTGTTTATTATTTATTGTTTGCAAATTATAAACCAGCTCATGTGGATTTTTTATAACTCTGTCAATGTTAGCTAGATGCATGGCTGGCTATGTTTACGGTCACACAGATATAAGCTAACGTTAGTGGTATGTTTAGCGAGTAACTATATACATATATATATTTAAATCTTTAGCTAGCTAGCTAAATGGAAACGATGTTGAACTTAGCTTAGGCATTCGTAAATCGGCTGTCGGAGTGCCGGAGTACATCTGGTTGTTCGTAATGGGCAGTGGACTCGGAGTCAACTCGGAGAATAGTGAATCACACAGGCCAAAACAAATACAGACGTTCTGACCCGGAATGTAAATTTCAAAAAAGAACATACTGGCTGTAGCATTGTTGTCAGAGAAGCCAGTATTTCGACTTAGCATGTTTCCTTAATCTCTGATGACATATCATGGTCATTTTATGATTTAGTGCAGTAAATTTGTTACATATAGCTCCTTTAAATTAAATTAACTTTTGCTTTTTGTCTTTGTTGTCACCTACGTGTGGTGCCATCTTACGAAACACTCCCGAGTCCCGAGTCCCAAGATTTGGAGCAGCAGGTGGAAGACAAAAGCTATAAATGCTGTGATGCATTGCATTGGACAATTGTTGTACAATTCTCTATGTATACTGTATCTGTTTCTATCAAATAAACATGAAAATGAAAAAAAAAAATGAGAGCACTGGGTTATTCTCAGAATACAGAAACCGCCGCAAGCAGGACACAACAAGAAGTCCAGAGACACAGTTGAATAACTATCTTGGCCTTTGCAGTGGGCAGGGTTGTCTCTCATTTTGGGATACAAATAGGAACACCCTCCCGGCACTTTTTCCAGTTGCAATGAGAGCGCTTGCAGTGCCAGCATCAAGCGCCCCAGTTGAGAGGGTCTTTAGCCATAGTGGAATCATTATGAGGCCACATCGTGCTTGGCTCGGAGACAAGACCCTTTCAAATCTCATATTTTGCAAATGAAACAACTTGTAAAAAGGAAATGTTTACGAATTTGCCCATGGTTACACCTGCCGTTTCAATATGATCTTAGTCATCCGATCACACCAGGTTGCATTAAAGGGGACATGAAGCACTCGATAAAGTGGCTCTGTTTCGTTAACTTTTTACCTTAAATTAGATATAACCGTGCGTTCAAATCTCAAACCGACCTGTATTTGCTGGAAAAAGAGGTTACAATTAGCTTTTTTTCCACTAGGGCGCAGCCATCTTGGACCAACTGCGGTCATGACGTCACTAGGTTTATTGGTCTCAGCTGTTCAATGTATTACTATGGGAGAATAACTGACTTTCAGTGAGTTCAACGATGTATCGTGAGGAAAAAATAAAACAAAAAATGCACAGTCTTTTTGTATTGCCCCGAGATGCTCAAATGAGAATTACCGAACAAAACTTAATTTAAAACTTAATTTCCACGAACTGCTTCTGACCATACTAATGCTGTGGCCTGACGAGCTGGCAACTGCAGTGCTGCTGCATTGCCTTGATAAACGGTTTGCAGCGGCGCTGCAGTTGCTGGCTCGTAGTGGAAAAAAAGCAAATTGTAACTTATTTTTCCAGCAAATACGGGTCGGTTTGAGATTTGAACGCACGGTCATGTCTAATTTAAGGTAAAAATCTAACGAACCAGAGCCACTTTTCGAGTACTTCATGTCCCCTTTAAGATACATGTCTAGAAATAAATAAGCTTTTATAAAGTTATTTGTTTTTTGTTTGATTACACTTCACTGAATATCAATAATTATAATACAAATTCAATTCATTGTCATACTTTTTGAACAGGTTAGATAGATTGGCCAATAATATCATTATTAGACAGGTACTGACACTGTTTCTCTTTATAAAGACCGGATACTGCAGGTAAGACTGCAGTATCTTGGGGGGGAAAAAAGAAAAGTGACCTGACTTGGGACTTGACTTGACTTGCCCAAGAAAAAATGACTTGGGACTTGCTTGTGACTTGGATAAGTGGGACTGGGTCACATGTCTGCTGTCTGGTTTAATTAAGAAACCGAATCAGAACTGAGTTTTGTCAAGGCGAGGATAAAATAACATTACTGTGTGGTTTTCATACGGATGAACAATGATAAGAGACAGCTAAATTGGCATTCTAGGTTTCAGTGACTGATTAGCAATTTGTAGCCACTTCTATTGAATCCAGGCTATGCTATGCTAGCTTGGCTGTAAGGATTTATTCTGTTAATTATATCAAATTGGTTTGGGACATTTTATTTGATCTCATTTCTGAAAAATGGCGTTGCTAAATAATACAGGGATAAAGGTCAATGCTAAAATATCTTTGATTAAGAGCTCTCTGTTATCTATAGGAATTGTAAATGCAGGTCATTGTGAATGCGTGTGATGTTTTAATGTTAGCTAATCGTTACTTGGGTTTTTTTCAGCCGGCTTAGCTAGAAACTGTTTCAACATTAAAACGTAATGTGGCCACTTAAGGTACTTTATAATATTGAATTGTGTCAGAATGCACACTGGATTAAGCTGAATTGAGTTATTACTGTCCTGACCTAGGTTACTACTGTGAATAAATGTTATTCTGTTACTTTTGTTTGGTTTTGTTTGTTTGTTTTGTACTGGTTTCCCCTAGCTATCAGATAAACACTGTACTTAAGGTATTCCTAATAAGTGATCACTATTGCTGTACTATGGAGCATATTCATTAGGTGGAGGCGCAGCGCTCATTTATTATAGAAACCACATTTAGAATTATTGTATTTTATTTTACATGTACAAGTACATTTATACCCAGTTCATAGTTCAAGTTGCAACACCTGCCCAAGGCCTTAGCACTGAAGAACCCAGGTCCCATATCTCTCTTCAAATAGGTAAGCCAGTTTACACCATCATTGTGGAGAAGTGGGGTCACATATATATATGAATGTGCAGTCATGATATCTGATCAAAAAAACGTGATAATTTAAGAGATGACAGGGCCAAATTACATGAAATAATTTAGAAGAGACTGGGTAGCATTGATTTGGAATAGAGCTAGTTTAATAAGTGTGAGCTACGATAAGCAATACTGTTTATTGTAACTTGGCCTCATTTTGATATCAATACTTTTAACAGCAGACTTAGTTTTTGCAAGTTTCAATTAATCATTTACAGACACTGCTTTGTAGGCTATGCGTGAGTAACTTGGCATTTTTTTACATTGGAAACTTTTTTTTTTGATCAGATAAATAACATACAAGAGAGAGAGGATAGGTGGGTAAACAAATACTCAATGAATCACAGTGATGGGAAATTGGAAATTGAGCCTATTGCTTCTTGTATTTTGACCCAATTTTCTCTGTCATCAGTATTGTCATCAGTATCACTGTTGACTCTGAGGAAGACGCAAGTCGAAACATCAGTCAACCCCCTGCAATAAACGTGCAGACCTCCAATGAGTGCTCCAGTGCTTTATTCCGGGTAGTCCACTAGAAGTGCCCAGGTAAAAGCCCTTTTTGTACCATTGTCCGTCATTTGTTGAGCACCAAATCTCTCCTGTGAAACTTGGCTGAAGCACGTTGGACTTATCTTTTGGGATCAGTATTATCATCTCTTAAATTATATGACATCTTTTCAAACATTAATACATGTCAGTCATACTTCCCCATTCATCGCTGTGATATTCTTCCAGTTTGTTACCATCAGCTGTTTTGCACACATGCACACAGAAGATATTAACTTTTTTTTGGTATTTACTCCAATAATTCCCTTCCAGGTAATTTAAAATGTATATTTTGGGGTCTAAGGGCACCGGTTTATCAATAATAGTTGATAATGTTTCCACAACCATTGTCCAAAATCATATTAATTTTGGGAATTTCCTAATCCAAATGAGTTGGCCTTGTTCTCCCTTGCAGTGCCAACATACATCATTATCTGTTGCCCCCATTAGTTAAAATTTTCTCGGTGTGAAGTACATGCGGTGTATAAACTTAAAATTAATTAATTTGTTCCTTACGGAATTTGAAATTTTATTACATTTACTCCATATATACTGGCCAAAAAAAAAGTCGCCGTTGCACCTGTCATGCATAGTGCCCACTGTACAAGCCTCTGGAGGCAGTGTTATGATCTGAGGTTGCTTCAGTTGGTCAGGTCTAGGCTCAGTAACATTATGCAGCAATAAAATGAAGTCAGCTGAGTACCTGAATGTACTGAATGACCAGGTTATCCCATCAATGGGCATATTACAGGACGACAATGCCAAGATTCATCGTGCTCAAATGAAAGAGTGGTTCAGGGAGCATGAGGAATCATTTTCACACATGAATTGGCCACTAGAGTCCTGACCTTAACCACATTGAAAGTCTTTGGGATGTGCTGGAGAAAACTTTACTCAGTGGTTTGACTCTCCCGTCATCAATACAAGATCTCTGCCAAAAATTAATGCAACTCTGGATGGAAATAAATGTTGTGACGTTGCATAAGGTTGTCGAAACAATGCCACGACGAATGTGGGCCATAATCAAAGCTAAAGGCAGTCCAACAAAATATTAGAGTGTGCAAATTTTTTTTTGGCCAGGCAGTGTACAATGACATGGTATAAATACACAAGCATTTCACATTTTTTTTGCATTTGAGTGAGCAGGGCTTTTTTGGCATATGATCGGGCTATTGTTGGGTTTATCTTGTTGCCTTTATGACGGAATAGGATTTTTTGGTGATAAAAAAATATATTGATGATCTCACACATAGATGCTATTGTCCACTGTGTCACGCATGGGTGGGTATAGTTGCAGGCAAGACTGGGTGGGGGGTTGCTTGTTAAATGGACTTGCTATGTGACAATTAGAAACTCCGTATTCGGCAAAGTTGTCACGAACCGTGTACCAATAAAGCTAAAACACGGAGTTTGTCGTTTCCACTCATAGTTTGGTTGCAGGAGAAGTGAATATCTGAGTTGAGCAAAATCTTGGCGCCGGGGCCATGGCCACTAGGGGGTCTGCGCAAAGGGGCTAACCTTTGGTTCATTCAGTTCAAAATGTTAATTAAAAATTATGAAACACTGGCACATCTTGGCACCAGATAAAACATTAAAGAAAACATTTGAACACACCCCTCTATTTACCCAAAAGAGGGCAAAAAATATTAGAGATATACTAGTCAGAGCTGATGTCAGTACACCAGAAAAACAAGTTTTTATTCAAGGTAGTTTTCCCTGTAGAAGCTGTGTTCCATGTAAATTAGGGCGAGCCCAATGTTTGTTTAGGTCGGGACTTGTTAAAACACGATTTTCGACCGTCTCGTTCTCATTACATTACAGGCATTTAGCAGACGCTCTTATCCAGAGCGACTTACACAACTTCTTATTACATTTATCCATTCATACAGCTGGATATATACTGAAGCAATTCAGGTTAAGTACCTTGCTCAAGGGTACAACGGCAGTGTCCTTCCTGGGAATTGAACCTGCAACCTTTTGGTTACAAGTCCAGTTCCTTAACCATTATACTACACTGCCGCCCACTTCTCCACCGTTAAAGTACGGATTTTCAAAAGATTTGGCAGGGTAACTCATATTAGTTCAGCAGTTTTCATTTGGTGGGATACATAAAATGATCTGCATAAAGATTAAGACTTTTTTGTTCACAAACAGCTCAAATTCTACACCACCAATTGCTAAACAACAAGACTAGGGGCTCTATTTTAATAAACCAAACGCAATGGTTAACGCAAGAGTAATCGCTTGGCGGTATCGCTCTGAGGGCGTGTCGGCGAGAAATTTGGTAATTTCATGACGGCAATCTTGGCGCACCTTATGGCGGTATTGCTAAAAGGCTGGGTTTAAACGTCAAAGGTGTGTCTCTATGGTAGCCAATCAAATTGTTGTTCTCATGCTTTAAAACGCAATCGCGTTGGAACGCAATCGCTCCATGCAATTTCATAATGAGCAACCCAAACGCACTGGACCGTCAACGACAAGATTTTCCGCACAGGAATCAGACATACTTGCAACAGAAGTACAGGCTAGGACTGTAGTAATTTATGGACCACAATCCACACCACCTCGTCTCCCAGAAGTTCGGAAGGCACGGGAGGAGGTGACGAATGCATTAATTAGCCTACATTAGGTGATGTAGGCATAATTATGATTCAAATGGTAGGCTTATGATTCAACTGTGTCAATGTGTAATTTATATATTATAGGCTAGTGGCCTACATGATCGCAAGTTTCTTGTAAGCTGTCCTGTTTTATTCTAGTAGTTTAAATTAAAATTAATTAATTAATAATAATTATAGGCTATTTGTTCATTAAATGGAAGTGTAATGTTGGCATCACCTATAGACACTACATAGAACTACATGACGAATAAGTTACCAAATTGCCAGAGTCTATTGCGTTTCCGCTAAGAGGTGGTTCCAGCTGATCATAACGCAATGGGTTTTCGTTGGTTCAAATTGTCACTGAGCCGAAAGTATTTTAGAACACGCCCCCGACAGCGCCACCCATCCCACTGCAGCGCAACCGAAAGGATGTTATGTTGAGAATTTGTTGATCCTAGCGGTATTGCTGAGAAACGCCATAGCGCCAGTTTTAAGACGTTGATGCTGTCAACAAGTTTGCGTTTGACTATACCGTCCCCTTGCGCTGGTTTGAAAATAGAGCCCTAGGTCAACCTAGTGCATGCCGGGCGCTGGAGGTCTTGCCTCAGTGATGGCTCTCTCACCCTAGCGCAATAAGCAAGCTATTCCGCTAGTGGTGTCGCATGTAGCGTCAAGGTTCCTGCCTGGGAAGTACTTGTGTGGAAATATTACGTATACACACAGGAGGGTGCACACGTGCAAACAATGCAGTCAGGGACAACGTTTGTGTTCCAGTCCACCTTGACCGACTGGGGTTATGCGGGTTTTGTTAAAGGGGTAGTAAACACTATCCGTTCACTCGGCTCCTTCAGATTCAGCTAGAGAGTGAAATGTGAAATTGTATGGTAAGTGACTGCTACTAGCTAACTATCAATTAATGAAATAACGCTGCTTGTTGTGAGGCTGGGTAGCTAGTTAGCTAAACCGACCGATCGATCAGCCATTATGCCTAGCTACTGTTAGCAACAAGCAATATTTCCCCATACGTTTGGAGCGACGCGGTCGTTCATCTGTCATGACAGTGCGTTTACAAACAAGCCTCTGCTAAATAAATCCCGTTAGTGACGACTATGTAGCCTACTGACTTTATTTTGTGGCCATGCTGTGGAGGTGTACCACAGATGAGTCAAGTTAGGTGAAGCACTGCAATGTTAGCCAGAAGTCAAGATATTGTAAACTAGTTAGCTAGCTAGCTATAGTGAGACTTTATAATTACGAACGTTTTTAGGATTTTGACTGTTATTTTTATGTAATGTAATGGGAGTATTGATTTGGCAATATTGTTTCCTATCAGTGGGCAAAATGCACCTTTTAGTTGTTTCCACAGTCTAAGACCACAAATGGTAAATGAGGTTAAAAATATTAGTCAGCCATGGTTTCACACGCATCCTATGCGCCGAAGACAGCTAGCAAAAATGGTAATATTGACTTTTTGCCAAATAACGTTATAGCTTTGCATAAAATCAGCGCCATTGACCGTCTATAGGACTCAGTTTGTAGCAGGAGAGCAGCCACTCTTACTTATTGCCATGTAAGCAATCGGTGAATTGCAGTTTACTTTTCTTAAGATATTTGAAGTTAAAAAAGTGTCCTTCATCCATTTCAGCTTCTGCAATTACAAGTTAATGTTGATTTCTTTTGAGATATTGAATATTCTGCCCCAGCATTGTGTGCACCTCTACTGTGATGCTACCAATCAGCTGTGCACGATATGAAAAAGTGGCATCAGTTGTTAGGTAACCGTGCTTACACACAAACACCGCAAGATCAGTATACTACCACCATTTACTCTGCCTATTTACATCACTTCTCGTGTGACTTTCAACAAGGTAGACATCAGTCAGTAAGCCAGTCAGTTAGCGACTCTCGCTCATCTAGGCTGGCCTGGCGTCCGGCAAAAATGTCATATCATATTGATATGAAACATGTATGTGTGTTGTACAGTTTTTTTAAGTCAGCCCCCGATATCTGGTTATGCGGCCCCATTGACTTAACATGGGGGAGACAAAAACTAGCCACCATATATGCTAATTAAAACTGCTTCACACGAGTAGTTCTTTCCCCGCTGCTATAAAACAGTTCAGCTCCACACCAACAGAACAGTACAAACTATGCTATCTTCGTGACAAAGCTAGGCAGAATATAATGCGGCTTGTCATCTAAGTTACACCAACAAACAACATCACGACGTTAGCTACACCGACCAGGGGTGCGTTTCCCAAAAGCATCGTCACCCCTAGAACCCACCAGACGCGCAAGCACAAGCACAAAGCGCACGCACACGGGCACTGCTGCGCTTCACTTCCGCTCCCATGTTAACGAATTGCCGCGGTTCTCACCGGCCACGCACGCACGGCAGGCGGGCAGACGGCTTGCGGGCGTGGAGCTGATTTTTCCGCTCCGGGCGGAATTTTCTGGCCATCCGCATGCGCAATCTCATAGAAATACATTGAATATGTTCAATATCTGCACCACATTTTAATGTTTTTCAACCTACTAATAGTTTTACAATTGTTATAAATTATTTTAATACATATTATATTTTAATATAGGCCCTAATGAAAATGGGAACAGAGACAATCACCATTGTCCATTGTGGGATGAATGAAGTTAAATCAAGTCATACATTTAGCATATAACCAGTTATTCTCATTTTATAATGCTTTTTCTTTATTATAGTATACATACATACACAATACACAGGTACTACATAATCAAAATAGCTGATTACCGTCTTAAATAAATAAATAATATTAAACGGACTTTATAAAGGAGGCATTGTCTCGTTTGCTACATTTAGCTTTTAAAAAACAACATTCTATATAGTTTAGATATTTGTTTTAATATAATCAAAAGTGTGATCAAAGCAGTTCATGGGGTGTAGCTACCCACATTCTTCTCCTCCTCAGGAGCATTTGGAGCAAGAGGTAAACCGTAATTGCCTTCCTCATGTTTACAACTCGTATTGAAACAAACAAAAAAACTACTATATTAATATTGCGAGATAAGGTAATCACTCAACTGATTTCGTTATAATGACATAATTACATTAGCTATAGGCTACGAAGTAAAAATCAAAAGTAGGCCATTTGCTGCCAGCCAGTGAAGACTTGTTTGTTGGTCTGATTCATGTGTACTATTTTCCCATGTACTATATATTGACAGTATGCAAGTTTTCATTTTAATTAACCTGTCAAGCAGTAAGACATATGTAATAGCAATATTTACTTATCCATTATTAAGCGAAGCTCACAAATCCGGAATGTAGACTGTTTGGTCACGCACGTAATCAATCTCTCATCCATTTTGCGTTCGCGAAGTTGGTCCGTTCAGTACCGCCCACTCTCTAGCTATTGGCTGCGCTTTGAAAGGTCAGCGACTGGAGGGGTCAAAGTTGAATTTGGTTGAACTTTGAGCGCTGCGCTTACCGCTGACCAGAGCACAAAGCGGAAAACGACTCTCCATTGATGTCAACGGCACTTGCCGCCTATGCGCGGCCAATGTGAAACCGGCGTAACGCCAGAAATACATGGGACACGGACGCGGCGCAACACGTAGGCGGGGCGGAGCAGGACGCTGAAGTTGGCTCCCGATTCGGAATTGCCGGTCCACCTTAAATCGGTCGCGAAAAGCGATTGTATGCTTTCACGGTCATCCTTCCGCTTTTTTCTCCACTAAATCTAATTGGCTCAACATTCTGATAGCCTAGTTGTGTGTGTGTATACATACATATATATATTTATTTATTTATGTATTAAGGATACTGCACCGTTTTGAAATAATCGCACTCCAAACTTCCTATGTCCACCAATGTAAATTACTGAAAAAGGTGAAATTTTGAATAGGATTTTCTTGCCAATTGTAGAACGTCTCAAACTTTTGACACTTGGGTATGACAGAAGAGGTCCTCCACTATATCTGACCCGAGTTGGGTGAAATATTACTGTAGCATTTTGAAATAATCCCACTTCAAACTTTCTATGTAATCCAATGTAAATCGACTGAAAAAGGTGACATTTTGAATAGGAGTTTCTTGCCAATTGTAGAACGTCTCAAACTTTTGACACTTCGGTATGAGAAAAGAGGTCCTCCACTATATCTGACCCGAGTTGGGTGAAATATTACTGTAGCATTTTGAAATAATCCCACTTCAAACTTTCTATGTAATCCAATGTAAATCGACTGAAAAAGGTGACATTTTGAATAGGAGTTTCTTGCCAATTTTAGAACGTCTCAAACTTTTGACACTGGGATATGAGAGAAGAGGTCCTCCACTATATCTGACCCGAGTTGGGTGAAATATTACTGTAGCATTTTGAAATAATCCCACTTCAAACTTTCTATGTAATCCAATGTAAAACGACTGAAAAAGGTGAAAGTTTGAATAGGATTTTCTTGCCAATTTTAGAACGTCTCAAACTTTTGACACTTGGGTATGAGAGAGGAGGTCCTCCACTATATCTGACCCGAGTTGGGTGAAATATTACTGTAGTATTTTGAAATAATCCCACTTCAAACTTTCTATGTAATCCAATGTAAAACGACTGAAAAAGGTGAACGTTTAAACAGGATTTTCTTGCCAATTTTAGAACGTCTCAAACTTTTGACACTTGGGTATGAGAGAAGAGGGCCTCCACTATATCTGACCCGAGTTGGGTGAAATATTACTGTAGCATTTTGAAATAATCCCACTTCAAACTTTCTATGTAATCCAATGTAAATCTACTGAAAAAGGTGAGATTTTGAATAGGATTTTCTTGCCAGTTGTAGAACGTCTCAAACTTTTGACACTTGGGTATGAGAGAAGAGGTCCTCCACTATATCTGACCCGAGTTGGGTGAAATATTACTTTAGCATTTTGAAGTAATCCCACTTCAAACTTTCTATGTAATCCAATGTAAATCGACTGAAAAAGGTGACATTTTGAATAGGATTTTCTTGCCAATTGTAGAACGTCTCAAACTTTTGACACTGGGGTATGAGAGAAGAGGTCCTCCACTATATCTGACCCGAGTTGGGTGAAATATTACTGTAGCATTTTGAAATAATCCCACTTCAAACTTTCTATGTAATCCAATGTAAATCGACTGAAAAAGGTGACATTTTGAATAGGAGTTTCTTGCCAATTGTAGAACGTCTCAAACTTTTGACACTTGGGTATGAGAGAAGAGGTCCTCCACTATATCTGACCCGAGTTGGGTGAAATATTACTGTAGCATTTTGAAATAATCCCACTTCAAACTTTCTATGTAATCCAATGTAAATCGACTGAAAAAGGTGAGATTTTGAATAGGATTTTCTTGCCAGTTGTAGAACGTCTCAAACTTTTGACACTTGGGTATGAGAGAAGAGGTCCTCCACTATATCTGACCCGAGTTGGGTGAAATATTACTGTAGCATTTTGAAATAATCCCACTTCAAACTTTCTATGTAATCCAATGTAAATCGACTGAAAAAGGTGAAAGTTTGAATAGGATTTTCTTGCCAATTGTAGAACCTCTCAAACTTTTGACAGTGGGGTATGAGAGAAGAGGTCCTCCACTATATCTGACCCGAGTTGGGTGAAATATTACTGTAGCATTTTGAAGTAATCCCACTTCAAACTTTCTATGTAATCCAATGTAAAACGACTGAAAAAGGTGAACGTTTAAATATGATTTTCTTGCCAATTTTAGAACGTCTCAAACTTTTGACACTTGGGTATGAGAGAAGAGGGCCTCCCCTATATCTGACCTGAGTTGGGTGAAATATTACTGTAGCATTTTGAAAAAATCCCACTTCAAACTTTCTATGTAATCCAATGTAAATCGACTGAAAAAGGTGACATTTTGAATAGGATTTTCTTGCCAATTTTAGAACGTCTCAAACTTTTGACACGGGGGTATGAGAGAAGAGGTCCTCCATTATATCTGACCCGAGTTGGGTGAAATTTTACTGTAGCATTTTGAAATAATCCCACTTCAAACTTTCTATGTAATCCAATGTAAAACGACTGAAAAAGGTGAAAGTTTGAATAGGATTTTCTTGCCAATTTTAGAACGTCTCAAACTTTTGACACGTGGGTATGAGAGAAGAGGTCCTCCTCTATATCTGACCTGAGTTGGGTGAAATATTACTGTAGCATTTTGAAATAACCCCACTTCAAACTTTCTATGTAATCCAATGTAAATCTACTGAAAAAGGTGAGATTTTGAATAGGATTTTCTTGCCAGTTGTAGAACGTCTCAAACTTTTGACACTTGGGTATGAGAGAAGAGGTCCTCCACTATATCTGACCCGAGTTGGGTGAAATATTACTTTAGCATTTTGAAATAATCCCACTTCAAACTTTCTATGTAATCCAATGTAAATCGACTGAAAAAGGTGACATTTTGAATAGGATTTTCTTGCCAATTGTAGAACGTCTCAAACTTTTGACACTGGGGTATGAGAGAAGAAGTCCTCCACTATATCTGACCCGAGTTGGGTGAAATATTACTGTAGCATTTTGAAATAATCCCACTTCAAACTTTCTATGTAATCCAATGTAAATCGACTGAAAAAGGTGAAAGTTTGAATAGGATTTTCTTGCCAATTGTAGAGCGTCTCAAACTTTTGACAGTGGGGTATGAGAGAAGAGGTCCTCCACTATATCTGACCCGAGTTGGGTGAAATATTACTGTAGCATTTTGAAGTAATCCCACTTCAAACTTTCTATGTAATCCAATGTAAAACGACTGAAAAAGGTGAACGTTTAAATAGGATTTTCTTGCCAATTTTAGAATGTCTCAAACTTTTGACACGTGGGTATGAGAGAAGAGGGCCTCCACTATATCTGACCCGAGTTGGGTGAAATATTACTGTAGCATTTTGAAAAAATCCCACTTCAAACTTTCTATGTAATCCAATGTAAATCGACTGAAAAAGGTGACATTTTGAATAGGATTTTCTTGCCAATTGTAGAACGTCTCAAACTTTTGACACTTGGGTATGAGAAAAGAGGTCCTCCACTATATCTGACCCGAGTTGGGTGAAATATTACTGTAGCATTTTGAAATAATCCCACTTCAAACTTTCTATGTAATCCAATGTAAATCGACTGAAAAAGGTGACATTTTGAATAGGAGTTTCTTGCCAATTTTAGAACGTCTCAAACTTTTGACACTGGGATATGAGAGAAGAGGTCCTCCCCTATATCTGACCCGAGTTGGGTGAAATATTACTGTAGCATTTTGAAATAATCCCACTTCAAACTTTCTATGTAATCCAATGTAAATCGACTGAAAAAGGTGAAAGTTTGAATAGGATTTTCTTGCCAATTTTAGAACGTCTCAAACTTTTGACACTTGGGTATGAGAGAAGAGGTCCTCCACTATATCTGACCCGAGTTGGGTGAAATATTACTGTAGCATTTTGAAGTAATCCCACTTCAAACTTTCTATGTAATCCAATGTAAAACGACTGAAAAAGGTGAACGTTTAAATATGATTTTCTTGCCAATTTTAGAACGTCTCAAACTTTTGACACGTGGGTATGAGAGAAGAGGGCCTCCACTATATCTGACCCGAGTTGGGTGAAATATTACTGTAGCATTTTGAAAAAATCCCACTTCAAACTTTCTATGTAATCCAATGTAAATCGACTGAAAAAGGTGACATTTTGAATAGGATTTTCTTGCCAATTGTAGAACGTCTCAAACTTTTGACACTTGGGTATGAGAAAACAGGTCCTCCACTATATCTCACCCGAGTTGGGTGAAATATTACTGTAGCATTTTGAAATAATCCCACTTCAAACTTTCTATGTAATCCAATGTAAATCGACTGAAAAAGGTGACATTTTGAATAGGAGTTTCTTGCCAATTTTAGAACGTCTCAAACTTTTGACACGTGGGTATGAGAGAAGAGGTCCTCCTCTATATCTGACCTGAGTTGGGTGAAATATTACTGTAGCATTTTGAAATAACCCCACTTCAAACTTTCTATGTAATCCAATGTAAATCTACTGAAAAAGGTGAGATTTTGAATAGGATTTTCTTGCCAGTTGTAGAACGTCTCAAACTTTTGACACTTGGGTATGAGAGAAGAGGTCCTCCACTATATCTGACCCGAGTTGGGTGAAATATTACTTTAGCATTTTGAAATAATCCCACTTCAAACTTTCTATGTAATCCAATGTAAATCGACTGAAAAAGGTGACATTTTGAATAGGATGTTCTTGCCAATTGTAGAACGTCTCAAACTTTTGACACTGGGGTATGAGAGAAGAAGTCCTCCACTATATCTGACCCGAGTTGGGTGAAATATTACTGTAGCATTTTGAAATAATCCCACTTCAAACTTTCTATGTAATCCAATGTAAATCGACTGAAAAAGGTGAAAGTTTGAATAGGATTTTCTTGCCAATTGTAGAGCGTCTCAAACTTTTGACAGTGGGGTATGAGAGAAGAGGTCCTCCACTATATCTGACCCGAGTTGGGTGAAATATTATTGTAGCATTTTGAAGTAATCCCACTTCAAACTTTCTATGTAATCCAATGTAAAACGACTGAAAAAGGTGAACGTTTAAATAGGATTTTCTTGCCAATTTTAGAATGTCTCAAACTTTTGACACGTGGGTATGAGAGAAGAGGGCCCTCCACTATATCTGACCCGAGTTGGGTGAAATATTACTGTAGCATTTTGAAAAAATCCCACTTCAAACTTTCTATGTAATCCAATGTAAATCGACTGAAAAAGGTGACATTTTGAATAGGATTTTCTTGCCAATTGTAGAACGTCTCAAACTTTTGACACTTGGGTATGAGAAAAGAGGTCCTCCACTATATCTGACCCGAGTTGGGTGAAATATTACTGTAGCATTTTGAAATAATCCCACTTCAAACTTTCTATGTAATCCAATGTAAATCGACTGAAAAAGGTGACATTTTGAATAGGAGTTTCTTGCCAATTTTAGAACGTCTCAAACTTTTGACACTGGGATATGAGAGAAGAGGTCCTCCCCTATATCTGACCCGAGTTGGGTGAAATATTACTGTAGCATTTTGAAATAATCCCACTTCAAACTTTCTATGTAATCCAATGTAAATCGACTGAAAAAGGTGACATTTTGAATAGGATTTTCTTGCCAATTGTAGAACGTCTCAAACTTTTGACACTTGGGTATGAGAAAACAGGTCCTCCACTATATCTCACCCGAGTTGGGTGAAATATTACTGTAGCATTTTGAAATAATCCCACTTCAAACTTTCTATGTAATCCAATGTAAATCGACTGAAAAAGGTGACATTTTGAATAGGAGTTTCTTGCCAATTTTAGAACGTCTCAAACTTTTGACACTTGGGTATGAGAGAAGAGGGCCTCCACTATATCTGACCCGAGTTGGGTGAAATATTACTGTAGCATTTTGAAAAAATCCCACTTCAAACTTTCTATGTAATCCAATGTAAATCGACTGAAAAAGGTGACATTTTGAATAGGATTTTCTTGCCAATTGTAGAACGTCTCAAACTTTTGACACTTGGGTATGAGAAAAGAGGTCCTCCACTATATCTGACCCGAGTTGGGTGAAATATTACTGTAGCATTTTGAAATAATCCCACTTCAAACTTTCTATGTAATCCAATGTAAAACGACTGAAAAAGGTGAAAGTTTGAATAGGATTTTCTTGCCAATTTTAGAACGTCTCAAACTTTTGACACTTGGGTATGAGAGAAGAGGTCCTCCACTATATCTGACCCGAGTTGGGTGAAATATTACTTTAGCATTTTGAAATAATCCCACTTCAAACTTTCTATGTAATCCAATGTAAATCGACTGAAAAAGGTGACATTTTGAATAGGATTTTCTTGCCAATTGTAGAACGTCTCAAACTTTTGACACTGGGGTATGAGAGAAGAAGTCCTCCACTATATCTGACCCGAGTTGGGTGAAATATTACTGTAGCATTTTGAAGTAATCCCACTTCAAACTTTCTATGTAATCCAATGTAAAACGACTGAAAAAGGTGAACGTTTAAATAGGATTTTCTTGCCAATTTTAGAACGTCTCAAACTTTTGACACTTGGGTATGAGAGAAGAGGGCCTCCACTATATCTGACCCAAGTTGGGTGAAATATTACTGTAGCATTTTGAAAAAATCCCACTTCAAACTTTCTATGTAATCCAATGTAAATCGACTGAAAAAGGTGACATTTTGAATAGGATTTTCTTGCCAATTGTAGAACGTCTCAAACTTTTGACACTTGGGTATGAGAAAAGAGGTCCTCCACTATATCTGACCCGAGTTGGGTGAAATATTACTGTAGCATTTTGAAATAATCCCACTTCAAACTTTCTATGTAATCCAATGTAAATCGACTGAAAAAGGTGACATTTTGAATAGGATTCTCTTGCCAGTTTTAGAACGTCTCAAAGTTTTGACACTTGGGTATGAGAGAAGATGTCCCCCACTATATCTGACCAGAGTTGGGTAAAATATTACTGTAGCATTTTGAAATAATCCCACTTCAAACTTTCTATGTAATCCAACGTCAATCTACTGAATAAAACTTTGAATTTTGAATCGGAATTTCTTGCCAATTTTAGTACGTCTCAAACTTTTGACATGTGGGTATGAGAGAAGAGGTCCTCCCCTATATCTGACCTGAGTTGGGTGAAATATTACTGTAGCATTTTCACATAATCCCTCTTCAAACTTTCTATGTAATCCAATGTCAATCTACTGAATAAAACTTTGAATTTTGAATCGGAATTTCTTGCCAATTTTAAAACGTCTCAAACTTTTGACACTTGGATATGAGAGAGGAAGAAGGTTCTATTTCATATTGTTCAATATGGCATGGTATGGGAGGAGACTGAATAGCAAATTAACCACCACTACAGGAGGAACCACGTCACGCCATAAATATGGCGCTTGTACGCCATCCGGCCTTTTTTTGTCTCAGTTTGAGCTGAGACTGGTTTGTATGGTACCCTTTAGAATTTCTTGCCTCTCCCTATTGCCTGGAGCTACATCCTGAACGGAGTATGCTTTCTGGGGCTTTCCCTCCCCAGCAACGCGGAATCACGGTTTGTTGCTGTTTGTTTGGCTACCATTACTCGGTAGAGTTGTTACCTTTTGTTAGGCAGTTCACTGCCGGTTTTCCTTGCAGAAGTAGATCGGGTTATGCCGATATCTTCTGATTGTATTTTGTCCTGTTGAGGCATTGAATTTTCTTTCTCCTTGTTGTTACTAAGAAAGGGAAAAGGGACCAGCCGGAAGTAGCCTCTGTGTCAGTGGACACACGCTACGTGAGGTTTTAGCGGTCTCTGGCGGCCCTTCAGTGCTACTGATTCGGGCCTACTGCTAGCCATCTGCGCCAGCCTACTAGGCCTCTGCTTGGTTGGCTTAGCTAGCTGACACTACGCTGCCTGTGGTGTGTTGGAGGGATTTCCGCAGGATATGTCCTCCGCTACCCCCAGTAACCTTGCTATGGCGCCCACGTACCCGATGTCCTTCAGTGCTCAGCACCTTGGAGTCGGGGTACAAGCTCCAGTTCACACGCGGCCGGAGAGGGCTCAACTGCTTCCTAAAGCGCCTGCCCTTGCACATGCTCTGCCGTTCCAGTCTCCCCCTACTGGTGGGAGACAGCGATTGGTTCACATCTGTGTCCCTGCCGGATGTATACTTCCATATCCCCATACACCGGGATCACCGGATGTACCTCCGCTTTTCCTTCCAAGGCAAAGGGTACGATCACTCGGTCCTCTCATTCGGCCTAGCCCTGGCCCCACACACTTTTTATGAAGTGCAAGGAGACACGCTGATCCCACTCTGTCACTACGGGATTCGCATTGCCAACTACCTGGACGACTGGCTAATCTGCAATCCTTCAGAGGAGCAAGCCAGAACGGATACAAGGTCAGTACTGGCCCACTTAGCTAGCTTGGGCCTGACCCTGAACAGGGGAAAAGAGCCACCTCACCCCCTCCAGAGAGAGGGTTTTCCTGGGCCCGGTTTTGGTCTCAATGTCCATGCAGGCCCCTCTGACCCAGAGAGGCGGCATGTTTTTGATGGACAGTCTGTCCCACTTTGCTGCAGCGCAGCAGGTGACAGTAAACATTAACCGGAGGTTGCTTGGCTTGATGGCTTCAGCGGCCCAGGTGGTGCCACTTGGGCTGCTGCATACGTGTCCATTACAGCGTTGGGCGGCAGCACAGGGAGTAAGCCCGCACGAGGACAGGCGGCGACTCCTCCCTATTTACCCAGTGTGTTACCTAGGGTGACGACCACCACGGACGCCTCCAAGACTGGCTGGGAGCGGTCGGAGAAGGTCATTCCCTACAAGGGTTGTGGAGCCACTCATGGGTCGGGAAGCACATCAACCTGCCAGAAACGGAGGCAGTGCATCAGGCATTGACCCATTCCTCCCAGTGGTCCGACACAGACAGGTTCTTGTCCGGACAGACAATTCCACTGTGGTCTCCTACCTCAACCAACAGGGTGGGCTTTGGTCTCCAACTCGACATGCAAAGCATGTCAACTCCTGCTGTGGGCACAGGCCTAGGGTATGTCCCCGAAGGCAGTACATGTACTGGGCACAATCAATGTGGAAGCCGATAGGCTGTCCAGGGGTGGCCTGAGAGCGGGGAAATGGTGCCTGCACCCAGACAGTGCAGTTCATTTAGGGAGTTGCTAGTGGGCACCCCTTCGCGCCTCCCGACCAGAGCGGATTTGCTGCCGCAGGCCTGCTATGGCAACCAAATCCACAGTTGTATGACCTGCTTGGCCCCTAGATGGGAGTGGCCACAGGGCCTGGGGCCAGCAGTACTGGAAACATTTCAGGCATCAAAGCCCCATCTACGAGGGCGCAGATGTTAGCTGCTGGTACCACAATAATGGGTTTACCCAATTATGACAGTTCAGTCGTTTTGGCATTCCTCCAGTCCCTCTTCAAAGAGGGGCTAGTGGAGTCCACGCTAAGGTGTTATCTGGCAGCCATATTTGACAGCCATGAGCGTATTGAGGGCCTGATGGTGGGGTCTCACCCTCTCGCCAGCTAGTTTCCCTGAGGAGCCAGGTGGCTTTGCCCACCCAGGTCTAACTTAGTCCCTTCGTGGGACTTACAACTGGCTTTGAATCCACTCACTGAGCCGCCCTTCGAGCTGGATGGACTCAGTCTAACCTTGAAGACTGCATTCCTGCTCGCTATCGCCTCCGCGAGGCGTGTGAGCGAGCTGCATGCACTGTCAGTAAAACCCTCCTGTATGCGGTTGGGTGACAGTAGCTCATCGGTCTTTCTGCTTCTTAACCTTGTGTTTCAGCCAAAGGCCCTCTCGCGGTCGTACATCTCTGTCTATGGTGTTGGAGCCGTTTCACCATCCTCCCCATGAGACCCCTGAAGAAGCCAGGCTGCACTCACTGTGCCCCGTCCGGGCTCTACAGTCTTATATCTCCTGCACAAGTGCAGTGAGGAAGACCAAAAATCCTTTTATTGTTTTGGAGGGGCTATGAAGGGCTTTGCCCTATTGTACAGCACGCGGCCCTCTGGATCATAGAGACGGTTCCATGGCGTACAGCAGTTCTGACACATCCCCTCCCACAGGCGTGGTAGCTCACTCCACTCGGGGCGTAGCTACCTCCTGGGCCTTACTACGTGGTGCCACAATTGCTGACATTTGCGCAGCAGCGGGCTGGGCCTCATCACTCACTTTCAACAGGTTTTATCACCTGGACGTAGCATCATCGGCATCAGTTGCCTCCTCTGTCCTCAGGGCAGCGGAGCAACCTTGTATGTAATTTTGTGATGATTTAGGGTTTCTATTACCCGGTGGTTATTTTCCACGTTTCCCACTTGAGCTTGCTCTTCTGGTAAGAACAGCAGCCAATAGTGCATTTTGTTTTTTACAGGATTCGCACTAATGCAATGACCTGCGGTCCTGGTACCCCACTACATACCGCGCCCAACGTTATTTGGTATTCTGTGACCAATACCGTGGTCAGGCGGGGAACCTTGCACCCTCAGGATGGCAAGTGCCCTCAAGTCGGCAAAAGAGGCCGGGCGGCGTACAAGCGCCATATTTATGGCGTGACGTGGTTCCGCCCGTAGTGGTGGTTAATTTGCTATTCAGTTTCCCAGCAGCTCTTCCTCTCAGCGAGGATGCCCCATAGTGTGGCGTGTTGACCGATATGAAATAGAACCTCGTTCGTCTGTCATATCCAAGTGTCAAAAGTTTGACACCTTCTAAAATTGGCAAGAAAATCCTATTAAAAATTTCCCCTTTTTCAGTCGATTTACATTGGATTACATAGAAAGTTTGAAGTGGGATTATTTCAAAATGCTACAGTAATATTCCACCCAACTCGGGTCAGATATAGAGGAGGACCTCTTCTCTCATACCCAAGTGTCAAAAGTTTGAGACGTTCTAAAATTGGCAAGAAAATCCTATTCAAACTTTCACCTTTTTCAGTCGTTTTACATTGGATTACATAGAAAGTTTGAAGTGGGATTATTTCAAAATGCTACAGTAATATTTCACCCAACTCGGGTCAGATATAGTGGAGGACCTCTTCTCTCATACCCCAGTGTCAAAAGTTTGAGACGTTCTAAAATTGGCAAGAAAATCCTATTCAAAATTTCACCTTTTTCAGTCGATTTACATTGGATTACATAGCAAGTTTGAAGTGGGATTATTTCAAAATGCTACAGTAATATTTCACCCAACTCGGGTCAGATATAGTGGAGGACCTCTTCTCTCATACCCAAGTGTCAAAAGTTTGAGACGTTCTAAAATTGGCAAGAAAATCCTATTCAAAATTTCACCTTTTTCAGTCGATTTACATTGGATTACATAGAAAGTTTGAAGTGGGATTATTTCAAAATGCTACAGTAATATTTCACCCAACTCGGGTCAGATATAGTGGAGAACCTCTTCTCTCATACCCAAGTGTCAAAAGTTTGAGACGTTCTATAATTGGCAATAAAATCCTATTCAAAATTTCACCTTTTTCAGTAATTTACATTGGTGGACATAGGAAGTTTGGAGTGCGATTATTTCAAAACGGTGCAGTATCCTAAATAAATAAATAAATAAATAAATATATATATGTATGTATACACACACACAACTAGGCTATCAGAATGTTGAGCCAATTAGATTTAGCGGAGAAAAAAGCGGAAGGATGACCGTGAAAGCATACAATCGCTTTTCGCGACGGATTTAAGGTGGACCGTCAATTCCGAATCGGGAGCTGCGAATCGGGAGCCAACTTTAGCGTCGTGGGCGGAGCGGGGTTTTTTTTAACCTGCTACACAGACCCCGTCTTTGGAGTGTGTGGTTGCGTGCCAGTCGTGGTTTTCTGAGGAGATTTCAAGTAGGATACTTCGGAAAATGGGTAAATTAAATCATTTTCCACTTAAAATATTACAAAAATAAGACCTGTCTACATGTGTACTGTAAAGTTATTTTCATATGTGCTTTCAGCTGTGCATGATGCTATCCATATTGCCTATTAACGTTATGTAAACAAGCTAACAAGCATTGCCTAGTTTGAAGTTGCAAAAGACCAAGTACTTTACATATTATTTACGTTATTTTCACTGTTTTTGTTCACTAGCTCCTGCTATAAATAGAAGGAAGGCGGTTGCCCTCTTTTTATTACTCCGGAGGTTACAGAGATTTTGGGCACATCCGCTGAATCAGCAAAGAAGACAGCAGTACTCGTTTTTTTACACAGTTCTATGGAGTTTTTACCTGTTTTAGGGCCACGTAGTCGCGCGTAGAGGGAAAAAAAATAGACCAGCCGCGTGACGCCTGGAACCCACCAGACGCTCCAAGCGCACAGACGCTTATTGCGCTTATTTGGGCAGAACTGAACCCACTAGACGCACAAAGGCACAGACACTTTTATAGTTTTTTCGGAGCGCATTCCGTGAACGACAGAGACGCGCTATACAAACAAACAGTCTACATTCTGGATTTGTGAGCTTCGCTTAATAATGGGAGTAAATATACTGCTATTACATATGTCTTACTGCTTGACAGGTTAATGATAAATGGCCTAATTTTGATTTTTACTTCGTAGCCTATAATGTAATTATGTCATTATAACAAAATCAGTTGAGTGATTACCTTATCTCGCAATATTAATATAGTAGCCTACTTTTTGTTTTGTTTCAGTATGAGTTGTAAACATGAGGAAGGCAATAAACCGCTTTGATCACACTTTTGATTATATTAAAACAAATATCTAAACTAAATAGAATGTTGTTTTTTAAAGCTAAATGTAGCAAACAAGACAATGCCTCCTTTATAAAGTTCACTTTATCTAATTTATTTATTTGGGACAGTAATCAACATGTTCTAAACATTTAAATGTTAGCAGAATTAGCAGCTATTTTGATTCTCTAGTACCTTAAATCGATACAGTGATATCAGTATAATAAAAACAGAAGTAAGTATAGTCTTAATTAATTTAACATATATATATATATATATATATTTGTATACTATAATAAAGAAAAAGCATTATAAAAACGGGGCTGGTTATATGCAAAATGTATACCTAGGGTGTTAAATATACACCACCATTTTTTGCTGTGTGTCACGTGCAGTTTAGACTACGTTTTTTTCCGCCAATTTTGACACTTGATTGTAAATACATGATAAGCCTATATAACCTATTCTTATTTATTTGGCAGTAACATGTGAAGTTCCTGGTTTTCCCCTCGTCTCACAGTCCACCCCGTGTTTTCCCTCTCTCCTTCCTCTGGTGTTTCTCTCTCCCCGCACCTGCATTGTGTTTTCCTCTCTTGTCTTCGTTAGCCTTCCCCAACCTGTTGCTCGTTCTGTCCTCGTCATGTTAGTATTTAGTCTGCCCCAATTCTGTGTTCGGGGCCGGACCGTCTTGTGATCTCCCAGTGTTCTCGTCGTGTTCTTGTCGCGTCTTGCCCCGGTCTTGTGACTTTGGTCCTCGTTCTTGTCATGTGTGTTATTGTTGTTAATGGTTTGTTTTTTCCATTTGTCCTGGTCTTGTCCTGTCATCTGTTCCCCCGGCGGCTCCCCTCCAAGGCTCCCTCCTTCTTCCATGGCTCCTTCCTGACCCATCTGAGTTCCTGTCTTGTCTGAGTTCCTGACCCCTCCCAGGCTGAGTGCCTGAGCCCCAGGCTGTACGCCTGGCCCTGGCCACACGCCCCTGCCCGCACGCCCCTGCGCCTACTGCGGTTCTCCTGTTCCTGACCCCCAGGCTGAAGCGCCTGATCCCCCAGGCTTAAGCACCTGACCCTGACCTCGGTCCCCTGCGTCTGTTCCCACCTGTTCCTGTCCGCGGCTCCCTGCACTGTCTATGGCTCCCCTGCGGCCTCCGCAATGCCACCTGCCCGCGCGAACTTTATAAAGGAGGCATTGTCTTGTTTGTTACATTTAGCTTTAAAAACAACATTCTATATAGTTTAGATATTTGTTTAAACTCCTTTGCATAGATGCATAGTGATAATGGTGCCGGCGCCATCATTTTGCTCAACTGAGACATTCGTTGCTCCTACAGCCAAACTATTAGTGGAAACTCTGTGTTTTAAAATTTATTGGTAGACGGTTTGTGACGATTTGGAATATGGAATATGGAGTTTCTAAGTGTCACTATTTCCCCATAGCAAGTCCATTTAACAAGCAACCCCCCACCTAGTCTATACCTACCTATGCGTGACATAGTGGACAATAGCGTCTATGTTTGAGATCCATTCAAATGCAGAGGTTATAGTATCGCTTCTAAGAGTACCTGGAAATAAGATATCAGGAGTCTTTTGATATCCTTTTATACAGTCATGATGGCATCACCTTTTTACCTGTGGAATACCTGTTTACCACAGAAGTTATTTGAGAGAATGGCAAGAATGTGCAAAGCCATTATCATGGCAAAGGGTGGCTACTTTGAAGAATCTAAAATATAAGACTTTTTAAAATTTGTTTAACCCTTTATTTGTTTAACCCTTGCATAATTTAATTTGTGTTATCATAGTTTTGATGTCTTTACTATTCCAAAATGTGGAAAACAGTCAAAATAACGGAAAAAAACGTATGAGTAGGTGTGTCCAAACTTTTGACTGGTACTGTATACTATAAAACTAGAGACACAGGGCAATAGTGGGTTGTAGATTTTTGTGGGATAAACACAGCCGAAGTTATTGCAATGTGCACGTGACTGTTTGAAAATTGGATATTATTGAAGTTTCATCTGCAGCATGCAAAAATTATTTCTCCACGTTATCTCGCGTCTTAACCGCCTTCTGCCGCACCATGTTGCACGGGCGAAAGAAAAACCTGGTTATTCTTGCTCATGAGAAGGCCATTACATCGGCTCTTGATATGGATGAAAGTACTTGCTTTTTACGGAATTTCCTTATTCCACTTCGTGAAATACCTCCCTGAAGTCCAGATGTGGCTCATGTTGCAGTATATAGGCACTTCAAGGGTTTGAAGACATTTGATATACAATAAACTGAATTTAATCCTGCACTTTTTGCTCATATTAATTGAGGTTGCCAATAATTCTGATGGGCACTGTTTGTAAAATCAGTTCCATAATGTGATGTTATTCAAATTAAACTTTGAATCACAATTGAACAACACCCATATACTAAGAAATACAGAAGTAAAACAAACCTTCTTGTCAAAGAAGACATGAGCAGGAATGAATTCCGTAGAAGGGCCAGCTGGAGATTGTTCCTGGGTTTGTGCAAGATTCTGAATAGTCAGTTGGTTGACCTCACTCTGGTTCAGATGGTCTGAAAGGAGAGCTGCCTGTCCAATGCCTACAATGGGGCGTTTTGCTAAGATGTAGCCATTCTTATAAGTTAAACTCTGGGGCCTATGTTGAGCCGATTTCTAATGGAGTGAAAAAGAACAAGACCAGAAAGGATAAAAGAGAAGTTAGTTCGTTGCCAGTTGTGTAGCCTACATTCCTGTGAGTTTATCAAGAATCAGATAATCAAGACCAATGCAGTGCATGTGCAGAGCTATTTAGTAGCTTATGAAGTTGGAATTATTTAGTAGCTAATGGGGTTGAAATTATTTAATAAGTAATAAGCTAACATAAGCTACGTGTTTTTAACGGGACCTCTCTTACAATACTCTCCTATAAAACACTCGATAACTCTCTCCGCGAACGTACTAATAACGACTCAGGTCAATCGAACATAACATTTAGCCTATTTCTGCAACATGTTTGGAGACTAATATTGCAGCAATTAGCTAACTAGCCTAATTAAAAACATTCCTTGGGAAATCTAGTGCAAAATGTCGATTTAACCTAAACTTCTGAGTCAATGGCAGAAAGGCTTCAGATAAGTTAACTAAGCTGGAAAGGTAAACTCTGGATCACTGATACAACTAGCTGACTGTATTTAGTCTTACCGTGATATCCCTGAAAGTGTTCCCTGGTAGAAAGGGCAGACCGTGCCCCGGGTCGTCAGTCATGGCACAGAACACTGATCTCAGCTTACCAGTTAATATATTCTTCGTGTTAACTCAGTCACAGGAATTAAAACTATTGAACCGTGGTTAATGTTTCGTGGCTAGAGTTTGTTCGTAGCGTTTGCAGTCATTTTTACTGTCCTTGCTACGTTGTATATTCGGTATCCTAGCAACCACGGAATGAACGTCGTTGTCATGGATAACATAAACATACACAAACCGAATGGCCAGGGCCCTGTTTCACGTAGCCTACGTCGTTTATACAATCCAGGTCGTACTCCTCTTGCGCAATCGAGTATTACGCACATTCATCTCCCCACAGTTATCCGAGATGATTCAGTGCTAGATTAACTAATCAAATCGTAATTGACCTTCGTGAAACGGAGTAAACCCGAATTAAATTTCATGAGATAATTTGATATAGCACACGTAGCTACGTGAAACAGGACCCTGTGTCCTAGACCGCGGTCAAGTGAGCAGCCAGTTGAGAGCCGCATACAGCCTTGAGCTTGGTTATGCGCGTATCTTATAAGAAGTACGGTAATAAAGCACATCACGTGCTAGTGGACATTTTACAGGCATTGAACAGACGCTGTTATCGAAAATTTTATTGACTTTTATTGATCTCTGCTTATTTTAATATGTTATTATCTTGTATTGTTATAGTCTTGTGTTGTTTTGCACAGCACGCTGTGCTATACTGCTAGAAAGGTGCAATAGCAACAAATAAAGGAGATTATTATTGTTATTGTTATTATTATTGTTATTATACCGCTGGAAAGGTGCTATAAAAATAAGGATATTATAATTATTATTAGTTTATGCACAGACAGTAGTATTTGTTATTTTAAACATCTCAAAAAGTTGAAAATGCAAAATCATTTGCATTTTATGCATTTTATGAAACTAAACACACAACTGTCTATCACCCAGAGGAATATGGAACATTTTCACTGTGGAAATTCGAAACAGGCTTTTTTTGCAGCTGGTGCACAGACATCTACTGAACTAATAGGCCATACGAAAAATCATACAAAATAAAAACTGTGGTATGTTCCCTCATTAAATCATTTTTATTCAATCAAGCATACATCTGTCTATCAATTGGGGACATTTACATCAGAAGTAACAGGTTATTTTTGGTGCTGAAGCAGGGGCGTTTCTAGGACCTGAAAACATCCGGGGCTTAGCCCAATACATCTGGGGCTTTTCTCAGACTTTGTAAGGGGGTCCGGGGTCTGGTCTTTCCTCCTGGTCCATTCTGGTGTTTCCTCTATTTCTGTCTTTTTTTTGTTTCATTTTTTTCATGTCCTCTCTTGATGATCAACTTTTCCATCTCTAACATAACAATTCTGAGCAGGATGACCCAGTGAGTCATTTTTGTAAGGTACAACATACTGTTGGTCTGCCTAATTGCAAATTTCAAATTCCTTTCCATGATACAGATATGAGCACTAGTGGTTTGGTATCAACAATAGTGATTATAAGGCCATAATTAAAATGTTCATCTCATCAAAATAACTCTATATAACACAACATACTCTGCCTAATGAAAAATATATATTTAGACATTGCTTCCCTTTAAATTCATATAATAATCTTCATTGATTAAACTATGACAATTATTTCATACAGTTAAAGATTGACAAGACATTACATTATAATCTCAAGGCTGACTGTATTACTAAGCAATTCATAGTATTCAATGGCAGACTACATCTTGGTGTCAAACAACAGGTGACTGTAATCAAATAGCAGGTGATTATCATTGAATGACAAGCATGGCCATATGAGCTGTGGCCTTGCACCGCATTGTATGGCAAAACACATAATGAGAATAGATTCAAGATTCAAGATGTTTATTGCCACACCAGTTTCATACTGTGTACAAAACTGGGTGAAAAGCTTCAGCCAGGAGGCTCCGGTAGTGATAAAAGTGACAAGGTGGGGTGAAAAAAAAATCAGAACAAAAACAATAGGGTACCAGCAGCTTCGCTGCTCATTCCCTAATAATCAGTCCCACCAGGATCTCGCAGAGTGTTTTTGTGATTGTTGCGGCCTAAAATGCTTGATTTTGCGGCAGCTTTTCTTAAAAGTTGCGATGCAAAGTGCGATGTTTTGTGTGTGTTGGTTGCGATGAAGTTGCGATAATTGGTGAAAATTGCAAATAAAAATAGCGATTTCAAAAATATATAGGTAGTTCAATTAAAAAAATCATATGTAGGCTAATATAAGTTCAGTGAGAACTTAAAACAGTACTGTATAATATGGAGCTCAATAACTGACAAAAGTATCTGAATTTGAATTTAGTATATTTGAATTATATACGTGTGACTTTTCATAAACTTGAATTTTCTTGTGCTGTATTTCATAAATTTGCATTTAAACAAAGATTGAAATTCAGATTTTCAAAATTCAGATCCATAAATACAAATCTCTCTGATTCAAATTTCTGAAATTCAGATTTTCAAAATTCAGATCCATAAATACAAATCTCTGATTCACATTTCTGAAATTCAGGTTTTAAAAATTCAGATCCATAAATACAAAGCTCTCTAATTCAAAGTTCTAAAATTCAGATTGAAATTCAGATTTTATGTTAACTAGGCCAAAGGTGAAGCATCCGGGCTTCCGAGGAAAAGTAGAAACGTTCGGAACTGTCAAACTCGCATTTAGCCAATCACAGAGCTGCTAGACTTTAGCTAGCGGCGGCAAGTGCAGCAACGTTGTTATTCACGCCGTGGTGCAGATGACGAGCCGTAACGTTAACGAGGTAATTATATAGGCTAGTTATATAGCCTACGTTAGTTATATACAGGGTTGATAAACACTCAAAGCGCTGTATTGCTACTAGTGTGATATATTTTGCGTTAGCTAAAGATCGGATGTAGCTACCTGCCTGCGGAAAACATTTTACAATTCGACCATTGTAGCTAACCATTGACAGCAAGCAAACATAGCCTAAGGCTGGCGTAGGTAGAGAACATTAGCTAACGCAAAATAGTCACACTAGTAGAATACAGCGTTTTGAGTGTTTATCAACCCTGTATATAGCTAACTAACGTATATAACTATATACTTACCTGGTCCGTGTAACGTTTTTCTATTTGATTACCTGATGCATGATATAGGCTATCTCAAATTGATTCGCCAAGGTAACTCATGTGCCTGGCTTAGCAACCCACTGGATTTGCAACTGACTTGGCTGGTCACTGGCATTCCTAGGCTGGTCACTCACGTACAAACACAATAAAAAACACCAACCAACTCACAAAACATTTGTCTAAAAATGGCAAATGTAATCATAGTAAATAAACCATATGCTATGCGAGTAATTGTGCAGATGTCAGTCAACAGCAACACTAACAGCATCAGTGTTTAGCCCAAATGTATCGAGGCTAGCCTACAGCAGTAGATGAATTGGATAAATCTGAAAGCTCATCCAATGACACAATGTCTAAAAGGCTACTGCCTACATTCTCAGCACTGAATAGTAGGATTGTTCCTGTCCAAAAGTTAAATAGTTCTGCCCCATGTTGGATTCTGACCGAGATCGCAGGGTATAGCCTAAGCAGGAATTCCACTGGGCTACCTAGATATCATAAAGTTTAATGCTCGATCGGTTTTGCTTCATCATTCAAATATTTAAACAGATCTTTAACGTGGCAATAAAACCAATGGACTGTAATTAATCAATTAGGAGCTATGGTTTTTATTTTTAATGGGGTAAAATGACATGTAGGTAGGCTAAATATTTTACTTTGACAAGCCAGTTGTGGATCTCTTATCCACGGAGGCCCCCTAGTGGTAGTCGTCGGCATCCCTATTACAGAAGGCCTATTCATATTTCTCTGAAATTATAAATTACAGGTTAAACCCCAAAAGTTCTGTAACCTTCATCTTGGCACAGCCACAGACAATAAAATGCATAAAACCCACCGTTTCTAGTCTAGATCAAAAATAATTTTCCCATATAGGAACAATAATAGGCTAGGCCTACCTGATATTATTGAAAAGTTGTAGGCTATAAACAAACTTTCGGTTATAGTTCGCCAATGTCCAATGAAGTTGACATTTCCACAGTGACCACCTATCGCACGTGTGGCTGTAATAGCCTACATTGCTGTGGATGTAAAAACATAGCCTACCTTTTAACGTAGGCCTATTCAAATGCTGTAGAGCCTATAGCCTACACACAATAGGCTACGTATTTTTATGCCTAGGCTACATATAGGCTTATTGTGACAAATGTATTTTGCTGCAAATGTCTGATGGTAGGCTATAGGCCTCTTCTTCAATTCGAAGTTTAAAACATGGATGTGCTGCAGTAAATCGTTTTTGAGATATGACACTTGGGCTAAATAAGACAAGTAGCCTAGCAAATAGGTGAAACATTATAGTTTTGCAGGTAAGCATAATATTACTGACATTTTTGTTTATGTGACATATTGCATAGGCTACATAGGCTACGGTGAAATTAATATATTTTTTGAAATAAATGAAAAGGAACGGCAAGATTGGGTGTACCTGCCTGCGGAAAACATTTTACAATTCGACCACTATTAGCTAACGCTAAATATATCACACTAGTAGCAATACAGCTCTTTGAGTGTTTATCAACCCTGTATATAACTAACGTAGGCTATATAACTATATAATTACCTCGTTAACGTTACGGCTCGTCATCTGCACCACGGCATGAATAACAGCGTTGCTGCACTTGCCGCCGCTAGCTGAAGTCTAGCTGCTCTGTGATTGGCTAAATGCGAGTTCGACAGTTCCGAACGCTTCTACTTTTCCTGGGAAGCCTGGATGCTTCACCTTTGGCCTAGTTAACATAAAATCTTAATTTCAATCTGAATTTTAGAACTTTGAATTAGAGAGATTTGTATTTATGGATCTGAATTTTTAAAACCTGAATTTCAGAAATGTGAATCAGAGATTTGTATTTATGGATCTGAATTTTTAAAATCTGAATTTCAGAAATTTGAATCCGAGAGATTTGTATTTATGGATCTGAATTTTTAAAACCTGAATTTCAGAAATGTGAATCAGAGATTTGTATTTATGGATCTGAATTTTTTAAATTTGAATTTCAGAAATTTGAATCCGAGAGATTTGTAGGCTATTTATGGATCTGAATTTTTTTAATCTGAATTTCAGAAATTTGAATCAGCGAGATTTGTATTTATGGTTCTGAATTTTTTTAATCTGAATTTCAGAAATTTGAATAAGAGAGATTTGTATTTATGGATCTGAATTTAGAAAATCTGAATTTCAATCTTTGTTTAAATGCAAATTTATGAAATACAGCACAAAAAAATTCAAGTTTATGAAAAGTCACACGTATATAATTCAAATATACTAAATTGAAATACTTTTGTCAGTTATTGAGCTCCATAGTATAACACAACTGGAAATATTGTGGAGCTTGTGTTCTGAGTAACCATACAAATAAGGCTCAGTATATAACAAAAATGTTTTGTTTCATTTGTAAATTGAAATGTGAAACTTATTTTTTTGGACCTGAAAATCACAGTTAACGTGGAGTAATTCTGTTTGTGCACACGGGTATATGTAAACACGGGGACCCCAAACATGCTTTTATTATGAAACCATTTTTACTCTCAGTAATGATGGGGAAACTGACCCTGCTTTGGAGGAGATATTTTAATAAAAACATTTTGTAAGTTGCCTATTTGTGTTAGAAATCATTTGTGTTGCGGCCCCCTTTGAGCCGGGGTCGTAACACAAAGATTTGACCATTTTTCACAGGAAAGTTGCGGTGATTGGAAAAAAAATGCAAGGTCTTGCAACTTTCGCATAATTTCGTTGATTTTGCATTAATAGTTGCGATCACGACATCGCAAAATCCTGGAGGGACTGAATAATAGTGGCTATACTATGAATATAGTATAGTTCCAACTTCCAAATGTGTCAGGGAGGTATGTGTGTAGAAAATAGTGAACAACCTGTCCATCAGAAAGAGGATGAGTAAAGATAACCAGAATTTACGTTTAGCTGTAGCTTGCTAATATGGGCAAAAACAACCTCTTTCTGCATAATCGCTTTTTAGATGCAATTTCAATTGTTGGTCTATTTCTTCGTTACCTTTTCTTCTCCTCTGAAAAAAGGCAAGACTCCTCATTTGTGTTTTTACTTTCCATAGCCTCTTTCACACATGCAATACGGAACATTACCGGAAAAGTTGATCCAGCAATATTCCGGAATGTTCCGTATTGGTAGCGTTCATACAACCAATGCTCTACCCTATGTTGCTAGGATACGTTTGTTTACTTAGCCTACTACTGAAAAAATGGCGGGTGATGAAGTGACAGTGTGTGCAGTTGTACTAGTTACTCTTGTTTATTTATACATTTTCGAGGCAAACGCTGGCAATAATACATCTGTTCCAATCACGAAACACCATTCGTAAACAAAAACTTTAGCTTGGCTCAAAGATGGAGACGTCGCCTGTGGCGGCTGGAGGCTGTACGAGTCTTTCATGTGGCTCGGGGCTCGGCGAGACGAATGTGGGTACGGGAGTGACCCCATGGCATGCGTGATTGATCCAGTAATGTTCTGGCTTTGTTCACACGTCACATCGATACGGAACTTTTACGCAAACCTCACTAGGTCTTTTGCCGGCAAATTGCCGGCGCGGATATTCCGGAATTTCGACTTCGGCTCTTATTCACACATGACCCCTATCTGGCAATGTTCCGGAAAATTTACGGATAAGGCTGCATGTGTGAAAGGGGTTCATGATTATGCTATAGCCTACATTGCGCAATGATATCTAAATGGAAATACAGTGCTTGTGTAGCGCTTTAATGCGCCCCCAATAACAATTAAAAGTACAACTAAAGTTCCGCTCTGATTAAAATCAGCTCCTGGGCAGAGCAACACAAACCTTTTACGGACCAAAAATATTCGGGGCTAGGCTCAGAACATTGGGGGCTCGAGCCCCGAATGATTGGCCTTACGACGCCCCTGGGTAGAAGTCTGGGGATCTACTGTATTACTAGGCTATACTAAAGATCAGAAAATACTATTACAAACTATAATAAACAGACAGGAAAACACAGGGAACTAGTAAACACAGGGAACTGATATTCCTAGAATCCTAGTTAGAATATCAGTCAAGGTGGAGTCTGAAGAGGTGTGTCTTCAGGCCTCGACGGAATGCAGGCAGGGTTGGAGTAGAACGTAGGGGAATGGGAAGTTCATTCCACCACTGAGGAGCTAAGGTGGAAAAACTCCGCAGTCGGGACGAGCGAGAGCCTTTGACATGGAGGGAGGGAAGTGCCAGTCGCCCTGCTGTAGAAGAGCGAAGTGGTCGAGCATGCACATAGTTCTGGATTAAGTCCTGCAGGTAGGCGGGGACTGTCGTATTGGTTGCAGTGTAGGCCAGGGTCAGAACTTTGAACCTGATCCCGGCTGCAACTGGCAGCCAGTGGGGTGACCTCAGCAGGGGGGTTACATGGGAAAATTTTGGGAGGTTGAACACAAGCCGTGCAGCTGCATTCTGGATCAGTTGAAGAGGCAGAATGGTGCAGGCCAGTAGGCTTGCGAGCAGGGAGTTGCAGTAGTCCAGACGTGAGGTGACCATGGTCTGGACAAGAAGCTGGGTGGAGTAGGTGGTCAGGTACGGTCAAATCCTCCTGATGTTGTACAGGAGGAACCTGCAGGACCGAGCCGTCGCCCTGATGTGCTCTTTGAAGTCCAGCCGGTCGTCCAGGACCACCCCCAGGTTCCTGTGAGAGGGTGCAGAGATTTCTCCTGAACATAACAGTGGGTGGGTTGTTAGCGGAGTTGAGGGACAGTGGGCAGGAGAGAGAAAATGAGATAAAGAAATGGTCCGATACGTGGAGGGGGGTCACCGTGAGTTCAGATGTGGCGCAACTCCTGGTGAGTACAAGGTCCAGTTGGTTACCAGCCTTGTGGGTGGCAGGCGATGGGGACTGAGTGAGGGCAAAGGACTGGAGGAGTGAGGCGACACTGGATAGCTGGGAACTGTCTGGTTGGAGGTTGAAGTCTCCCAGTAGGATTACAGGGGTACCATCCTCAGGGAAGGAGCTCAGGAGAGTGTCCAGTTCATCCAGGAAAGCGCCGAGCGGACCTGGAGGGCGATAGAGAACAACAATGTTAAGTGCAGATGGGTGAGTTACAGTGACTACATGAAACTCAAAGGAGGAGATATTCAGGCAGGGTACAGTGGGAATAGAGAATTTCCAGGATGTGGAAATGAACAAACCAGTACCTGCCAGAGGCCCTGGGGGTGTGGGAGAAGGAGTAGCCAGCAGACAGAGCAGCTGGAGTGGCTGTGTTATCGGGAGTGATCCAGGTCTCAGTGAGAGCCAGGAAGTGGAGGGACTTCACCTTGGCATATGCAGTGATGAAGTCAGCTTTCTGGACGGCTGACCGGCAGTTCCATAGTCCACCCACCACTGAGAGTTCCTTATGAGAGGACAGCGGTGGGCAGACCAGGTTAGCCGGACAGCGTCTGCGGTGGTTGGGCCTCCTGGAGCGAGGCATGGAGCACAGAGGAATGGGGGTTAGACACATGGTAGGGGGTGATAAGATAGGTTAGGTGGGGAAAGATCATTACAAACTGATTACAGACAGTTCAAACTGCCGATGAGGCTGCCGTATTTACGGTATTTACGGCAGCCTCTACTTTGACTTATAGACTATTTGCTAATTTCCCGATTGCACTCAGCTGCTTGCAGGGCTAGTTCACTCAGGTGAATCTATTTTCGATTAGCAACACAAAAGACTAGCAGCTGGCCATAGACAGCAGTCTGTACATCTACTGTACTAGGCCATACGAAAAATCATAAAAAATAACTGTTTGTTCCCTCATGAAATAACTTTTATACAATCAATCATACTTCTGTCTATCACCTATACCAATATGGAACATTTTTACTGTAAAATGGGAGGCAACAGGCAGTTTTGGCAGCTGATGCACAGACAGCAGGCATCTACTGTACTACTAGGCCATACTAAAAATCATAAAAACTAAAAACTGATATGTTCCCTCATGAAATCATTTTTATTCAATCAAGCATACATCTGTCTATTACCCCCACCAAGATGGAACATATTCACTGTGGAAATCAGAGGCAACAGGCTGTTTTTGGTACTGAAGCATAGACAGTAGTCTGCACATCTACTGTACTACTAGGCCATACTAAAGATAAGAAGAAATTTAAATTGTGATATCTTCCCTCATGAAATCAATTTTATTCAATCAATCACACATCTATCACCCATACCAATATGGAACATTTTCACTGTAAAATCAGAGGCAACAGGCAGTTTTGGCAGCTGATGCACAGACAGCAGGCATCTACTGTACTACTAGGCCATACTAAAAATCATAAAAAATAAAAACTGATATGTTCCCTCATGAAATCATTTTTATTCAATCAAGGATACATCTGTCTATTACCCCTACCAAGATGGAACATTTTCACTGTGGAAATCAGAGACAATATGCTGTTTTTGGTGCTGACGCATAGACAGTAGTCTGCACATCTACTGTATCTACATCTACTGTACTACTAGGCCATACTAAAGATCAGAAAAAATTAAAATTGTGATATCTTCCCTCATGAAATCAATTTTATTCAATCAATCACACATCTATCACCCATACCAATATGGAACATTTTCACTGTGGAAATGAGAGGCAACAGGCTGTTTTTGGTGCTGACGCATAGACAGCAGTCTGCATATCTACTGTACTAGCTGATACTAAACCTCAGAAAAAAATAATAATTGTGAGATGTTCCCTCATGAAATCAGAGGCAACACGCTGTAATTTATCTTAATTAGGTGCTTTTCTTGTTTAGAGGGATTATTTACCCTCTTAAGCCACATTGTCAGAAATAGCTAGGCATGCCATAAGAATAAATGTCCCATGTTCACTTTATGCTTATTGTGCTATATTGCAAACAATTACAAAAGAACAGTTAACAATTTTTTTAACTGATCAAATTAAAGACTGAGGTGAATCAATTGACTCCTAATTAGGTTGTTGAACACATGTGGTTTAGGTTCCTTCATAATTGTTTCCTTAAACTTAACACAATCCAGGTTTGACTTGTTATCATTTTTTTTGTCTTTGAATTCTTCATTATTTAACAAATGGTTCACACAATTTCACCAATGAGGATCCTATTGATTCACCTCACGTCCTCATTTGATTAAAACATTGTTTACTTCTCTTGTTGTAATTGTTTGCAGTATAGCACAATGTCAATATTTGACTTTTATTATTCATGGTATACATAGCTATTGCTAACATAATGTGGGTTAAGGTGGTAAATAATCCCTCTAAACACGAAAAAGACCCAACAAAGAAAGATTAACATCTTGTTAAAATTCTGGGATTGCAGCTGTGGTTGGAACAATAATCAGCATACACAAGGGCTCCCCAAGAGTTTGAGAAACACTGCATTAGGTGGGCAAGAGCTAATGTACAGTATGTGCTATTAGTAGAGGCCTACTGTGGCACTTATGCAGCCGCTGGCAATTTATTTTTCCTGGTCTTTAGTGTAGACTATACAGTAGATGTGCAGACTGCTGTCTATACATCAGCACCAAAGAACAGCCTGTTGCCTCTGATTTCCACAGTGAAAATGTTCCATATTGGTATGGGTGATAGACAGATGTGTAATTGCTTGAATAAAAATTATTTCATGAGGGAACATCACATGATTTTTTTTTCTTCTGACATTAAGTATCGGCTAGTACAGTAGATGTGCAGTCTGCTGCCTATGTGTCAGCACCAAAAACAGCCTATTGCCTCTGATTTCCACAGTGTAATAAAATTGATTTCATGAGGGAACATCTCACAATTTACTTTTTTTCCGACGTTTAGTATCGGCTATTACAGTAGATGTGCAGACTGCAGTCTATGCATCAGCACCAAAAACAGCCTGTTGCCTCTGATTTCCACAGTGAAAATGTTCCATATTGGTATGGGTGATAGACAGATGTGTAATTGCTTGAATAAAAATTATTTCATGAGGGAACATCACATGATTTTTTTTTCTTCTGACATTAAGTATCGGCTAGTACAGTAGATGTGCAGTCTGCTGCCTATGTGTCAGCACCAAAAACAGCCTATTGCCTCTGATTTCCACAGTGAAAATGTTCCATATTGGTATGGGTGATAGACAGATGTGTGATTGATTGAATAAAATTGATTTCATGAGGGAACATATCACAATTTTGTTTTCTGGCATTTAGTATCAGCTAGTACAGTAAATGTCCACATTGCTGTCTGTGCATCAGCACCAAACAGAACCTGTTGCTTCTGATTTCCTCAGTGGAAATGTTTCATATTGCAATAGGTGAGAGTCAGAAGTGGGATTAGTTGAATAAAATTGATTTCATGATTTCACAATTTTATTTTTTTCTGATCTTTAGTATGGCCTAATAGTACAGTAAATGTGCAGACTGCTGTCTATGTGTCAGCACCAAAGAACAGCCTGTTGCCTCTGATTTCCATAGTAAAAATGTTCCATATTGGTAGGGGTGATTGACAGATGTGTGATTAGTTGAATAAAATTGATTTCATGAGGGAACATTTCACACTTTTCTTTTTTCTGACGTTTAGTATCGGCTTGTACAGTAGATATCCAGAGTGCTGTCTGTGCATCAGCACCAATCAGAACCTGTTGCTTCTGATTTCCACAATGAAAATGTTCCATATTGCTATAGGTGATAGTCAGAAGTGGGCTTATTTTAATAAAAGTAATTTAATGAGGCAACATTTCGTATTTTTTACTTCTTGTGATGTTCAAAATAGGCTACTACTGTCTGTGCATATAATATTATTATTATTATTATTTATTCATTTGTATAGCACGTTTCCAGCAGTATAATAATAATAATCATAATAATAATATCACCTTTATTTGTATAGCACCTTTCCAGCAGTTTCACAAAGTGTACTTCACAACATAACAATTTACAATAAAAAACAATACAATGCAGGGAAACAATACAAGTCTAAGATAATAACAACATATTAAAATAAGCAGAGATCAATAAAAGTGTCTGTATTTTCACCGTCGATAACAGCGTCTGTTAAAATGCCTGTAAAATTTCCTTGACTAGCACGTGATTTGTTTTATTACTGTACGTCTCATAAGATACGCGCACACCCAAGCGCAAGGCTGTTGGCGGCTCTCAATTGGCTGCTCACTTGATCGCGGTTCGCCACGTCGGCTACAAATTACACGCACTGCTGGCCAGACCTCATTTAACAGTTTCTCATTATTCAAAGGAGGCTAAATATTTTTTACATGATAGCCTACAAGCCATGATATTTTGTCCCATTTAATTATTGAATTATTTTACTTGACATCACCCTATTCGGACGGGATACGTTTTCCAGACAATGTCTGTAAAGCAAGGGCGTAATTCATTTGGGGGGGGGGGGGGGGGGGGGGTACAGTGTTGGGGGCAAGTGTTTGTTTTTTTGCGACCCATCTCTCTCAGATTTATGCCATTTCATGATTACACGACTCTTCAGATGCGTGCTTCTCTGCACTGTCTGTGCAACTACATTACATTACATTAATTTAGCAGACGCTTTTATCCAAAGCGACGTACAGTAAGTGCATACAGAAACATCATCAAGATCACTACAGAACAGACAAGACAAAGCACATCCTTCCCATAATGTAGCAGCTATCCCTAGCAATGAACTGTAGTTCACAGTAAGCTGTGGGCAAATCAGCAACACCACACTTCCATTCCAAATACTATTATAAACTATAATAAACAGACAGGGAACTAGTAAACAGGGAACTGATATTCCTAGGTGAGGATATCAGTCAAGGTGGAGCCTGAAGAGGTGTGTCTTCAGGCCTCGACGGAATGCAGGCAGGGTTGGAGTAGAACGTAGGGGAATGCGAAGTTCATTCCACCACTGAGGAGCTAATGTGGAAAAACTCCGCAGTCGGGACAAGCGAGAGCCTTTGACACGGAGGGGGGGAAGTGCCAGTCGCCCTGCTGTAGAAGAGCGAAGTGGTCGAGCAGGAACATAGTTCTGGATTAAGTCCTGCAGGTAGGCGGGGCCTGTCCTATTGGCTGCAGTGTAGGCCAGGGTCAGAACTTTGCAACTGGCAGCCAGTGGAGAGACCTCAGCAGGGGGGTTACATGGGAAAGTTTCGGGAGGTTGAACACAAGCCGGGCAGCTGCATTCTGGATCAGTTGAAGAGGCAGAATGGTGCAGGCCGGTAGGCTTGCGAGCAGGGAGTTGCAGTAGTCCAGGCGTGAGGTGACCATGTTCTGGACAAGAAGCTGGGTGGAGTAGGTGGTCAGGTGCGGTCAAACCCTCCTGATGTTGTACAGGAGGAACCTGCAGGACCGAGCCGTCGCCCTGATGTGCTCTTTGAAGTCCAGCCGGTCGTCCAGGACCACCCCCAGGTTCCTTGCAGAGCGGGAGGCAGCCACCACGGTGCCATCAACGGTGATGGAGAGGTCAATTAGTAGTGAGGTGGTTTTGTACGCCATGAAGAGGAGCTCTGTCTTGTCAAGGTTGAGCTTCAGGTGATGGGTAGCCATCCACTCAGAGATGTCAGTCAGACAAGCAGATATCCTCTCCTTAACCTGTGGGGTAGAGGGAGGGAAAGAGAGGAAGAGTTGAGTATCATCAGCATAGCTATGGTATGAGAAGCCATGTGAATGACTTACTGAGCCAAGAGACTTAGTGTACATAGAGAACAGCAGAGGACCCAGTACAGATCCCTGCGGGACTCCTGTAGACAGGGGATGGGGAGCAGAGACGGAACCCTTCCAGGAGACTTGGTAGGATCTATCAGTGAGATACGATACAAACCAAGAGAGGGCAGTTCCAGAAATGCCCATCTCAGCGAGTGTGGAGATCAGGAGTTTGTGGTTGACTGTGTCGAATGCCGCAGACAGGTCAAGGAGAATCAGAACAGAGGAGAGAGAGGAGGCTCTAGCAGTAGCGAGTGCCTCAGTCACAGCCAGGAGAGCAGTTTCACTGGAATGGCCGGTTCTGAAGCCAGACTGATGCGGGTCAAGCAGGTTGTTCTGGTGGAACTACAACGTTTAGTGTGCTTGCGAGATGTAGGCTAGGCTAAAACTTTGAGCTCCACACTACCTGCATTATGTCGCATTTAAACAGTTCACCCGACTCCACAGGGTGCGTTGTGATAGGCTAGCACACCGATAGCTTGGCTTTGTTTCAGAATTCTCCTCCTGACTCTCCTTTCTTGCTATCAGGATCACAACATAAATTTTCTGAAACCTCCTAATGCAGGCCAGGTGCCTGACAAGAGGGCTAAAGTAGGCTATACCCACTGCCACAAGTGCCACAAGTGCCACAAGCCCACATCCAAACACAACTACGAAGATTGTGGTAAAAAACCTGACCCCAGTCCGTGCCAGAAGAACTGGGGAGTTTCTCCCACACCGTTGAGTATTTCTTCAGGAAAAAAAACCATGATCTTCAGAGTCTGATGCAATTCGGTTTATTTCATATGATTCAATAAATGACACACAAAAAACCCCGGGCTGGTCTGCGCAGACCAATACACATACAGTCTCCATTCGTAATAGGCCCCCCTCCCAGTCTGAATTACTAGGCCTTCTATCCTGTTTTTAACTCCACCTATTGGGGGCTTAACGTTGCCTCCTCCCACAGGGGCTGGTCCTGTCCTCTGATACTCTACACGAAGGGTGCGTCCCAATAGTTGAAAAATGCAACCTTTCCTCCTTCACTACCACTCCTCTACTCCATGCCCCGGAAACGGATCTTTGTGTTTTAATCTAATGTTGCATTGCATCTTAATTATGTATAAATGGTTACATATTAATTAATGTCTCAACGCAAACCGCAATGTCAGGTACATTGTATATTTGTCACAAACCGGCCCGCACGGCCATGACAAAAAAAAGGGAGACCCACACAACCAAGCCAAATTAGTAATTTATTGAAAAGAAGAATAACCTAAATAGAAAACATAAGCTAACAGTGGTATGTGTAAGTCAGTAAGATCAGTAGTGTAAGTGAGTGCATGAGTGGAAAAAGTATATAGGTGCAATGTTGTATGGCGCAAAACCATAAGTCAAATGCCAACCAAAAACAAAGGGTGTCTCATGGAGGAGACGACGCAGCAGCTGAGCTCCAGAGGGTTTTTAAAGGAGCACTGGCACACAGGGCCCAGGTGTTGCCAAGTGTTGCTGATTACCAATTAACTCGACCACGCCCACCTCCAGCACCTGCACAGACAAAGACAGCCACATAAACCCAGCACAGCAGAGAGGGTCGTCACACCCCCCCCCCCCCATAAAACGGGGGTCCCACAGGATCTCCGTCACCACAACATTACTGATCAAAGAAAAAAAACTACAATAAAATCATTACAGCTTACCCCTCCAACAATCTGCCAATCCACAAACCATGCCCACAGAAACCACTCAACCTATAGGGAGCAATTTAAGGAATAAACAGGGAGAGTTAATTACAGAATATGAACAGATAAGCTTACCTAACTAATCCAAAACTGGCGCCCGCGACAGTGCATCCTCAACCACATCGTCCCGACCTTTAATGTGTCGGATGTCCAAATCATGAGACTGCAGGAACAATGACCACCTAATCAGCCTCTGGTTAGGGCATCGCAGGGTGTGCAAAAAGGTTAGTGGGTTGTGGTCTGTGTAGACCACCACTGATGTCACCCCAGACTCCACATAAACTGCAAAATGCTGTAGGGCCCAGATCAAAGCAAGGGCCTCCTTCTCAATCACTGAGTAGTTTAACTGATGCTGGTTGAACTTCTTAGAATAGAAACTAACTGGCCTGTCAATTCCCTGCTCATCTACCTGCATCAACACAGCTCCTGCTCCTACATGGCCCGCATCCACGTGTAAAACAAAAGGACAGTCAAAACGGGGTGCAGCCAGCACTAGTGCTGAACACAAAAGAGACTTGACATTACCAAAAGCTTCCTGGCACTCATTTGACCACACAAACTGAGCCCTGGCCTTTAGCAAGTTTGTAAGTGGTGCCACAACACTCGAAAAATTCTTACAGAAACAGCAGTAGTACCCCACCATCCCAAGAAATCTCATGAGCTCCTTTTTAGTGGTAGGCTGCGGAAACTGCTCAACTGCCAACACTTTTCATGTGACTGCCAACACTTTGCACTTCGCTCGGCTCAATGTACAGTCAGGCCACTGTAAGCTGAAACCGAATGCGTTAGTAAGCGAGCAGTGCTTTCTGTGATCAGGGTTTCTGAAAAGGAGACGCCTGGGAAGCAGAGAGGCTGAGGGTCCTTCACTCAGAGGAGTCGGGTGGAAGGAACTCAGCGGAAAGGGATCCAGCCTGGAGCTGCGCCTGAGAGAGGGAGACTCGAAGGATCAAAGTGTCTGTTGAACATTCCTAAACTCAGTGGCAAAGCTGAAGGTTATTTATAGTCTAAACACCGGAAGATTAACACCTCTACCTCTCCTATTAGTTATTATCTTGGAATACGCCCCTTGTGGCAAATCAGTAAGGAGTGTGTATAAATGTCTGTGTATTTCTGTTTAAGTCAGAGTGATCTGGTAAGATCCTCTCATTCTGGTTTATCTGCAAATAAACTAAAATTCTTATTTTATATCAATATACGGTTTTTGTTGTGGTTCTGTTTGAACAGACTTGCTCACTGTGTGTAAAAGGGAAATTCCACAACATAATTGGCGTAGTCGGCAGGATTTTGGCGACTTCTGCAATTTCTGCAGAAGGGAAGTTTTTGGGGACTGACAGAATCCAGGCGATTCTTGACCTCCCTAAACCTTCAACAAAAAAGCAAGTAATGACTTTATTTTTTTATTTTTTATTTTTATTTTTTTTCTCTCTCCCCGTCCTGACCTCGCCACCACTATGCTATCTCTCAAGGGAATGCTTCAAGGCCGCTGCTGGCTCAGCCCCTCCCAACACAATTCTCAGTCTTCACACACAGGCTGCTGCTCCCACAGAAACACCATTGGCCTCTGTACAGGACTGCCAAACTGGGGCCACACCCCAGGAAAAGGCCAAATGGAAGCGGGACGGCACCTACACTAACGGAGCCTGGCTAGGCCCCACTGGTAAACCCTGTTTACCTTGTTTTTTTATTACCTTACTATGCTAAGTTTACACATGGATTGGATCATGTGTCAAAAAGGGAGAATGATCTCTTTGATGTCCAGACACTGGGACACGAGCGGATTTTCTACTTATGCGAAAAATCTTTTTGTGTTATTTGTGTTGTAAATAATGCTGGGCGGGGCCAGAAGGTCCCAAATGTGGCCCACGCAGCTCCACAGGAGCCTTTCGAATACCTTATGATGGATTTCATTGAACTTAACCCATGCAGGGGTAAGAAATATTGTTTGGTGTTTGTTGACATGTTTTCAAAGTTTTTCCTACAGGGAAAGCTGATGTTGCAGCAGTGGCGAAGGCCCTACTAACAGAGCTTATTCCTAGGTGGGGGATCTCGAGGAGACTGTCTTCAGACAGAGGCTCACATTTCTTAAACAAGGTACTGGACAAAATGACTTAACCGTGATGGCAGAGACAGGTCTGGATTAGGTATGCGAGGGAAGGGTCCACGCGGTTACAGGGTTGTCGCCATATGCGGTGATCACAGGGCGACCCATGAGGACTGAATGTCACCCCCCAGGGCTGATGCTGGAAAAAGAGCTGGCTGACACTCGCATGGTAAGTTACTGTGTTTAGCTAACCAATGTTCTGAGATCTGTGCATCAACAGGTTAAAGCAGCTCTCCCAGAGCCAGCCAGCGGCCCTCTGCATGACCTGCAGCCAGGAAATTGGGTGGTGATAAAAGACAGAAGGAAGAAGTGGCACCAGGCTAGGTGGAGGGGTACCTTTCCAGGTACTACTCACCACACCCACAGCCATGCGAGTGGAAGGCCGTGCCTCTTGGGTTCACGCCAGCCACTGCAAAAGGGCTCCACCATCGCCAAAGGAGGGATATGCGATACCTCGACCAATGCGCAGGGATGACTTTGTTCTCACAGAGTTTAAAAACTCAAAGAGAACCAACTTAGTTCTCACGGAGTTTAAAAACTCAGAGAACCACCACTTCAAGGAGCACGTGACGGTAATATCAGCTCCCAACATGCCACACCACAGCAGGAAAACCGAGGGGTACAACCCCTTCAAAAGAGCAGGCTGCAGCCTCGAGGTAGGCCTATTTCTACTAGGCCTCATCATCGTTCTGCCCATCATCCTGATTCATGAGACACTCTACAACAACACCAGTGAGCCAAGCGGTACAGCTGTAATGACTAAAAGGCCTAAAAGCAGGCCCTCTTCTACAGGTACAGAATCTGACTGATGAGTGCTCAATGTGCTTGATGGGACTGAGTGTTCACCCAGGTATGGGAAAATGGTGGAATGAAGCTAACTTCTCTGTGCCATTAAATCTGTCAGGTTTGCGTTCCCCAGTAGAAAATAAAAATAGTTTTTTCCTGAAAGATTACCTAGCATGGCCACAGGTGTCATGGAAAATGCCCTGTCCAGTCGTACTTAAACATAGTATGAAGTTTGGAATGTGTGTTATAGGTAACGGCTCTAATGCGCTAAGTCAATTAGACAATGATCAGTGTAAAACTGTTTCTTGTGACTGTCCGCCTATACAGCTGGAAAAATGTTTTGACTGTCTGTGTAGCCTCTCTAGTCCCTGTAGAAATGACCCTGACATGGTTGCGGATATATGCGAGAAGAACAGGTCACACGCAATCTCATTACCTTGGCCTAGCACACAAACTGCAAACTGTTTCAGAACAAAGCCATCTTCTCGCCTTGGGAGCCGGCTGTTATCTGATTGATATTGGCTTTGTGGGCACTCTGCTCTCCCCCCTGACTGGAGTGGAGTTTGCACCCTCATTGCCTTATATGATTCCACATATGTGATTCCTGACTCAAGCTGCTATAGGTCAGTACCTCCAACTCCATGCTCCTGATCCTGAACATGATAATGCATTTCTTCTCCGACAACTCCCTGATTTTTACTGACACCCCTATAAAGTATATAGGCTGGGTGTGTACCCACCCTGCCACATGTTTGGTGGAAAACAGACAGTATTGTAATGTGAAGAGTTTAAAGGTCGAGATTTCAAGAGTTGTGCATAAGTCTCCATTACATGATGGGTTTTTTAAAAATCTTTCTTTCGTACTTACTATTGATAGTAGTGATTTTATGTATGTTAAAATAATCAGTAGTACATTTATAATGAAAACTTTTCCTTTTAACTATGATTTTGTTTTCTCAATAATGAAATGTTATTAATCAAAGGTAAAGGCATCATTCAATGATGGAGTGTTATGGCGTGTATCTGCTGGTATCCGGGAGCGATGCTTCAGCTGCCCCCTAGAGAGGGAGTCGGGAATTATTTTTTCTGGAGTTTTGATTGGGTTTCCTGGTTTTATGCCAGTTTTATCCCACACAAGTGTGCCGGTTTTTCCGTTCCCCCTGGGTATTGGAGTAATGCATCGCACATGACCATTGTAATGATCCTGATAATCATGTAATCATTCATAGTGTTAAACTGTATCACTTACTATTGTATCAGAGAATTGGTTGTTATCATAGAATGATAAAAGGAGGGAAATGTGAAGGAATTTTCTGTTTTACAATATGTGTGTATTAACATGGAGACAATCACATGACTATTATTAAACATTTGTTATAGTTTTGATTATTGGTAGATCAATTATATTGAATTAAGTAATTAAACATATACTCTATGCAAACACATGAGTTGGCACAGCAGGCCTTCTCTGTGTGTCTTTATCTTTCAGTTCTGCAAGAGACAGGCAGTCTGTGAGGTTTGTGTGTTTCTGCTTTAGGCAGGGGATTAGGCACCCCGAACCTAGAGCAGAACAGGTGGCGGCGGAATTGCAAATTTCCAAGGGCACGTTAAAAATTTCATATAGTGCAGGGGAGAAAACTGAAGGCCCCCGTGTCTGATGAAGTATGAATTGACATACTGCCGTGGTACCGTCTAGTCGGCGTAGTTGTCGCATGTAAGTATGCAGGCACTGCGTGGTACGTGGATGACAGTCCACACCTAGCAGAGGGGCGTAAGAGACGACCTCTGTGAACAGGCAAGGCTGGTGAAAACGGTCAAAGTTTCTATACCCATAGCAAGGTGGGATAGGGATCAGACCGTCGGTTCCCAACCGGGTGGCTGGTTACCACTACGGGGCTCGGTGTTTAGACGCTGGGCTGGGGATCACTATCGACTGGGTCACCGGCCGGTTGGGTCGCAGAGAGCAGTAAGACCATGAGTGGCGTCCCTGTAGTGGAGCACATGGCCGCCGCGCTCGGCTCAATGTACAGTCAGGCCACTGTAAGCTGAAACCGAATGCATTTCGAGCAGTGCTTTCTGTGATCAGGGTTTCTGAAAAGGAGATGCCTGGGAAGCAGAGAGGCTGAGGGTCCTTCACTCAGAGGAGTCGGGTGGAAGGAACTCAGCGGAAAGGGATCCAGCCTGGAGCTGCGCCCAAGAGAGGGAGGCTCGAAGGATCAAAGTGTCTGTTGAACATTCCTAAACTCAGTGGCAAAGCTGAAGGTTATTTATAGTCTTAACACCGGAAGATTAACACCCCTGTTAGTTATTAGCTTGGAATACACCCCTTGTGGCAAATCAGTAAGGAGTGTGTATAAATATCTGTGTATTTCTGTTTAACCCTTGTGTGGTGTTCGGGTCTGAGGGACTGAGGGAAAAATTCAATGTTTGCTAAAAGAAAAATGATACAATTCATAATTTTTTCAACCTGAGACTCATTGGCCTTGGCTCAATTTCTGTGATGAACATGTAAAAGAACACAAAAATCACAGTTTATCACAAAAAGCATATCACTTTTATTGATAAATGTGATCTAGCAGAGGTAAATGGTCAATATTAACCATATATGCTGTCTATATTGCTTTTAATTGAGATAAAGTCAATATCTGTGAAGTATTTTTACGTAAATTGTTATGGCTTTATTGTTTAACACGGTTAACAACAATAATGTTGTGGGTCCACCAGACCCGCGAACAATGGGTGAGTAACAAAAACACAAACACCACACAAGGGTTAAGTCAGAGTGATCTGGTAAGATCCTCTCATTCTGGTTTATCTGCAAATAAACTAAAATTCCTATTTTATATCAATATACGGTTTTTGTTGTGGTTCTGTTTGAATGAACAGACTTGCTCACTGTGTGTAAAAGGGAAATTCCACGACACTCACCAATGGACAAGAGCCAAAACTTGATCCCCAGTACTAAACTCACGCAACTCAGCACGACGATCATTACTCTTTTTCATCCTAGCTTGTGACACAGCCAACATTTGTTTTGCCAACTCCCCTGAAGCATATAGCCGATGCCTAAACCCATTCACATAGTCAATTAGGTTAATGGGCGGATCTGACTCCTTCCAACCATCCTTAAACACAGACAGTGGACCTCGGACAGTGTGTCCAAACACTAGATCATTAGGGCTAAACCCTGTACTTTCCTGCACTACCTCCCATGCAGCTAAAAGCAACCATGGCAGCCCCTCTTCCCAGTCCCTATCCAGCTCAGTACAATATGCACGCAAAAGAGACTTGAGCGTCTGGTGAAAACGCTCCAAAGCACCTTGACTCTGTGCGTGGTAAGCTGACGACTGGTTTTGTCTGATTCCTAGGGGTTTTAACACTTGGACCAACAGGTGGGAAGAACAATTAGATCCCTGGTCACTCTGGATCACTCTGGGAATGCCAAAAACAGATATGAACTGCATCAGGGCCTTAACCACAGACATTGCAGTTATTGTGCGCAAAGGATAAGCTGCTGGATACCTGGTGCTTTGACACATAACAGTTAACAAATACTGGCAACCAGACCTTGCATGGGGCAGCGGCCCCACACAATCAATGATTAGGTACTCAAATGGCTGACTGATAGCTGAAATCGGCTGCAACGGAGCTGGTTTAATGACCTGATTCGGCTTACCAGTTAGCTGACACGTACTACAGTTTTTAATGTGCAGAGAAACATCCTTTTTAAGACGTGGCCAGAAAAAATGGGCCAAAATCCTGTCATACGTTTTTCGGACACCTAAGTGCCCTGACCTTATCATGAGCAAGACTTAACACGTGACCACGAAACTTAGATGGAACTACAACTTGAAAAATTGGATCCCCAACAAAATCGTCACCATGGGGCACCCACTTCCTCACCAACATACCATCCTGAAGAAAGTAACCTCCGGCAACATTTTTCATCTCACCGGCTGATAACAGACCCAAACCGCTTCTCCAAGGATGGGTCAGCTCTCTGTTCACTCCGCAGCTCACTGTGAGACACAGAAAAAGGAAAATCAGGTAAACATGGCAAGCTAGTCTCAATTACCTCCTCATCTACCCCCTTAGACTCAGCCTGACTCATCGCCCGCGTAACTGCACATGCAGGAAAAACTTCGGGAAAGTGCACAGCACTTTCATCAAGCCGTTCCAAGCCTGAAGGAGAGAGAGACTACCGGAGGTGGTGACACATTAGCCCAAACATGGCTACCAGCTAAATCATTGCCCAAAATGATATCAACCCCTTCTACTGGTAATGCTGGTCTCACACCAATATGCACCTCACCCTGCACCAAGTCACAATCTAAGTTCATCCTATGCACTGAGACAGGCAACACATTCAACCCCATTCCACGCATAAGGATTGCATATCATATCAGTTTTTCCACAAAATGGATGTAATGCAAAATGGATATAATTAATTCAGATATTGTTTGAAAATTTGTCCATTCTAAGCCTGATATAGCCTACACCTATTCATCAGCCTATACTGTAATGTTCTTCTCCTCAAGAAATAATCAGTGTTTCCTGCTTTCTGTTCGAAAGGTTAAAATAACCTAATATTATCACTGTATACCTGGATAATGCCTGCCTCTCTAAAATGTTTCTGTCCCGGTTCAAAAAATATCAAACCCTCTCTCGTATCTTTGATCAGTCGACAACCCAGCCATCACAGAGTCCATTTTACCCACCACGCAGATCTTGGCCCCGGTGCTATGGGACATTGAAGTGGCGGTCCAGCAGGTGTTACGCCTCGACCCCGGCCCAGGGGGCGGGGTCCCGCCAATTGCCTATTTGTACCTCTTAAAGTGAGGCCTCGGGTGCTACAGTGGGATCACTCTTCCCAACTCACCGCGCATCCCGGCGTCCACCGCACTAGGGAATTTCTCTCCAGATGCTTTTGGTGGCCATGGAGTCACATCGCCCTAGACTTTGTGACCGGATTACCCCCCTCTCAGGGTAACACGGTCATTCTTGTCATTGTCGACAGGTTTTCTAAGGCGGCACATTTTCTGGCCATAGCTAAACTGCCGTCTGCTCCTGAGACTGTTCAGCTGGTTGTGGACCATGTTTTTAGGGTCCACGGATTGCCCCACGATGTGGTTTGTGACCACGGTCCTCAGTTTGTCGCCAGGTTCTGGCGTTCCTTTTGCGCGCAGTTAGGCGCCATTAGTCTTTCTTCTGGGTTCCACCCGGAGACTAACGGACAAACAGAATGTACTAACCAGACTCTGGAAAGCACTCTTCGATGTCTGGCAGCCTCCAACCCCACTTCGTTGAGCCGTTACCTTCCTTGGGCCGAATATGCCCACAACACCTTGCGTAATGCCTCCACAGGTCTGTCTCCATTCGAGGGCCAGGTGGGTTATTTGCCCCCACTCTTCCCTGAGTTGGATAGAAATGTGGCGGTTCCCTCTGCTGGCTCATTTGTTCAGAGATGTCGTGTGGTGTGGAAGCGAGTTTGTGCTTCGCTTTTAGGAGCATCTGCCAGTCAAAAGGCTTCCGCTGACAAACACCGTCGTCCTGCCCCTTCCTATCGGGTGGGTCAGAGAGTTCGGCTTTCCACGCGGGACTTGCCCTTGTAAACTCGCCCCGTGGTACGTGGGACCCTTCAAGATCGTCCGCAAAATCAACCCCGTCACTGTTCGTCTGCAGTTGCGCCATGCGCATCCACCCTACCTTCCACGTCTCTCATTTGAAGCTGGTTCATACCAGTGCCTTATCCCCGGCTGAGAGACCACCCCCCCCCCCCCCCCCCGGATCGTGGAGGGAGGCCCGGTGTATACGGTCCGCCGCATTCTAGCGGAGAGAAGGGTGGGCCTGCGTTTCCAGTTTTTGGTCGATTGGGAGGGCTATGGCCCCGAGGAGCGTTGCTGGGTCCCATCCAGAAATATCTTGGACCCCCAACTACTTAGTGATTTCCGTGGTAAGCGAGTTGAGGGATCGCTTGGGGTCGTCCCTTAGAGGGGGGGTCCTGTCATGGGCGCCTGCCGTTTTCCTCACTTTCCACGTTGTTTTCGGATCTATCTGATTTTTTCTGCACTCCACCGCAGGGTTTTGCTTCATCCCAGCGATTAGTGCTTCCACCTGTCTTACCTATCATCAGGTATTTAAGCCCCGGAATTCCTCTTCCGGGTGCTTCACTATTTCTTAGGGTTTTGTTTTGCTGCCTCTACATTTGGTCAAAGAAAGTTTTTCTTTATTTTCTCTGTAGAGACAGTTCTCCTGTTGAAAGAAGCTCTGAGTTTATTTCTCTTAATCTCTTTTTTCCTCTCTCCCCTTTCTGCTCCCACTCTCTCCTTTTCGAGAGTGTGAGCTTTATATTTATTTCATTATTTTCACCATTTATCAGGCTTCATAGCCAAGTTCCGAAGGTGCCTTATTTTTTCTCTGTTCTCGCCACAGCTGTTTCAGCTGTAGTGTACTTTGTTATTTTCTCTGCCCGGTTTGCTCGTGGTTATCCCTGTTTTGTTAGGGTGTTTTTTGTTTGGCTATTGCCAAGTAGTTTCTATCCCTTATCTTGTTTCAGTCCTGCGAGGGATTCTGCTTCTCTATCTCTGCCCGGTTTTCTCGCGGCTATCCCCATTTTTAAGTGTGTTTATTATTTTGGCACTGCCAAGGAATTTTTCCTTTTTTCTGTTGTCGCATTTGGCATCGCTATTTCGCCCTAAACCCTCACAGTATTAGTATTTTAGGAGGACTGCAGCAAAGTTGTCATGCATGGCTTCATCAAATAAAACCGAAGTAGGCCTGGTAGTTGAAAAGGGATGTGAGAGTAGCCTACGCAACAGCCAGAGCAGTCTTGTTAATAAACTGCATAATCTTGCAGTTTTAATGAAAACATATGGAATCTTATGCTGAGATTTGGCATATGGTTTGTTACATTACATCATGTATAGCCTATAGGCAAACAGACTATACATTTGCTTTCATAAATCAATTAAAACTGTGAGAGAATGTCGCCAGTGGTGCTTAACAGTCTCTTAACTTGGCACAGAGGTTGGCTCAACGTAAAAATAGTGTTTATGAATGGAACTCCATCGTCTGCCTCAAATGGAATGTGAAGCTACCGTTTTAAAATAAAAAAAATCATAAAACATAGCTTAGCCTACATGATTGCCTTTTAAGTTGGATAGGCTCACGGGCAATAGTTCTCAATATTATTTAGATCTTGTAAATACCGTTTTTGAGACACTGTCTGTTGTAGCCTAATGACCAATTCGCTTACTAACTTTAGGCTAGCCTACATTTTAGATTCAGCCAAACCCCGAATAGAATCCAGAATCTCAGAAGTTAAACAGTGAAATAAATAGAACGAAGTTAACGCAATCCCACTTGCGTGTTTCTATGCACGTGTTCTAACAACCAAGGGATTCTGGCGCGATCAGAAAGTTAACAGCAATAGAATAAAAAATTACCAGGCATAACCACGTCCCCATCACAAAAAATAAAGGTAGCATACAATATAATACGGGCTGCGCTGTAGGTGCCAGGCAACAGAAAGAGTGGGATTTCAACTGAATACAATGTATCGCATCAGCGCTCAAGCGTAACACAGAATGTAGGCTACATTGAGATTGCCTAACTGCAACAAAGTAAAACAAAGATGGGACAGACACGTCTTCAATAACGTGCATGCTTTATTATATCAAAACCATAAATAGAAGTAGCCTAGCCCATAAGGCACATTGTTAACTGATAGGAAAGTGAAATGAAGCACTAGCATTAGTCCCCACCGCCGGGGTTTGCATGATCTGATCACCACCATCCTGATTTTCTAACGCTTGTGGCTCTGATGTGTTTGAAGATTACTTTATTCATCCCATTCAATAAGAAAATTCAGCATCACACCCTGCGCAAATTTAACGGCAGCTGAGCTGACTTGGTCCACCACGCTGAGCTGGTGCCCTAAGCACACTGCGTGATCTGCGTATACGGAGGGGCGGGCCTGTTTAATACTGTTTAAATCCACGTGGGATTCAGATTCGGTCCAATTTTTGTGAAGGATTCGGCCAAATCCCGAACCCGTGAAAAAGGACCGAATCCAGCCGAATCCGAACCCGAATCCTGGATTCAGTGCATCCCTAATTAAAACAACCCGGTATTACACAAAAAAAAAAAAAAAAAAAGATACTGCCACAATCCTGTGCACGTTTGCATCACGTATTTCCTCCCACTGTTCTTTGTCCATGTTAAACGTGCAACGCGGATTCAAACTTTGTGTCTCAAGCACCCTCTTCTCTATAAAAGTTCCCTCAGGACTCTCAGATCCTACATCAACGTCCAGGCACGTGAAATGTTTTTAGAGAATTGAGCCATCGGTTTTTCATACAACAGATTAATTAGCATATCTGCTGCGATTCCCTTTTATACCTGGGGACTCAAACCTTTAATAAAACTGGGGACTCAAACCTCTAGTATAAAGTGTGTGTGTATAGGATCACTTTCAGGTATGTTCTGATTTAGTGCTTTCCAAGTTTAATCTGAGCCTTTTGCATGAGCGAATCAACCAGCCGTATTAATAATTATCATAAACTCTGTACGGGCTCTCTCCTCCTCAAGAGGGCAAGCTGAACAGCAGGTCGGGCTAGAACACACAGCCAAGCTTGTCCCGGGTGCCTGAACAGCCACCAAAGTGGTCGTAACCGACGTGACACTGTACCACCGGAGGGAGGGCTACTGGGCAGGCTGATAGATCACTTTCAAGGGATCGTCCTGCACAGCAACACAGTCCATCAGGACGTAAAATGACAGCCCGCAGACAAACCCGCTCCGAATAGCCCGGACCACTGAACAGGTTGACAGATCACCTCAGTGATCAAGCTGTGCAGTAGGACTCGGAACTACCGGGCCGTAAAATGACAGCATGAGCCGCCCCCACAAACTGAACAACCGCACGACTCGACTCACCAGACAACCCGCACACCGTAGATCTATCGCACAATCCTCAGATTGGGCGGAAACCCACAGAAACTACCTTTTTTAGATGAAGGTCATTTAAATGACCATTTGAGGCTGGTTATATTCATGCAGGCAAAACCCAGACAATTATTTGTGAAAACATTTAATTCGTTCACTTTTTTAGCAACAGATACACATTATATTTCCTTAAAGAATAAATATTAAAATTACTGGATAAATAAAACACTTGGCATCGATGTTTTTATGTGTGGATCGATTCTGAAAAAGGATCAGGATCAAAGTATCGATATTTCAGTATCGATCCACCCACCACTACTGCACACATTTCTTCTCACACTCACAATTCATTCTTTCCACTCATACACATAAGGCTCCACCCATACACCTAAAATTTATATTCAGGCACAATATTACATGTTCCTGTCCTATTCTACACCAGGGGTCCCTGTACCCTTTTTTCTTTTTCATGGACAACATCGGCCTCTGCTGGTTTTAATTAAGCATTACATATTGCATTAATTTATACTGTAGTTTGATTAATTGCTATGATTTAATTATATATATTTAATTATATGGCCATGGTTTGACCATAGTAATTCAATAAGTGATAATTACAATGATCTAATAGGTTAAAATAATACTAACTGTAAACTTTTCCACAGACTACTGTGTACGTGTGGATGTATTACGGAATACAAGCTAACATTTTCTCTATAATATGTGAGATTCATTTGTAGTAATATAATCCTTAATTTTAATGATTTTAAAGTACACTGTTTCCCCGGAGCGAGAGTTTCTGACCTTGCACATTTAGTCCCGACAGTAAACACAGACCACTCTGCTACTGTTATTATTCATGCTGGCACAAACGACATCAGGCTACGGAGATCAGAAATCCTTCAGAAATCCTTTATTTCACTCCACACCAAGATAAAATCCTCTGCTCACAAGATTATAATATCTGGCCCACTTCCTGTCTACAACCGTGGCATTGAAGCTTTCAGTCGTCTGTTTTCGCTAAATGACTGGCTTAAAACCTAGTGCTTTGTGAACAATTTGGATTATATTGACAATAGGGATTGTTTCTGGGGTAGGCCTGCATTATTCAGAAGGGATGGTCTTCACCCGAGTCGCAACGGAACATCAGTGCTGGCCGACAACTTTATGGATTTTTATGGATTTTTCAATTTTTCAATGAAAAAACAAGGTACTCCTATACATAGACATGTAAGAATTGCATTGTTTGAAAATCTTGTATATACATACTGTGATGTCCAAAATATTGAAACTTATTTCTAATAGAAAAACCAAAGCACAAGAGAAGGTCTAGTCTGATTATTGTACCCCTGAAAGGTGGTAGCCCAGTAAAAAAGTTCGGCCATGAACAAAAGGTAAACATGGCTTTGTTAAACATCCGGGCACTTACTAATATGACCATTGTTGTAAATGATCTTATCAGTGAACAGAAGCTAGATTTTATTTTTCTGACTGTAACATGGCTCGGTTCAGATGGAGCCTCTTAAGTGAAGCCTCTCCTCCAAATTACAGTTTTATCCACACAATGCGTGAGGGTAAGAGAGGAGGAGGACTGGCAGCTATTTTTTCAGACACTTTTAAATGCAACCATTTGCATTTTGGTAATTTTTCATCTTTGGAATATCAGGCTATTAGTATACTGGAAAATCAAACATCAGTGCTGTTGATTACTATTTATCAGCATACAGCTTCATTCCTACCCGAAATGTCTGAACTACTGTCAGTCTGTTTTACTAACCATGATTGGATTCTTATAACTGGTGATTTTAATTTGCATCTTGATAATGTCTCAGACTGCAAGGCTATGGAATTTATGCAACTTTTACATTCCTTTGATTTTACTCAACATATTGTTGGGCCAACCCACATCCATGGCCACACCCTAGATCTAGTGTTCTCTAGAGGTCTGAATATTGTAGTTGGTTTAGCAAAAAACGATACAGAGCGTTTCATTAAAAGACGTTTTTTAAGATAAGTTCCCTTATCACATGCGTAGTCTACCTCTCTCAGTTGAATTCTCATCAATACATGAAAAAGTAAATCATTTCAACTCTAAATTAAGATCAGCTCTCAACATAGTGGCACCTGTGAAAACTAAAAAGAAATCACAGACTAAAGTAATGCCTTGGAAAAATTAGCGAATACGTCTGCTCAAGAGGGAGTGCCGTAGAGCCGAGCAAATGTGGAGAAAAAACAAACTAACAATCCACCGAGAGATCCTTACAAAATCCCTATATGTTTATAACAAAGCGTTATGCTGTGAGAGGCAGGCATACTTCTCTAAGATTATCAGTGAAAGCAGGAACAACCCTAGAATCTTATTTTCTACCATAGATCGCCTTTTAAATCCTTCCCAGTTTTGTGAACAAATATGCCCTGCCTCACAGTCAAAATGTGAGGAGTTTGCATCATTGTTTGATAATAAGATCATTAATATCCGAGTTGGTATTGTGAATAATGTTGAAAATCAAAAAAATCTGATTGTTAGTGGTTCTCGGGGAAATCTAAATTCTTTTTGTAAAATTAGTGAAGGGGAACTCTGTAAAATTACATTCTTTAAGGAGGTTTTAGATAGTTTGATGATGTACTGGATATTGTGAATTGCTCCCTAGAAACAGGTCTAGTGAAGCCCTTACTCAAGAAGCATAATCTTGCAATTTTAGGCCTATTTCCAACCTGCCTTTTCTGAGTAAGATATTGGAAAAGGCAGTCTTTAAACAGTTGGATGCGTTCTTACAGGACAACAAGATTAATGAAAAATTTCAGTCCGGTTTTAGAAGGGGACACAGTACTGAAACAGCGCTTGTGTCATGGTTTTTGACGATTTCTTCCCTTGCGGTCTTTTCCCTCAGTAGCCACGCTAGGGCGCTGCCCTTTTAGTGGATGTTTGCTCCGCCCCGCCTTTTTGCGGAGCTTCTCTCAGCATCCACACCTGTGATGATTACCTCTGAGCTACTTAAGCTCCCGTTTCCTTTGTTCGGGGCTTCTGTATTGTTTGGTATTATTTTTGCCTTTGTTTGCTTAGACTGTATTGTTAGGTCTAGGCTCTGTAGGAGATCTCTTTGCTCCAATGGGTTTTATTGGAGTAATGCAGGACTTGCCTTTGTGCATGTAGCTATTATGACTCTTCTTCCTTGGCTCTTTTCTGTCACCGCTTCCTGGTTTTTCCTTTTCTTTCTTTGCCTAGACCTGTTGCCTTTTCTGTCTCTCGATCCTCTCTCTGTCTGCTTTCTTCCTGGAAAGCAAGAGGAGTCTTTTTTTGTTTGTGGTTATATTTATATAGTCATATTTCTTACTGAGAGGCAGGGCGTGTATTTTTTACAAGGCTTGCGTTAGTCATTGAGCCGGCAAATGTCCAGAACAGCTGTTCTGTTCGCCTTCGGGTACGTCTCTCCTTACAGGGAGACTGGGTGATTTTGTTCGGAACTGCGGTTCTGTTCGCCTTCTGGTACCTTTCTCCTTAAAGGGAGACCGAGCGATTTCATTGACATGTTTGCGTGTCACTGCGAGTCTATGAAAGTAGCCATGGAACGTTAGATCTCTGTTCCTTTCGCCTTCTCGTTCATTCCCCTTTATTGAGATGTAGGGCCTTTATTTTTCGCTTGTCTTGCATTTGGCACACTGTCGTTAGAGGTCAGGACACAGAGACTGCTTCCCTTTTATTCCTGCAGCAAGCAGTTCACTTTATTAGGGCTAGGGAGTTATTTTTTCGCTTGTCGCCTTCTCTCTGTGCTAGTGTTTCGTTCGCCCGGTTATACGGGTCGATTTCTGTTACGCCCCTTTTTCCTAGTTCCCTTATTATTTCCCTCCACTCGAGAGTGGGAACGAGATTATTTGAGTTGTCATTTATATTTCCTTAAATACGGGGTCTCACCGTCTCAGTGGCTCGTAGAGCTTTTTTGAATCCCTTCGCTGCGTGTGGTCCCTTCGAACCTCACACGGCACACCCCCTTACAGCTTGTAAAAGTAATCAATGATCTTAGAGTGAGCGCCGATAATAAAAATGTTTCTATTCTTGTACTTCTTGATCTGACTGCTGCCTTTGATACAGTCGATCATGGGATACTTCTAAACCGTTTTGAAAATTGGATTGGTCTCTCAGGCACAGCCCTGAACTGGTTTAATACTTACCTTACTGGTAGAAGATATTTTGTTAGTCTCGGTGACCATGTTTCAGACAAACATGACATTTTGTCTGGTATTCCACAGGGTTCTGTTCTTGGTCCTCTACTGTTTTGTCTGTATATGCTGCCACTTGGAAAATATTTTTGTGATCATGGAGTGAATTTCCATTGTTATGCTGATGACACAGTTATATTTATCTGTAGCGCCAGATGATACTGATGCCCTAAATCCCTTGATAAATTGCCTATCCAGCATTACACAGTGGATGAGTAAAAATGTTCTCAAACTAAATGAAGATAAAACAGAAATTCTTATAATTGGTACAAATGCACAAAGAGAAAAGATATTAAGCAAATTTGGAAGTCTGGCTCTACAGAATAAGCCTGAAGTAAAAAACCTGGGTGTTATTCTTGACTCTGAGTTGGATTTTAAATCACATATCAACAATGTTACAAAGATTGCCTTTTTCATGTAAGAAATATTGCAAGAGTTAGACCCTACCTCTCACTGGTAACTATTGTAACTTGTACAAAATGCAGCAGCCAGAATTTTAACAAAAACCAGGAAAAGAGAACACATTACACCAGTTCTAGCCTCATTGCACTGGCTCCCTGTAACATTGAGGATTGATTTTTAAATTATTTTACTTGTTTATAAGGCCCTAAATGGTTTAGCACCTTCATACCTCTGTGATTGCTTATCTAAGTATGTTCCAAACCGTTCCCTTAGATCGTCTAGTGTTGGCTTGCTCAATGCCCCAAAAATGAATTACAAAAAGTATGGTGAAGAAGCTTTCTGTTCTTATGCACCAAAGGTTTGGAACAAAGTCCCATTACAAATAAGACAAGCAGCCTCTGTTGACAGTTTTAAAAAACAGCTCAAAACCCATTTTTATGATCTTGCTTTTAATTAATTCAACCTTTTAATTTTTTTTAACCCCATTGTTATGTTATATTTGTTTTATATTTCATATACTTGTTTTATGCTTTTTATATCTTAGGATTGTTTTTATCATTATCAATTTATTTTATTACTATTATTATTTTCTTGATCTTTATAAATTTTATTTTTACTATTGTTATTATTTTTAATTTTTGATTTCTACTATTATCATTTTCAATTTTTATTACTATTATCTTTTAAAAAAAAATCTTATCTTAATATCTGTGTTATTGATATTGATTTCTATTGTTGCTCTTGTAAAGCACTTTGAGCTGCATTTTATGATATGAAAGGTGCTATATAAATAAAGTTTATTATTATTAGGGCACCGAGCAGCGTAGCTGCTGGTACCCTATTACATTTGTTCAGATTCTTTTTAGGGGACCGAGCAGCGTATGTCAAAAATTGGCCGAATGAGAAGCCAATGAATTTTGCATTGGGCGTGGCTTATCGCATAAATGCTAGTACTTCTAAAACCGTTTGATATAAAGTTCTGAAACTTGGTGGGTTGACTGAGAGTTAGATCAAGACTTGAGCCCTGCAGTTTTAACCCAATCAATCCGGGTGGTGGCACTAAAGAAATACAAATGTTGCCAAGTACACTATCTCTGCTTAAAAGGTCGTCTACCTACTGTTCCAACTGTGAAAGTTCCTGTAGCTCAGTGGTTAAGGCATTTGACTGCCGTGTAGTAGGTTGGTGGTTCGATCCCTACCTGTTACAAAGTTTTTTTGAGGCACACAATGTGCACGTCATTGTAAGAAAATTTCACAATATTACCTGTTATCTGTTCGAATTATGAAGTCAATAAGCCAAAACAATCTGATACCGCAAAACACAAGTCTTATTTGGCCTCCTCTTTTCTGTTAACCTGCTTTGGCCTAGTGGATGCAATCTTGGCTTTCCATGAATGTGGTCAGCGGTTCAATTCCGGCTTGGTACCAATGGCTAAGTTAATGTTTGGCAAAACTATTGTTCAAATGCTATGCTTCTTTTAATGTTGTTTTCACATTAAGAAACACCTTTTTATTGCAAAAGTTAAGATAGTTAACAGTATCAACTGTTCACTGTTTCACTTGTACTTAAAAGACTTAATACGCAAGCCCTTACTGGATCGGGTTAAGATACCATCAACAATGGCAAAAGCCCAGATTAGAAACAAATATTTGTATTTTGGGTCAACACTGTCTAGAGTTGTCTACCATTTTGCGGTTTCTGAGTTTGACAAATGCTGCTCATGCTGCTCGGTCCCCGGGAATCGCTGCTTGCAGCTATATTTATTATTAATTCTGATGTTTTATAAAAAGAAATGTATTCTTGGATCTAATAAGCCCTATATAATACTTGAATGTTCACACACACATTTTAAGGCTTTTCTTCTCCACTTCTTGAACCCATCAGATAAGGACCAAGCTGGGCCTCTTGGAATGTGAGAGAGGTCAGTGGCCAGAAGCATTAGAATTTGAGAAGTGTGTGTGTGCATCTGTTTGCCCGTGTGTGTGTCATTGTGCCTTTGTTTGAAGATGAGAACACATACACTACTCACAAAAAGTTAGGGATATTTGGCTTTCGGGTGAAATTTATGGAAAATGTAAGTTCACGCTACAGTGATATTATACGTATCATGAAAGTAGGGCATTTAAGTAGAAGCATGCAATGGTGATTTCCTCATCTCAAACAATTTATTGAAACAAAAGCCAACAACAGTGGTGGGTATACCACAACAAAAATGTCAATGTCTCAATAACTTGTCATGTGCCCTTGAGCATCAATTACAGCTTGACAACGACGTCTCATGCTGTTCACAAGTCGACTTATTGTCTGCTGAGGCATGGCATCCCACTCTTCTTGAAGGGCGGCCCTCAGGTCATTGAGGTTCTGGGGTACAGAGTTACGAGCCTCTACACGGTGAGTCAGCTGATCCCATAGGTTTTCTATGGGATTCAGGTCTGGAGAAAGTGCAGGCCACTCCATTTGAGGTACCCCAGTCTCCAGCAGCCTTTCCCTAATGATGCGACCTCGATGAGCTGGAGCATTGTCGTCCATGAAGATGAAATTAGGCCTGTGCTGTTCATGCAGGGGCACAATGACTGGATTAATGATGTTATTCAGGTAGTATGGGCTTGTCACTGTACCATTCACAAAGTGTAGGGCAGTTCTGTATTGACTAGACACACCTGCCCACACTGTAACACCGCCACCACCAAAGGGTCGTCTGGTGACAACAGTGGCTGATGCATAGCGCTCTCCTTGACGTCTCCAACATCGTTGGCGGCCATCATTTCTGCTCAACGTGAATCGACTTTCATCAGAGAACAGCACTGAGGCCCACTGGTCCCTCGTCCAGCGTAAATGCTCCCTGGCCCATGCAAGACGATGACGCCTGTGCCTGGTGGTGTGGTCAGGTACCCTTGCAGGTCGTCTAGCACGCAGACCACGCTGATGTAAACGGTTTTGAATGGTCTGACGTGACACTTGGGTGCCTCTCACCTCCCTTAAATGTGCCTGGAGTTGAGTGGCATTCATCATCCGGTTCCGCAGGGCACTGTTCACAATGAAGCGGTCATCAGTGTGGGATGTGGCCAAAGGACGTCCACTTCTATGCCTTTCTGTGACTCTTCCAGTCTCTCTGTATCTCTGTTGCAACCTGCTGATGACACTCTGTGACACTCTAAGCTCAGTGGCCACTTCCCTCTGAGAACATCCTGTTTGAAGCCTCGCAATGGCGAGGTACTGTTGATCAATTGTTAGGTGTCGTCTTGGTCTCATGATGTCAAAATGTGACTGTTTAAATACCAATTCTAATTGAACCAGGAAATGTATTGGTCGATTCATGGATCAAACACCTGTTGTGAATTTTGCCATTCAGCTCCTTGTTAGAGAACAGCAAGTTGTGCAAAAAGTACTGAAACATTGAATAGTTGGACATGTGCATTCAAAAGTTTAGAGAAGGTCAAATTAATTTCACCTGTAAAGGTTATAGTGCATTTTAGGTTCATCCTGAAATTTCACCCGAAAGCCGAATATCCCTAACTTTTTGTGAGTAGTGTATATGTGAATATATCTTATTTGGACACATATAGATTAGGAAGTGTATCTGAATGGGCCTTTGTAAGATAATGAGCACATATATGTGAATATATCTTATTTGGACACTTCAGCTAGATTAGGATACCTAGGCGGACCTCCCTGGAATGCTGAGGGAGTTTTTCTCTTGCTCAGATCCTTCCAAAAAGCAATTAAAAGTGTGAATGGGCCTCTTTTTCCAGTGTGTGTGTCTGTCTGTGTGTGTGTCTAACACAACTGTTTCACAAGCAGGCCATACAGTGGTTTGTAATTATATATATATATATATATATATATATATATATATATGTATATATATATATATATATACACAGTTGAAGTCGGATGTTTACATACACTTAGGTTGAAGTCGTTAAAACTAATTTTTAACCACTCCTCAGATTTTATGTTAGCAAACTGTAGTGTTGGCAAGTCAGTTAGGACATCTACTTTGTGCATGACACAAGTAATTTTTCCAACAATTGTTTACAGACAGATTATTTCACTTTTAATTCACTATATCACAATTTCAGTGGGTCAGAAGTTTACATACACTTGACTGTTGACTGTTGACATTTGGCTTTGCATGCCATGACTATTGGTGCTAAGCAGCCAATAATTTCCTATTGGCTGCTTAGCACTTGGGTTAAAACATTTCTCTCAGCATAGAGGTGGACTACGATGCCTACGACTAGGCTACTGAACAAGCTAAGGATTCTCTTTTTGTTCTTATTTATTTGTCCTTTTTTTCTTTTGGCTAATTCAAAATGACAACAAATAACACCGTAAAGTCATATGTAGGCTATCAGGTTAAGCATTCAGGATAATATCACATTATGTTATATGATAATTTCCTTGTTAGTGCAGTGACCTTTAGCTAGGCTACCACTAGGTGGCATAACAAATCCAATTTTCTGGATCCATCAGTAGGCTATTTGGAATGGATAAAACTATTAAGACAAACAGACAAAACCCAAATTAATTAATTCTTAAAACGAATGATCTTATCATGCTCTTCGAAATCATCAAACTCCTTCGCTACGATTTAGCCTAGGCTACAGTAGGTTAGGCTATGGCTGCAGTTGTAGGTGGCTAGCCAAATTCTTTACCTCCACGTAGTGCATTAAAATCATATCTAGTATGGAAAACCTAGCCTATGAATGAGTAGCCTAGGCTACCGCGCTCTGCATTCAAGTGAGAATTATGGCGTTTGGCACGGGACCAACTTAGAGCAGTATCCTTAATACTCAGTCAGTCAGTCTCTCTCTCTCGCATATATATATATATATATATATATATAGCCTATAGATATGCGCTAGGTTGTTTTTTTTAACGTTGTTTCGTTATGTTATTTATATAGAAAATTTAATTTGGATTCATGTGTATCCTAATTGTGTAGCCTATCATTTCTGCCTATTTTAAATGTAAAGTATTTAAAAAGTTGGTAGCAATGTTATAGGCTATGGCCTAGCCTATAATTTAGTGAACTGCAATGTTAGATGTATACTGTAGGCTACATGTAACTAGGCCTACTTGTAGCTACGTGGAGGTTAAAATTTATTATGACTCATCAAAACGGTAATTTAAGATATCTGTAGCCTACATTTTGTCTAGTAGCCTCAGATTTTATAGGCTACTTTTGCCATATGAAGATGTCTGTTAGCAGAGATTGTTTAGACTCTGAACACACAGTGAAGTTATTATCCTTCAGTAATCGCAAATATATGTGAAATAAAGTAACAGGACTCTTTTTCTTTTTTTTAATTGACAGAATCTACTTTGTCCACCTTCATTTAGGATGTGTTAGAAGTAGGCTATGATTTTGAGATGTGCTTGGGAATGCATTGAGTGTTTTTGCTAGCTTCGGTTGTCCGTTGTTATTTTCAGAAAATTGCAGCAGGCCTATGGTTTCTCAGGTATGCCTGTCATGGGTTATTGCTTATTCAGTTAGCCTAGCTACTGCATCATTATAGAATTTATGGCAACAATAACATTGTGGCGCATAATCGTATTTGGATCAGAAATAGGCTACATCTGGTCACCACAGTTGTCTATAAGGCTAACTAACATAGAAATATTTGTTTATAGCTATTCCATCCTTCCCAGCAAAAAATAATAGGCTAATAATAAATAGGCTACAATATGGATGCGCCCCTGCTTCCTCCCAACCCATGTGTCAAAAGCCTTGCTTCTCACTTGAACGCAGAGCGGGATATTCATTCATATTGGTTTCAATAGCTAGCCTCTATTACTACTGCGGAGTTTTTCCACATTAACACCTCAGTGGTGGAATGAACTTCCCATTCCCCTACGTTCTACTCCAACCCTGCCTGCATTCCGTCGAGGCCTGAAGACACACCTCTTCAGACTCCACCTTGACTGATATCCTCACCTAGGAATATCAGTTCCCTGTTCCCTGTGTTTTCCTGTCTGTTTATTATAGTTTATAATAGTATTTGGAATGGTTTATAATAGCAGTTTATAATGGTATTTGGAATGATTTATAATAGTATAGTTTATAATAGTATTTGGAATGGTTTATAATAGCATAGTTTATAATAGTATTTGGAATGGTTTATAATAGTATAGTTTATAATAGTATTTGGAATGAAAGTGTGGTGTTGCTGATTTGCCCACAGCTTACTGTGAACTACAGTCAACGTTCATTGCTAGGGATAGCTGCTACATTATGCAAAGGATGTGCCTCGCCTTGTCTGTTCTGTAATGATGATGATGTCTCTGTACGCACTTACTGTACGTCGCTTTGGATAAAAGCGTCTGCTAAATAAATGTAATGTAATGTAATGTAATGTAATTTAAAAGCAATAGGCTACGCGGAGTCAAGAACCACCACCATACGCGAAGCTAGCTAACGTTAGATAGCCATCTAAACCGTAGCAAAGGAGTTAATAGATTATTTTGAAGAGCATGATAAAATGATTTGTTTTAAGAATGAATTAATTTGGGTTTTTTCTGTTTGTCGTAATAGTTTCATCCATTCCAAATAGCTGCCACTGCATCCAGATAGGCCCTACTTGAGAAAATTGGATTCCTTATGCCACCTAGTGGTAGCCTAGCTAAACCACTGGATCACTGCTCTAACAAGAAAATTATCACAAAACATATAATGTGATATTATCCGTAAGCGCTTCACCTGATACATACTGTACATATGACTTTACAGACAAATGAATAGAACAAAAAGACAATCCTTAGCTTGTTCAGTAGCCTTGTCGTAGGCATCGCAGTCCACCCAAGTGCTGAGCAGCCAATAGGAAATTATGGCACTCACACGTTAAAAATGGTCAACTGGCCAAACAGGTCAAAAACATGTGAAATTGACATCTGGAATTACGCGTTGTCTATGTGTTGTCAACACGTAAACAACATGTTAACAACATGTAGACAATGCGTAGACAACGCGTGATTCCAGACGTAATTTTCTCGTGTTTTTCACCTGTTTGGCTTTCCATAATGGAACGCCGTTTGGGCCAAAACGTGTAGTTCGGCATCTGCATTAACACATCAAATTTGTTAGTCTTAAGACGTCCATTTTTAACGTCTTAAGGCGTTTGGACATTAATGCTTCCATGCTATTGGTTGGCGTCAACATACCCACCACTTTTTGACGTAGGGGCTGCGTATACCCACCCCTTTTTTACGTAGGGGCTGCGTTGGGCTGTACATAGTCTCGCGAAGGCCAGACTTTGCGATAAACACAGTCTGGTCCATAGACTTGCCTAATGTGATAAAAAGCCGCCCACTTTGACAAGATGGTGCATTTTTTGACATGCAATATAACCAACTACAGACCGTCTACGGTCAATTCAGAAACAGCGCTACAAAAAGAACATACCCATGTGAAACAAATGTGATTTACACAAATGGCACGGCGATCTCCAGTAAAACAGTTCATCACACCGAAGAAATGTTGTGAACTTAAAAAACTTTCTTCAATCCAGCGTTAAGCTTTTAGAAAAACACTCATTGTTTAAAGCGACTGAGGCTGAGCCTAGGCTGTACGTATGCCTACTTTGTGGTCATGTGGACTCTTGCTAGTGGGTTTGGGCTACGTAGTATTTTGGAGAGTCCATTTGACAGTTTAGAAAAAGGCAGAGAACCACTGCTTATATTTAAATGTACAGTGCTCCAGCCCTTTTGGTTTAGTGCATTATCAACATTGGCCAACTACATGGGCATTTCACAAAGAACTTAAACTTTGCGCATATAAATAGAAGTGGCTTTAATCAGGGATTTAATGAGCACATACCAACATTTGTTATTCCAGCCGACAAGTGATATCAGATCAAAAACGTCTACGATGTAAAAAAAAAGCCAAGTTACTCACGCATAGCCTACATAGCGCTGTCTATAAGTCCTTAATTCCAACTTGCAAAAACTAGGCCTGCTTTTAAAAGTATTGATATCAAAATGTGGCCAAGTTACAACTAACAATATTGCCTATCATAGCTCACACTAAATAAACTAGCTCTATTCCAAAGCAATGCTATCCAAACTTTCCTAAATTATTTAATGCAACTTGGCCCTGTGTTTCTTCATCTTACCATCTCAAGAGAATGTGGTCAATGAAACTGTACCACATCAAACTGCAAAATGAAAATTATTTATAGTGGAAATACTCTGATTCAGATGTGTTGCACTTAGAAATTAAACAGAAGAATTACTACACTATAGGGCATGTTTGAACAATTGTCTGAATCCACTGCTTTGGGTCTATGAAAAGCACAGAATGAATAAAATGTATTATTATTATTATTATTATTATTATTATGTATTTATTGATTTATTTATTTGGATTTCTATCAAAACCTGTGTGCTCCTACAGAGCATAGATATCCTTGTGTTCACAAAATTCTGTTTGCAAATATCATAAATACTATTATGTTAAGAAAATTGGTACTATTACTTATTTGCCACCATCTGCTGACCCACAAACATGTCTAGATACGTTTGTAAAAATGCTATATGTACGCTATTTTCTAGGTAAAAATATTACTCATTTTTATCTGCTTTTATTTATTCATCACCCCTTTCTCTATTGTACATGATGTTTCTTGATATAAATGTCTGTTTGTGAATTGTAAAGAATTCTGTAGCAGCAGTTAACATTTTAAAACCTGTACATTTTCTAAAGTAAACTTGCCAACAAAGTACAACCATATCCTTTCTGGAGTGTAATTATTCATCAACTGTTCATTCATTGAAATCATATGTTGTTCCATGAGGCACAATCTCTTCACATGCAAAGATGAAGAAACACAGGGCCAAGTTTGTTACGATCCTGATACGGGACGAACCCAAGTGCAACGACCAGGAGGCAGATTCAAGAAAATGGAATTTTATTTAAGCGTTGGGGTAGTCCCAAAGCTGTACAGGAAAGGAAAACAGGTTAATTAACAAACATAAGTAGAGTCCCTTACGGACTGCTCCAAGCCGGAGCTGGGCTTGAAAGTCAAGGTAGGTTCCAAGCCGGAACCAAAAGGGTGCAGGACTAGGAGTCCAAGCCGGACTGGGTGCGGAAGTGCCCTACAGTTCCAAGCCGGAGCTGGGTAGGGAAGGTGGAGTAGCGGCACCGGGTCAGGACTGGAACTGGACCGGGAGGTCCACCCAGGAAAACGGAAGGCGGCACGGAACTTGTTCCAAGCCGGAACTGGACTTGAACGGAGGTGTATAAAACACCGGAACTGGACTGGAACTGGACTGGAACTGGACTGGAACTGGACCGGGAGGTCCACTCAGGAACACGGAAGGCGGCACGGAACTTGTTCCAAGCCGGAACTGGACTTGAACGGAGGTGTATAAAACACCGGAACTGGACTGGAGCTGGACTGGAACTGGACTGGAACTGGACTGGAACAGGACTGGAACTGGAACTGGACCGGGAGGTCCACTCAGGGAAACGGAAGCCGGCACGGAATCATTCCAAGCCGGAACTGGACTTTAACGGAGGTGTACGCAACACCGGTACAGGACAAGACCAGGGCTGGAGCTGGACTGGAACTGGATAGGTAGCTTGAATAATCGGGTAGAAAGCAGAGGTTAATAGCAGGGTACTGAGACAGGACTGTAGCTGAAGAAAGCTCCGCCGAGTTGGAAGGTGCGGCGTGGCTCGGGCAATTCTTGCTGACGCCGGCTAACATTCAGGGATCCTGGAACCGTAACTCAAGTACGGGAGGTACGTAACATAGGGAGGACAAGACACAGCTACAGGGAGGCTGGAACCGCGGCGTCTGGAGGTTGAAGGGAGACAGGTAAGTAGCATGCAACAGAGAATGTTTCGGAGGGATAGCTACCAGACTGGAAACCAGGTAAACAGGTACAAGACAGCAAGCTGACGAATACAGGACCAGAAGCGTGACATGACGTAAACACGGTTGGTTAGTTAACGAACTGGCGCCGACTAGCAGCCAGCCAGGGGTTTAAATGGTGCAGGAAATGACGGAGAAAACGAGAAACAGGTGTGATGTTTAATCGGGAGTGATTGCCGAAGCACAGCAGTGAGGAATGTGAGTAACGAGAGGGGAGAGTGATAGGCGGAAGCTAAAGTGGAAAATAAGCCAAAAAGTACCCGAGGGAAACGCCCAGTCCACAGCCAGGGGGAAAACACGGACATGGGATCCAACATGACACGGAAGGAAACAAGGAAAACATGGAAAACGGACAGGAGGGGAACGGAACGTTACAGTACCCCCCCCCTCAATGTACGCCACCTGGCGTACCCGGAGGCCTGGTCTTGTCAGGGAACAGCTCGTGGAAGTCTTGGATGAGTGAATGGTCCAAGATAAGGCTCTTGTGGAGCCACGACCTCTCCTCAGGACCGTACCCCTCCCAGTCGACGAGGTATTGGAAACCCCGGCCCTTGCGGCGGATATCGATCACACGGTTCACCGTGTAGGCCGGGGCGTTGTCGATAACTCGGACGGGAGGTGGAGGGATGGTGGGGGTACTGAGGGGGCTGGAGGAGACAGGTTTGACTTGGGACACATGAAAAACAGGGTAAACTTTGAGGGAGGCGGGGAGGGAAAGTTTAACTGAAACAGGGTTAACAAGACAAATGATAGGGAAGGGACTAATAAAGCGGGGCTGGAGTTTCCTGGATGAGGAGGGAAGGGAGATATTAGCGGTGGAGAGCCAGACCTGCTGACCGGCCCTATACCGTGGGGCTGCGGTCCTGTGAAGGTCCGCCAGACGTTGGGAACGGGAATTGGAGCGAAGGAGTGCGGTGCGTGTGAGCCTCCAGATGCGTCTACATCTAAGGAGATGGGCCTTAACTGAGGGGACAGCTATCTCGGCCTCCTGGGTCGACAGAAGAGGGGGTTGATAGCCTAAAGCACACTCAAACGGGGATAGGCCTGTAGAGGCACTCTTAAGGGAGTTGTGCGCGTACTCGACCCAGGGGAGAAAACGGCTCCAAGAGGCGGGATTGCGCACTGTGACGCACCGCAGGGCGGCCCCCAGGTCCTGGTTGGCCCTCTCTGCCTGACCGTTAGACTGGGGATGAAAACCCGAGGAAAGACTAGGTGAGGCACCCAGGGCTACACAGAACGCCCTCCAAACCCGGGAGGAGAACTGGGGCCCACGGTCTGACACGATGTCAGAGGGGATCCCGTGCAGCCTGACCACATGCAGCACCAAGAGCTCAGCGGTTTCAAGGGCGGACGGGAGTTTGGGGAGGGGAACAAAGTGAACCGCCTTGGAGAACCGGTCCACTATTGTCAGAATAACGGTGTTACCTTCTGACAACGGCAGACCGGTGACAAAGTCCACACCAATGTGACTCCAAGGACGGCCAGGGACGGGGAGGGAAAGGAGAAGACCGGAGGGAGGCTGGTGGGATGCCTTGCTCCTGGCGCACACCGAGCAGGCCAGGACAAAGGCACGGGTATCCCCTTTAAGGGTAGGCCACCAGAAACTCCTCCTGACGAGGGCGATCGTTCTGGCAACACCTGGGTGACATGCCAGGCACGAGGCGTGAACCCATTCGAGGACCTGGGAGCGGACGGAATCGGGGACAAAAAGGCAGGAGTTAGGGTTATTGCGGGGGTCCGGTTGGGAAGTCTGGGCGGCCTTCACAATACCCTCGATCTCCCAGGAGACCGCAGCCACCACACAGGAAGCCGGCAGGATGGGCTCCGGATCAGCAAGACTGGAGGGGGGGGAAAAAATGCGGGACAAGGCATCTGCCTTAATATTGTGGGAACCAGGGCGGTAAGAAACAGAAAAATTAAACCGGGCAAAAAATAACGACCATCTAGCCTGACGAGCATTAAGCCTTTTGGCAGATTTTAAATAAATAAGGTTTTGATGGTCGGTAAAAACAAGAAAGGGATTACCTGCCCCCTCCAGCCAGTGGCGCCACTCCTCAAGAGCCAGTTTAATTGCCAGAAGTTCCCGATCCCCGACATCATAGTTCCTCTCGGCGGAGGACAGTCTCCGGGAGAAGAATGCGCAGGGATGGAGCTTGTTATCAGAGGCGGACCGTTGGGACAGAATGGCCCCCACGCCCGTGTCAGAGGCATCCACCTCAACGGTAAACTGCCGAGAAGTGTCCGGATGAAGGAGGATAGGTGCTGAGGAAAAACGAGCTTTGAGCAGTTCGAATGCTCGCTGGGCATCGGAATTCCAACAGTAAGGTAAGGCAACGGAAGTGAGTTTAGTAAGGGGAGCAGCAATGGTACTGTAATTACGAATAAAGCGGCGATAGAAATTAGCAAACCCAAGGAACTGCTGAAGGTGCTTGCGAGAGGTGGGTTGGGGCCATTCTGTCACCGCCTTGATCTTAACAGGGTCCGCCCGGATACTGCCCTCCTCGATGATGAAGCCGAGGAACGGGACAGTAGACACATGGAAGGAACATTTCTCCGCCTTGACAAAAAGTTGATTCTCCAGCAGCCGCTGGAGAACCTCTCGAACGTGAATAACGTGTTCCTGCGGGGATTGAGAAAAAATCAATATGTCGTCAATATAGACAAATACGCTCCTCCCCAGGAGATCACGCAGGACGTCGTTCACCATGCCTTGGAAGACTGCTGGGGCGTTAGTAAGGCCGAAGGGGACCACCAGGTATTCGTAGTGGCCCAACGGGGTATTGAAAGCAGTCTTCCATTCGTCCCCCTCCCGTATACGCACCAAGTGATACGCATTCCGGAGGTCGAGCTTGGTGAACGTAACCGCTGGCGAGAGGGTTTCAAAGGCGGTGTTAATGAGGGGAAGAGGGTATTTGTTACGGATGGTGACCTGGTTGAGCCCCCGGTAGTCGATGCAGGGTTGCAGAGAGCCATCCTTCTTCCCTACGAAGAAGAACCCTGCACCGACTGGGGATGAGGAGGGACGGATAATACCCGAAGCGAGGGAGTCGTGGATGTATTCCTCCATGGCTAGTTTCTCTGGTCCAGACAGACTGTAGAGGCGTCCAGATGGCAGTTTAGCTCCAGCCAGTAGGTCAATGGCGCAGTCATACGGCCTGTGAGGAGGTAAGGACAGAGCACGTGATTTGGAGAACACCTGTGCGAGGTCGTGATACTCGCTGGGAACATTGGTTAAATCAGGTATAGGTTGCATAGAACAGGATTTACTGGACCCCGGAGGGGGCAGAGCAGAACGGAGACAGCTGGCTAGACAGTGGGCACTCCACGCCAGGATGCGACCGGCTTTCCAGTCAATATGAGGGTTGTGGAGGCGGAGCCAGGTCTGACCTAAAACAAGAGCAGATTGTTGGGAGTTAATAAGTAATAGTTGAATGGACTCCCGATGATTGCCAGACAACATAAGTTGGATAGGAACGGTGGAGTGGGTAACTAACCCCAAACTCCTACCGTCCAGAGCAAGAGCTGAAATAGGTGAGGTAAGACGTTCCGTGGGAATGCCGGCCCTCCTGGCGAAGGTGATATCCAAGAAGCTGGCGTCAGCTCCGGAATCGATTAGAGCCGAGGAGGATACGGTCTTGTCCCTCCAAAGGAGAGTAGCCTTGAACATGAGGCGATCCTGGGCTGCATGGTTGGGGATGATGGGGCTCGTCAGTACGCCCAGTTTTACTGGCGAGCCCATTCTTTTGGGCGGATGGGACAGGAGGCGATCTGATGGCCAGGCTTGCCGCAATAGAAACAGGATCTGGTGCGCAGACGGCGCTGACGCTCCTCGGGATTGACCGCAACTCTGCCCAGTTGCATGGGCTCTTCCTCGGAAACGCCCGTAGGCGCCCTAGATCCAGTGACGGAGGAGTGAGAACGAACGTTTGAAAAGACGGAGGGTGAATGACGCCCGGAGCTTCCTCCCCGCTCCCGGGCCCGGATGCGGAGACGATTATCAATGGCTATAGCGAGGCTGATGAGGCTATTGAGGGAGTTGGACTCTTCCCGAGTGGCAAGCTGGTCCTTGAGTTCCTCGCTGAGAGCTTGGCGGAAAGCCCCCTGGAGGGAGGTGTCATTCCATCCGGACTCCGCGGCGAGGGTACGAAACTGAATGGCCATTTCTGCGACACTGCGGTTGCCTTGGCGAACTTGAAGCAGACGTTGGGTAGCGTCTCGCCCACAGGTCGGGTGTTCAAACACACGTCGCATTTCTGCGGTAAAGGCTGCGAAGTTGCTGCATAACGGGGCCTGGCTGTCCCAGATGGATGTAGCCCACTCCAGGGCGCTCCCTCCCAAGCTGCTTATAATGAACGCGATCTTGCTGGAGTCAGAGGCGAAGGAGGAGGGCTGCATACGAAACACTATGTCACATTTAAGTAGAAATTCACGACATCTCCCCAACCCCCCGCGATATAACTCGGGGTGTTGAACACGGGGCTCACGGCTAGAAGTGGGAGCCGGAGCCTCCGGAGGAGGTTCAGGAGCGGAAGGAGTTGGGTTGGCTGAAATCCGTGGTAGCGGTTGGTGAAGCGAAAGTTGGGCTACTTGCTCCGTGATGCCCCTAACTACTTCCAGAACGTCATCCAAACGACGGCCCTGTTGGTCGCTGACCGCAGTTTGGCAGGAGAAGGCGTGGCGAATCTGTTCCAGATCGGCTGGGTCCATGTTGTTGGCCAGTTCGTTCTGTTACGATCCTGATACGGGACGAACCCAAGTGCAACGACCAGGAGGCAGATTCAAGAAAATGGAATTTTATTTAAGCGTTGGGGTAGTCCCAAAGCTGTACAGGAAAGGAAAACAGGTTAATTAACAAACATAAGTAGAGTCCCTTACGGACTGCTCCAAGCCGGAGCTGGGCTTGAAAGTCAAGGTAGGTTCCAAGCCGGAACCAAAAGGGTGCAGGACTAGGAGTCCAAGCCGGACTGGGTGCGGAAGTGCCCTACAGTTCCAAGCCGGAGCTGGGTAGGGAAGGTGGAGTAGCGGCACCGGGTCAGGACTGGAACTGGACCGGGAGGTCCACCCAGGAAAACGGAAGGCGGCACGGAACTTGTTCCAAGCCGGAACTGGACTTGAACGGAGGTGTATAAAACACCGGAACTGGACTGGAACAGGACTGGAACTGGACTGGAACTGGACTGGAACTGGACCGGGAGGTCCACTCAGGAAAACGGAAGGCGGCACGGAACTTGTTCCAAGCCGGAACTGGACTTGAACGGAGGTGTATAAAACACCGGAACTGGACTGGAACTGGACTGGAACTGGACTGGAACTGGACCGGGAGGTCCACTCAGGAACACGGAAGGCGGCACGGAACTTGTTCCAAGCCGGAACTGGACTTGAACGGAGGTGTATAAAACACCGGAACTGGACTGGAGCTGGACTGGAACTGGACTGGAACTGGACTGGAACAGGACTGGAACTGGACTGGAACTGGACCGGGAGGTCCACTCAGGGAAACGGAAGCCGGCACGGAATCATTCCAAGCCGGAACTGGACTTTAACGGAGGTGTACGCAACACCGGTACAGGACAAGACCAGGGCTGGAGCTGGACTGGAACTGGATAGGTAGCTTGAATAATCGGGTAGAAAGCAGAGGTTAATAGCAGGGTACTGAGACAGGACTGTAGCTGAAGAAAGCTCCGCCGAGTTGGAAGGTGCGGCGTGGCTCGGGCAATTCTTGCTGACGCCGGCTAACATTCAGGGATCCTGGAACCGTAACTCAAGTACGGGAGGTACGTAACATAGGGAGGACAAGACACAGCTACAGGGAGGCTGGAACCGCGGCGTCTGGAGGTTGAAGGGAGACAGGTAAGTAGCATGCAACAGAGAATGTTTCGGAGGGATAGCTACCAGACTGGAAACCAGGTAAACAGGTACAAGACAGCAAGCTGACGAATACAGGACCAGAAGCGTGACATGACGTAAACACGGTTGGTTAGTTAACTAACTGGCGCCGACTAGCAGCCAGCCAGGGGTTTAAATGGTGCAGGAAATGACGGAGAAAACGAGAAACAGGTGTGATGTTTAATCGGGAGTGATTGCCGAAGCACAGCAGTGAGGAATGTGAGTAACGAGAGGGGAGAGTGATAGGCGGAAGCTAAAGTGGAAAATAAGCCAAAAAGTACCCGAGGGAAACGCCCAGTCCACAGCCAGGGGGAAAACACGGACATGGGATCCAACATGACACGGAAGGAAACAAGGAAAACATGGAAAACGGACAGGAGGGGAACGGAACGTTACAAAGTTGCATTAAATAATTTAGGAAAGTTTGGATAGCATTGCTTTGGAATAAAGCTAGTTTATTTAGTGTGAGCTATGATAGGCAATATTGTTAGTTGGCCACATTTTGATATCAATACTTTTAAAAGCAGGCCTACTTTTTGCAAGTTGCCACTCACCAAGATCTTCAATCTCTCCCTTAGCCAAGCCACCATCCCACCCTGCCTTAAGTCTGCCACCATCATCCCTGTCCCCAAAAAACCAGCCATAAACTGTCAATGACTACAGGCCGATTGCACTCACATCAGTAGTGATAAAGTGCTTTGAGAGGCTGGTTTCACAGCACATCAAGGCCAGCCTCCCTCCCACCATCGACCCACATCAGTTTGCTTACAGATTCAACCGGTCCACAGAAGACGCCATCTCCTTAGTGTAGAACCCGCACAGCTAGACCAATGAGGGAATAGCTGGAGGGGAAGGAGCAAACATGTTTTTCCTCTGCTGTTGTGTAAATAAAAAAGAGTTTAGTGATTTATCCTCCGGTCATGAATAGATTACAAGTACATTTAAGAATATACTGGATCCGTTGCCACGAGTCAGATATGAATGCGCTGCTCCATATCCCGCTTAAGACAGGCCTGAAACGGATCAGTACGATTCTTATTATTCTCCGTTCGCAAACGGGGCCATGTTGTCATCACGGATATATCCGACCTGTCGTCCAAATGTCAATATTCTAATGGGAGCATTAGAACACTCACACAGGAGCTGAACAACACATCGAATATATCTATGATCACAAACAGTAACTATTGGTTTACTCGTAATTATCTGACTTCATATTAAATTATAATTTAGAATGTTACTTTAATCATGCGTGAAGCTCAGAGTGGTTACACTCGACTCTTCCTTGTGTGCCACCATTACTCAATATATGCTCCCGGGATTAGCACTATTGCCGAATCTCAGTTCGGTGGAGAACACAGAGGTTGGGGGTCTGGCCAACACAATACATGCATTATATTTTACATAGATAGTTGCGAGCCCAGGTCAGCGTGCACTCAGAGGGCTCCTTAAGGCTAATTTGACAAGAACCGACGTAGAACGTCCATGGGCTCTCTTCACATCAAATTCCCAGAGCCGTGCATCACCAATCCTGTTACTGGCAGAACTCAGCCGCCTACCCAACTTGGGAACTCCACATAAAGTACCACGCCACTGATCAGTTGGTCATTGGTCAGAATTGTTCCCCTGAGTATTCAGTCGTAATTTAGGCTGAAAAAGGTAGAAAATGGATTAGAGTCATGGAGACCACGCAAGTTAAAATAAGAAGAATTTATTCACAGGCAGGTAGGTCATTATCTTAGAATTATGTCAATTACAAAATACAGAAATGAAGAAAAGAAACACAGAGTAAATATCTTACCCGGCCTGCTTCAGCTACACACAGATACAGAATACGCACAGTGTAGGAAGTCGGTTGCGATCTTCCTTACCCAAAACACACAATCTGCACGGTGTGGGAGATCGGTTACGATTCTCTCAGATAGGTTTGTCTCCCATTCTTTTATGCCAAATCCTGTGTTTGAACCAGGCGGCAGTGCCATAAATTAACCTGGAGGTGTGGTCGAATCTGGAATTTAGACCCCCACCTTTAGGGGTTGTTGTTGAGTAGGGAGGAGGGAAAAGGAGTTGATTACCAGAGAACTAACATTCCAGTGTTAGTTTTTCCTGAGTTATTGAAACTATGTTTTACTAAACTCCATTTGGTATGAAATGTATCTCATTTGATTCCTTGATTTTACCGGATTACATCCATACCAAACAGCTTACCATTATGATTATTATTAACAGATTAAGTCTTATTATGTTGCAGTTGTCATGAAAATTCCCTTCTGATGAACCATTTTACATGCAATTCCTGTTACTACTACATAGGACATAATGTAACAATATAAGAATCACATGTGCAATGTTTGTAAGTTTTACAGGGTCTGTTGACCATTTAAACTGAAGTTTCAGAGCCCTGTTCCAGGAGAGAAGTAAAGGGTGTAATGACAGAGGTGCCAACATGAGGGCACTGTGGTATTGTCCGTAGTCTTTCCCATAGGACTGACCACGTGTGAGGTCACGGAAAAGGTCACAGATGGTCGGGTAGGACATTCCTTGCGCCACGACCCCTGTGCCATAAATGCCACTAAACACACATTCACACCCATGACATAGTCCAGTTTCTCTTTATCAGTCTTTTCCCAGGTGAGGACATCCTTGAGAACAAATGGGCTGAAAAACCCGAAGGAAGTCAGAGTTGTATTGTTTTATTACAAGGCCCTCTGGTCCTTTGAAGTTTATGACGAGCACCGTTCTCAAGCTCCTCACAAATGGCAGCCTTTCCTGCATCTCACGTTGACTCCCCTCTTACAATAGCCCTCCACACTGCGCTCAGCCACCTCGAACACACAGGCAGCTACGTAAGAATGCTCTTCATAGACTACATCTCAGCATTTAACACTATCATCCCGGACATACTGGTCAGCAAACTGCTGGACCTACAGCTCCCCCCACCCACCTGCGCCTGGTTTAAGGATTTCCTCACCAACCGACCACAGACAGTGAAACTTGGCCCCCACCTATCCTCCTCCCTCTCACTCAGCACCGGCTCTCCACAAGGCTGTGTGCTGAGCCCACTACTGTATTCACTCTACACCCATAACTGCACTCCATCCCACCCCTCAAATACTGTCATCAAATTCGCGGACGACACCACCGTAGTCGGACTCATCTCAGGTGGGGACGAGACGGCCTACAGAGACGAGGTACAGCGACTGACAGTATGGTGTGCAGACAATAACCTGGCTCTCAACAAAATAAAAACTAAAGAAATCATCATAGATTTCAGGAGGCACAGCGTGGACCCTGCTCCACTCCACATCAATGGAGACTGTGTGGAAAGGGTCCCGACATTCAAATTCCTGGGTATTCACATCTCGGAGGAGCTCTCCTGGTCCACAAACACCACAGCGACAGTGAAGAAGGCACAGCAGCGTCTACACTTCCTGAGGCTACTTAGGAAGAACAATCTGAGACAAAAGCTGCTGGTGGCCTTCTACCGCTCCGTCATTGAAAGCACTCTGGCGTGGTGTGGTAACGCCGGGTGCTCAGCTGCGGACAGGAGAGCTCTCCAGACGATCATAAATTCTGCCCAGAAAATTATCGGCTGCCCTCTGCCCTCCCTGGAAGACATCTCCAACTCCCGCTGCCTTAACAGAGCCAATAACATTATCAAGGACTCCTCCCACCCAGCACATCACCTTGTTTGCCCTGTTGCCCTCTGGCAGGCGCTACAAGTCCATCAGAGCTCGCACCTCCAGACTCACTAACAGTTTCTTTCCCTGGTCCATAAGAACTCTAAACACCAACAAACAGTAATCATCTCACCACCGATACACATCATATCTGTGAAAAATCTTTTCTCTATATTCAAATTTATATATCCTATAGTCATATTCATATATTTTGCACTTCTCATATTCGTATTATGCACCGTCTACACTGACCTGCACTTTACTTTATTTATTATTTTAGCAAATGACATGTATATTAATGGGTACTGTGTGAGTGATATGTGTAAGTGATATGTGTACTTTGGAGTGATGAATGTGTATTGTAGTTGTCCTGTCTATTTTTTTAAACTGCACTGATCAGGAGTAGCATTCCTAATTTCATTGTATTATGTACAATGACAATAAAGCTTTCTATTCTATTCTATTCTATTCTTATACACGTCCGTATACATGTACGTATACACGTAGGCTACTTATACATATGGGGTGTGATAGCTGACATTATCTGGATTACTAAACTGAGCGGAGAACTGATGTGTATACGTTTGTGTATGACGTGTGAAAAAATCCTATTGTGTTGATGGAGAACACGGGCGATGTCACGGCAAGTCAGATGTCAGAAGTCACAGACGTATCAGAGGTGCGCCCAATAATACACGTGCGTGTGTACGATATTGCTTATTTTTGTGTCTAGGGTCCGTGTAACATTTATCAATTTGATTTCCTGATGCACAAATCTCAAATCTCAAATTGGATTCAATATTTCAATTTTTATTTTTTTATCCTTGAAATAATAGGAAAATTGAGAATTAAAACTTGTTTTTCTAATTTTCTTATTTACCTTTTGTCTTTTGAAAGTATGTGTATATGTACGGACGTGTATAAGTACAGTAGAAAGTGAGCAGAGACATTTGGGGAGTGGGGGATTCACTTCATTTATGGTAAAATTGCTTGTAGTTGCTGTTGTGGTTAATATTTTCTACTAACACTGTAACCATTGTTCACATGGTTGCTGAAGGAGCAACAGCTCAAGGCAACAGCTCAAGGCTACAGCTGCAACGGGAACTGGGGGAGAGAATGAATGGAATGATAAACTCGACGAAACAATAAATCAACATAACAAATGCAAATATAGCAAATGCCATATTAATTGTTTAAAAATCACTGAAACCAAGAAAATCAAGAAAATGGTCAAGCCAGATAAGTCTGATAAGTTAGCTAAAACAAGTCACTCTATTCCAGCGGACTTGGCAACAACAATTATGGAAAACCTGGAAGATATCAAGATTCAACTCAAAGACATAAGGCAGGAGTTTAAAGAACTTAAAGATGAAAATGTCAAGAAAGACCAACAAATAAAGACGCTAACATACAGAGTGGAGGAGCTTGAACAACATGGGAAACTTAATGATGTGATCATCACAGGGCTCAGAATCAAACCAAGGAACTATGCCAAGGCGACGAGGTCCAACGAGGAGCCAGACGAGGCAGACATTCAATCAGTGGAAATACAAGTGTGGAAATTTCTTGATTCCAAAAAAATCGATATGGATCTTACAAATGTGGATTCTTGTTATCTGCTGCCCAAGAGAAAAACTAATGAAGGTAGGGAAAACGAAACCCGCGCCGTGGTGCTGAGATTCATAAGTAGGAAATACAAAGTTGCTCTACTGAAACAGGGCAAAAATCTGAAAGGATCCAACGTGTTCATCAATGAAAATCTCACCAAAGTAAACGCCACCATCACTTGGAAAGCGCGTCAATTAAAGAAAGGGGAAAAACTACAAAACACCTGGACGGCAAATTGCAAAGTTTTTATCAAACCTATTGGGTCTTCAGAAAACACCAGCTAATCAGGGCGCTGGAGGAGCTGGAGAAATATGAATAGTAAGGTACGTGAAAACAATGTGAAAACGTCATGAACTCAGTACAACCAAAAAGTAAAACTTCACGGATTATATTGAATGAATTGATGGATAAAATTGCTGACCATGAAAAAAGGAGTACGATATCTAACCAGAACCCAAGATCAAAAGCCCCGAATGAAGAAGTGGATCCAGACAGACACTTTTTTTATAATGAAACAAACAAATGTGGATATTACTTGGAAGACCAATTCAATAAGAACATTAGTATGGATGGAAAGCTGTCATTAATCCACTTCAACAGCAGGAGTCTATACGCAAACTTTGAACAGATACAGGAGTATCTATGTACATTTGCCAAACCATTTAACATCATTGCGGTGTCGGAAACTTGGATTAACGTTGAGAAAGGCATGGATTTCCACCTGGAAGGATATAATTTTGTGTGTAAGAACAGAATCAACAAAGCTGGTGGAGGAGTTGCACTGTTTATTGAGGAGAGCATAAAGTTTGAGATAATGGAAAGCTTGTCAACTGTCGTTGAAAATGTAATGGAGTGTATAACAATTGAATTCTCAGCGTTAAAAGGTAAAAAAACTGTTTTATGCAATGTTTACAGAGCTCCTAGCTCAAAAATAGACATTTTCAAAAATTGTATGGGAGAAATAATATCAAAAATGAAACAATCAAAGGTTTTTATATGCGGTGACTTTAATGTAGACATATTAAATCCCAACGATAGCAAGTTGATTGAGGATTTCGTAAACACAATGTATGCGTGGGGTCTGCGACCATTAATTACTCAGCCAAGCAGAATCTCTAAACATAGTGCCACTCTAATTGACAACATCTATACAAATATACTGGACACAAAAATAACAAGTGGTATTTTGATAAACGATATCTCTGATCACCTTCCAGTCTTCGCCATCTGTGACTGGAAACAAACTTTGGATCAAAATCCAGGGTCAAAAATTTTGAAAAGAATTAGAAACGAAAAGAGACTAAAAGATTTTGAACAAGACATGATAAAGCAAAAGTGGAATGATGTATTGAATGAAAGAGACACAAACAAAGCGTATGAGGCTTTCTTAAACACAATAAATTCAATATATGACAAGCACTGCCCGGTAGTCAAAAAATCGAGAAAAGGCAAAAAAATCAAAGAAATAAGGCCATGGATTACCAAGAAAATAGAAAACGCCTGTAGGAAAAAAAACAGCTTATATAAACAATTTTTAAAGGAAAGGAGCGAACAATCATACACAAAGTATAAACGTTGCAGAAACAGAGTGACTGATCAGTTGAGGAAACATAAAAAAGATTACTATGATAAGTTATTATCAGAAAATATTAATTACACCAGAAACCTATGGAAAATAATAAATTCTGTCTCTGGGCGTAAGGTCAAGAGGACATTCACGGATCATTTCAATATAAACAACAAGAGGGAAGAAGAAAAAAAGTCGACATTAGACAATTTCAACAAATACTTTGTTAGTGTCGGTCCAGAACTAGCCAAGGCCATTCCTTCCACACTCCTACCGTGGGATCACTTTGATAGGGGCAGTGAGACAAAACAAGAATCATTATTTTTATATCCTGTTACACAAAAAGAAATGAAAGAGATACTGAGAGACTGCACAGCTAAGACATCCACGGACGCAGATCAGATAGACATGACATTGTTAAAAAGGATATCAAAGGCGATCATACCTCCACTAACACATATATGTAACCTATCGTTCTGTAATGGCGTGTTCCCAGACAAAATGAAGATAGCAAAAGTTCTTCCATTATATAAAAATGGAGACAAACAGGAGTTTTCAAATTATCGTCCGGTTTCGATTTTACCACAGTGCTCGAAAATTACTGAAAAACTCTTTAATGTAAGATTAGATAAATTCATTGATAAACACAAACTGTTATGTGACAACCAATATGGGTTCAGGAAAAAACATTCAACAGCACTGGCCCTAACAGAATCCATAGAATTTATTAAAGACGCATTAGACAGGAATCTATTCACTATTGGCATATTCATAGACTTGAAAAAAGCTTTTGACACGATAAACCACAACATATTGATGGAAAAATTGTATAGATATGGAGTTAGAGGAATCGCATTACAATGGATAAAGAGCTACCTATCAAACAGAGTTCAATTTGTTCAGATAGGGGACAACATGTCAACATGTCTGGACATCACCTGTGGGGTCACTCAGGGTTCAGTCCTAGGACCAAAATTATTTTTATTATATATTAATGACATAGTCAAAGTATCTGACGTTTTAAAATTAATTTTATTCGCGGACGACACAAACATCCTATGTTCTGGAATTGATCTTAAACAAATGGTCACATCAGTTAATAATGAAATGGCAAAGCTCCACACGTGGTTTAATATTAATAAACTATCATTAAACCTTTCAAAGACAAAATTTATATTATTTGGGAAAAGAGGACAGAAAGAAAAGATAAACTTAAAAGTCAATGGTATTAACATTGAAAGAGTGAACGAACACAAGATTCTGGGGGTTACGGTAGATAGCCTCCTGACATGGAAACCACATGTGAAGCTAGTTCAATGTAAATTAGCCAAAAGCGTGTCTATTTTGTGGAAAATGCAGAAACTACTCAATCAACATTCACTTAAGACAATTTACTCGGCACTCATAACACCTCACCTAAACTACTGTGTCGAAGTGTGGGGACACACTTATAAAGACACCACAGAGCCACTGTTCAAACTTCAAAAAAGGGCAATAAGAGTTGTATATGGTGTCCCATATAGAGACCACACTAATGAATTGTTTATTAAGGCAAAGTTTCTCAAGTGGCAGGATATAATTGAATATAATACTGTACAAATATTATTCTTAGCCTCCAAAATATACAGAAACCCATAAATATACAGAAACAGTTTCTAATGAGAGATGACATGCATAACCTAAGAGGAAATATGATTTATAAACAAAAATCTATAAAGTCAACATTCAGAGGCCATTCATTATCCATTGTAGGGGTGAAACTTTGGAACAGTTTAAATGATGAGATTAAAATGTCTGCAAATTTAAAGACTTTCAAGGGTAAGATAAAATGCAAGATGGTAGAAAACTATCATGTCTGAAAAATAGGGGGTTATCATGAAATGAAAACAATGTCATGATGTACTTTACTTTAAAAAAAACATTTAAAAAAATAAATAAATAAAAAAATAAAATAAAATAAAAAAACCACAGCATGCGGTTCACACAGGATCCTGGACCCTGCAACAAAAGACAACAGACATTGGGCACACAAACTCTCAGGATGGAGCTTCTAAACTGGACATTTAACGCTATTGACAAAATATTCTCGACAAGGCGTGTGGGCACTGGAGAGCCGTCATGTCCAGATGGGACCTTTCTGGCAGGATACATCATGGATGGGTGGGACAAATGGCGTGTAGTGTGTCTGGCAGTACTAGATATAGAAGATGTGGAAGATGTGTACCTGCTTGGATTCATGTTGGTCGGTCTAATCGGCCTAGGATTTGGCCAGTACGTGATGTACCGACAGCAGAGAAAAATGGGGTGTGACGTCTCTGGAAACAGGGAATTACTGATCATACTGAGAAATTTGAGATCGGACATCAACAAAATCAAGGGAAAAATAGCCATAATGCAGGCAGAAATCAACAAGCCAACGGAGGACTGTGCAGAAAATAGCGAGGGGTAATGAACTCCGAAATTTAGCAATCATACCAACTCAGGCTAACTGCACGGAATTTACAAGGGACAACAGAACATCATAAAAACGTAGAAACAGACACGGCTAATTTTGACATTAGCTGAACAAAATTTGAGATTGTTGGACGTGGAAATGAAACAAATTGTTTTGACCAAAGTATGACAGGCACTTTTAAACCCACTATTTTGGTATTTAATAATCTGATTTTAACAATCTGGTTTGTTTTACATTAGAGTAGTTTATTTTATTTTATTTTTCTTTCCTGCCTGGTCAGTTGCTATAAAGAAAACTCAGCTATGATGTTATGATATTAAAAAGATCTGTTTTAAACAAATGTATAAGATGAACATTGAAACAAAGTGTTTGACCAATGTATGCTATGCACATTTAAACCTACTTAATTGGACTTTAATAATCTGACAGTAAAAATTCGGTTTGTTTTACTTTAGAGTATTTTATTTTATTTTATTTTTTCTTTCCTTCTTGATCAATTTCGCTATAAAGATAACTCAGCTACGATGTTATGATACTAAAAATATCTGTTTTAATCAAATGTATAATATGAACATTGAAACATATTGTTTGACCAATGTATGACATGCACATTTAAACCTACTTAATTGGACTTTAATAATCTGACCTTAAAAATCCGGTTTGTTTTACTTTAGAGTATTTTATTTTATTTTTTTTATTTTTTTCTTTCTTTCCTTCTTGATCAATTTTGCTATAAAGAAAACTTAGCTATGCTGTTGTGATTCTAAAAATATCAGTTTTAATCAAATGTATAATATGATCATTTAAAATCGTGAGGGAAGTGGGGCGGGACATTGATAAGCAGGCTGCTTTTTTCCCGTATCCCTTTTCGGCTGGAAATGTATGTGTTAAATGAATATTTCAGAAATGTGATGCAATGTGATCATACACATGCCGAAATAAATAAATAATAAAAAAAAAATAAATAAAATTAAAAAAAAACCTAGTAGGTTATGTAGTGTTAACATTATTTCATTTATGGTATTTTGTAGGGGGCATTGAGTGTGCTAGAATGGGGCATTAGTGTTGTTCGTTGACATTTGTTACCTGTATTAAGAAATTTTGTGGGTCTAGAAACCAATTTCCCCTCAGGGATAAATAAAGTACCTATCTGTCTATCTATCTAGCTACATTTGAAGTACCATATGGGAACCGAGCACTTACCTGAATGAACTCAACTAACAGAGAAGGCGACCGGACATATCGGAAATGCAATTGTTGATATTTGAAATGGGAAATTACATTTCCACTAGGCAGAATCTTTTTTCAACATGTGGAAATTCAATTTGAGATATCTGTAATCGTTATTCTTACTAGTGAAAAAGGTGATATTACTGATATCTACAACTGAATTTCCACATGTTGAAAAAGGATTGTGTCTAGGGTCCGTGTAACATTTATCAATTTGATTTCCTGATGCACATATCTCAAATTGAAAAATTGAAAATTGGATTCAATATTTCAATTTTTATTTTTTTATCCTTGAAATAATAGGAAAATTGAGAATTAAAACTAGTTTTTCTAATTTTCTTATTTACCTTTTGTCTTTTGAAAGTTTTTTATTATTATTATTATTATTTTTAAATTATTTTTTGCATTATTGGTGTGGGTGGGAAAACCGGGGTAGTTTCTAATATCAACGATCAATGGACGGACTCAACCATGACCATAGGGGAGCGATAACATTGCCAAAAGACTTACTTCTTATTAGTCACTGGCTTAGCCTTTTACCTTGACGTTTATGGTGCAGGATAACTGCCAAAAATAAGAATAGGCCCTACTGAGAGGCCGGTGGAGCATGGCTGCGTCTCAATATTCTTCACTCCTCTCTTCCTTTCCTCCACACCCCCACTACCACTTGTCTCCTACCCGCAAAACTGCCGGAACGTTTCAAGTACAAAGTTGCCTGTACAGTTTACAATGTATCTGACTTTGCAGTTTGAGTCGAGATATTAATTAATGTGTAACCATTAATTTGTAATCCGCAACATTAGATTAAAACAAAAATATCGGTTTCCAGGGCACGGAGGAGAGGAGGTGGTCGTGGAGGAAAGGAGGATGCATTTTTCGAGTATTGGGACGCACCCCAGATATCTTACTCCGAGCTGGCAAATGATCTAGTGACTGATAAGCCGGCCCTGGTAAGAAGCCGTCTATTGATTCGCCGAGGCAGGCAACCTATGTGCCTGGCTTAGCAACCCATGGATTTGCAACTGACTTGGCTGGTCAATAGCATTCCTAGGCTGGTCACTCACGTACAAACACAATAAAAAAACAAAACAAAAAAAAAACAAACACCAACCAACTCACAAAACATTTGTCTAAAAATGGCAAATGTAATCATAGTAAATATACCATAGGCTATGCAAGCAATTGTGCTGATGTCAGTCAATAGCAACACTAACAGCATCAGTATCATGGTTATTAGCAGTCTCTGCTGTTTCTGCGTTTGGTTTTCTTTTTGGCGTTGTTGGGACGCTCTATCAGATTTTTTCCGCCTCCATTCCGGTGTTTGAATATCGCCTGGCAATTATCCCTTTCACCTGTTTTGGATTTCCTGCTTACTATATATAACTCAGGACTTCCACCTTTCGGCACTTCGATATTGTTCGTATGGGATACTGGTACCAATACTGCAAGCGTAGGGGTCATACAAAGGATCGATGTCCTAAGTTGGCGGGAAATGAGGGGTCTCACGGGGGAAAACCGAGGTCCCCAGTGAGACAAAATAGTACTCCTTCTCGCTCGGACCATGTTACCCGTTCAACTGTTTTGGGAAGGACGATCGGTTAGCATCAACGCTTTTATTGATTCAAAGGCAGTGGAGTCTTTTATTGATGCTAAATGGGCCAGGTATTTAATGATCCCTACACTTAATAGTTCTCGCCAGGTTACCGCTCTCGATAGTCGTCCTTTGGGTTCCGGGATTATTGAGCGGAGAACAAGCCCTGCAGAGATGCGCATTTCTCTCCAGGGTCACTCGGAGAGAATTAAATTTCTTCTTATTGACTCCCCGTCGTACCCACTGGTGCTGGGTCACTCATGGCTAGGGTTACATGACCCTCATGTCAGCTGGGGTAGAGATAGGGATCCTATTTGTCAGTGGGGTCCTCAGTGCCAGTCGCATTGTCGGTCTGCGGGCCACGCCTCTGACCTCTCCGAACTCAGTTCTGACAGTGATTCAGATAGGGCTGAGTCCCTCTATGACCTGGATACCTCCTCCTCCTTCACTGAGAGTGGAGAGGACAGTCTGTCCCGGGACCCCTTTGCTGAGGGGGGTTCCAAGGAGCGGGATGATTTTTCAGATTTTGATTGGGACAGGCCGTCTGACACTCCTTCCGGTACCCCGGAGATGGTAGGGACGCTCAAATTTGCTTTACCCGCAGTCGTTCCAGCGGAGTAGTCTGACCTCGCGGAGGTTTTTAGTAAACAACACGCTACCAGATTGCTACCTCATAGACCATATGAATGCTCCATTGAGCTGTACCCGGGTACTGTTCTTCCCAGGGGTTCACTGTGTGGAAGTAAGCTGTTTTGTGAAGCTGTGTAGGCCCAAAGAAAACCAAAAATGCAGAAGCCTCATATAAATAATAAAATAAATACAGTCTAAGGTTTAGTGAAATGTCGGGGGGGCAAGAGGCCTTGGAGGAGTCCTCCATGCTATCAACTAGGGAGGCATCTAGAATCCCCCATCAAAACAGGAATGTCTCCATCTATTTTTTACAAGAGTTGTACTCATAACAATGGATAAGACAGATCATGCTGACCGAACAAGTGGGAAAATAATAGTGCCCCCAAGCGCATAGGGTAGAAACTGGTTATATGACAATGTTTATTTTTTGCCTAATTTGTTATTGAATAAAATAAGATATGACAAAAGGGTGTCACCGCACATTATTGGTGTATTAGTTACGTAGAGGAGGAGTTATGATATTATACAAACTAATGTTTGTTTTTGTTCAGGGAACTCGTAATCCTCTGCGTAGGGTAAAGGACCTCCCGTTGGCGTCAATGCTTAATAAAAGGTTAAACTGAATAGAAGACTGCTATTTCCTTCATCTTCATCTTGAGAATTCCAGCTCAAAACCCATCTCAAATTGAACCTAATGAGGAGAGAGTAAAGGACTTCCCTCCGCAACTGTATTCCCTATCAGACCCTGAGAGCACTGCTATGAAGCAGTACATAGACGTGTCTTTGGGTAATGGTTTTATCGCACTGTCTATGTCACCAGCCGGCGCCGGTGACGGAGGGCTGAGACCCTGTATAGACTATAGGGGCCTCAATGACATCACCATTAAAAACAGGTATCCTCTTCCACTCATGAACTCCGCATTTGAGCGCTTACAGGGGGCGTCTGTCTTTTCTAAACTTGACCTTCGCAACACCTACAATCTTGTGCGCATGTGTGAGGGCGATGAGTGGAAGACAGCATTTAACACGCACCAGGGACACTATGAGTACCAGGTGATGCCATTTGGTCTCACTAGCACCCCCTCTGTCTTCCAGGCATTAGTGAACAATGTTTTGAGAGAAATGCTGGAGAAATTTGTCTTTGTTTACTTAGACATTAAAATGTTTTCTCCAGATTTCTCATCCCACATCGCTCACGTTAGGCAGGTTTTGGAAGCACTTCTTAAAGCCCAACTATTTGTTAAGGCCGAGAAATGCGCTTTCCACACCAGCTCCGTCTGCTTTTTGGGATTCATTGTGGCAGACGCTAAGGTACTTATAGATCCAGAAAAAAATTTGGTGGTTAAGAACTGGCCCACGCCCAATTCTGGGAAGCAAGTACAACGCTTCTTGGGTTTTGCTCATTTTTATCGGAGATTTATCTGTAATTTTAGCATGGTAGCTGCCCCCATTACAGCCCTCACTAAGAAGACATCTCCGGCTCACTTCCATTGGAATCCTAGGGCTGAGGCAGCTTTCACTGAGCTAAAGAGGAGATTCTGCTCTGAACCTATCCTGATAACTTCCAATCCCTCCCTCCCCTTTATAGTAGAGGTCGACGCCTCTGAGCTGGGGGTTGGAGCCATTCTTTCCCAACACTCTCCGCTGGACTGCAAGCTTCACCCATACGCTTATTTCTCTCGTGTTCTTACATCTGTCGAGAGAAATTACGATGTCGGAGATCGGGATCTGTTGGCGGTCAAATTGGCGTTGCAGGAGTGGCGTCATTGGTTAGAGGGCGTGGAGCATCTCTTTCCGGTCTGGACCGACCATAAAAACTTGGACAACAGGCAATTCGCGACAAGCCCGTTGGGCTTTATTTTTCACCAGGTTTAATTTTATCCTGACCTATCGTCCCGGTTCAAAGAATATTAAACCTGATGCATTGTCACGCATTTTTGACTGGTCTGACAAGGAGTCACGGCCCGAGCCTGTGGTCCCCAGCTCTCAGATTGTGGCCCCAGTTATGTGGGCTATTGAGGCTGCTGTGCAGAAGGCGTTGCGTTTGGATTCTGGTCCAGGTGAGGGTCCGCCCCTTTGCCTGTTTGTACCGTCCCGGTTGCGATCGCGGGTCCTCCAGTGGGGTCATGCTTCACAATTAGTGGCCCATCCAGGCATTCACCGGACCAAGGAATTTATTTCCTGTCGGTTTTGGTGGCCCAAACTTGAGAGCGATGTGCGGGAATTTGTCGCCGTATGTACTTGTATGTATTTGCGCTCGTAACAAGGGTTCGCGGCTTTCTCCTTCGGGTCTCTTGCGTCCACTTCCCTTTCCCAGTCGTCCCTGGAGTCACATCACCCTCGATTTTGTCTGCTGCCGTCCCATGGGAACACCGTTATCTTGGTGGTGGTTGATCGGTTTTCTAAGGCTTTTCATCGTGCTGCCCAAACTGCCGTCTGCTCCTGAGATGGCCCACGTTTTTAGGGTACACGGCCTTCCTCTGGATGTGGTGTCGGATCGCGGTCCCCAATTCGCCGCTAGATTCTGGCGCTCCTTTTGTCCTATGTTGGGGCCATCCATCAGTCTTTCGTCCGGGTTCCATCCGGACACCAACGGACAGACTGAGGACACCAGCCAGAGTATGGAGAGCACCCTTCGGTGTCTGGCTGCGTCCAATCTCACAACCTGGAGCCGCCATCTCGCCTGGGCCGAGTACGCTCATAAAACCTTGCGTAACGTGTCCACTGGTCTCTCTCCTTTTGCGGCTCAGGTGGGATATTTACCTCCCTTGTTCCCTGAGTTGGAGAGAGATGCGGAGGTTCCTTCCGCCACTTCCTTCGTTCGCAGGTGTCGAGCGGTCTGGAGGCGGGTACGCTCTTCTCTATTGCGTGCTTCGGCCAAACAAAAAGTTGTGGCCGACAGCCATCGTCGTCCTGCTCCTCCCTACCGGGTGGGGCAACGATTGTGGCTTTCCACATTGTTTCACTACCTCGTTACGCCTAATTATTTAGTGTGTGAGGTTCTTTTGTTAGTTATGCTCGCTATTTATCGAGATCGCCTCAGTTTTTGAGGTTGCTTTGTTTTGCCTTGTGCTAGGGAAATTTTGCTCCCGATCCAGTGTTATCTCCATCCTGGTGCGGCTACTTCCGCGTTTATGGCGTATCTTTCTAGATACGCTTTTAGAAATCCTATCGGTCGCGTTTGGTTCTCCGAACCTTACACTCCCCCTCACAATCAGTGTTTAGCCCAAATTTATAGGCTACAGCAATAGAGGAATTGGATAAATCAAACAAATATGAAAGCTCATCCAATGACACAATGTCTAAAAGGCTACTGCCTACATTCCCAGCAATGTTGAATAGTAGGATTGTTCTTGTCCAAAAGTGAAATAGTTCTGCCCCATGTTGGATTCCGACCGAGATCGCTGGGTAGCCTAAGCAGGAATTCCACTGGGCTACCTAGATATCATAGTTCAATGCTTGATCGGTTTTGCTTCATCATTCAAATCTTTAAACTGATTTTTAACGTGGCAATGAAACCAGTGGACTGTAATTAATCAATTAGAAGCTATGGATTTTATTTTTAATGGGGTAAAATGACATAAATAAATATTGGTTATGTAAATTTTACTTTGACAAGCCAGTTATGAATCGCTTATCCACGGTGGCCCCCTAATGGTAGTCATAGACATCCCAATTACAGTATTCATATTTCTCTGAAATTATAAATTGCAGGTTAAACCCCAAACGTTCTGTAACCTTCATCTTGGCACAGCCACAGACAATAAAATGCATAAAACCCACTGTTTCTAGACTACATCAAAAATCATGTTCCTATATAGGAACAATAATAGATTGAAAAGTTGTAGGGTAAAAACAAACTTTCGGTTACAGTTCGCCAATGTCCAACGAAGTCGACATTTCCACAGCAACCATCTATCGCACGTGTGGTTGTAAAAACATACCTTTTAACGTAGGCCTATTTTTTTTACCCTACTTATAGGCTATAGCCTATAGCCAACAAACATTAGGCTACGTATTTTTATGCGTATTATGCAGCCTCGGCTATAGGCTTCTGTGACGATTCTGAAAAATGTATTCTGTTGCAAATTTCTGAATGCTATAGGCCTCTTCTTCAATTCGAACTTTAAAACATGGATGTGCTGCAGTAAATCGTTTTTGAGATATGACACAGTCTAAATAAGACAAGTAGCCTAGAAAATTGGTGAAAATTGCTTCTGGTGGGCCAAAGTTAATGAGTTTAACTGATTTCGTAAGTCCTTGAATTGAACGACTGTTGCCTCGTGGATAGCTGCAGACTCAAAGTGCAAATGCAAGATAGATGATAAATTAGCCTAATTCAGAAATAGTAAAAAAAAAAATTCATAATCACCAATCCAGTGGGTTGACAGGCTAGGTATGCGCGTGGCCAGCCATGTCAGTTGCAAATCCAGTGGGCTGCCAGCCTCGGCGAATCAATAGACGGCTTCTCATTTACCACCGCCTGCTTATCAGTTGCTAGATCATTTGCCAGCTTCGAGTAAGATATATGCTCCTCTCAGTAGTCTTATTTTTGGCACTTATCCTGCACCATAAAAATAAAGGTAAAAGGCTAATTAAAGCCCCAGTGACCAATAAGAAAGAAGTTTTGTGGTGACGTTATCGCTCCCATACGGTCATGGTTGAGTCCTTCCATTGATCGTTGATATTAGAAACTACCCTGGTTTTCCCACCCACGCCAATAATGCAATTTTCAACATTAAAAAGACAAACGGTAAATCAGAAAATTTGAAAAACGAGTTTGAATTGTTAATTTTCCTATTATTTAAAAAAATGAAAATTGAAATATTGAATCCAATTTTCAATTTGAGATATATGCATCAGGAAATCAAATTGATAAACGTTACACGGAACGTCTAGCTGTCAACATATCCACATTTCTATTTATTTTTTGAGACATTGAGTGTACAAGCCATAGACTGTATAAAAATATGGACAAAGTCACTGTGATGTCACCCATTGCCTTCCCACGGCCTCGTAAAAACCGAATTGAGTCTCGGAAGTCTTTTTCGCCGCCGGTTTGTACAAACTGCATCTGCTCCGTGGAGCCGAAGAGGACTCAACCTGTCCCTCTGATTGGTCCTGAACAAATGTTAATACCCTGTCCAAACGACACAATATTTAAAAAAATCAGCACATGCAGAGGCATTAGATGAAGGAAAGGCACCTCTATTGCAATGACATTTTTTTGTGGGAAAAATTTATTTAGTATTTTGACCACATTGCTGCCAGGGAATACAATAAAACGCTGTTGCATTAGGCCTACTTTATAATATGCACCAACAGAACATTTGAAAATGAAAGACAGCACGTTCATTTGATATGAAAAACATTTGTATCGTCATTTAGGTCATAAAACAAAATTATTTGCGGCACCTCTCAGTAAGAGCATAATAATAAATTATTATTGAATTATAATCATCAATTATTAAAGGCTAAATTGCATCATAGCCGCCAATACAAGTATGGTCTATGATCGTAACGTAGCCTTGTCTGTCTTTGCTTATACATTCACAGGCTGGACGAAAACTGGCAATCGAACTAGTCTAGTGCAAGTACAGACCGACAGATATTCATAATACAATTCTGCCTTCTATGATTGTGACGGCATTGCCATGAGATACCTTAAGTGTGCACATCCAGGCCAGGCTGAGTGATGAAGTTTCTAGACCCACAAAATGTCTTAATAGAGGTAAGAAATGTCAACGAACAACACTAATGCCCCATTCTAGCACACTCAAGGCCCCCTACAAAATACCATAAATGAAAATAATGAAATAATAACCTAGTTTAAATGAATAAACTAGGTTACAGTGTTCGTAGAAAATATTAAGCACAACCACAACTACAAGCAATTTGACCATATTTTTGAAAAAAATTACTGATTGAAAATTATAGGCAATTTTAAATGACTTTGGCACCTAACTACGCCCCGCCCCCTAAAAAAATCGAGGTTGTCAAGCTGTAGATCACATGACCTTCTGACCTCATCTAAAGAACGATTAGATCGGGCTTTCACTACTTTCTGTAGATTTTACACGTGTGGTTTCCTATTATTAGCTTGTATTATATAAAAGTTTTTGGAGGTTTTAAAAGTTTGTAAGTTTGCTTGGGATAACTACAATGCCGACAAGATGCGTTGTAACTGGTTGTAGCAATACAACAAAGGATGGAGTAAGCCTCCATTTGTTTCCCAAAGACGCAAATCTTCACAAATTATGGACGACAAAAGTGAAGCTGACCCCAGGGGTAGGTGGAAGGCCCGAGCAATTCAAGTGTAGTGTGCAGTGCACACTTCGAAGACGGCCTGTATTCCCAGTTTGGAATGAAAAAATTGAAGCGCCTAAAGTCTGATGCCATTGCAGTGATGATAAACAGCAAAGTTCAGACAGGTGTTTTTTGCTGTGCTTTTTTTCACTTTGCTGTGAAGTGCATTGTGACAACTTGTTGTGAAATGCACTATATAAATAAATATTGATTGATTGATTGATTGAGGTGCTGGTGATGAGATGGCTAGGAAGAAAACTGGGAGAACTGCTGCTGAAAAGCGGAACAAAATGAGGGTAAATCCTATTGTTTTAACTACGTAGGCCCCAGTTGTGGCTTAGGGCTGTTAGGCTGATTCTGTGCAAGATTTTCTCAAACAACAGTTTTTTGTGTGTTTTTTTTTTTTTTTTTACCATGATACGTTGATAAAAGATGGTATCTATGACAAAATATAGTCAGTAAAAAAATAATAATAATAAGTTCACCAAAATAAGAAAATAACTATTCTAATAGTCTGTGTCTCTTAGCCTTGCAACTGTAGGCTTCACTAAACTGTGGTTAACGTTATTGTTATAGCAGCACCTAGTGGTAAAAGTTGGTACCAAAGAATGTTAGGTTCTAGGTTTGGTTCGGATTTGTGTAACATTCGCCTGGCCCGACCCACCAAATCCGACCAGACAATGAAAAAAGCCATGTCTAAGCATTATACATTGGTAAAAGATAGAAAATATAGATTCATTTCAACTGAATTGACCACCAGGGCAACAACTGGGCTATCAGCCAACTATTTCCAATTGGGCCTGTCATGGTTTGTGACCTTTTTCCCTTGCGGTCGTGTTCCTCGGTCGCCACAAGTGGGCGCTGCTTCGTTGGTTGAGTTTTGGCTCCGTTCCTTCTTCTCGCGAAGAAGTCATCAATGTTCCACAGCTGTACATTGTTGCCGGTGAGCTTTATAAGCCTTCCGTTTCCTTCATTTGGGTCTTCAATATTGATTGTTGATTGTGATTGTTTGTTGTTTGTGCTGTGGTGTGTTTGGCATTATTTGTGTTGTTTTGTGTGCGGTTTATTTAGCCCTTTTTAAAGTTTAAGCCAGTATGTTTGTTCTAGTGTTTTAAGGAGACCGTTTTGCTCCATTGTGCTGTGTTGTGCTTTATTGGAGTTTTGCGGGACTTGCCTTTGTGCTTTGAGCTGTCAGGTTTAATTCCTGTTTTGTGTGCTCATTTCAGTCTCCGCTTTCTGGTCTGTCCTTTGTAGTTTGCCTAGATCATTTGCCATTTGCTGTCTCTTTCTCCTCTCTCTATCTGCTGTCTTCTCTGTAAGCAAGAGGAGTTTGTTTATTGAGAGACAGGGCGTTTTTTCATACTGACTTTAGGGCTCTATTTATTCTTAGAGGCAGGGCTTGTATTTTCTATTGAGCTTGCGCTAGTCAGATAGCCGATAATTCCGGTGCAGCTGTCCTCTCGCCCCTGTGTGCCTTTATCCGTGTATGGAGTTTGACGATTTTGTTCGGAACTTTAGTTCTGTTTCGTCTGTCGATGCATGTCTTGTACCTTTATCCGTATATGGAGTTTGACGATTTTGTTCGGAACTGTAGTTCTGTTTCGTCTGTCGGTGCATGTCTTCCTGTGGGGAAGATTGGGCGACGTTGTGGACATGTTTGCGTTTGACTACTAGTCTCTGAGAGTAGTCTTGGAACGTTAGATCCCGTTCCTTTCGCCTCCTGGTTCTAATTTGCATTAGTTTTCAGGGTTTGTTTGCTGTGTGTTTTGTTTGTGCCATTGTGCTACTCGCCTGTTATGTGTCTCGTTATCGAGACAGGGCGTTCTATTTCTGGCTCTCTTTAGTTACTTAGTTACTTACCTAGTTGCTTGTAGTAGTATTGGGTATCAGTCCTTTGTTCCCTTTCGCCTTGTTTGGGTTTCTTGTTGTGAGACCAGGCGTTTGTGCTTCTACTTGTTGGTGTGTAACAGTGAGCTGGTCTGTAGCTGTGGTGTGTGTGTGTTCCTTGTCTTGTCTCCTCCCTTATCTGCGGGGTTTCCCGCCTTAGTGGCCTTAGGGCTTAAAGAATCCCCTTGCTGCGTTTGGCTCCTCCTACCTCGCACGTCACGCCCCATTACAGGGCCTAACCAATACACAATTAATAAAATAAAGCAAGAGCGTCAACAAAAAAATAAACAATGGTCTTACTCTTAGAAGTGCTTTCATCTTGTTTTCCTGGCAGAGAAGTCCTTGATTATGTCCGTAAAATCCAGTTCACGGAGGAAGCTAACGTTAGCTGCTGATGATGGACTCAGTTGGTGGCTTTTGCTAACTTGCTAACAGTATGTTTCCCTTTTCCACTGGTTGAATGGAAGAAGGTTTAAAAAACCCAGTTAGCTTTGGATTTTTTTTAACAACTGTTCACAAATGGTTTTTTTTTTTCTCTTTTCGTTTTTGTGATCCGCTGGCGTGCTTTCGTAACTCTGACATTTTAGCTTCTGACAGTAACAAGCAAAATCAGCACATGTAAGTAGCTATGTACAGCCACCAAAGATGCAGCCTAAATATGACTTTGCAAACCCATTGCACGAATCTGACCAAACTACCGGCAGCCTATGTATGTTTTTTGCTTTTTGTTAATAAATGAATGGATGAATGAATGAATAAATAAAATGAATCTGACCAGACAACCTATTAACAACAAAAACATTATTTCAAGTGAATTAGTCACTCACTGGCAAATTACAACATTATATTCTGGCCAATCGAGGCCCCTGATCAGTTGAGGCCCTGGGTTTCAGCCATAGACTGTATAAAAATAGGTTTCAGCCCATGTAAGCCTGTGCATTAAAGCACTCCTGACGATCACATTTTCACGTCATATTGATAGGCTAATTATTTAAGCGAAGATAGCCCATGCGTGATTTGTTTACTTCTATCGGCATGGCAGCCAACACATACATAATTTATAACATTTTAATTGACATTAACAGTGTGACAGTGTGTCCAGAAATGCTCTGTGAGTCCGTGATGATTCTTCAGCTTGACTGCCACTTCACTGACAGGACAACGTGTTGATAATTGCCAACTAACCAACTAAAGTTAGTACAGGTAGTAACCATGCAGCAATCGTCTACACGCTGTCTACCAGCTTACTTGTAGTTACCTCCTCCGCAGTAGGCAGTAGCCTAATGGATTGAGTGAGCTAACTCGACCTCAAATCGCTAGCATTTGTATTTATATTTAATAGCCTACATTATTTTAATTGTCATGTGGTATAGCCTTCCCCAGCCTTACACACCCTCCGCCTATGGACATGGGTCTAAACTAGGTCAATTTGGCTGCGTATACTTGGGGACTCAACTCACCATATGTTTATTATCTGTGTTTATTATCTAGATCACCGCCAATATTAGGAATTAGTTTTGCTGAGTTTTTTCTTTGGTTCTGCTGTATGGGATGAAATGCAAATGTCCAAAAATTAAGGAAAGTACCACATAAACAGTGGTTGTGTGTGCTTTTTTCCTGCCTTCTTTCTCTTTTTTCCACTTTTGCGTAGTTATGCCTTAAAAAAAAAAAGGTTTTTAATTGTGGATTGTGGTTTTTAACTACTGGAGTGTGATCAGAGGATTCTGAATCAGAAAATAGATCATTCACAGATCCCTCAGACGAGTCATTAATGTAATCATCTGTCATATTTCTTGTCAAGTAGAATATTTGCTTGTACAGATATGGCGGTCGATCGGACGCAGCTAGACGTTCGTTCTTGAGATGACGTCACAGGGAATACGTAGTTGAGTCAGGCTTTTTTCCAGAATTTGTAGGGGCGTTCCCATCCAAGATGATTTTTTCTATATAAATTTCCGTAACTGAAAATTGACAGATTTGGATTTACCTGTCATGGTTTTGAACCCTGTTTCCTATGCGGTCGTTTTCCTCGGTGGCCACGCGAGGACGCTGCCCTTTTGGTAGATGCTTGCTCCGCCCTGCTGAGTTGGCGGAGCTTCTGTTTAGCGTTTACACCTGTGTGTAGTCACCTGAGAGATACTTAAGCCTTCCGTTTCCTTCGTTCGGGGCTTCGACATTAATTGTTCATTGTTTTATACTGTGGTGTTTTTGTTGGCTGTGAGTTCTCGTACCATTTTGGCTATTCGCCTATTTTTAACGTCTCTTTATTGAGGCAGGGCTTATTTCTTAATCTCTGCTCTATTTTGCCTTTTTAGTGCTTTTTCTCCATGTATGGAGTTTTGGGCAATTCTGTTCGGAACAGTAGTTCTGTTCGCCCTTCGGCACATGTCTTCCCATAGGGAGATCAGGCGTTTCCCTTCTACTTAGTTTCTTAGCTCGTAGAAGTATAGAGTAGCAGTTTCTCTGGTCCATTTTCGCCTTTTGTTTGGTTTTCTTACTGAGAGACCTGGCGTTTTAGCTTCTACTCATTTCCGGGTTACGGTGAGCCAGTTAGTAGCTTCGGTACGTTTGTTCCCTGTTTTTGTCTCCTTCTCGTGGACTAGTTTCCCTTTGTTGTGAGTCAGGGTTTTTATTTATATTGAGAGGCTGTCGTGCTATTTTGCGTTGGTCTTTGTTGCAGCTGTCCTCCGTCCTTTTTACCTACGGGACGATTTTGTTTCGGAACTATTGTTCTGTTCGTTTTCCGGGTGTGTTTCTCCTTGTGTGGAGTTTGGGCGAGGTTGTGGACATGTTTGTGTGACTGCGCGTAGCATGGTAACTTTAGCTCTCTGTTCCTTCGCTTCGTTACATTCTTTTACTGAGAGGCTAGGCGGTTGTTCCAATTTAAGCTTGCGTTAGTCTATGGATAGTAAAGTTATGGGACGACGGTGCTCCGTCGGCTCACCTGTAAAATGTTTCTCTCTCCTGGGAGATCGGGTGTTTACCCCTTTTGTTTCTGCATTGGACTGCGAGCCTATTAATATCGCCATGGAACGTTAAATCTCTGTTCCCGTTCGCCTCATTATATTCCTCTTCTTAGAGAGACAGGGTGTTTATTTTCTATAAATCTCGCTTTGGTCTAGCCGGTAAATGTCCGGCACTGCCTGTCCTGTTCGTTCCTTTCGGTGCCTTTCTCCTTGAATGGAGGTTTTGACGATTTTGTTCGGAACTACGGTTCTGTTTCGTCTTTTAGGTGCATGTCTTCCTATAGGGAGGATTGGGCGATGTTGTGGACACGTTTGTGTGTGACCGCGAGTTTGAGTAGCCTGGGAATGTTGGATCTGTTCCTTTCGCCTCTGCAATTACTACATCGTATTATTTTGCAGTGTTTGTTTACTGTTATGTTTGTCTTTTCGCTACTCGCCCGTTATTATGTGTCTCGTTACCGAGACAGGGCGCGTATTATGTCTGGTTGTTCAGATCCCTGTCCTTGCGCTCTACTTGGCGTTTGACAGCTAGCCGGTTAGTAGCGTCTGTAGTGGTGTTTGTTGTTCCTTGTCTTGTCTCCTTCCCTTATCTGCGGGGTTTCCCGCCTTAGTGGCCTAAGGGCTTAATGAATCCCCTTCCTGCGTTTGGCTCCTCCCACGTCACACGTCACGCCCCATTACATTACTATACAAAACTCCCTTAGAACGCATACATTCCATTTTTTAAAGGTTTTATGTGGCAGTGGTCCTTTAAAACAATGGCCTCCATTAATCAATGTGCTAATCAGACTAAACAATCCATCAGTGTAAATGGGGTGGATGATTCTGATTTGCCAAACATGTTGACTTTCAACTAATTTTTCTCTCGCTTCGAAAGGTCTGAGTTAGCTGAAAATGCTTAGAAGCACTTGCTTAGAAGGTCTCTTATACCTCAGAATGATATTGTGATATCTAAGGAATGTGTCACAGCCCTATTTAAGAGGGTGAACATAAGAAAGGCTGCTGGTCCTGATGCCATCTGTGGGCGCACTTTGCGCTATTGTGCTGACCAGCTTAGTGAGGTCTTCACTAAACTCTTCCAGATGTGTGCTGAAATTGGCCAGATACCTACAATCTGGAAAACATCCACTATAATACCAATCCCAAGGAACTAAATGACTTTAGACCTGTTGTGCTCACATCGCTTGTCATGAAACATTTTGAGAAGATTTTAAAAGATATGGTTGTCTCCCGTTTTGATGGCAAATTAGACCCCTTGCAGTTTGCTTACCAAGCTGGTAAAGGTGTGGAGGATGCAAACCTCTTAATTCTCGACAGTGTGTATAAGTACCTTGAGAAACCCAAATCTCATGTGAGATGTTTATTCGCTGATTGCTCTTCGGCTTTTAACAAGATTCAGCCTCATATTTTGATTGAGTGACTTGCTTCTTATTTTAAATGACCTGATCAGGTTTTGGAGAAATGGACATATGTCCAACACCAAGGTCTCAAACACAGGCTCACCCCAGGGTTGTGTCCTGTCCCACCTGCTTTTTATTATGTATAGCCTACCTACATGTAGGGAACATGCTGAACTGGAACGAAAATATCTCCGTCCACAAGAGAACGCAAAAACTATTTAAAACGCTCACATAAGCATGCCATGCCAGTAGTTGGTGATAAAACTTCATGTCAAACACCACAGAAGAACATTAGGAGCATTCACATTGATTCTTGAGCGGCGAATACAACAACACAGCATAGTTTTGACAAATCTCCAGGAAAATGTCTAGGTGAGTGGGGCAGTTAGCTAGTGCAAGGTCTGGGCGAGCCAGTGAGCTTTTTTTAATAGGTTACAGAAGGTCTCTAGTCTATCATTTCCTTTTCAGAGTTAAAATAATTAGTCTGTCTAACCTTGGGCTTTTGCTCGGCCTAGACCACCACAAAACTAAAAAATAGTTAATAGCTCATTTGAATCCCATTGAGACATTGGCCTAATTGTGATAGTGGGCTATACATAAACTTGACTTGACATGACTTCATTTTATTTCAGCCAAGGAACTCCAATTCCTCTGGAGGTACTGGATCTGATCTCTGATAGCCTGCAATCAATGAGTACAGAACTGAGACAGACTGCACCAGATACACACTATGATCACTTCTACTATTGTTTGGAAAGCATTGTCCATGTTTTGTCCAGATTTGCTGTGGCCAGAACACTACAACATGAGGAGGAGATCTTTTCACTGTTGAATTTGGCTTTACATGAATTGGATACCTATGGTTTGCCTGTCCAAACCAGCCAAAGGTTTTTCTTCCTCCATGAAGAGCAACTGCAATATTTTCTCGATGAACATTTTACTGTTAGAGAAATTTCCACAATGTACAGTGTATCTCCACGCACAATCTGGGGGAGAATGGCCCAATATGAACTGTCGTACGGCAGACTTACACTGAGATAAGTGATGACGACTTGAAAAAATTGGTGTGGCAAGGTGAGTGCCACCCCTCGAGTCAAGAGGCGAAGGACAACAGTTCTTTTGGAGCTTTACTCCGTTTTATTAAATATGCCTTTTCTGGCGGTTCACACAAACACACATACACACAAGTCTGTCTCCTCCTCAAACTCCCAGCAGTCTCCTTTTATACCCTCAGGCTCACTGTCGAACAATCAAAGCAATTGGTTAATTACACAAATTAATAAACAATCATCAATCACCAATTGCATGATTTCCGGCAGCTGTGCCGGCTCCACGAACCACACGATTTCACTCTCTCTCTTGCCGGCAGCGCCTAAAACCACGCCCCCCTACCACATACCCCCACCGCCTGACTTAGGCCGGGAAGCCATCCGGCTGCTGACCAACCCCCCCCCCCCCCCCCCCCTCCCCCACCGGGCGAGAGAGAAAGTCGGCCACCACCATCTGCGCTCCCGGACTATGAATCACCTTGAAATTAAAAGGCTGTAAAGCCAGATACCAACGAGTGATTCGGGCGTTGGTATCCTTCATGCGGTGGAGCCATTGGAGGGGAGCATGGTCCGACGAACAGAGGGTGAATGAGCGACCCAGTAGGTAATAACGGAGGGACCCGACCGCCCACCGAATGGCCAGACATTCTTTCTCGACCGTGCTGTACTTAGCTTCCCGCTGCGATAGCTTCCTGCTAATATACAGCACTGGTCGGTCGACCCACTCCACCTGCTGAGTCAAAACGGCCCCCAGCCCTCTGTCCGATGCGTCCGTCTGCAAATTAAAAGGGAGAGAGAAATTAGGGGTGAACAAGAGCGGTTTCCCACAAAGAGCTTCCTTTACCCGCTCAAACGCCTGCCTGCACAGCTCCGTCCACTGGACCGGATCTGAGGCACCTTTCCGAGTCAAGTCGGTTAAGGGACTGGTCAGCTCTGAGTAAGCCGGAATAAACCTCCTGTAGTAGCCGGCCAGTCCCAAAAACCTCCTCACCTCTTTTTTTGTCTTGGGTCGGGGACAGGTCGCAATCGCTGTGGTTTTATCCACGAGAGGCCGCACCTGTCCACTTCCCAAGTGGTACCCCAAGTACCGTACCTCCGCTCGGCCAATTGCACACTTCTTAGGGTTAGCCGTGAGCCCCGCCTGTCTCAGGGACTCGAGCACCGCCCCCACATGCCGCACATGCTGAGCCCAGTTGCTGCTGTGGATGATGATGTCATCCAGATAGGCTGCAGCGAAAGCAGCATGCGGACGCAGCACCCTGTCCATCAGACGTTGAAACGTGGCAGGGGCCCCGAATAACCCAAACGGAAGTGTCCGGAATTGGTATAACCCACCCGGAGCGGAGAAAGCCGTTTTTTCCTTGGACTCAGGAGACAAAAAAACTTGGTTAAATCCAGTGTCGAAAAAAAACGAGCCGTGCCTAGCCGATCCAAAAGCTCGTCGACCGGAGGCATTGGATAGGCATAAAAACGTGACACTTCATTCACCTTACGATAGTCTACACAGAACCGAATAGATCCATCAGGCTTACCCACTAGTACGATGGGACTATTCCACGCACTGTTAGACTCCTCTATTACCCCCAATTCCAGCATTGCCTTTATTTCTGCCTGAACCAATTTCTTTTTATGTTCCGGCAGTCTATAGGGCCGTGAACGCGCCGCCACGCCCGGGGTTGTCTCAATGCGGTGGTTTATGAGGTTAGTGTGACCTGGTAGAGGGGAAAACACATCCGCAAACCGCTTTTGCAACAAGGCAAGATCCGCTCTCTGATTCGGTAAGAGATGGCTATCTGAAAGGGGTGAGGTTTGATTGGTAGAATTTGGTACCTCTGGCCCCAGCTCATCTCTTTCCTGATCGACCGTAACCAGGGAGACCGGTACCACCTCTTTCCATGCTTTTAATAGATTGAGATGATAAATCTGTTTCGCCCCCTCTCTATCAGATCGCTCTACCTCATAATCGACTTCCCCCACTCGTCGTGTGACCACAAAGGGTCCTTGCCACTTGGCGAGTAATTTTGTGCTGGAAGTCGGGAGCAATACTAGGACTTTATCTCCTGGTGAAAATTGCCGTAGCTTAGTTCCTTTATTGTAGTGCCTCAGTTGACGTTCCTGAGCCTCGAGCAAATTCTCCCGTGACAATCTACCCAGTGTATGGAGTTTTGCTCGTAGGTCCATAACGTATTGAATTTAGTTTTTACTGGGACTTGGACCCTCCTCCCAGCTTTCTTTAACTAGGTCCAAGACACCCCGTGGTTTCCTACCGAACAACAATTCAAAGGGAGAAAATCCCGTGGAGGCCTGGGGAACCTCTCGCACTACAAACAATAGAGGAACTAACTACTTATCCCAATTTCGGCTATCATTGTGTACGAACTTCCGAATCATCGATTTTAAAGTCCTATTAAAACGCTCAACGAGCCCATCCGTTTGCGGATGGTACACGCTGGTTTTAATGGACTGAACTCCCAATAATTCATATAGTTTGCGTAATGTCCGTGACATAAACGAGGTGCCTTGATCCGTCAGAATCTCTTTCGGGATTCCGACGTGGGAGATTATCTGAAACAATGCCTGCGCAACACTTTTGGCCGAGATATTGCGCAACGGCACTGCTTCGGGATGCCGGGTTGCATAATCCACCAGAACTAATACAAATCGGTACCCCTGGGTGCTCCTGTCAAATGGCCCAATGAGGTCCATGCCCACTCTATCAAAAGGGACCTCAATTAACGGTAGAGGGTGCAATGGCGCTTTTGGGATAGCCGGAGAATTCACTAGCTGACAATCTGGACAGGCCGCACACCACCAACGTACGTCCGCCCAAATGCCCGGCCAGTAGAAACGGGCCATTATCCGGTTTAGTGTTTTCTCATAACCTAAATGACCAGCCATGGGGTTGTAGTGAGCCGCCTGGAAAATCATTTCCCGGCGGCTTTTAGGTACCAACAACTGGGTTATTTCCTCACCTATCTAAGTGTCACGACTCACTCTGTACAATCTGTCCCTAATAATTGCAAAATATGGGTGAGATCGTGCAGCATCCGGGCGCACTAGCTGAACAACAGAATCACTTGGTCAAAAGCGAAGCGTAGGGTATCGTCACAAGACTGAGCGAGTGGGAAATCCTCCACGGGGCGGAACACTGGCACCTGGGGAGTCTCCACCGGAGGCTCTCCCGATGCCGCCCCCCCCTCGGCAGTGTCGGACGACCCCGCGTCACCATTGTCCACTGCACACACCTCACACTTCCCTAGCGGTCGTGATCGCACCCCCAACAATTTCTCCGCTACCAGTTTAAATCCTGTCCAATCAGTGCCCAAAATCAGAGGGTGCGAGAGGCGGGAGCTAACCGCAGCCTCCAAAATATGTGTTTTATTTTTGATGCGGATTTCCACTGGTACTATAGGATACTTGTGTATATCCCCGTGCACACATTTAATCGATACCCATCGTGCCGGTACCAAAGCCTCGGGTCGAACCAGGCTCTGTTGGATCATGGTCTGCCTACCCCCTGAATCCAACAGCACCCGGTGTTCACTCCCTTGCACCCTTACCGGAATGCAGTACGCCCCGTCTGGATCGGGAGCGGAGGTGGGCGGGCCGACAACCCGGACCACCTGCCCCACCTCCATGAGCGGACAATCGCGGCGCAGGTGGCCCGGCTGTCCGCACCGCCAACACCCCGGTCCAGGTGTCTGAGGAGCTCCCTGTGGGCCGGACTGCACCGCCACTGAGCCTGAGTGGGGAGAAGGGGAAGAAAACCGAGGGAAATTAACAAGAGGGAAGGAGGGGTTTTGGGGACGGGAAACGGGGAGGGGAATAGACCGGGAAAAAACTTTTTTCCGGGGCGCCGGCTCCGGTTTCTGCTGCTGGGTGAGGGGATGTTGTGCTAGGTGATCCTCCACCAGGGTGACGGCGTTATCCAGGTTGGTGGGCCGATGGCACTGGACCCAGCTGGCTGTATCCGCCGGCAACCCCGTGATGAATCGTTCCAGGACCACCTGCTCCACTATTCCCGCAGCTGATCTTATTTCCGGCCGGAGCCAGCGCCTCGCCATGTCCGTCAGCCGCTGGGCGTAGGTGAATGGTCGGTCCTCTTCCGTCAGGGAGGTCTCCCGGAACCGACGTCGGTGGTCTTCCGGGCTGAACCCCGTTCGGTCGAGGACTGCCTTCTTCAGATTTGGGAAGTCCGCCCGAGCGGCTGCCGGCAGGCTATGCGCAGCCTTCTGCGCTTCCCCCGATAGGAGGGGCAGGAGACGTATTGACCACTCCTCTAGTGGCCACCTGCACGCCTCCGCTGCCACCTCAAATGCCTCTAGGAAGGCTTGAGCGTCGTCGTCCGCGGTCATCTTCGGTATATGAAATTTTGGGGACGCGACGCTCTGCCTTCCCCTGGCCTCACCGGAAGCAGCCAGCTGTAGTAGCGCCTGGGTCTGGAGGTTAGCCTGCGCACGCAGGGCTTCCATCTGCTCGGTATGAGCAGCCGACTGTCGCTCCTGCATGGCAGCTATTCCCTCCAGCATTTTCCCCAGCGCTACTATTGACGACGACTGTCCTGGCTGTTCCTGGCTGTGGTCCATCCTGCCTCTTGAATCTTCTGACGTTCCCCGTACGGGTCACGACTGTGGCAAGGTGAGTACCACCCCTCGAGTCAAGAGGCGAAGGACAACAGTTCTTTTGGAGCTTTACTCCGTTTTATTAAATATGCCTTTTCTGGCGGTTCACACAAACACACATACACACAAGTCTGTCTCCTCCTCGAACTCCCAGCAGTCTCCTTTTATGCCCTCAGGCTCACTGTCAAACAATCAAAGCAATTGGTTAATTACACAAATTAATAAACAATCATCAATCACCAATTGCATGATTTCCGGCAGCTGTGCCGGCTCCACAAACCACACGAGTTCACTCTCTCTCTTGCTGGCAGCGCCTAAAACCACGCCCCCCTACCACAATTGGTGATGGACTTTATTGCCACTTGTCCTAATACAGGCCAAAAGATGGTCATGGGACATCTAAAAGCAAAAGGTATCAGGTATGTTTCAAGCTATCACTGTGAGCATGCTACTGCTTCAGGTTTACAATCAATTTATTTATATTCTTACTTTTCCTGATATGATGTTTGAATTGGTGGGTCTACTACAACCATCCAGTTAAATTATGTCAATGCTTTACCATTATCTTTATGGCTACTGCCAATAGGCTGTTTATTTGGCTGTGAGGTCATAAGCTTTTTTGTTCCTACAGGGTACAGCAACGCAGAGTCCGTGAGATGATGAGAGCTGTGTCGTGGATTATCTTGTTCAGGATCAGGAACATATTGCTGTAAGTACTGACCTATAGCAGCTTATTGTCATGGATTTTTCCCTTTCAACCCACAGTGAGCAAGTCCGTTCAAACAGAAAGGAGTGGTGGCGAGGTCAGGACGGGGGGAGAGAATTTGATCTAACACATGAACACAATTATGCGGCTCCCCATCCTCAGTTGTAGGTAAAAGAGTAGCGGGATTCAGAACATTGCATCGCTTGACTGTAACATTTGGCAAAGAGAGCAACACATGTTGATAGTGAAGCATTCGAGCTGGTGAGAAATGGGCCGTTTTTTGTTTTAACAGAATTTCTGCTACCGCATGAGGAACAAGGACAGTGAGAGGACGATAAGCAACAAGTGATGCAGATGCAGTTACCGCCAAAGCCGCTGCTGAAATGGAGCGCAAACAAGGAGGAAGGCCCCTAGAAACAGCATCAAGTCGCTGAGAATAGTACGCTACAGGCCTGTGTTTATCACCGTGCTTTTGCAAAAGAACAGCAGACATGTAGCCGCCCTTCTCATCAACAGTCAAAAGAAAAGGTTTAATCATGTCAGGCAGGCCCAAAGTAGGAGAAGAGGCTAATTGTTGTTTCAACTTCTGAAAGGAAATTTCAGCAAGCTCTGTCCATGTGACATTATCATTAGCCGCTAGATCATGGCCATGTGCCAAATCTTGCAAGGGTTGGGAGATTTCAGCGTAATCAGAAATCCATTGCCTACAGTAACCTGTCATGCATAGAAAATACATTACCTGCTTTTTTGTAACCGGTTTAGGGAGGTCAAGAATCGCTTGGATCCCAAAGATTTGCCTTCTGCAGAAATAGTGTGTCCTAAGTAGGTAACAGTAGGTAACGCAAATTGCAGTTTCTCCTGTTTAACTTTGTGGCCCTCTGTGGCTAGGAATGTCAACAGTTCAAGTGAATCCTGAATACAGCTGTGCTCGTCTGGAGAGCAGACGAGGAGATCATCAACGTATTGAATCAAAGTACTTTGGCCTGAAGAAAACTGGAACTGTTCCAAGTTTTCCTGCAGCGCTGCTGAAAAAACTGCTGGTGATTCAGCATACCCCTGGGGTAATCGAGACCAGGTATACCTTTTTGCCCTGAATGTAAAGGCAATCCAGTACTGGGAATTTACATCAACAGGAATACTAAAGAATGCATTCGCTAGATCGATCACAGAAAAATATTTAGCATTACCCGGGACCTGTGCAAGAATGGTTGCGGGGTTAGGCACAACAGGAGCGCGCTGTTGAACGGCGCTGTTCACAGCTCGTAAATCTTGTACGAACCACCAAGACCCATCAGGCTTTTTTACAGGCAAGATAGGGGTGTTACATGGAGAGTCAGGACAGGGAACCACAACACCAGCTTCTAACAACGCATTAAATACGGGGACAATGCCGTCTTCGGCTTCTGGGCGTAGGGGATATTGACGTTTGCATGGTCTGTATTCAGATTTAGGGGTTACTTGAAGTGGAGTAACTCCAGCTATGAGCCTCACATCATTTTGGGACGTTGCCCACAATTGAGAGGGAATTGCACTGAATCTCGGGTCTGACAATTGCAAATAGGCTTGGGTGTCACACAACAACTCATGAATGCTGCAGACAGCTGTCAGAGAGTTCGGAAACTGGTGCGCAGTGACACGCAGAGAGGGAGAATATTTTGAAAATTCCCCTGTCTTTTCCCAGTCCGTGGTGTCCAAACATAATTTCACCCATGGCCCTGTGTCCTCCCATTTTTTATTTGAGGCTTTGCACAGTGAAACATGGGGTGCACTTCCCGCTATGGAATAGAATTGCTGCTGTGCTGAGCTCAATTGTACAGACAATGCACAGAAATCGCGACCAACCAAAAACAATGTCGAATTTAATTTACAATCACCGTACCAATTCTTTTCAAATTCCCAATCTCTACCTCGACTAAAATGTGCTGTTACATGTAGTTGTAATTCTGTCAGTCTGTCGCCTGTGCCTGTAATTCTGTCAGTCTGTCGCCTGTGCCAGTTCTGGCCATTTGTATGGCTTTAGCTGTGACTGAGGATCTGTCCAGATCCCAAGCATAGTAAAACATTTCTAGAGTTTCTGCCATAGCAGCTCTATCAATAGTTAAACCGTCATCAGTACACTGCACACTCAGACCTAATTTGCACATTAAGTCTCTGCCAAGCAGGTTTACCGGACATACAGGAGAGAACAAGAACGCATGTTTCAAAGTAATATTTGAGCCCGTATTGAAATCTTGCACCAGTAATGGAGCTGTAAATTTCTCTCTCGTGGTATTTCCACCAGCATCTTGGCTGAGCATGGTTTTACCACTAAAAAGAGGAGGTTTTGAATCCAATGATTTAGCTGTTATTACAGACCGACCAGCTCCCGTATCCACAATGAAGTCTAATGCTCGCCCATCAACTTTTAATGACCAAAGTGGTAACGCATTTGGAGCCGTATGGTAAAGGAACCCAGCAAACTCACCCTCCTTGTCAGCATGCGCTTCCTCGTCCCCCACAAAATGTCATTGTCCAGGTAATCCAGTTTGACCCCCAGGATGCTGGAAAGTAACATTCCCTTGGGGTGCTGTGTCCCAATTATCAGCATTACCGGAAAATTTACAACCGCGAGCCCAATGTCCCTTTTTTTCACATTTTCGGCAAACATCATAATCCGCCATGGTAGTGGGTCCCATGGAGTCTGTCTGTTCCCTTGATTCCGTCCTCCACGTCTGCCGCGGCCTCTCCTTTGCTGCTGTTGTCCACCGGCACCGTCTCGGTTCCCCTGGTAGGACTGGAGCTGGGCCAGCTGCAGCTGAGAGGTCATCTTGTCGCTCTTCTTTTTGTCTTTGTGTTGCTTGTTGCGGTCCTGTTCTTCGCAGCGAACAGCATAACGGAGAACGTCCTTAAGTCTCCGAGTCTGCCAGCCAACACAGGAGGTCTTAATAGCGGTTGCAAGGTGTTTATCCAATCCATCCAGGAAACAGTGGGTTAGCTGAGTCTCGTACGGAGTAAGAGTCTCGCTGTTTTCCGGTTTGTCCATTCCACTGTGTGCATCGTATTTCTCTGAAAGTCTCTCAAGAAAATCATTAACAGTTTCACCAGGCTTTTGTTTAACCTGTCTGACTGCTTCCCAGTTCAGACGAACAGGGAATTCGGTTTTCATACTGGTTTCCAAAGTATCTATTTGTTTCACATACTCAGAAGTAGCACCATCATTGTATGGATGGTTCGTAGACCAAGTACCCCTTACGTTACCCCACCGTAACTTCAGTTTCTTAATCAGTACAGTTTGTAATTCGCCTGCAGTTGGGTGACAAGTTCTTACCAGATTTCTCAAATGCAGACTTTGATACGTTTGTTGACGGTTCTGCCAGTCGATGTCCCCTCACAGGTGACAGTCAGGTTGGCTATGCAGTAGTGACACAACACCATGTTCTGGAGTCAGCCCGCCTTCCTGGACACCTTTCAGCACAGGCAGCTGAACTATTCGCTCTTACACGCGCTTGCCATTTGGCTGAAGGTAAAACTGTAAATATTTTCACTGACAGCAGATATGCTTTTGGAGTTGTGCACAACTTTGGAACTCTTTGGCAGCATAGAGGCTTCCTTACCTCTACAGGGAAAACTATACAGAATGGACACTTAGTGAGCTGCCTCCTACAGGCGATTCTTTTGCCTGCTGCCATTGCTATATGTAAGTGCTCCGCTCACACAAACCAGACTGATGCTATCTCTCAAGGTAATGAACAGGCTGACTTGGCAGCCAAAGCAGCTGCAATCGCCCCCCCTCACACAACTCTCAGTCTGCTCACACAGGCTACTGTTCCCACAGACACTCCATTGGCCTCTGTACAGGACTGCCAAGCTGGGGCCACACCCCAGGAAAAGGCCAAATGGAAGCGAGACGGCACCTACACTGATGGGGTCTGGCTAGGCCCTACTGGTAAACCCTGTTTATCTCGTTTTTTATTTCCCTATTATGCTAAATTGACTCATGGACTGGATCATGTGTCAAAAGGAGGGATGATATCTTTGATGTCCAGACACTGGGACACAAGCGGATTTTCTACTTATGCAAAAAACTTTTGTGAAAAGTGTGTTATCTGTGTTGTAAATAATGCTGGGAGGGGTCAGAAGGTTCCAAATGTGGCCCACCCGGCTCCACAGGAGCCTTTCGAGTACCTGATGATGGACTTCATTAAACTTAACCCATGCAGGGGTAAGAAATATTGTTTGGTGTTTGTTGACATGTTTTCAAAGTGGTTTGAAGTTTTTCCTACAGGGAAAGCTGATGCTGCAGCAGTGGCGAAAGCCCTACTAACAGAGCTTATTCCTAGGTGGGGGATCCCGAGGAAGCTGTCTTCAGACAGAGGCTCACACTTTTTAAACAAGGTGTTGGACAAAGTGACCGAGTAATTGGGGATCAGGTTGAAGTTCCATTGTGCTTACCACCCTCAGAGTGGAGGGGCGGTAGAGAGGGCAAATGGAACCATTAAGAACCGGTTAACTAAAGTGATGGCAGAGACAGGTCTGGATTGGGTCCAGGCCCTGCCAATTGTCCTTACAGGTATGCGGGGGAGGGTCCACGCTGCAACAGGGTTGTCGCCCTATGAAGTCATCACAGGGCGGCCCATGAGGACTGGATGTCACCCCCCAGGGCTGATGCTGGACAAGGAGCTAGCTGACACTCGCATGGTGAGTTACTGTGTTCAGCTAACCAATGTTCTGAGATCTGTGCATCAACAGGTGAAAGCAGCTCTCCCAGACCCAGCCAGTGGGCCTCTACATGACCTGCAGCCAGGAGACTGGGTGGTGATAAAAGACTTCAGAAGGAAGAAGTGGCACCAGGCCAGGTGGAGGGGTCCTTTCCAGATACTACTCACCACGCCCACAGCCGTGCGAGTGGAAGGCCGTGCTTCTTGGGTCCACGCCAGCCACTGCAAAAGAGCTCCACCAGCGCCAAAGGAGGGATAAGTGTGAGAGACCCACCTCGACCGACGCGCAGGGACGACTAAGTTCTCACGGAGTTTAAAAACTCAGAGAACCTCCACTTCAAGGAGCACGTGATGGTAATATCTGCTCCCAACATGCCAGACGACAGCAGGAACACTGAGGGGTACAACCCTTTGAGAAGATTAGGCTGCAGCCTGAAGGTAGGCCTATTGCTACTAGGCCTCATTACACTCATCACTGTTCTGCCCATTATCCTGATTCATGAGACATTCTACACCATTAACACCAGTGAACCAAACGGTACTGTTGTAATGACTAATAGGACTAAAAGGTATGTCACCACCGGGAATGAAGCTTGGCTGACACCAGGAACTGTGAAGCATCATTATGCTACTAATTCTTGGTGGCGTTATGCTGAGTGGACTGCAAAACAGCACTTTAACCAGTCTTGTTATGTTTGCTCTCACATGCCTCATTCCACAGTAGGCCCTCTTCTTCAGGTGCAGAATCTGAAGAAGGACCTCTCAACGTGTTTGGTGGGACTGAGTTCTCACCCAGGTGTGGGAATACGGTGGGAAAAAGCTGATTTCTCTGTGCCATTAAATCTGTCACTTTTGAGTACTCCAGTAGTCAATACAGATTGTTCTTTCCTGAAAGATTACCTAGCATGGCCACAGGTGTCATGGAGAATGCCCGGTCCAGTCGTACTTAAACATAGTATGAAGTTTGGAAGGTGTATTATAGGTAATGGCTCTAATGCACTAGGTCAATTAGACAATGTTCAGTGTAAAACTGTTTTCTGTGACTGTCCGCCCATGCATCCTGATAAGTGTTTTGACTGTCTGACTGATCCCTATAGTCCCTGCAGAGATGACCCTGACATGGCTGATGAGATATGTAGGAAGAACTGGTCACACGCAATCTCATTACCTTGGAATAGGGAACAAACTGCAACCTGTTCCGGGATAATACCATCCTCTCGCCTTGGGAGTCGACTGTTATCAGATTGGTACTGGCTTTGTGGAAATTCAGTCTACACTGCTCTCCCCCCTGACTGGGGTGGAGTGTGTGCCATTGTTGCCTTGACTCTACATATGTGATTCCTGACCTTTCCACATATAGTCACACCACACGTCGCATGCACAGGGTAAAGAGAGGGTTTTGGGATAGTAATCCTGTTCCTACTGAACATCGTCTTTGGACTGCAGGTTTGAAGTTTATACAGGCTTTGCTTCCTGGGTTAGGTGTGTTAGAGGCTTTTAAAGAGATAGAAGTTACTCGATACACTTTTCTCCAGTACATAAACTCTTCCATTTTGACCATAGGTGCTGTAAAAACTGAGTTGACTTCACTGCGATTAATGGTTATGCAGAATCGCGTGGTATTAGATCAGCTTACTGCAGAGCAGGGGGGGGGGGGGGTTTGTGTGATGATTGGGGAGTTACCCCACCGTAACTTCAGTTTCTTAATCAGTACAGTTTGTAATTCGCCTGCAGTTGGGTGACAAGTTCTTACCAGATTTCTCAAAGCTTCCATGAACTTGGCACCACCCACCTGGGTTGGATCCGGCAAATCTTCGCAGACAGCCTGTAACTCCGACACCTTCCAGGGCCGATATACCAGGACCGTCGGACCCTGGTCGTCTTGTCCTGCCCTGGGATTGGGGCATTCTAGCATAGGGTACGTGTCTGTGGAATCTGGGCCTACAGAAGCTGCAGGTCTCGCTCTGGTCGCCGGCCCACTCACAGATGGTTGTGCAGCAGCACTGGAATGCACTGCCTGGAGAGCAGGGGCTGAGGGATGTCCGTGAGGTCCTGCCACTTGCTGTGGGACATAAGCTGGAGGACACGCAGGACAGTCCAAGTCCAGGTTAATTTTGTGTATGCTTGCAAGCTGTGCTACATTGGGATACAAAGAGCCGCCGGAATGCACAACAGGAGATAGCACAGAATTACTTTGTTGGGATTTCTCCACAGTATTTTTATTTTCTCCCTTGGTCTGTTTTTCCTGCCTTAATTTTGATTCCTTTTCCCACAAATCTACTACATCCCAGTCGGGTTGCCATTTATTTTTACGTTTACTATTTTTAACCTCATATGACCGCAGCCGCATTTTTAGGTTATCAATCTGATTTAGGCTAAAAGAGCCTTTTTCAGGGAAACCTAACTTTTGCCATTTAACACGCTGGTGTGTGGTTGCCGGACCATATTTGTCATGCATTATTTTCATTGGACCCGTAAATTCAGAGTCCTGTTTCTTTGAATTTTTAGAACCCATTTTCGTGCGTTTGTCCCACAACCAAACTATGCCTTTTAATTTTAAGGTTTTCTTTAAAAAAAAAATTAAAAAATGTAAAAATTAAAAAAAAATTTTTTTTCTTTTAATTAGGCCTATTTTAGTCAGAATCAGTTTCAGATTCTGCACTATCCTCTGGATAATTGCCCTCACTTTGAGGGTGAACGTTTAGCCTAACTTCTATTAATGCCGTTTCCTTCTCTTTTAACCACTCACCTCTAGGTATAGTTACAACAGAAAAACCACTTCCAAATCCGTCAACCTCATTAAGTGTCTCGTACAGGTATAAATGACCATAATCATCTCTGCAAAAATGCCTCTCCTGTACTGGTCCGTGTATATCATTTGCCTCTACTGACAATACATGATACCACATTACAAAAATGTTTCAGAGCTCATTATAAGAGAAAGAAAAAGAGAAATATTAGTCCATGGGTGGGAGCAGCATACAGCCTCCACAGTTTGAATCACTCCACAGAGTGACGGACCTAATCAAACTTTTTAGAATTTGAGCGCAATACAGCCTCAAGTTACGTTTTGCTGTGGTGGCTCACCTGTGATTCTCTTTCTATGGATTGCGTATTGATCACCCCAGACAGACGTCCTACTCTCCTTGGTCCGGTCGGCGCCGTCCTTCCTCTAGGTGACTGGTTACAGTTACCTCTCTGTGAGAAGGTGGGTTGCGGTATCGGGGTTTGAACTCCCGGCAGTGCACTGTCTAAGCCGTTCCGACTTGAGAGAAATCTGCGTAGGAGAAAATCAAGTTAGCAATCCTGCCGACTACGCCATATTGTCGTGGATTTTTCCCTTTCAACCCACAGTGAGCAAGTCTGTTCAAACAGAACCACAACGAAACAATGTAATAGAATAAGAAAAAGAATTTCAGTTTATTAGAGATAAACTCAGAATGAGAGAGAGTCTCATCAGAATCTCTCTAACCTGAGAAACAGCATACAGAGGAGATTTATACACAATCTATCATTGCTTTACTGGCCAGCCACAAGGGGCGGTTTCTAAACATACAGAGACAAGGGTATCCATTTCTTGGTGTTTAGTCTATCAATAACCTTCAAACCAAGTAACGAAAACATCTGCCTGTCTCTGCAGATTGTGAAGGAGAGACACAGAGGGAGTGAACCATGGCCTACTCAGTGTTCACAGAGAATACATTGTTTAATTACTTAACTATATAATTGATCTATTATATTAAATGCTTAATGATAATCATGTGATTGTCTCTATGTTAATACACACACATTGTAAAACAGAAAATTCCTTCACAAGCTGTCGATCCTGTTGGAACTGTGTTACGTGGGCTTGAGCTGAACAATGTACCACGTCCTTACTTGGTTCCAGCGCCTCTTTCCCTTTAGCATATTGATGGCAATCATAAGATTATCCGGTAAGACAATTAAACCAACAAGTTATGTCCTGCAGGTTCACTCTGAAACTTTTAAGATTTTTAATTATTATTATTATTAATAATGAATTCATTTTTTTAAGACTGTGGTCTGTTTTAATGAACACCATTTGTATCAACATGTTTTTTATTAAGTTGAATTTGTAAGTGATATTGAGGTGTTTTAAAGGATAATGCCAGTGTAATTTAATTAGTTTTCTTGTCAACATAGCCTACAAAAAAAACAAAATCTACAATGCATTTCTTCTACTCTCAATAATCGTACTCCTCTCTCTACTCTCAACCAGGAAGCCATGCATTCCCATTGTATGCTAAAATCATGAAATAGAGCTCGCAAACACATTTCCAGTTTTAAGTATCGTAATGTATTATTATCAAGGGGCATTGTAGTTATTACAAAAATAAATTCAAAAGGCAACAAGCTCTATTGATCTATTGATGTACAGCAGTAAACAGAATAGAGTAGTCGCCGAGCATGTGCATTGCTTATTACACTCGAGTCCAGGAAAAAGGTATGATGCCCATGTTCAGTGCAACGATTCATTAATCTGCCCAAAGTTGGAGAGTAGTTTTCCATGGGGGCATTGATGGGTTGTTCCTACAAGCCAACAACAACAACAGGGCCTTCTTGCAAGCAGTGCATAATCATGGTCTGCCTCAATGTGTCCGCAGCAACCACGGAGGAGGAAATGTGGACGTGGCAAGATACATGCTTGAGCATCCACAGCGGGGACCTGTAGGTGCATTTTAGTCAGAACAAACCAGTCAAACATGGCAGACATCATAGGTTCCTATGGAAAATATCTTGTCCATGAGGAGCCACATCTCTGTATATTTGTGACTGCTAGAGGAAAGTGGTGCTAGAGGAGAGATTATGGGGTCACCAAAGTCAATATGGTTCTTTTTCTCTGGGTCATGAATGTTCAGAGCAAATTCAAATGAAAACTGTTCCAATTATCGTGTTAACACAAAGGATCTGCGGCAGTGGTGGTCAGGGTGCTTTCACTTTTTTACATCTTGCATGTTTGATTTAAATTGAATGCTATAGAGGGTAATTGTGGCATCAGGTTAAAGCAAAGGATTGGTTGTTGCTTCATAATTACATTGTGCATCCCCACTCATTTGAAACAGTAACAATTTCCAAGAATTTTGGACATTTTGTTTTGGCTTACCTTTCCTGTTAAATTTGGATGACTGAGTACGTTCTGCATTTTCCATCAGCACGCAAGAGCTACATAACTGGCAATAGTGCCCACAATCAGCGTATAGAAAGGCTATGGTGCGATTTGTGATAAAACAATAAAAGAAGAAGCGGTGAACCTGCAGCTCTAGGCTCCCAATGCCTTTTACTTTATGATTATTGGGCCTCATTCACAAAACGTGCGTACAATCAAATCTGATCGTAAAGTGTACTTACGAACGTTTCCACAAACATATTGCCATTCATAAACACATATGAGAATATTTTATGATGAATTCTTACTTGGCCATGAAGTGCATAACAATATATTTTTTAACTCCTTTGCGTAGAACAGCGCCAGCGGAACCTTTTTGCTCAACGGAGACAACCTATCCTGTTTGTGGTATTCATGGACAGGATTTCAAGGCGTAGTCGTGGAGGAGAGGGGTTGCAGTTCGGTGGGCTGAGGATTACATCGCTGCTGTTTGCAGATGATGTGGTCCTGATGGCATCATCGGTCTGTGACCTTCAGCACTCACTGGATCGGTTCGCAGCCGAGTGTGAAGCGGCTGGGATGAGGATCAGCACCTCTAAATCTGAGGCCATGGTTCTCCGAAGGAAACCGATGATCTGTCTACTCCAAGTAGGGAATGAGTCTTTACCCCAAGTGAAGGAGTTCAAGTATCTCGGGGTCTTGTTCTCGAGTGAGGGGACGATGGAGCGTGAGATGAGCCGGAGAATCGGAGCAGCAGGAGCGGTATTGCGCTCGCTTTACCGCACCGTTGTGAGGAAGAGAGAGCTGAGCCAGAAGGCAAAGATCTCGATCTACCGGTCAATCTTCGTTCCTACTCTCACCTATGGTCATGAAGGGTGGGTCATGACCGAAAGAACGAGATCGCGGATACAAGCGGCCGAAATGGGTTTTCTCCGGAGTGTGGCTGGCATCTCCCTTAGGGATAAGGTGAGAAGCTCAGTCATCCGTGAGGGACTCGGAGTAGAGCCGCTGCTCCTTTGCGTAGAAAGGAGCCAGTTGAGGTGGTTCAGGCATCTTGTAAGGATGCCACCTGGTCGCCTCCCTAGGGAGGTGTTTTAGGCACGTCCAGCTGGGAGGAGGCCACGGGGCAGACCAAGGACCAGGTGGAGGGACTATATCTCCACGCTGGCCTGGGAACGCCTTGGGATCCCCCAGTCAGAGCTGGTCAATGTGGCCAGGGAAAGGGAAGTTTGGGGCCCCCTGCTGGAACTGCTACCTCCGCGACCCGACTTCGGATAAGCGGTTGAAGATGGATGGATGGAGACATTCGTTGCTACTGCAGCCAAACTATTATTGGAAATCACAAACTCAGTGTTTTAAATTTATTGGTAGACGGTTCATGACGATTTCTGCACAATACGGAGTTTCTAACTGTCACTATTTCCCCGTAGCAAGTCCATTTAACAAGCAACCCCCCACCTAGTCTATACCTACCCATGCGTGACATAGTGGACAATAGGGTCTATGTTTGAGTATATAAATATATTTATTCATCATATAAAATTAGAATAACGTCATAGCAAGAGATAAACCCAACAATAGCCTGATCGTATGCCAGAAAAGCCGTGAAAAGCCCTGCTCACTCAAATGCAAAATAAGCTGTCTTATTCTACCATGTATTCTTCTAGCAATATATGCTACTAAATATGAAATAAATATACAATCCTCCCATTGGTTTTACACATTAAGATGTTCCTTTCAAAATTCAGTGGTCATTTATTGTCTGGTACAATCGTTTTGAGAAATATACAACACTTTATACCGCTATTACACTATCTGAAACGTCGACGCGTAATACCCCCATGCCCTGTAAGCCTGTCTTATTCATTACAGTTCATTCTGGTTTAATTGTCGGCTTTTTTATCCAATAGAGTACATTATAACCTTAGCAACGGTATATGCCACGTCTTTTTGGGTGCTTTGAACAATTTACTACAGCCCAGTGTAACGGCAGTTTTCATTTTAACGGTCTAGTATTACGCAAGCTCTATAGAAAACGCATTAGGGAAGAGAGTTTCCCTTTTCCGATATGTATGTATTTTTGTGTCTAAAATGCCGTTGGTCTCGCTGGCTACATATGTACGTTCGTGTTTCCATTCGAGCACTGTCTTTCCAATATGTTTGATAGCCCTATTGTAATTTTTGCATTCCGAGTGCATTTCACATACTGTAGTGCAATCGTTAAATGTATTTTTGATGTTCATTGAAGATAGAACATTTGGCAGCATTTTGCAGATGGTGGAATACTATTTTATGTTCATGTTATCGCACATAATATAGGCTATGGCGTTGTGGCGAAGTGAGCACCACCGCTCTAGTGCAGAGACAGAAATCACACTTGGGTAGAGAGAACACGGTTTTTATTCGTAATTCTCTCTGGTTTTTACAAACAAAACAATCGTACTTCCGCTCTTCTCTCCGCAGATGTTCTGGTCGGCTTTTATGCACTCAGGCTCACTGTCGAACAATCAAGGCAATTGGTTAATTGATACACACAATAATACAATCAATCGTTACCAATTGCATGATTCCCGAGAGCTGTGTCGGCTCCACAAACCACACGTGTTCACTCTCTCTCTTGCCGGCAGCGCCTAAAACCACGCCCCCCTACCACATACCCCCACCGCCCGACTTAGGCCGGGAAGCCATCCGGCCGATGACCGACCCCCCCCTCCTCCTCCCCCACCGGGCGAGAGAGAAAGTCCGCCACCACCATCTGCGCTCCCGGCCTATGAATCACCTTGAAATTAAAAGGTTGTAACGCCAGATACCAACGAGTGATTCGGGCGTTAGTATCCTTCATGCGGTGAAGCCATTGGAGGCCCCCCATGGTCCGAACAGAGGGTGAATGGGCGACCCAGTAGGTAATAACGGAGGGACCCGACCGCCCACCGAATGGCCAGACACTCTTTTCCGACCGTGCTGTACTTAGCTTCGCGTTGTGATAGTTTCCTGCTAATGTACAGCACTGGTCGGTCGACCCCCTCCACCTGCTGCGTCAAAACGGCCCCCAGCCCTCTGCTCGATGCGTCTGTCTGCACATTAAAAGGGAGAGAGAAGTTAGGGGTGAACAGGAGTGGTTTCCCACAAAGAGCTTCCTTCACCCGCTCAAACGCCTGCCGGCACAATTCCGTCCACTGGACCGGATCTGAGGCACCTTTCCGAGTCAAGTCGGTTAGGGGACTGGTCAGCTCCGAGAAGGCAGGAATAAACCTTCTGTAGTAGCCAGCCAGCCCCAAAAACCTCCTCACCTCTTTTTTTGTCTTGGGTCGGAGGCAGGTTGCAATCGCTGCGGTTTTGTCCACTAGAGGCCGCACCTGTCCACTTCCCAAGTGGTACCCCAAATACCGTACCTCCGCTCGGCCAATTGCACACTTCTTTGGGTTAGCCGTGAGCCCCGCCTGTCTCAGGGACTCTAACACCGCCCCCACATGCCGCACATGCTGAGCCCAGCTGTTGCTGTGGATGATAATGTCATCCAGATAGGCTGCAGCGAAAGCAGCATGCGGACGCAGCACCCTGTCCATGAGACGTTGAAATGTGGCAGGGGCCCCGAATAACCCAAACGGAAGTGTCCGAAATTGGTACAACCCGTCCGGAGCGGAGAAAGCCGTTTTTTCCTTGGACTCTGGAGACAAGGGAATCTGCCAGTAGCCCTTGGTTAAATCCAGTGTCGAAAAAAAACGAGCTGTGCCCAGCCGATCCAAGAGTTCGTCGACCCGAGGCATTGGATAGGCATCAAAACGTGACACTTCGTTCACCCTACGATAGTCTACACAGAACCGAATAGATACATCTGGCTTACCCACTAGCACGATGGGACTATTCCAGGCACTGTTAGACTCCTCTATTACCCCCAATTCCAGCATTGTCTTTATTTCTGCCTGAACCAATTTCTTTTTATGTTCCGGTAGTCTATAGGGCCGTGAACGCGCCGTCACGCCCGGGGTTGTCTCAATGTGGTGGGTTATGAGGTTAGTGCGACCTGGTAGAGGGGAAAACACATCCGCAAACCGCGTTTGCAACAAGGCAAGATCCGCTCTCTGATTCGGTAGGAGATGGCTATCCGAAAGGGGTGAGGTTTGATCGGTAGAATTTGGTACCTCAGGCCCCAGCTCATCTCTCTCCTGATCCACCGTGACCAGAGAGACCGGTACCACCTCTTTCCATGCTTTTAGTAGATTGAGGTGATAAATCTGTTTCGCCCCCTCTCTATCAGATCGCAGTACCTCATAATCGACTTCCCCCACTCGTCGTGTAACCACGAAGGGTCCTTGCCACTTGGCGAGTAATTTTGTGCTGGACGTCGGGAGTAATACCAGGACTTTATCTCCCGGTGAAAATTGACGTAGCTTAGTTCCTCTATCGTAGTGCTTCTGCTGACGTTCCTGAGCCTCGAGCAAATTCTCCCGTGACAATCTACCCAGTGTATGGAGTTTTGCTCGCAGGTCCATGACGTACTGAATTTCGTTTTTACTGGGACTTGGACCCTCCTCCCAGCTTTCCTTAACTAGATCCAAGACACCCCGTGGTCGCCTACCGAACAGCAATTCAAAGGGAGAAAATCCCGTGGAGGCCTGGGGAACCTCTCGCACTGCAAACAAGAGAGGAACTAACCACTTATCCCAATTTCGGCTATCATCGTGTACGAACTTCCGAATCATAGACTTCAAAGTCCTATTAAACCGCTCCACAAGCCCATCTGTTTGCGGATGGTATACGCTGGTTTTAATAGACTGAATCCCCAATAATTCATATAATTTGCGTAATGTGCGTGACATAAAGGAAGTGCCTTGATCCGTCAGAATCTCTTTCGGGATTCCGACGCGGGAGATTATTTGAAACAAAGCCTGCGCAACACTCTTAGCCGAGATATTGCGTAACGGCACTGCTTCGGGATACCTAGTTGCATAATCCACCAGAACTAACACAAATCGGTATCCCTGCGTGCTCCTTTCAAATGGCCCGATGAGATCCATGCCCACTCTATCAAAAGGGACCTCAATTAACGGTAGAGGGCGCAACGGCGCTTTTGGGATGGCCGGAGAATTCACTAGCTGACAGTCTGGGCAGGACGCACACCACCGACGTACGTCCGCCCAAATGCCCGGCCAATAGAACCGGGCCATTATCCGGTTTAGTGTTTTCTCATACCCTAAATGACCAGTCATGGGGTTGTAATGAGCCGCCTGGAAAATCATTTCCCGGCGGCTTTTAGGTACCAACAACTGGGTCATCTCCTCACCTGTCTGAGTGTCACGACTCACTCTGTACAATCTGTCCTTAATGATTACAAAATATGGGTGAGTGCGTGCAGCGTCAGGGCGCACCAGCTGACCATCCACATACACGACCTGATCAAAGGCAAAGCGTAGGGTGTCGTCGCGAGACTGCGCGAGTGGAAAATCCTCCACGGGGTGGAACACCGGCACCTGGGGAGTCTCCACCGGAGGCTCTCCCGGAGCCGTCCCCCCCCCGGCAGTGTCGGGCGACCCCGCGTCACCACTGTCAACTGCACACACGTCACACTTCCCTAGCGGTCGTGATCGCACCCCCATCAGCTTCTCAGCTACCTGTTTAAACCCCGCCCAATCTGTGCCCAGAATCAGAGGGTGCGAGAGGCGGGAGCTAACCGCAGCCTCCAGAATATGCTTTTTCCCTTTGACATGAATTTCCACTGGCACTATAGGGTACTTGTGTAAATCCCCATGCACACACCTAATAGAAACCCAACGTGCCGTCACCAATGCCTCTGGACTGCATCGCCCCTGAGTCCAACAGTGCCCGGTGTTCACTCCCTTGCACCCTTACCGGAATGCAGTACGCCCCGTCTAGATCGGGAGCGGAGGTGGGCGGGCCGACGACACGGACCACCTGGCCCACCTCCATGAGCGGACAATCGCGGCGCAGGTGGCCCGGCTGTCCGCACCGCCAACACCCCGGTCCAGGCGTCTGAGGAGCTCCCTGAGGGCCGGACTGCACCGCCACTGAGCCTGAGTGGGGAGAAGGGGGAGAAAAGGCAAATGGGTTAACACGGGAAGGGAAGGAGGGGTTTTGGGGACGGGAAACAGGAAGGGGAACAGCACGGGTGATGAATTTTTTTCAGGGCGCTGGCTCCGGCTTCTGCTGCTGGGTGAAGGGGTGTTGTGCCAGGTGGTCCTCCGCCAGGGTGACGGCGACGTCCAGGCTGGTGGGCCGGTGGCACTGGACCCAGCTGGCCGTATCCGCCGGCAACCCTGCGGTGAAGCGCTCGAGGACCACCTGTTCCACGACTCCAGCAGCGGACCGTATCTCCAGCTTCAGCCAGCGCCTCGCCATGTCCGTCAGCCGCTGGGCGTATGCGAAGGGCCGGTCCTCTCCCGTCAGGGTGGTCTCCCGGAAGCGACGTCGGTGGTCCTCCGGGCTGAATCCCATTCGGTCGAGGACCACCTTTTTCAGATTTCTGAAGTCCCTCCTAGCGGCTGCCGGCAGGTTATGCGCCGCCTGTTGCGCCTCCCCTGATAAGAGGGGCAGGAGACGTACCGACCACTCTTCCAGTGGCCACCGGCACGTCTCCGCTGCCACCTCAAACGCCTCGAGGAAGGCCTGAGCGTCATCGTCCGCCGTCATCTTCGGCAGGTGGAATTTCGGGGACGAGATGGTTCTCCCCTCCCTGGAACCCCCGGCAGCAGCCAGCTGTAACAGCGCCTGTGTCTGGAGGCTAGACTGCTCCCGCAGGGCTTGCATTTGCTCGGCGTGCGCAACCGACTGTTGCACCTGCATCGCAGCTAGCCCCTCCAGTAATTTTCCCAGCGCTGTTACTGATATTGGCTGCTCCGGCTGCTCCTGGCTGTTATCCATGGCTTTAAGAAAAATGTCCTGTCTTCTGCACCGTTTCGCACTAAATCCCCGTACGGGCCACCACTGTGGTGAAGTGAGCACCACCGCTCTAGTGCAGAGACAGAAATCACACTTGGGTAGAGAGAACACGGTTTTTATTCGTAATTCTCTCTGGTTTTTACAAACAAAACAATCGTACTTCCGCTCTTCTCTCCGCAGATGTTCTGGTCGGCTTTTATGCACTCAGGCTCACTGTCGAACAATCAAGGCAATTGGTTAATTGATACACACAATAATACAATCAATCGTTACCAATTGCATGATTCCCGAGAGCTGTGTCGGCTCCACAAACCACACGTGTTCACTCTCTCTCTTGCCGGCAGCGCCTAAAACCACGCCCCCCTACCACAGGCGTATATACTTGTCTCTTAGGGCATGACAAATGCTCATTCCAATTTACTGTGCGCTGATATGTGGTAGATTAAGGTAAAATTTCCTTGGAGTCATTATGAATAGGAAAATTTAAAAAATTTTAAAACTACAGAAAAATGCAATCCCAGGACAAAAGTATACATACTGTAGAGCAGTGGTTCTCAACCCTGGTCCTGGGGACCCCCTGTGTATGCTGGTTTTCGTTCCAACCACAATTGCAACACCAGAATTTTAACGAGCTGTTATTTTTCTTAATTAGGTGTTTTTATTGTATAGAGAGAACACTTTAAACTTTTTACTCTCTTAAGCCACGTTATGTTAGCAATAGCTATGCATGCTTTGAAGGAAACAAATCCCATGTTCGTTATGCTTATTGTGTTATATTGCAAACAATTACAAAGAAGAGGTAAGAACTCAGGTGAATAGGCTCCTAATTAGGTAATTGAACACAAGTTTAAGTTTCTTCATAATTTTTTCCTTAAACTTGTTAACACAATGCAGGTTTGGCTCGTTATCATTTGCTTTGTCTTTGAATTCTTCATTATTTACCAAACGGTTAGTTTTAGTGGCCATGTGTCCACAATTTCACCAATTATGAGCCAATTGATTCACCTCAGTCTTTAATTTGATCAGTTAAAACATTTTTTACCTCCTTTTAATTTACAATACAGCACAATGTGAATATTGGACTTTTATTCTTCATGGCATGCATAGCTATTACTAACATAATGTGGCTTAAGAATGTAAATAATCCCTCTCAACATTAAAAACACCTAATTAAGAAAAATTAACAGCTTGTTAAAATTCAAGTATTGCAATTGTGGTTGGAACGAAAACCAGCATACACAGGGGGTCCCCAGGACCAGGGTTGAGAATGTCGGGTAAGTGAGGACTAGGTAAAATGTGTATTATCTGAATCCAGCGGTTCCAACAGTCAATGCCCTTGTTAAAACGTTCAGCACTCTGAATACTGAACACAAGCGATATTGCGTGCTAGAACCCCTCACTTAACCTACATTCAAAATAAGCTTTACGTGATTTAATTTAATAATTATTATTAAGAATTACAATCATCAATTAAATCGCCAAATTCGTTAATAGGTAAGTCGAACAGTAACCTGGTGGATCAACCAACAAGCCAAAACAAAGTCTAAATCAGGTCTTGAGATTAAATAATTTTATTAAATGAAAAACATTCAATTGGAATAATGAGTTGAAATCATACATTCACTAAGGAATGTAGGCTGACTACTTATAATTTACAAAATGGAAGACATTAAACCAGACATTAATTAGGAAATACCAGTAAAGAGAGAGATAAGCCAAAAATTGTCAAATTATTTACCCTCCAGCTGAACAGGAACAAAAGGAAACGCACGAGGAACCAAAAAGAATGACTTCTCCAAACAAACTCCACAATTGACTAACTTCTTTTTCTGCGGTACACTCATAAAATACCTCCACAGGAAGACCATCCCTGTCCTGATTGGGTTAAGGTGTGGGGGAGGGGGGGGGGGGAGGGGTTATTTATGACAAAGACTGGCTTATCTTTGATGGGGGGTTGAGAATGAGAGAGAGAGAGACAGAGATAGAGAGAAGGGGGGAAATATTAGAGATCCTACATCCCTCTCTTGTAAGAATAGGTGCATGCACCTGCTAAAAACCTATTCTTACATCACCAAATAGGAATCACATTACACATTTGGACATTGAAGATGCAGTTACCTGCTAACAACAAAAACAACTGTCCAAATGGTTCACCAACCATTTTTAAAACATTTAGTCCATGCCCAGTTTAATAGTCCCTTTGTGATCTAGAGTCATATCTCTATTAGACACTCTTTTGTGTCGCTGCTGTTATGACACCCTGGTTCAGTCTCTTCCTTCTCCAGTGTCCGGGTATCTAGACTGGCAAGGGACCAGAAGTTCCCTGGACTTGGGTAACATGCAGTGCTTTTTCCATTAGTGTTGCAATTGCGTGAGTGAAATGCAACCTACTCCACAGTGTCTCTACCAGTTCTGCACGGCGTGCGGGGGCTCTGTCTCCTGTGACAGGAAGCTGGACGATCCACAGGTGGCAAAGTGCAGTCAGGGCCTCTCTTCTGACGGGCGGGGAAGCTCCTCTTTCCCTGTCGGAATCCATTTTGGCTCCTTCAGCCTGGATCCAATTGGGTGGACTGCTGACGGCAGTTGCTTAGGCTAGCTTCCCGCGGCAGGGTGTGGGACCGGTTGCACTTGTTTGCACTTGTGTCTGTGGGTGTCCTTTAGGGAATGGCAGGAGAAGACTGTGGGAGTTGAGGGCTTAGGCATTAACACTCATAGCAACATGTGAAGACCGGAACAATTAATGATAGCACTGCATGTTATGACCGCTGTCAGTCCATGCCGGGGAACCTTACGGACAGGGTTTACCTTCCACGGGATTGCCAGTCTAAATAATCACATGAATAGGGCTGACTTGTCCAGAAGTGTCTATGAACAGTATTTGGCGGGGCACCTACACTCTATAAAAGGGACTTAAACACAACATGGGCATGGTATTAGGTTAAAAGGTGGTGGTAGGGATGGGGGGGGGGGGGGGGGGGGGGGGGGCAGAGAGAGGCCGAGAGAGAGAGGCCAAGAGAGAGAGACAGAGAGAGGGAGAGAGAAAGAGCACAGGACATTAGGCAACATCCCGTCATTCCCTCTCTTGGAACGATAGGTGCATGCAGCTGCTAAGAGCCTATCGTTCCATCATCAGAACAACCACACATTTGGACATTATAAATATCATTGTACAATGATAGCTGCATGAAAACAACTGTCCTAATGGTTCATTAACCATCTTTAAAACAATTAGTCCATGTCCAGTTTACTAGTTCCATTGTGATGATCCGGTGTGGTGCAGACATTTTTTATTTTTTTTTGTCACTGCTGTCATGGCACCTTGGTTCAGTCAATTCCTTCTCCAGTGTCAGGGTATCTGGACTGGCAAGGGAAGAGGCTCCCTGGACTTCCTTGGATAACATGCAGTGCTTATTCCCCTTAATGTTGTAACTGTGTGAGTGAAAGGCCGCCTAATTCCACAGTGTCGCTACCAATTCTGCACAGCGTGCGGGGGGCTCTGTCTCCTGTGACAGGCAGCTGGACGATCCACAGGCGGAAAAGTGCGGTCAAGACCTCTCTACTGACGGGTGGGGAAGCACCTCTTTCCCTGTCGGAATCCGTTTTGGCTCCTTGAGCTCGGGTCCAGTTGGGGGGACTGCTGACGGCAGTCGCTTAGGTTAGCTTCCCGCGGCAGGGTATGGGTCCGGTTGCACTTGTGCCTCTGGGGGTCCTTCGGGGAGTGGCAGGAGAAGACTGTGGGACTTGAGGGTTTAGGCCTTATCACTCACAGCAACATGTGAAGAGGAGAACACTGCATGTTATAAGCACGTAGTCCATTCAGGGGAACCTTACGGACAGGATTTACTATCCACAAGATTGCCAGTCCAAATAATCACCTGAATAGGGCAGACTTGTCCACAAGTGCCCAGGAACAGCATTGGAGGGGGCACCTACACTTTAGAAAAGGGTCTTAAAAACATGGGCATTGTCTTATGTTAAAAGGTGGTGGTAGGGATGTGGGGGGGTGGTGAGGGGGGGGGCAGGGGCAGGCAGAGTGCCAGTTTTACCTCCTAGAACCCCAGTGTGGTTACTGGCAGTCCTTTGGCTGCGGAGGGCCACAGCGTTCAGCAAACCGGGATGACAAGAGGCATCCTGTCATCTTGCTTCTTCTGCACGTGGATGCCCCTTAACCATGCCCGTCTCATCTCTGTCCAGGGGTCTATGCCAGTTTTGGCTTTGGTTCCCTCTCTGGGCAGCTGGGCTGATCGTTGCTCGTAGACATGCAGCCATTTGCATAGATTTGGAGACACTAATGGACAACAGGGTACACTGCTATATTTTGCATCATAGACCTTTAGTAGTTCTGCATATATATTTTGCAAAACTTGTGAACATGGAGTTTATGATCCAGGAAATGTATATATATTACCAATTTCACTCATGTAGCTCTCAGCAAACTAAAGAAAAACATTTTAAAAAATGTTTTTCCAAAGTTTCTTTGCATTTGTGGCACTTTATTTTGACTTAAATTATGAAAATAAACAAATCTAAGTTTGTATTGTAAATGGTACACCTGTTTTGTTTCATTTAAGCCATTTACCAAGTTTATGTGATGCTCACACCTGGAGTTATAAACAGCACCCCCTAAATAGGTGAAATTTGCCATCTGCGCCAAGGGGTTAACATTATCACAGGAACCTGTATTTTCACTTGTGTTTTTGTTACAGTTTTTCTCAATTGTTTACACACTAACGCACATAATGACCACAAATTGTAACTCACGTACCAACCCCCTGAACCAATTCTGCTAAAATACATGCACATTTCCTGCTTTACACTCAGATTGCAGTTCTAAAACACTTTTTTCAAAACACTACACACAATTCTCTACATTTTGGCACAATCTTCATGAATAAAATCTCTTGTGTTCACATTGAACACACTGCCATTAAAAATGCTAAACGTAAATTTCCTACTATCCACACTGACTCCTCACATGGAAAAACACATGTTGCACAATTGTTCAATTAGCAATCAGAGCTTTAGCAATAAAAGGGCCACAGATGAGCTCTTCTGTTTTGGTGCAATGGATGCCAACATACAGTAGGAGAGAGAGGCATAGTAAGGACGCGGAGGAAGAGGAAGAGCAAGACCAAGGAGATCCATAATCTCTGATGAGATTCGGGCCACTTTGGTTGACTATGTGGTCAACCATGGTCTAACAATGAGGAAGGCTGGGCAGAGAGTACAACCAAACTTGAGCAGGTTTCACAGTAGCGTCCATTGCCCGGACTTTCCGAAATGAGAATAAGTAAGAAATCTACTCTCATTACAGACTGCAGCTGGCCTCATCAGCAAGGCCCGGGACCCCCCACTGACACTGTATTATTTTGTACGTTATTGTATATTGTACTGCATTTGTCTCTTATGTTACTGTATTTTGCAAAGGCCTGTCTTCGCACTAGAGGTGCGTGAGGTAGTTGAGCCTGTTGACAGTTGGAAAGTTGATACATTTCTGTATTCCTGGGAGTGGCACTTAAGTTAGAGCCAATCACTACCCCTCCCCACACACATACAGCTGCTGTACACGGACTTGCTTCCTTAACCACTGTTTGAGAGAAAGACTGATCTCAATGTCTGACTATTTCTTCCCGTTCACATCAGTTGAACTGTTGGACTTTGAGCTTAATTAGTTTTTCTCCATTGTATACACACAAAAAATTGAACTATGGACACAATTCTGAAAACTTGAAGCTCATGTACCAACAACAAGACTCCAGACTGCTAAACTCTAAGCACAATTCCATTGTTTTCACTCAAAATAGCAATTGTAAATCACGTTTGCAAAAGCCTAAGTACGAATCTCATCATTTAGCACACTTTGTTCACATGAAAAACACTGGCCTTCAAAATGCCACACCCTAATTACCAATTAGTCTCACTCACTTCTCACTTGTTCAAACTCAATTGGCAAAAGACTTCAATCATGTGTCAGAGCATAAAATAGGCCTCAGGTGACCTCTACTGTGTTGGGGGGGGGGAAAAGGAGCAGCATGGAGAACAGAGAGGAAGAGTGAGAGCAAGAGCAGGAGGAGCAAGAGGAGGAGGAGGAGGAGGGCGAAGGCGAGCCAATATTTCTAATGAAATCCACGTAACTTTGCTTGACCATGTACTCAATCATGGCCTAACAATGACCGAAGCTGGCCAGCGAGTACAGCCGAATTTGAGCCGCTTCACGGTAGCCTCAGTTATCCGGGCATTTAGAGATGAGAATAGCTAAGTAACCACTTCAGTAGTCTTCTCTACTCTTTACAGTACTTACAGTAATGTAACTTTATGGTTTCTATGGATATCTACAGTGCTTAGAGAAATGTAAGACAAAACAACATTACACTATACATTTATGAAATATGTGTAGCATATACGGTATATACTTTTCACAGAATAGAAAGACGACCAGCAAGAGGTGGCAGAGGCTGGAAATTTACAGATGAGCAAGAGACCACCATAATCAACATGGTGTTTGCTAATGATGCCATTACACTGAGGGAAAGTAAAGACAGTCATACAAGACAATGTCCTCTTCCCAAACATTGACCAGGTCAGCCTGTCCACAATAGATTGTGTCCTGAAGAAACACCAGCTTCGAATGAAACCGACATATCGCATACTGTTTGACCGCAACGCTGACAGAGTGAAGAAGCTACGTTACCAATATGTACAAGTGAGTACAGCAGGTTACTGTAACTGACCACATCCTTTCAGTACTCTGTATAGACATGTCACTATGCACCTCAGTGTTCCTGTATGTAGGCCTACAGCTGGTCCTGTATGTAGGCCTATAACTGGTCACTATGCACTTCAGTGTTCCTGTATGTAGGCCTGATATGGTAATATTCTCTTTTTCAGAGTGCTTGAACTTGATGCCAGTGCTGCTCCGCATGAATACATATTCATTGACGAGGCAGGGTTCAATCTGATCAGGACCAGGCGGCAGGGGAGGAACATCATTGGCAACCGTGCCATCATCGCTGTCCCTGGCCTGCGTGGGGGAAATGTGACCATGTGCGCAGCCATTGGTCACCGTGGGGTCATCCATCACCATGCCCAACTTGATCCCTACAACACCGCCTGTCAGCTAACCTTCCTTGATGCACTCAACAATATCCTCATCCCCCCACAGGAAGAGGGACCAGAGCAGCCCAACTATGTTGTCATTTGGGATAATGTAAGTTTCCACCAGGCTTCTCTGGTCCACAACTGGTTCACTAACAACCCACATTTTTCAGTTCTCGACCTCTCACCATATTCCATATGTTTTCAGCATGGCAGTGGAAGGTATATGACAGCAACCCCCACGAGCGTGTGGCCCTACTCCAGGCAATGGAGGAGGCGTGTGACGACATCCACGCAGATGCATGCCAGGGGTGGATCTGTCATGCCAAGCGCTTTTTCCCCTGCTGCTTGGCCAGGGAGAACATCGCATGCGATGTAGATGAGGTCCTCTGGCCTGATCGGGATCAGAGGTGGAATGCAGACTGATTTACATGTAGATGTTTCACCGCAATTTTTTATTTTATTTTACGAAAAACTATTTTTTTTGCTGTCAGTTCAGTCAGCTGAACATTTTACAGTAACAAATAAATATTTGCTTTACCTTTTTGTATTTGTGCACTGATTCCATCATTACATCCCCAGAAAGACAGTCTAAACATTTTCTTACTGTAGTGTTTTTCATTTTACTTATCAGTGCAATTACTATATGAGTTTTGCCAAAATGGGTAACATTTGTGTATTCTCAGAACTATAATACTGTTGCAGTATCAACTATAAGTTTACAGTATGACTCTGGGAAGCTGGGTTGTGTGTTTAGCCCAATTGGAGCTCATTGGAAAGACAAATGTGCATTGTATCCTATTCTGATATTTGACACATGCAATATTCATATGATATTTTTACCGTATTGTATTACAATATGGCAACAGTCTTTATACTGTATGTACCATAAAATTGCAACCTATTTTGGGACAAAAAAACTCTAAACCTTAAAAAAGGAAACCATTTTATACATTTGAATATGTAACATGGCCTCATGAAGCCAAAACGTATAAAAACAGTATTTTGATGGTAGTGTTAAATTTATCACACCAGTGTTTAATTGATGCTCTGTAAGAGATATTCATATGATAGCTGTGTGTATCGTTTTGGTGGAAAGAATCAGTTTTGTAAAGAGAACATGGTTTTGAATGCAGTGTTTCATTTTGCAAGAAATTTGTGGAGTTTAGTTTAAGCTATAGTTTCAGGAAACATGTTTAAATGATTGGGAAAAACTTACTAAATTATTAAGCATGTTACTTGGTGTTTAACAAAATAATTGCTTTTTTGTATTGATTATCAATATTATAGAGCATTTTTAATTACAAAGGTTTGCATTAAACTTACTTCAAATGTGTGCATTCATCTAACAATAATATAAATTGTCTTTGATAGTGGTCTGCATTCATAAAATGTAATTTTATACTAGTCAAACTAAGTCATAGAACGGTGAGGAGAGAGAAGTGTGAGGCAGATGAGCCTGCCCCTCCCCCCACATCCCTGCTAGCTCAAATGTGTCATAGTTTTATACAATATTAGAGCCTGCCCCTCCCCCCACATCCCTGCTAGCTCAAATGTGTCATAGTATTATACAATATTAGAGGTCAAAATCACCATATCAATGGTTTATTATTAATTATCAAATGTATGATACAGAACATCTGAACATTAGGCCTGAGCACATTCATTTTAATTTCAGGGTAGTTGCAACTGACAGTGCTGTATACAACTAGGGCTCTTTAGCATTATATTAGCTTAGCAGGATAATACAATGTTGTGGTGCACTGTAAATCCCAAATCAAACGTTGTTTGTCAAATGTGTGATATGATCTGGTGTGTCTGTATTATTCACAGTGAGAAGGGGGGCCATTGCTTCACTGCAACAGCTCTACTCAGACAGACCAACAATACATAAATATAGGCTAGTACGATAGCCTATAGCCATTGCTCTATCTAAAACAAAAAAAAGGAAAAAATGATTGGTACCATTGGATTCAGAACAAGTTGAATTTCAATGATATGTGCTTTCATCCAGTGTATGATATTTAATATGTCAAAAAAAATTAATGTTTTTTTTAAAATTGTCAATTAAGGCATGATAAATATGTCATCAAATTTTGGCATGTGTAGCCACATGTCTTGACAGTTCTCAAATTTTGTGTTTCTACCTATAACAACGAAACTTCTGTGGAACCTTCCCTTAACATAGTACAGTTTGTCATTAATGATTGATCAATTATATTTTAACCAAAAGCCTGCAAAGTCGGGAGGCAGGATTTTTATAATTTGAAAACCCCCCCCTCGGCCCCCATCCTTTCTTTGGCGGCTTTTGGCGCGCACAGGAAAATAGAGAGGCAGAAAAGATACCCCCTAGGTTTCTGTGGCTGTGGTTCGAGAAGAATCTAATATGTCAGCGCCAAATGAAAGGTATGCTGTAATCCATTCTGTAATCTCCTAAAATAAGATATTGAGCACAAAGGTGGTATCATGTGAAACTAGACAACCTCAGGCATCCATTGGTACCAACTATGTCATGCTAGCTTGTCGGGAAGGGGGCTAAATAATGCTCCAAGTTTAGGCTAAATTTTGGTGAGGGAAAAACTGCTAGCATAAAATATTAAGAAATGTCGCAATCGTTACAATTAAACTTTAACCCTAAGAGACCCGCGGGACCGCCGGCGATCTCGGCCCACATTAGCTACTGTCTTTGTAGGCTGTGGTGCACTCAGCCATGTCATGCTAGCTTGTCGGAAAGGGGGCTAAACAATGCTCAATTTTAGCGAGGGAAAAACTGCCGTGGCTATTTTCAAAGGGAGATTCATAAGTGTAGTATTAAATGTGAGAAATTAGAAATTAAACATTACGGTAGCCTACTAAATTATTATAAAATATACTACTTAAAAAGGATACATTATAAATAATGGCCTGTTTCTAATAATAGTCTCAAATAAAGTCATGGCTCTCTATTCATTTGAGGTAATTAAAGGCCCTGACCACTTTTACGGTACTTTTTTAAACATTACGGTAGCCTACTAAATTATTATAAAATATACTACTTAAAAAGGATACATTATAAATAATGGCCTGTTTCTAATAATAGTCTCAAATAAAGTCATGGTTCTCTATTCATTTGAGGTAATTAAAGGCCCTGGCCACTTTTACGGTACTTTTTTAAACATTCCTGACCGTATGAATAACATATTTGAATTTTCCCATTTGGGTGATCTTCCCCTTAAATGTCTATCAAATTAAGTCTGTCCTCTACTTTTTGGTTTTCTTTACAGTGAACGATTACATCGTGTGGCTTCAATGATGGCGAGTGTGACGAGTCTATTACAGGACCAATGTTCATCGCTTCACAACCCGACTGCTACTCCCCCTCCCCCGACACCAACCCTCTCCTCCCCCAATCGACATTACCCTCTCCAGCCCGCTCACACCCACCACCAGTGTCACACCTCGTGCACCTGCATATGTTCCACGCACTCCATACTATTACCCAACAGTTGCATACCCTGCTCCAGCACACCCTTCTCTCCATCCCCCCATGCTTGTTCCTCCTCCTCCCACTGTTTCAAGTCACTCTGGCCCACTCCCACCTACTGCCACCCCTCCTACCCCTGCACATGGGGTTGCACCATTCGCACCGGCTGCTCAACCACTTCCATCATCTGTCTCAAACACACTTTCAAGGCTATTTCATAACCTCAACCCGAAAAGCAGGAGAAGATGAAGTGGTCTTTTTTTTAACTGACCTGTGAGCTGCCCATGGGAACATATTTTCTTCTGCTGTGCACTGGTGTCCACAGATGCTATTCCGACAACTGAGGAGGCCTTGATCCTACAAAGAAGTGGACTTGGAAGAAAAAAAATTTAATTTCCTGGAAATGGTTCTGCTGCAGATGTGAAAGCCAAATTGGAGGAGGCTTTTCCTGCACTGTGTGGTGGTACAAATTAATGAGGTGCTGCAGGAGCAGAACACTTATGGAGTTGCCAGTCCCACAAGGAGGTTACACTGTATCCTATTTAAAACATGCTGTAGCCTATGTAGTGCCCATCCAGGATCGCCTCACCGTGATGGCTGAACAGGAGGCCCTCAGTCAAAAAGTAAGATAAAAAAATTATTCTCAGTTGTGTTTGTGTCAATGATCAATAAAGTCATATAAAGTCAATAGGCCCTTTTCACAGCAGCCATTTTTACATGTCATAGAAGGGTAAACACAGGTGTAATTGATAAAATTAATTATGGTCCCATTCTATTTAGTGTGTCATTCCAGTGAGCCAGCATTCACAATATCAGCGCCCTGGCTGAATGGAACAGGGCCATAATCAATGTTATTAATTACACCTGTGTTTATCCTGCAATGACATGTCAAAATGGCTCCTGTGAAAAGGGCCTATTGGTAGGCCAAACCGTTTGACCACATTAGGGGCATGGTCAAAAGGTGTTTGTGAGGTTTTGGGCCGTTACTGGGATATACCCTTCTGTCGGCCACCAACAGTGGATGTCTAGCTATGAACCCATCATTGACATCTGCATTACTGTTTGTAGGATGATGGCCTTGTTAACCCCTTGGTGCAGATGGCAAATTTCACCTATTTAGGGGGTGCTCTGTTTAAGGCTTTATAACTCCAGGTGTGAGCATCACATAAACTTGGTAAATGGCTTAAATGAAACAAGGCAGGTGTACCATTTACAATACAAACTTAGATTTGTTTATTTCCATAATTTAAGTCTAAATAAAGTGCCAAAAATGCAAAGAAACTTTGGAAAGGTTATAGTATCGCTTCTAGAGTACCTGGAAATAAGATATCAGGAGTCTTTTGATATCCTTTTATACAGTCATGATGGCATCACCTTTTTACCTGTGGAATAGAAGTTGTTTGAGAGAATGGCAAGCATGTGCAAAGCCGTTATCTAGGCAAAGGGTGGCTACTTTGAAGAATCTAAAATATAAGACTTGTTTTTATTTGTTTAACCCTTTTTTGGTTTTTGCATAATTTAATTTGTGTTATCTCATAGTTTTGATGTCTTTACTATTCCAAAATGTGGAAAACAGTAAAAATAACGGAAAAAAAACTATGAGTAGGTGTGTCCAAACTTTTGACTGGTACTGTATATACATATACATTTGCTCCTTCTGATGACTTGATAAAAAAAACATTGATATCACAGTGTTACATACACCTAAATATGTTGCCTAATCATTCACTCTTGTACCGCAATAAAACATCACTTGTCCCTGTACTCTACAGTATGTATACTTTTGTCCTGGGATTGCATTTTTCTGTAGTTTTAAAATTTTTTTAATTTTCCTATTCATAATGACTCCAAGGAAATTTTTACCTTAATCTACCACATATCAGCGCACAGTAAATTGGAATGAGCATTTGTCATGCCCTAAGAGACTAGTATACGCCATAGCCTATATTATGTATGATAACATGAACATAAAATAGTTTTCCACCATCTGTAAAATGCTGCCAAATGTTCTATCTTCAATGAACATCGGTAGCCTACATCAAAAATACATTTAACGACTGCACTACAGTATGTGAAATGCACTCAAAATGCGAAAATAACAATAGGGCTATCAAACATATTGGAAAGACAGTGCTCGAGTGGAAACACGAACGTACATATGTAGCCAGCGAGACCAACGGCATTTTAGACACAAAAATACATATCGGAAAAGGGAAACTCTCCTCCCTAATGCGTTTTCTATAGAGCTTGCGTAATACTAGACCGTTAAAATGAAAACTGCCGTTACACTGGGCTGTAGTAAATTGTTCAAAGCACCCAAAAAGGCATGGTATATACCGTTGCTAAGGTTATAATGTACTTTATTGGATAAAAAAGCCGACAATTAAACCAGAATGAACTGTAATGAGGGCATGGGGGTATTGTGTTGACGTTTCAGATAGTGTAATAGCGGTATAAAGTGTTGTATATTTCTCAAACCGATTGTACCAGACAATAAATTACCACTGAATTTTGAAAGGAACATCTCGATGTGTAAAACCAATGGTAGGATTGTATATTTATTTCATATTTAGTAGCATATATTGCTAGTAGAATACATGGTAGAATGAGACAGTACTTTCACAGTTTATTTTGCATTTGAGTGAGCAAGGCTTTTCACGGCTTTTCTGGCATACGATCAGGCTATTGTTGGGTTTATCTTGTTGCTATGACGTTATTCTAATTTTATATGATGAATAAATATATTTATGAACTCAAACATAGACGCTATTGTCCACAATGTCACGCATGGGTAGGTATAGACAAGGTGGGGGTTGCTTGTTAAATGGTCTTGCTACGTGGAAATAGTGACACTTAGAAACTCCGTATTCGGCAGAAATCGTCACAAACTGTATACCAATAAATTTAAAACAGAGTTTGTGATTTCCACTAATAGTTTGGCTGCAGTAGCAACGAATGTCTCAGTTGAGCAAAAAGGTTCCGCCGGCGTCACCTTCTATGCAAAAGGGTTAAAGAGACATGCCAGTGTGGACAGGAAGTCCCCCACCTACTTGCCGAGTATATCTCGCACCACGAAAGGTGAGCCTTTAGTCATTGTATTTTTTAAATGGCTGTTTGGAAAAAGACAGTCGTTTGAAAGAAGTACATTGTGCTCACCCAGTTCTTAGAAAATTACTTTGGTGCGTGAGACCAATGTAGCATTGCAGTCATGGGCGCAGATCCTGGGGGGGTTCTGATTTTATATTATTGCTCATCATGTGCCACACAGTTATTGACAATTGGCACGTTATACCTCTATGCCTATTTTCAGAGAATGAATGGTGCTGCATTTGTGGATGTGTGGCTCTGTAAAATAGGTAAATATGTATAGTGATGGCCTAAAAGTGATTTCGGTCAGGACAACTCACATATTAAATGACATGTTTAATGAATGAATGTGCTGCATAATTATTTTAGTTTGTCGGTGAATGGATCTGCTTTAGTACTGCTCCGGAGCACGGGCATCTCCCCCCGCTAAACAGGAGATGACCTGAAACCCCCCATACTAAAGCAGATCCAAACAACAGGTGGAAGCTGGGGGGAGGGTGACAGAAAATTTCTTTTAACACAAGCCGTAAGCAAACAAAGAGCAGCGCATCAGCATTCAAGCAGTACAGAGAGAACTGATTCTTGACTTAACCCTTGTGTGGTGTTCGGGTCTGTGGGACCCGTATTCAATGTTTACTAAAAGAAAAATGATACAATTCATAATTTTTTCAACCTGAGACTCATTGGCCTTGGCTAATTTTCTGTGATAAACATGTAAAAGAACCCAAAAATCACATTTTATCACAAAAAACAAATATCACTTTTATTGATAAATGTGATCTAGCAGAGGTAAATGGTCAATATTAACCATATATGCTGTCTATATTGCTTGTAATTGAGATAAAGTCAATATCTGTGAAGTATTTTCACGTAAATTGTTATGGCTTTATTGTTTTAAAAACCAAATAATGTTGTGGGTCCACCAGACCCGCGAACACTGGGAGAGTAACAAAAACACGAACAGCACACAAGGGTTAAAAAGGGCGCTCCATTAGAGGTGTGTGCATGTGATTGGTTGAGTATGGGACGCTTGATTGCATGCCGACCATGGTCGGCTATGATAAGAGGTTTGTGACAGAACTTGCTCTGCGCACGTTAAAACGTTTGCGACGCCCATTCATTAATATATATTTTAAGTTACTATTAATGGCTGTGTCTGTTACAGCAGATAATTTGATATGCGTTGGTAATATTATTGATGTCCCCTCCAGAAAATACTCTTGAGAAAATTCTGTTTGTGGTCTACGCCTAAGTTGTAATGAGATCTACGCCCTTGATTGTAGTCATAGATAAAGATGCTTACATACAGTTGAAGTCGGAAGTTTACATACACTTAGGTTGAAGTCATTAAAACTCATTTTTAACCACTCCACAGATTTCATGTTAGCAAACTATAGCGTTGGCAAGTCAGTTAGGACATCTACTTTGTGCATGACACAATTAATTTTTCCAACAATTGTTTACAGACAGATTATTTCACTTTTAATTCACTATATCACAATTACAGTAGGTCAGAAGTTTACATACACTAAGTTGACTGTACCTTTAATTTTTTTATATTTGGTCGCATATCCTTTGGTTTTGCATGCCATGACTTCCTGATGTCTGTGACACAACAACATGAAAAGACTCTTGGGGCCCTATCTTACACCCGGCGCAAAGTGGCCCTAACCCAAACGCAAGTGTCTTTGCTATCTTACACCCGGCGCTAGGTTCATTATAACGCCTAACGCTTACGTCCTTTAACTACCATGTATTCTTGCGCCCGTTGCAAGTGAACTGGGTGAGTTGGTCTTAAGATGAGGAGTGGCCAGGATTATTTTTGGCGTATTGCTATCTTGAGCCAGCAGAAAGCGCTTGCGCTAGAACCACCACAAACCTGGGGCCCTATCTTACACCCGGCGCAAAGCGGCGCTAACCCAAACGCAAGTGTCTTTGCTATCTTACACCCGGCACTAGGTTCATTATAACGCCTAATGCTTACGTCGTTTAACTGAGGAGTGGCCAGGATTCTTTTTGGCGTATTGCTATCTTGAGCCAGCAGAAAGCGCTTGCGCTAGAACCACCACAAACCTGGTCTAAAGTCATGTCGCAGTTGTTTACATGTTATTTTAACGGCGCATATACAGTCAAGCCGGAAAGTCTCCCCACCCCTTTCACCTTCTCCACGTTTTATTACGTTACAGACTTATACTACAATAGATTGAGTTCATTTTTTGCCTCAAACATCTACACACAATAGCCAATAATGACTAAGTGAAAACAGGTTTTTAGAAAATATGCAATTTTATTTTACTGACAAAAATAGGTTATTTAGGGTGTGTTACATATCTGTACACACCCTTAGCCTAATACTTGGTTGCTGCACCTTTGGTAGCGATTACAGCATCAAGGCATCTTGGGAAAGAAGCTACGAGCTTGGCACACTTGTTTCTGGACATTTTTGCCCATTCCTCTTGGCATATCCTTGCAAGCTCCGTCAGGTTGGATGGGGAGCGTCGGTACACAGCCATTTTCAGCTCTTTCCACAGATGTTCAATTGGATTCAGGTCTGGGCTCTGGCTGGGCCACTCAAGGACATGCACAGACTTTCTCCGAAGCCACTCCTTTGTTATCTTGGCTGTGTGCTTCGGGTCGTTGTCATGTTGGAAGGTAAACCTTCGCCCCAGTCTGAGGTCCAGAGCGCTCTGGATCAGGTTTTCTTCAAGGATCTTGGTGTACTTAGCTGCATTCATCTTTCCCTCTATCAGGACTAGTCGCCCCGTTCCCGCTGCTGAAAAACATCCCCACATCATGATGCTGCCACCGCCATGCTTCACTGTAGGAATGGTATTAGCCAGGTGATGAGCGGTGCCTGGTTTCCTCCAGACGTGATGCTTGGTATTCAGGCCAAAAAGTTCAATTTTGGTTTCATCAGACCAGAGAATCTTGATTCTCATGGTTTGAGAGTCCTCTAGGTGCCTTTTTGGCAAACTCCAAGCAGGCTGTGATGTGCCTTTTACTAAGGAGGGGCTTCCGTCTGGCCACTCTACCATAAAGGCCTGATTGGTGGAGTGCTGCCTGGATGGTTGATCTTCTGAAAGGTTCTCCCATTTCCACAAGGATACGCTGGAGCTCTGTGAGAGTGACCCTCGGGTTCCTGCTCACCTCCCTGGCCAAGGCCCGTCTTCCCCGATTGCTCAGTTTGGCCGGGCGGCCAGGTCTAGGAAGATTCTTGGTGGTTCCAAACTTCTTCCGTTTACGAATGATGGTGGCCACTGTGCTCTTTGGGACCTGTAAAGCTGCAGAGATTTTTCCGTACCCTTCTCCAGATCTATGCCTTGACACAATCCTGTTTCTGAGGTCTGCAGATAATTCCTTTGACCCCATGGCTTGGAGTTTGCTCTGACATGCACTGTCAACTGTGGGACCTTATATAGGCAGGTGTTGGCAATCCCCAATCATGTCCAATCAATTGAATTTATCACAGGTGGACTCCAATTAAGTTGTAGAAACATCTCAAGCAGTATCAGTGGAAACAAAATGCACCTCAGCTCACTTTTGGGTGTCATATCAAAGGGTGTGCACACTTGTGTACATATGATATTTAACATTTAGATTTTTTATAAATTAGCACAAATGTCTAAAAACCTGTTTTCAGTTTGTCATTATGGGCTATTTTGTGTAGAATTTTGAGACAAAAAATTAACTCAATCTATTGTAGAATATGTCTGTAACGTAATAAAACATGGAGAAGGTGAAAGGGGTGGGGAGACTTTCCGGCTTGACTGTAAGTGCGTCTACATAGGCGTGTACACAATGCGCGTACCCTCCTGTCTGTTACACACAAGGGCGCACACAAGCATGACTAAAATATCTAGATCGCATTGTGAAATATTATTATTGTGAAGGCTATATCAAAAATGCATAATAATAAAAGGTTCCATAGGTCCACATACCTTTCCCTCAGCGAAGGGAAACGATGCCACATTACATTGCTCTCAGCCCACTCCATCAACATCCAGGTGATGTGCGATGGTACAGGACAATGGCTATCCATTAAAAAGGAGCTGATAACACCTATATCAAGCCTAATGCGCGAATTGTCATTTACACCTAATGCGTGAATTGTCATTCAATGGAAAACGCGCACTGCAATAGACGGACATTTGAGTTCTGAAAATGCGCTTCAGATGTCATTACAATACAGCCCTGTTTATCTAGGAATACAGCCTGTAAGTAAATAGAATAGTTTGTGACTGAAAAAAGTTCAAAACCTTGTCCAGTGAATATTGCTTTTATTGTTTTTCAAATAGCCTATGCTACAGCGGACTCGCTGTGCATAAGGTTTTTTCGATAGCCTATGGTTAAAAAACTGAGATAAATGTCATCATGTTAACTGAATTGTAACCTTAGCTATTCTTCATCCTTCATATTATTAAAATTACAGAGACAAGGTTTCCATACCCTCAGCTTATTAAAACCCCGCTGATTTCACCTGTTATTCCATAACTGAACAAAATATTTTAAAGAGAACTAAGCGTCTAATTAGAAACGAAAACAAATTTGCAGCATGTTACAATTAATTCACAATTAATTTTAATACCATTATCTGCATTTGCACTTTACAGGAGTAAATCGCACTTTTAACGGTCTTCCTGGGAAAGTGGATTGTTTTAAAGCATTACGCTACCAGTAAAACAGGTTGGTCACATTTCCATAAGCAGGACATTATAAAACAAGGGAAAATATGCGTGAACCTATGGGTTTCCAACCTGACAGCTTTATTGTATTTATTGTCATCATTAAGGCAAAATAACGTTATTTATTTTATTAATCAAAATTAGAATGCAGGTAATGAACTTCAGTTGAAGCTTGAACATGAGTTCATTGCATAATTAAACAAAATTCGTTAAACAAGCAGGCTAATTTGGCGTTTTCTAAGGTGAGACGGAAGCAATTGGTCGCTTATTCTCAGCTGCTGCAGGTGCTTTTAACTAAATTTAACTGCATATATTTTGTAAACAGCACTGTCAGGAATTACCGGGAACTCATAATGGTTAGCCCAAATAATATTGATCATCGGTTACTATTGATCCATATAGCCTATTCCTTGATCGCACTAAACACGCACGAGCATGTCTGTTTCGCCATCATAAGCAATCCGCCAAGGTGGAAAAGCAGGCTTTTAAAGGGAATGGGATATGACATTTTGATTGGTTTATTGCATTTCACGCCCAAGACACACCTATAATTAATGAAGAGGCTAGGTTCAGCCCAGTTGCACCTTGCGCCGTGCTTAGCGCCCAAAAAACACGCCGTTAAAATAGCAAAAGTGGACTTGGACACGCCCTAAATGGACTTAGCGCCATGCGCTTAGACCAAGCACCAAGATCGCCAAGATAGAGCCCCAGATATCTTATTTTCTGGTACTCTTACAAGCGATACTATAACGTCTCTGCATTTGAATGGATCTCTATGGGAATTAGGGGGTGGGACTAGATTTTAATTTTGCTGTAAATTACACTGGAACAGTATGGAACACATGGTTGGCTAAAGTCATTAAGGGTCTGACGTATCAAACAAGCCTTAAATCATCACTATGCTGCCAGAAATACAGTAGATATGGATGGATAACTTGAAGGGTTTCTTCTCCTGACTTATTTTTCCATAGAGTTCAACAGGAAAATTTGTCAGGAGAAACAACCTTGATGACTTAGAGCCATTAAGCCAACTGTGTGTTCCATACTGTTCCAGTGTAATTTACAGCTAAATTTAGTCCCACCCCCCAATACCCACAGAGATCCATTCAAATGCAGAGACGTTATAATATCGCTTGTAAGAGTACCAGAAAATAACATATCAAGAGTTTTTTGATGTTGTTGGGTCACAGACATCAGAAAGTCATGGCATACAACGGATACGTGACCAAATATTAAAAATGATTACTTTATTCTATATATAAATGCAGGGCCCATCGGATGTTTCAAGGGGGTTCCCACATTTTCAGATTGTCATTGTCGTAGGACTAATTTGATCAGCTGTCGGGGGCCCCCTCAAAGCTCGGGGCCCCAGGCAATTGCCTGCCTTGCCTGTCCTGTCGCGTCGACCTGACTGGAAACCTGTCGCGACCCGACTTCGGTGAAGAAGTTTCCAGGAGTCCAGGTCCACATACCTGCCGGGACCTTAGACCAGCTGACGAGCTGGCATCACTTACGGAATTGGGACTGGCCTTCCCTTTGTTACCGTTAAGTATTGAAACACGTTTTATTTAGCACTGACATCAATTGATAGGGGCAGCACGGTGGTGCAGTGGTTAGCACTGTCGCCTCACAGCAAGAAGGTACCGAGTTTGAATCCCGGCCGAGGGCCTTTCTGTGCGGAGTTTGGATCAATTGATAGGCTAGCATAAAACCTGTAATACCCAGTTGAGGTAATTTTACTGCTGATTCCTACTGTTGTTTGTATTTTGTTTTGCTATGCGCGTTTCGGTTTGGAATAGCCAATTTCCCTGACCTTATAGTTTTACACTGTTAAAACTTTATATTTATGAGACTGATAAAACAAGCTAACCACAAAATATAGTTTAGCATGTCATTGACCCATAACACAAACTAACCTTTTGTTAATGGTAGGACTGTTAGCTTCTATATTTAGCCGTCACATAATTATAATTTCCTCTGATTAAGATTAAGTCATAGAATATATTCCTCATGTTATATCAATTATTGTTTCTATTATTCACAAATGCATAGTTGTAGCCAATTAAACATATGTCATTTTTCCAACCCATTGTTGTGTCTACGTTATTTCACTAAGTTGGGCTCTACTGGCGTATAGAATTCTAATTGAGTTTTGAACTTACTTAATTCTGAATAAAAATGGCCAAACCTCACTACATAATTATTATTTGTAAAATATATGAAATCTGCTTCATAACTGTAGCCTACCTAGTAGCTTCCGGTTAGATGGCTTTAACAGACTGGGAACGAAGTTAGTGTAGCGATCACCCTTGGATACCAGAACCCCAATGCCACAAACCAATATGACAGCTGTTGTGAAGAAGTGACTGGTCGGTTTGATACTTACTTGTTACTGTGGAGAAGCGGCCAATGTAGCACAAAGCCTTCACTGTTTGTGTGTTATAAGCTCTCGCGAAAAAGATTGCGCACATAGCCTACGTTAGCTAACCTATAGAATTTTGTGAGGGGTGACACTAATAAAAGAAGCCCAAACACCTAGGTTAGCTGGCTCTGCCCATATGCAAAAGGTCTGTAAAAATCCTATAAAAACCACATATGCCATATACAATAGCCTACTTAAAAAATAAATATGTGGTAGAGAACTAGCATACATTTCTTACAAAATTATATATACATGGTAGGCCTACTCCCTATAAAAAAACATTGAGAGATTGTAGCCTATAAGAATTGTATAGCTACAAATAGGCTATATAACCTAATATAACGCTAATCAACATATATGATTTTTATAAAACCTCGCAAGTATGATCATACTGTATATGATTTTTACAGACCTTTTGCATATGGGTGTCTCATTTCAAAGTTAAAAGTTACCGTTCGTACATATCCTATGTTAGCTAACCTATATAATTTTGGGATGGGTGACACTAATAAAAGAAGCCCAATCACCTAAGTTAGCTGTCTCTGGGGGTGTGTCCCAATATTCTTCACTCCCCACCTCCTTTCCTCCACTCCACCACTACCACTCCTCTCCTACCCGGAGGTATGCAAAACTGCCTAATGTACCTGACATTGCAGTTTGCCTCGAGACATTAAATAATATGTAGCTGTTAATACATAATTAAGATGTAGGCCTAATCAGAAACATTATATTAAAATACAAAGATCCGTTTCCGGGGCACGGAGGACAGGAGGTGGTAGTGGAGGAAAGGAGGGTGCATTTTTCGAGTACTGGGACGCACCCTGGATTTTATTTCAAAGTTAGAAGTTACCGTTAATTTGACTTGCGCCAGTGTATATATGTAATCTGCTTTTACCATATAAGCCGAAAAGATCACTTTGTTCCCAAGACGCAGGCTACTTAGTAGTCCCTAGAATATCTAAAAACTCTGTCTCCGACAGAGCGCCACTACTGTGGAACACCCTGCCAAAATTTATAAGGGAATCAGACACAGTCTCAATATTTAAGTCTAGATTAAAAAACGCAGCTTTATGATCAGGCTTATAATGAGCTGTAATCGAGACAGGACCAGAGAAGCATTTAGCTATAGAGTAATGTGGGGTGGCATCCTTTCCTTACTGTCACCTGTCAACAGCTGTGACCCCATCTTCCTGGGCTGGCTCTTGATAGGTGGTGGGTAGGATTGTTTTCCCTCTCATGACTGCATGGTTTCTCAAACTCTGTCTTCATAGCTATGCAGCCATAGATTACTTCTGGCGGGGGCACTTGTCCAACCCCCCCCCCCCCCCCCCCCGTTGGTGCTCCTGCTGCTCTATTACACTTTCCTTAACTGTTTTCTTTTTCTCTTTTTTCTACATTCTGCCAGCGGAGCTTATGCCCTGCATCTCGAGAGTTGCTGTCCGGCTTCCTGTCCGTCGCCGCTTGCCCCTCCCTCCTTACCACCGCTGCCAGCTGCTCCCGCCGCCATCGGCGCCCGGTTCCCCACCATCATTGCCGCCACATCTGGATTGTCATCTAGCTGCTGCAAATTCTATTATCATGGACATTGGCTGTTTTGACCATGCTGGTCTTTAAACCCTAGATCCTGAGCCGACCAGAGGAGGATGGGCTCCCCCCTTGAGTCTGGTTCCTCCCAAGGTTTCTTCCTAGTTACACCAGGGAGTTTTTCCTTGCCACTGTTGCTTTTGGTTTGCTCTTCTGGGGGGTTTAGGCTGGGTTTTTCTGTGAAGTGCATTGTGACAACTAGTTGTGAAATGCGCTATATAAATAAATATTGATTTGATTTAAAAACACACACTGCAAAACAAAGCCCGCCCTATTTTAATATGTTGGCTGCATCCCAATATTCTTCACTCCCCACCTCCTTTCCTCCATTCCCCCACTACCTGGAAATATGCAAAACTGCCTGAACGTGTTGAGTAAATTTGCATGTAGGCTACAGTATACATTGTCCCTGACATTGCGGTTTGCGTTGAGACATTAATTAATATGTAACCATTAATACATAATTAAGATGTAATCAGCAAAATTTGATTAAAACACAAAGATCCATTTCCGGGGCACGGAGGAGAGTAGGTGGTAGTGGAGAAAAGGAGCGTGCATTTTTGCGAAAAAAAACAAAACTACGTGGACAATGTTGGCATGGAAAACTGTCCACAAAAAGCATGAGAAATCCTGCATTACACCTCTTTATTAATGTTAGCTTGAGAAAAATAGTACACTGTTAGGCCATAAAAAGCAAGTAAGGCTTGGCTACAATAGCTTACCTAAAGCTGCCACAAGTGTTGCCCCACTATAGCCTACTTTTGAGACAGTTTTTTACATTTTTTTATTTGCTCTCTGTCTTCTTATTTAATGTAACGTTACACTGAATGTACAGTTGTGTTCAAATAAATAGCAGTGCATTAAAAAAAGTGAATAAAGTGCAAATATTTTTTAATAGCTTTTAGTTCCACATTTCATCAAAGCATTAACAAATTTTTATCAAGTCTGCGTTATTCTTTTACAGGAAGCAAAGAAAAGGAATATTAATCTGTTCAAAAAAATAGCAGTGTCAACATTTTTCTCTTCAAACTCAAACACTTACTGTATAAACTGAAGAAATATTTCAAGATTTAACTTCACTTTAAATTACTGAAGTAATATTTAGTTGCATAACCATTGTTTTTCATAACTGCTGCGCATCTGCGTTGCATCGAGTCAACCAACTACTGCCACCTAGAAACAGGTATTTCAGTCCAGGATGAACGAACTACATTCCACAGTTCCTGTGAATTTGGGTTTTGCTTCAGAAACTGCATTTATAATGCCACCCCACAAGTTTTCAATGGGGTTGAGGTCAGGGGATTGAGCTGGCCACTCCATTACCTCAATCCTTTTTGTCTGGAACCAAGATGTTGCTCGCTTACTCGTGTGTTTGGGGTCATTGTCTTGTTGAAACACCCATTTCAGGGGCATTTCCTCTTCGGCATACAGCAACATAATCTCTTCAAGTATTTTGATGTATTCAAACTTATCCATGATCCCTGGTATACGATAAATAGGCCCAACACCGTAGTATGAAAAACATCCCCATACCATGATTTTTGCGCCACCATGCTTCACTGTCTTCACAGTGTACTGTGGCTTGAATTCAGTACCCGGGGGTCGTCTGACGTACTGTCGACGACCACTAGACCCGAAAAGAACAATTTTACTCTCATCAGTCCACAGAATGTTACGCCATTTCTCTTTGGGCCAATCGATGTGTTCCTTGGCAAATTTTAACCGATTCTGCACATGCCGTTTTTTCAACAATGGTGCTTTATGGGGGCTTCTTGCTGATAGCTTAGCTTCGATCAAACGTCTTCTGACTGTAACAGCACTTACAGGTAATTTTAGATCATCGTTGATCTTTCTGGAGGTGATGATTGGCTGAATCTTTGCCATTCTGACTATTCTTCGATCCGTTTTAACAGTAGTTGCTCGTTTTCTTCCGCGTGTTTTTGTTGCCATTTTAAAGCATTTGAGATCATTTTAGCAGAGCATCTTATAATTTGCTGCACTTCTTTATACGTTTTCCCCTCTCCAATCAACTTTTTAATAAAATTACGTTGTTCCACCGAACAATGTTTGGAACGGCCCATTTTACTTAGCAATTCAGAAGGAAATATATTTTATAAAAATGTGTGAAACATTTGCTTCCCTTCTTCCTTAATAAAGGAGAATTAATGACACCTGTTTTTTCACAGAATGAATGAATTCTCTAATTAAACTCCACACTGCTATTATTTTGAACACGCCCCTCAATGAATGAATCAATTACTCAGAACAAGCAGCGTGCATGTCATGACAGTTGGGTCTGTTGTTTTTCTATTACACTACTACATCTACAAGTAAATTATTTGCCATGCAGAAATATCACTACTACTAATAACAGTGGTTCATCAGGTTACTGATGTTGTACTGCTATTTTTTTTAACACAACTGTAGAGGTCGACCAATAGTTGTTGTCACGGTTTGACAATCCTTTTTTTCAATCTCTGCATTTATGGTTCTCTGCAGCCGTGAGCTGGCATTCCGGTTTCTTTTTCACCTGCTTTAACCTGGGGTTAATTTTACTGGGCATTTAACAGTAGGTAAAAGACACCGGAATCTTTACTGGTGCGGGAGTGCGCAGTCCGTAAAAGTTACAGACATGGCAGATTCGGATAGGAATAAAACAACCTCGGGTAATAATTACATTACCCAACCTACCCCAGTAAAACTTATCCTGTTAAGGATCCGAGAAGGGACTGGACTCAAATGCACGACTCTGAGACAGAAATCCAATAATTCCAATGATTTATTACTTCGTTCAAACAACTCCAGAAGTATAGGGAGAGATAAGGGTAGGGACTGGATCCTGGAATGGCGCAAGCAGGGGTAAAATGGGAGTGGGAGTAGGCAAGGGGCTGGATGGTGGCTGAATCCTGGGTTGGTGTTGCAGAGGAGGAGCGGGATGCGGGAGACAGGGCTGCGTGGAGTGGAGCTAGGATTAGCTGCAGGCTGGCAGACAAGCAGAGCAGAACAAGACGTTAAATACAGCAAGGCATGAACAAACTAAGTAGCGTTAATTAGCTAGGCAAGGCAAGACTAGATAGCTTAAGCAAGACAAGGCAAGGCTCAGATTCTAGATACGAGACTTAGACAAGAGTTTTTCCAACAACAAGACTTAAAGAACTGGCACAAGACAACGAAGACCGAAAGAATATACGTATATGAGAGTTAATGAGCTAGTGACTGCGTGCAGCGTGAGCGCACATAAAAGCAGTGATTTATAAATTCTCTTTTACATACAGTTGAAGTCGGAAGTTTACATACACTTAGGGTGAAGTCATTAAAACTCATTTTTAACCACTCCACAGATTTCATGTTAGCAAACTATAGTGTTGGCAAGTCAGTTAGGACATCTACTTTGTGCATGACACAAGTAATTTTTCCAAAAATTGTTTACAGACAGATTATTTCACTTTTAATTCACTATATCACAATTCCAGTGGGTCAGAAGTTTACATACACTAAGTTGACTGTGCCTTTAAACAGCTTGGAAAATTCCAGAAAATGATGTCATGGCTTTAGAAACTTCTGATAGGCTAATTGACATTATTTGAGTCAATTGGAGGTGTACCTGTGGATGTATTTTAAGGCCTAGCTTCAAACTCAGTGCCTCTTTGCTTGACATCATAGGAAAATCTAAAGAAATCAGCCAAGACCTCAGAAAGAAAATTGTGGACCTCCACAAGTCTTGTTCATCCTCTGGTCTGATAAAACAAAAATTGAACTGTTTGACCATTGTTATGTTTGGAGGAAAAACAGAGAGGCTTGCAAGCCGAAGAACACCATTCCAACCGTGAAGCACGGGGGTGGCAGCATCATGTTGTGGGGGTGCTTTGCTGCAGGAGGGACTGGTGCACTTCATAAAATAGATGGCATCATGAGGAAGGAAATTTATGTGGATATATTGAAGCAACATCTCAAGACATCAGCCAGGAAGTTAAAGCTTGGTCGCAAATGGCTCTTCCAAATGGACAATGACTCAAAGCATACTTCCAAAGTTGTGGCAAAATGGCTTAAGGACAACAAAGTCAAGGTATTGGAGTGGCCATCACATAGTTCTGACCTCAATACAATCGAAAATTTGTGGGCAGAACTGAAAAAGCGAGTGCGAGCAAGGAGGCCTACAAACCTGACTCAGTTACACGAGTTCTGTCAGGAGGAATGGGCCAAAATTCCAGCAACTTATTGTGAGAAGCTTGTGGAAGGCTACCCAAAACGTTTGTCCCAAGTTAAACAATTTAAAGGCAATGCTATGTAAACGTCTGACCCACTGGGAATGTAATGAAAGAAATAAAAGCTGAAATAAACCATTCTCTCTACCATTATTCTGACATTTCACATTCTGAAAATAAAGGCGTGATCCTGTTTATATATCTATTGTTTTTTACATAAAAGTGGTTTGCAACAATCTCTTAAAATATCCCAAGTGGCAGTTAATTTGGTGACTCATCCTTTTAAGGGATTGCTTCATTGTATGGATGAATCCCGTGGTCTGGTCTGACAGAGCGATGCACAGGGACGGGAAGGATTCAGTTGGCCAGGATGACAGCTTATCGCACAGCCGCTGGTCGATCAGGCCTCTTAAATTAGGCCTGTCAAGCTGTACATGAAGTGTCTCCTCCAGCACAAGTCTGTGCGAGCCCAACTCTGACCCCGCCCCTTTTGAAATTCGAAAAATGACAAAATATGGGCATGATAAGATAATAATATAGGGGCTGAGCTCCAGGTATCAAACCACGCCCCAGCAATTTTTTTTCACTAGTAGCCAAAAGCTCATATATACTCTGGACAGCACTAACAGTGGACTGCTTTGTTCCACTCTCTCTCTCTCTCTCGCTACCCTCTCTCACTAACACACAAAACAAACACGCTAACTCCAGCTGCTGCCGAGCCCCAAGTAGCCGAGGCAGAAGCAATGGTGGGAGAAGCAATGTTTTGGAGTGGTAGGCGGCGGTGCTGGTGCGGCCAGCAAATATAATGATGCGGCCAGCAAATAACATTTGACACACTGTACAAATAGTTACCCCCTGCCATGTAGGCTACTCATTTTACACAGGCTGTAGGCAATCACACTAACGTTACCTGCAACAATATTGGTTTCCATTTCAACGGGTGCACATGTGGTCCACTAGAGTTGTAGTACTCGAGACTGGTCTTGGTCTCGAGACCATATTTTGAAGGTCTCGGTCTTGTCTCGGAATCGACTGCATTTTGACTTGGTCTTGTCAAAAATTTTTTTTCGAGACCAGGGGCGTGTCCAGAGGGGGGGGGGGCATGTGGTGGCACCCGCCCCCACAAAAATTTGATTGGCCACCACGGAAAACAAGTTACAGATGACAAAATATGCTACTATTTCATATCATTGATTTATAGGTTTAGTGGACGGAAATTTTTGCTAGATCGCTAGAATAAAACCACACATTAACGATTTAAACATTAATTTACCTCAAAGCGTAGGCCTGGCTGTAAATAACGTTAGGCTAACCACTTATTTTTTCCTGTACCCCAAGTCGCATCACATACATCACAAAGACCGACAGCCAGCTCACTCACCAGAGTCTGTCTGCACTCTGCAGGTTGAACACTGAACAGTAACAGTGCCATTATGTGGGTCTCACCAGTCGTGTTACAATCGCAATAATATTTTGTAGCTCAACTGAAACTGCTACTGCAGGAGAACACACAGCCCCTCTGTTCGTCGGACGTTCCCTCTCAGTGTGAGAAGGTGCGAACATTATTGTTCAGTAAGTATTAACCTATATGAACCAGATTCTTATAAATATACATAATTAGGCCTCTATAATTTTCCATTTTCTTTTTCATCCCCAGTGAACAACATCGTCCATGGATCAACCTCCCAAAATTTTCCCATGTAACCCCCCTGCTGAGGTCACTCCACTGGCTGCCAGTTGCAGCCAGGATCAGGTTCAAAGTTCTGACCCTGGCTACACTGCAGCCAATAGGACAGGCCCCCGCCTACCTGCAGGACTTAATCCAGAACTATGCTCCTGCTCGACCACTTTCTCTACAGCAGGGCGCTCTTCTACAGCAGGGCGACTCGCACTTCCCCCCTCTGTGTCAACGGCTCTCGCTCGTCCCGACTGCGGAGCTTTCCACCTTAGCTCCTCAGTGGTGGAATGAACTTCCCATTCTCCCCTACGTTCTACTCGAACCACTGCCTGCGTTCCGTCGAGGCCTGAAGACACACCTCTTTCAGACTCCACCTTGACTGATATTCTACCTAGGACCTCATGGTACTAGTCTCCCTGTGTTTTCCTGTCTGTTATAGTTTATAATAGTATTTAGAATAGAGTGTAGTATAGCTGATTTACCCACAGCTTACTGTGAACTACAGTCAACGTCATTACTAGGGATAGCTGCTACGTTATGGAAGGATGTGCGTTGTCTTGTCTGTTCTGTAGTGATCTTGATGACGTCTCTGTATGCACTTATTGTACGTCGCTTTGGATAAAAGCGTCTGCTAAATGAATGTAATGTAATGGATGACTAAATTGTGTTGGAAACGCGTCTTGGACGCCTTTTCAACGGCATTGCGTGGCATTTCACGCACTGGGTCAGATTACACCAAACTGTTTATCTATATGTCACGTTTTCGGTCAAGGATGTTCGCCAAATTCAATAAACCTGTGATCTGCGTTAGGTTACCTGATCCTGAGGTAAAGGTAACTAGCTAAGCAAACGTACTTTACCCACGGTTACCAATCATATCAAATGTAAGTAAATTTTACATGAACCTAATCGTTATATTACTATATTATGACTATACCATTAACCAAATCGATATCCAAAGACAACTTTTAATCTGGCCGCATTTTTTTTATTTAAACGTTAAATTTAACGTTAAGTCTGAATGTTATAGTTTCAATTGCTTCGAATGCAGCATAGGCTGAAGTTTCATTAAATTGAGAGTAATTCATTTTGCATTCTCGTCACTGTGATTATTGATGTTGACTTTTTGTAGGTAATCCATTGTGTTTGATTTTGGGTTGTCTCTCTTAAAATGTAATCAGTACTCATACCCTCATGTTATAATCTATAAAAATCTGACTTCAACTTCGCTGCTTTTTTTAAACAGGAAGTGTAGGCTACCCACCATCTGAAAATGGGTTAAATTCTTAGTTCTACATAATCCATAAAGACTATTTTGTCATACTTGAATGAGCTACATGGTATTTTCTCTTATTGTTTCAAAAGGTTAGTTAACCAACATAGGGACTACCACAGTCATATCTGTACAAGTATAGCTCTGTAATTGAAATGGTACACAAGCAGGCCCTTTAAGGATGCCAACCTGCATTTGCATATAGCAAAACCAACACAAATTACTGATCCTTTGTAGCAGTGCAATGCCTACTAAGCAAAGAAACCCACCTCCTGTAACTAGACTGCTTGACTGCTCTGCTAAATGACTGCACCTGCTAAATGACACTACATACAGGTTTAGTGCACCTGCTAAATGACTGCAACTGAAGTTCTGATAATTATTTGAGAGCCATAGGGAGATTGTGGAGGGGTTCCTGCAATATACATATTTTATTTAGTGTGATTGCAATATGATCAGTCTGTCCGTCTCTATCTCCCTCCTCCCTCTATTTCTCCCTCCCTCTCCCTGTATTTGTCCCTTCCTCTCCCTCTGTATCTCTGCTTCCTTTTCCCTCTGAATCCTATATTTTTTCTCCTCTCCTGTATTTCCTCTATCATCCCCTCTAGCATATTTACCCTCTGTCTAACTTCTGTTTTATCCTGACCTCTATCCTTTCTCAAACCTCTGTCCTCTATATACTCTCTATATGTCACCTATCACTCTGTATGTAGTGTCTCTCTATCCTCTATCCATCAAATCAGTGTGTGATATTCATATTGTAATTGGTTTTATTAGTAGTCTGCAATGTAATTTTAAACAGTCGAGTGATTGTTATAAGATAATTTAACAAAATTTAACATTTGACAGTATTGGAAAGTATTGGACATTTGGTCTGGTCTCGGTCTTGGTCTCGCCACCCCCTCAAAGTCTTGTCTTGACTCGGACTCGATACGCTCTGGTCTTGGTCTTGACTCGGTCTCGGTTTAGGTGGTCTCGACTACAACACTAGTGGTCACTGCACTGAAATGTCTGTTGTAGGGACGTTGCAAAGGTAAACGCGTAGCATGCATATAATACAACTCCTGGCTCAACTATGCTTATATATTTATTTTTAATAAAGTATAATATATACTTATATATATATATAATAAACTAGCTAGCTACTTGCTAAGCTAGACTGAAAAACAAACTGTGAAAAACAAAGGACTGTCAAGCTAACTATAAAGAAAAAAACAAAAATAGGTTACTATAACTTACTAGAATATTCAAAAAATCTAATCTATAAACTAGCTAATATTCAAAAAAATCTAATCTATAAACTAGCTATATAAATCACTTGCTCTCTCTCTCCTATCTCCTCTCCGTCAACGCAGTTCAACCACCGAACTATTTGGAAAACGGCGAGATCAACCGCTGAGATTCGCTTTCATAGCTGTAGAGTAGTCCGCCCTCGCTCCAAAACTTCAAGGCGTAGCTGTACAGGTTGGAATTTTGTCACGGGAGGAATACGTCAGCTTGAGGAAGTTTTCTGGCCAATGACAGACTGGATGTGCAGTTGCTAATGTTTTACCACTAGAGACACTTTTGAGCCAGATCCTTTGGATTTATGCCATTTTTGTGCTGGACTGCAGTAAAATGTCAAGATTTGGACCAGGATCAACCAGTAACACTTAGAAAAAACCAAATGTATCAGTTTGCATCTAAAATAAGTGGTTTTAATGTTTTTTTTACCCTTTAAAGTCCCAGGGAACAAATATTTGTGATTGCCTTCTAATTAGGTTAATTTCGGTCTTGTGGACATAACAATATGCATATCCTTGTAATTACTTTCTGAATTCTAGAGATACTGGATACTTTTACCCTAGTTTTTGGATTGAAGTTTGGCGGTACTATAAGTGGGAATCGTGACATCACTAATCCCAAACCCAATCACAAGGCTGATGTCGCTTGTCCCTCCCACCAGCATTTGTCAAAACTAATGTGTTCCCGCATTAATGCCTTATTCGAACACCGTGTGTTAGCTAGCAGTGTGTTAGCTAGCCCTGTGGATTTAGTTACTATGGATTTTTAGCTAGCCCTGTTACTACTTTCAGTAACATTACGTGTATCTGTCATGGTTTTTGACCCTGTTTCCCCATGCGGTCGTTTTCCTCGGTGGCCACGTGAGGGCGCTGCCCTTTTGGTAGATGCTTGCTCCGCCCTGCTGAGTTGGCGGAGCTTCTGGTTAAGCGTTTACACCTGTGTGTAGTCACCTGAGAGATACTTAAGCCTTCCGTTTCCTTCTATGGGGGCTTCGACATTAATTGTTAATTGTTAATTGTTTGTACTGTGGTGTTATTGTTGGCTGTGAGTTCTCGTACCATTTTGGCTACTCGCCTATTTTTATCGTCTCTTAGTTGAGACAGGGCTTATTTCTTGCTGGCTTTGGTGGTTGGTTATCTCGTAGAAGTTTGGGACCGTAAATCTCTGCTCTATTTCGCCATAGTGTGTTTTTTCTCCGTGTATGGAGATTTGGGCGATTCTGTTCAGAACTGTAGTTCTGTTCGCCTCTCGGTGCATGTCGTCTCATGGGAGATTGGGCGTTTCGCTTCTGCTAGGTTGCTTAGCTTGTAGAAGTGTAGAGTAGCTGTTCTTTGTTCCCCTTCGCCTGTTTGGTTTTCTTACTGAGAGACCTGGCGTTTTGCTTCTACTCAATTCCCGTGTTACTGTGAGCCAGTAAGTAGCTTTGGTATGTTTTTCCCTGTTTGGTCTCCTTCTCGTGGACTACGTTCCCCTTTGTTGTGAGTCAGGGTTTTTATTTATTATTGAGGCTGTCGTGCTATTTTGCGTTGGTCTTTTGTTGCAGCCGTCCTGTACGGCCCTTTCTACCTGCGGGACGATTTTTGTTTGGAACTGTTGTTGTTTTCGTTCTCCGGGTGTGTCTCTTTATATGGAGCTTGGGCGTTGTTGTGGACGTGTTTGTTTTTGACTGCGTGTTTCTTAATATAGCATCGGAACTTTAGCTCTCTGTTCCATTTCGCCTCGTTACTTATTTATTTACTGAGAGGCTAGGGCGGTTGTTCCAAATTAAGCTTGCGTTAGTCTATTTGGATAGGAAAGTTATGGGACGACGGTGCTCCGTCGGCTCACCTGTAAAATGTTTCTCCCTCCTGGGAGATCGGGGTGTTTACCTCTTGTTTTCTGCATTAGACTGCGAGCTTATTAATCTCACCATGGAACGTTTAATTCTCTGTTCCTGTTTGCCTCATTATATTCATAATCATTGAGAGGCAGGGCGTTTTATTTTCATTTAATCTTCGCGTTGGTCTAGCCGGTAAATGTCCGGTTACTGCCTGTCCTATTCGTTCCTTTCGGTGCCTTTCTCCTTGCATGGAGTTTTGACGATTTTATACGGAACTACTGTTCTGTTTCGTCTTTTAGGTGCATGTCTTCCTATAGGGAAGATTGGGCGATTTTGTGGACACGTTTGTGTTTGACCGCGAGTTTGAGAGTAGCCTGGGAACGTTGGATCTGTTCTTTCGCCTCCCGCTATTACTATTGCTATATCGTATTATTTTTGCAGTGTTGGTTGACTGTTTTATGTTTGTCTTTGTCCCTGTCCTTGCGCTCTAGTTACTTGGCGTTTGACAGTTAGCCGGTTAGTAGCGTCTGTATTGGTGTTTGTTGTTCCTTGTCTTGTCTCCTCCCTTATCTGCGGGTATCCCACCTTAGTGGCCTAAGGGCTTTATGAATCCCCTTGCTGCGTTTGGCTCCTCCTTCCTCACACGTCACGCCCCTTTACAGTATCTTGGCTAACGTTGGGGTTGTAGCACTAACGTTAGATAAATAATGTCACATATGCCTTCTCATCGCTGCGCTCGCCGGTGCTGGGTAGTGGGTACAGCGCAGTTTTTTTTTACACACGGAACTGAAGCGGAGCTTTAGTTGACAGGGTAACCAACCAAACAATTCCAAGGCATTCAACATCCGAGCTACCCAACGTCAACTAGCTAGCTAACTCGCAGCAATAGGCCACGTCTTTATTGGAAGAAACAAATGTTATAACAAAGTTAAGAAGTGTGGTTTATTATTACATGGAAAACCCACCATTCCGTCACCACCTGTGAAGCCAGAGAACGCGGGTTATCTGGTTGTGGAATTTCTACTCTCAAATTCAGTGCCGATAGGCTCGTACATATGGTTGTACAACCCGATTCTCTCCGCTATTTTTGTATTTTTGTTGTGTGTGATGCCGAATGTCTTCTTGGACAGAGGAATGTCAATCGAGCTCATTAGAATATTACGACCATGCCCCCGACCGTCCTAATACAGGTCTGGTCTGCTAATTCTGTATATATATTTTTTCATTCAAACTTTGGTGCATGCTTAATAACACACAAGTTTGATATCATACATACATTTTATTCGATTTTAGGCTTTGTTCCCTGGGGCTTTACATCACTTCCCTTGGTGTGCACATGCTGTTCTGCACTGTCCAGAATGGAACAACAGAGGTTTTGATGAGCCTTGCAGCCTGAGCATGACTGGACATTCCAAATTGGGCAGAAAAAGGGGAAAAAGGCTAAAAGAAAAAATCTCCAGACAATTACAATTTTTCTTAAATTAATGCTTTAATAGCAAACATTTAAAGAAAAGCACCACATTTACACCACAGCTGTTTAGGAGAGTATATCTAGTTCTTGTTTCCAATCTAATGAAATAATGATTTAAAAACTGCTTGAGTCAAAAAATATAGTGAAACCAGAAAATAAAAAACAACAGTTGCTTCATTTAAAAAAATGCTGGTGTATCCTGTAAATCACAGAACTGCATTAAAATGCTTAAAAATTATGTCCTGTCCACATTTGTGAATGTATTTTTGCTGACATATTCTCTAGTAATGTAATAAAAAAAGAGAAGCACAAATGAATTAATGGAACATCCATTAGATATGTAAAACTACTGACCCCCCCCCCCCCCCCAAAAAAAAAACGTCCCATCACCCATTTTAAATGTATCTACATAAATATCAAGGTCACATTCAATGGAATAAATCTAACACTCATCACTACCAAGTGAGACCGAAGAATATAGACTTTTTTTCTCCATATGAAATGTTGCTATTGGAGATTAGGCGCGTTCCCCACGGATGCGGCGAGCCAGCTGGATGTCTTTTTGGCATTATGGTGACACGTTTAGCATGGATGGCACAAAGGTTGGTGTCCTTCAAATAGGCCTACCAAGTATGCCTCACTGGCCTCCTACAACATACAAATTGTAAGCTTAGGATTACTCCGTACATAGTTTTGAGATATCAACCTTAGTCCCATATCATTGTTCTATGTTGCCTGTCTGAAATGTTTAAAAAAAGTAATTTCAGGTGTTAAATGTTTGATAGAAAAATAACACAGCAAAGAACATTCACACATTAATACTTTTTTTTTAAAAAATTTGGCCCCGACACGAGGTTCAGCATATCCAATTCCCACCCCAATTGCGAATGGCCAATTGTCTGCAACCACAGCCGCGTACACTGCGCAAACCCTACTGCCAATTTGGAAGTGTGTAGACATCCATGGTTCTCCTCAGAAGCATGTGGTGTCGCCAGCTACTTCTTTTCACACCTATAGCTAAGCTAAGACTATAGCTAAGCTTGCATACAGTGGAGTCGGAGGTGGGACCTTTCATATGCGGCTTTTGACCTACAATCTATCAGCACCCCGACCAACCAGCAGGGGTCGCTAGATAGCAATGCATTCGGGACCCTATCCGACCAAACCCTCCCATTCCCTGGGTGATGCAATGGGCAATTCTGCATTACCCTATGGCTACAGTAAGCACTGGCACCCGTCCAGATTCCATCTGAGGCTGTGAGGCTCATCCATGTACCACAATATGGTGCCTTAAGGCAGGTGCACAAACTTTTTCAGCGATGACCCAAGGTTATCAATCCATACGTTTTGCGACCCAAACAAATGTATTATTTTTTAAAATTAATTAATTAGCAATTCATTGTTAAACTGCTGACAATAGCCTTGTTTCTAATACCGAAACGCCATGATGGTACAAAGTTTCTGAAATTAGCAGGCAATTAAATCACAAAAAGCATCAAATTTTATGCCCTATTCACACTGGATTTACAATTACCTCCCATGTGCAAAAGGTCTGTAAAAAATCCTATAAAAATCACATATGCCATGTAGAAAACCTATAAAATAATAGTTCCCTAACATACATGATGCTCCCAATAAAAAAGCATTGTGAGATTGTATAAGAATTGTATACAAATATACACTGCCTGGGCCAAAAAAAAAGTCGCACCACTCTAATATTTAGTTGGACCGCCTTTAGCTTTGATTACGGCGCGCATTCATCGTGGCATTGTTTCGACAACCTTATGCAACGTCACAACATTTATTTCCGTCCAGAGTTGCTTTCATTTTTTGGCCAGAGTCGAACCACTCCCGTAAAGTCTTCTCCAGCACATCCCAAAGACTTTCAATGGGGTTAAGGTCAGGATTCTGGTGGCCAATTCATGTGTGAAAATGATTCCTCATGCTGCCTGAACCACTCTTTCACAATTTTGAGCCAGATGAATCTTGGGCATTGTCGTCCTGGAATATGCCCATTGATGGGAATAAACCTGGTCATTCAGTACATTCAGGTACTCAGCTGACTTAATTTTATTGCTGCATAACATTGCTGAGCCTAGACCTGACCAATTGAAATAACCCCAGATCATAACACGGCCTCCAGAGGCTTGTACAGTGGGCACTATGCATGACGGGTGCAATAGCGACTTTTGTTTTGACCAGGCAGTGTATAATATAATACTAATCACCATGTATGATTTTTATAAAACTTTGCAAGTATGATTCATATCGGATTTTTACAGGACCTTTTCCATAGTTGGGGACTTCATGTGATTTAGAAATCCGCCCCCTGCCCTCCCCTCTGTGTTTTACGAAATATGGTAGGTAGCTTGCAGTGGAATTTTTACTTCACAAATTACAGACTTGGCAGATTCGTTGCGGGATTAAGATCACAGACAACCTCGACAATTATTACAAATCGGCGCTATTTCGTGCAGTGCAGTGAGTAGTAATAATGCGCCAAGTTCAAGATTAAATAAAGTAGGCATTTACGTGATCATATGAAACACAATCAAATGCAAATAGTAAAAAATGTGTTAACTAGTTTTTATTTTTTTATTTTCTAATAATTTGTAAGGAAAATTTTAGGAATACTAACACTTTGTTTCATATATAGGCGTAATTGCATTGGAATGTTGCTGTAGCCTACACGATTCCGTGACCCAATAGATATCTCCCACAGTTTGACCCACAGTTTGTGCACCGCTGCCTCAAGGGAATAAGCCATCCAGCAGCCCTAATAACAAATTTTTTAATGAAATTGTCAACCTCTATTATTCCAAGCTCTCATAGTACTTGTTAAACAGCTAACCACCGTAGCTCTGCTGGAAGTCAGAACTGAAGAAAACAAATGTGCTCCAAGGGAAGGACCTTCCTTAAAAAGAGGAAAAGTGTCAGTTTGAGCATTCAGAGCATTTGTAATTTATCCTAGCAAATTACTTTGTATACTTGAGAGTATGTTGAATGAAATACCATCTCTGGGAAACATTTTCAAATTTGACCAATGTAAAATGAACGCAGAGAGGATATTAGTGCGTCAATATCATTTTTGGAACTCTGCTAGCAAAAGCTGTAGCCAAAATTGCTTGGTCCAGCACAGTGCTTATAATAATGCACTGCAATATCCATAACCACAGCTATAGCACAGTGACAGTGAAGGCAGGTGTCTGCCTTGATTGACAAGACTGTGTAGACTGTTACTACAGCCCAAGACCGAAAGCATTAAAGGTTTGTATATCCCAAAATGGAAAGTTCAAATTTACCTCAAAAAATTTAATTTGACCTGACATTAGCTCTTCATGGCATCAAGATGCATATTTGCATTTAATTCAGATGTGTGTCCCCTGTAGATGACAACCTGGAACCTGTAACTAGACAGCAGGAGCTGACAATATCAGGTAAAATCTAAATTTTCAAGATAAAAGGGATTCGAAAGTTTTATTTTAGGGTAAGTTAACATTAAGGTTCGACATCAATATGCATACCTGCAGGGTGACTATGGTCCAGCTCAACAGTAGAAAGGGGTTATTAGACATTAGTGTTCTGTACTTACCTGCAGGGCAGCTACGGTCCAGCTCTACAGTAGGAAGGGGTTATTAGACATGAGTGTACTGTACTTACCTGCAGGGCAGCTATGGTCCAGCTCTATAGTTGGAAGGGGTTATTAGACATTAGTGTACTGTACTTACCTGCAGGGCACCTATGGTCCAGATCTACAAAAGGAAAGGGTGATTAGACATTAGTCTACTTACCTGCAGGGCACCTATGGTGAAGCTCTACAGTAGGAAAGTGTGATTAGATATTGGTATACTTGCCTGCAGGGCCCCTATGGCAGCCCCCTGGAAGCGTAGGTCAGTTTTGAAGTCCTGGGCAATCTCACGCACCAGGCGCTGGAAGGGAAGCTTGCGGATCAGCAGCTCAGTGGACTTTTGGTAGCGCCTGATCTCACGCAGGGCCACCGTACCAGGCCTGCAAAGAAGAGGAAGGACAGGAAGGGAAATGAGGTGAATCACATCAACACTGCTGAGCACAGAACACTCATCAGGAACATTTCTTTTATCACAGTATTTCAGAGAATCCCAGTACTCGGAAAATGTGCCAAGTCTTAACTAGTCACTATCACTACTAACAGTACTCTGGCATCTTTCACCCTACATGACCAAGCCTCTGAACAATTTAGAGGGGCATCGTCCTGTGTCAGAGAGACTTGTTGTGAGATTTGGATCGGAATTTTGTTTCAAAGTGTTCTCTCATTCACCATTGCTACTGGTCTAATATCAAAATTAATTATAGATTTTGGTAAGAATTCTCATTCACTGGTTTCAGGATAGAAAGAATGTAAGAATGTATGCATTTCAGGGCTTGACATACAGTTGAATTTATTTTCAAAGTCACTGGCCCAAATGTTGTATCCACTGGTCCGGAAGATATAGGCAAATTTTGCCAACGCTTAACCCTTGGCGCAGATGGCAAATTTCACCTATTTAGGGGTGCTCTGTTTAAGGCTTTATAACTCCAGGTGTGAGCATCACATAAACTTGGTAAATGGCTTAAATGAAACAAGACAGGTGTACCATTTACAATACAAAGTTAGATTTGTTTATTTTCATAATTTAAGTCAAAATAAAGTGCCACAAATGCAAAGAAACTTTGGAAAAAATCGTTTTTTTTTTTATTTTGCTGAGAGCTACATAAGTGAAATCGGTAATATATATACATTTCCTGGATCATAAACTCCATGTCCACAAGTTTTGCAAAATCTCAGAATGATATGCAGAACTACTAAAGGTCTATGATGCAAAATATAGCAGTGTACCCTGTTGTCCATTAGTGTCTCCAAATCTATCCAAATGGCTAAATTGTGCACTGCTCTAAATAAAAAATAAAAAAGATATATTTAACTACAAATCAACAGTTTTGGCTCATAAAACTCACTTTTGCATAATTTTCAATTGGGAATTACTATATTTTCATCAGTATAGGGGGGTAGATATCTATGGGTCCAAAACCCCTATGCAAAACATGTCATAAAATGAATAAAATTATAAAGCATATACATTTGCTCCTTCTGATGGCTTAAGCTAAATAACATTGATATCACAGTATTACATACACCTAAATATGTTGCCTAATCATTCACTCTTGTACCTCAATAAAACATCACTTGTCCCTGTACTCTACAGTATGGTATACTTTTGTCCTGGGATTGCATTTTTCTGTAGTTTTTAAAATTTTCCTATTTATAATGACTCCAAGGAAATGTTTACCTTAATCTACCACATATCAGCGCACAGTAAATTGGAATGAGCATTTGTCATGCCCTAAGAGACAAGTATATACGCCAATTGCCCTATATTATGTACGATAACATGAACATAAAATAGTATTCCACCATCTGCAAAATGCTGCCAAATGTTCTATCTTCAATGAACATCGGTAGCCTACATCAAAAATGCATTTAACGATTGCACTACAGTATGTGAAATGCACTCAAAATGCGAAAATAACAATAGGGCTATCAAAAATATTGGAAAGACAGTGCTCCAGTGGAAACACGAACGTACATATGTAGACAGCCAGACCAACGGTATTTTAGACGCAAAAATACTTACATATCGGAAAAGGGAAACTCCCCTCCCTAATGCGTATTCTATAGAGCTTGCGTAATACTAGACAGTTAAAACGAAAAATCGAGCATAGCGTCAGTTCAGGCAGGTCACGAGAGTGAAACCTGGCCATAGATAATCAGCTGACAGCTCAGCTGAGTAGTGACGATTCACCCATCAGTCCATTCACATAACAAGGCGGTCTATTTAACTGCCTCGCCCTACCATGGTGGGATCCCCTGTCAGCACACCCGCCTGCACACAAAAACATCTTCTGCGCTGCACATCCTGCATGTTCTACTACACGCCGGGGAAAAATAATCGGAATCCTGCAAATTCTACGTAAAAGCTAAGTGATGTCAAGCTCTGTATTCTTAAGTTTTATGGTCTGCTAGACAAAAGAAAAGGACGATATATTCAAATAACATTCGGTTATTCGAAACGTGCTTCCCTGCATGCATGACTGCACACTGTCAGCGAAAACGAATGGGTTCTTGAATTTGTTGCTAAAGCTAAGTGACTGCAAGTGTCGTTTAAGCTTATGGTCCGCTATGGAAACTGGCGATATTCAAATAACATTTCCCGGACAATGAAGGGCGATATATTCACGTTGCGTAAGCTGGCTATTTAAAGTGTGCGTCCTGTCGTGTAACCCGGACCTTATTGCTTGTATTCGAAACCTTCCAACTGTGATTGCTAGCTAACATTAACACCTTTGCGCATAAGTCCCGTCTGCGGGACCTTTTTTGCTCAACTGAGACATTCGTTGCTACTGCAGCCGAACTATTATTGGAAATCACAAACTCTGTGTTTTAAATTTATTGGTAGACGGTTCGTGACGATTTCTGCCAAATACGTAGTTTCTAAGTGCCACTATTTCCCTGTGGCAAGTCCATTTATCAAGCAACCCCCCCACCAAGTCTATACCTACCTATGCATGACATAGTGGACAATAGCGTCTTTGTTTGAGTTCATAAATATTTTTATTCATCATATAAAATTAGAATAACGTCATAGCAACGAGATAAACCCAACAATATCGTATGCCAGAAAAGCCGTGAAAAGCCCTGCTCACTCAAATGCAAAATAAACTGTGAAAGTACTATCTCATTCTACCATGTATTCTACTAGCAATATATGCTACTAAATATGAAATAAATATACAATCCTACTATTGGTTTTACACATCGAGATGTTCCTTTCAAAATTCAGTTGTCATTTATTGTCTGGTACAATCGGTTTGAGAAATATACAACACTTTATACCGCTATTACACTATCTGAAACGTTTCCGTGTAATACCCCCCATGCCCTGTAAGGCTGTCTCATGCATTACAGTTCATTCTGGTTTAATTGTCGGCTTTTTTATCCAATAGAGTACATTATAACCTTCGCAACGGTATATGCCAAGTCTTTTTGGGTGCTTTGAGCAATTTACTACAGCCCAGCGTAACGGCAGTTTTCGTTTTAACTGTCTAGTATTACGCAAGCGCTATACAATACGCATTATGCAGGGGAATTCCCCTTTTGCGATATGTAAGTATTTTTGCGTCTAAAATACCGTTGGTCTCGCTGGCTACATACCTACGTTCGTGTTTCCACTCGAGCACTGTCTTTCCAATATGTTTGATAGCCCTATTGTTATTTTCGCATTTTGAGTGCATTTCATACTGTAGTGCAATCGTTAGCTAAATGTATTTTTGAAGTAGGCTACCGATGTTCATTGAAGATAGAACATTTGGCAGCATTTTACAGATGGTGGAAAACTATTTTATGTTCATGTTATCATACATAATATAGGCTATGGCGTATACTAGTCTCTTAGGGCATGACAAATGCTCATTCCAATTTACTGTGCGCTGATATGTGGTAGATTAAGGTAAAAATTTCCTTGGAGTCATTATGAATAGGAAAACCTAAAAGATTAAAAGAATACAGAAAAATGCAATCCCAGGACAAAAGTATACATACTGTAGAGTACAGGGACAAGTGATGTTTTATTGAGGTACAAGAGTGAATGATTAGGCAACATATTTAGGTGTATGTAACACTGATATCAATGTTTTTTATCTTAAGCCACCAGAAGGAGCAAATGTGTATGCGTTATAATGTACAAAACTAATTTTATTTTATGACATGTTTTGCATAGGGGTTTTGGACCCATAGATATCTACCCCCCTAATACTGCTGAAAATATATAATTCTCACTTGGAAATTATGCAAAAGTGAGTTTTATGTGCCCAAACTGTTGATTTGTAGTTAAATATATCAGAATTCTTTTTTTATTTGCAGCAGTGCACAATTTAGCCATTTGGATAGATTTGGAGACACTAATGGACAACAGGATACACTGCTATATTTTGCGTCATAGACCTTTAGTAGTTCTGCATATCATCCTCAGATTTAGCAAAACTTGTGGACATGGAGTTTATGATCCGGGAAATGTATATATATTACCGATTTCACTTATGTAGCTCTCAGCAAAATAAAAATTTTTTTTTTCCCAAAGTTTCTTTGCATTTGTGGCACTTTATTTTGACATAAATTATGAAAATAAACAAATCTAAGTTTGTATTGTAAATGGTACACCTGTCTTCTTTCATTTAAGCCATTTACCAAGTTTATGTGATGCTCACACCTGGAGTTATAAAGCCTTAAACAGAGCACCCCTAAATAGGTGAAATTTGCCATCTGCGCCAAGGGGTTAACAGACTATATTATTGGCTTCAGAGGTATAAAACGCACGGTAACCTTTATATGATCATTGGGCTAACCTAAACGGTAAGCATACACCCTGCCCTGGAATATTGGTTGGTCATGTTCGCATACTCGCTGCCTCGTTCTGGAAGTGGGAGACCAAAGAGATCTGATACTTCGTGGACGCGGTCCGACTAGGCTATTCATTGAGCTGGCTTCTGATACGAGAGGTTCGTGGCCGTTCACGGATGCTGATACGTGAGTGGGGAGAAAATGAATATATAAACAAATGTGACAATGATTAGTCTACATATTTCAAGTTCTAACGCACTGCTGCTCCAACTATTATCGTAACTAGTTCTGCGTGTGTAATCGGTAATGATGTGAAGACGTACCGTTGACCGGGTATGTAATTGTACATTCTATATCTTGCACGTTATTGCGTTGGCCGATCTGTATCCTGCATGGTATTTTCATTTATCGGGACATAATTGCGCTCGTAGGCCTACTGCATCTGCGTAGCCTACTCGGATAGCTAGCTAATAGTTTTCAGGTTGAATTTAAGCATTGTAGCCTATTCATCATTATTACGGCTAAATTGTATCATTGCCAGGGATTTGTAGGCTATATTAGCTTAGCATACTACTGATTGCAGACAACCCTAATTCACATTGCAACATTACGCGTGTAGCTTTTTGTGGATACTACTAGGGGAGAGCGGGACGAAAGAAACACGGGACGAAAGAATAACATTGATTTTCGCGAAAACTACAGAAACCCGAATACCGTAGATCAGTCAGTATGTGACACGTGTAATCATTTCACTCTGCAAAGAACCAGTGATGTGCGTCCCGTTTTGGCGGAGTGCTAGACCAAAGTTATTTTTGACCGCTGAAAGTAAAATATCGAAACCGGAAGTGTTTTCGGTTGTATAAGTGTGTTTATGTTTTGAATTTTCCAAACATGCATAATTTTCTTAACACAACTGTTGACTAAAGGACAGCATAGGTTCGAATGGCATGCTTGCGAGATTTGGCTGCTAGCCAAGTTGAAACGACACGAGCGGGACGAAAGACACACTGTTAAAGAGATACTGCAGAGGCTTTTCTAAGGCCTTTTTTACCGCTTCAATTTGAACTGGAACTCGTGAGTGGGTGTGGTCATATGACGATGGTGCCACGTAGTCATATTATGAATATTCATACGGTCAAAGAGTGAAAGGGTGTGTCGATATAAGTCGTAATATTAATGTTAGCAGTAATACAAAGCAATTCACATTTGAACTTGAACGAACTAGTTAGCAGTAAGGGTCTCAAAGAGAAAAAAAAAAAAAAACCCGTTGGTCTCCGCTTTTATACCACGTGCCCAGCCGAGACCACCCCTAGGATCACCTCAACTCAACCCATTTTTATGTTAAGGATCTCGTGACCTCACGAATCCCCGGAAACTAGCGTATTGGTAAGCCTACACAAAAACTCAGATAAAACTATTTTGACTAAACATGAGATTTTCGGACATAAACAGTTGTGTATGATCATAATCTAACCCAAAACATCGGTTTTCAACGGGAAAAGTCAGTTTTTGACTACAGTATCACTTTAAAAGGCGGTGGTGAAAATCAATGCACAACCTTGGAATGCGTATTGACCCCATCAGAACCAAGTATTCAACAATGCCGTGGTATAATAAGCATCAATAAATGATGTCTTGTAGCTATTAATAAAGGTGAGTTGCTATTAAATCATCAATTTCAGACCGTTTAACGTTGCGATGCAAAATTCTATTAATTATGCAACATTATGCTTTTGACGCATGGTTGATTTTCATGGATTTTAAACTTATAGCAAAGTGGGTAGGCGGAGCAAGAGGTCCAATTTCGGGGCTGGAATATCCGCACTTGGATTAAAGCCTTCTACACCTGTCAACGTCCCAGAGCTGGGAAAAGCTCTGAAGAAGCATTCAACTCGTCGTTGTCCATTATTATTAATTGGTCTAATTCAGGGCTTTCAGCCGGATTTCTTTCCTTCCAAAATAAAGTCTCAAGTTTCCCTAATTTTCAATCAGCTGTAAACGAACCCGAAATAGTGAACAAACTGCTTGCCAGAGAGGTCGAAAAGGGTTATATGATTGGCCCGTTCGATAGCTCGCCATTTCCAATATTCCGCATCAATCTTATAGGAGCAGCCACACGTAAATATTCAGAAAAAAGCGCCTAATCGACTTATCCGCCCCTCATAATAACTACATCCAAGCTATTAACAGTATCATCCCCCGCAACCATTTTCCTTGTTTTATGCAACCGCTCGACCACCGCGATTCAATTTATCAAACATGCCGGTAAAGGAGCTTGGTTCGGTAAAGCCGACATAACGGTTGCATTTAAAAAATCATGCCTCTCCATCCATCCCAATGGCATTTGTCGGCGTCATGTGGGTAATAAAAAATGTAGGCCTACTTTTTCGGTCAGGCTTACTTTTGGTTGTCGTAGGCTAGCACTCCCCCTATTTTCGATACATTATCGGAAGACTTGCTGGATTCTCCTTAACTGCAATTGCACCGTCTTACACCTGCTAGACGACTTCCTAGTGGTAGATTTTCCATACTCCCAGGTGGATCGTCGCGTTACACCGTTTAAAATAAATAAATAAATAAACACGTTTAATGAAATGGGCATTCCTCTATCCGAGGAAACTTTTAAATGGCCTAGTGTTATCGAGTTTCTGGGCATTATTTTAGATAATCGTGCAGGCTCTCAGCGTCGGATAAATTGGCCCGCATTCGGGAAGCTATCAAATATACCGAGAACACAGAATCTCTTGGCCAAGGAAACTAATTTTGGCCTATTGCGACAACCAAGCCACCGTCAACATCATTAACAAAGGACGCTCGTCTGTCCCTTTCATCAATAGGCTAGTAGACGCCTGGACTGGATTGCGTTATGCATAATTGGATTTGGACTTGCGTTATGAAAAATTTACGCTTCGTGCTGTTCATTCACCTGGGCTCGACAATAAAATTGTTGATGCCTCGTCCCGATTTAAATTCCAGGAATTCCAAAACCGTGCGCCGATGCAGCCCCTGCTGCAAACCTGTCTGCCTAGCATTCAATCTAATTCCTTTAAATGGTTAACTTAGCTTCAGAAATTGCCTTTAGGTGGTTGGTACATATACATATACTACAAATACAACTTCAGTAGTTAGAATGGCCCTAGGCATACGGGCGCCATGAAGCCAATGTTATGCACAGCATCCTCCTCGACCTCTAGGGAGAAGACCAACAGGCGTTGGTATGGTATTAATTGGCATGGACCTGAAAGGATGAAGAGCTTCTCCCCCATAGGCATGTCAGGCTTCATCCGTAGCCAAAAGGTCACACATAGTTCTTCATCACTACACATAGAACTCCCCTGATTAGTTTTGCTCCCATGGAAGTCCAACAGGCGTGTACACATAGCCACTGATCCACGTAATGTTAGAGGACCGAGAGCTGGAAGGTCACACATAGTTTTTTTATCACTACACATAGAACTCTCCTGATTGGTTTTGCTCCCATGGAAGTCCAACATGCGTTGGTACACATAGCCACTGATCCATGTAACGTTAAAGGGCCTTGTGCTGAAGGACAGGATGGCTTCATTGGTAGCCGGAAGGTCACACATTGTCTTTATCACTACACATAGAACTTCCTGGGGTGGTTTACACTACATCTGGCACAGGGGAGTCCAACAAGCGTTGGCACACATAACCACTGATCCATGTAACGTTAGAGGGCCTCGTGCTGAAGGACAGTATGGCTTCATCGGTAGCCAGAAGGTCACACATTGTTCTTTATCACTACACATAGAACTTCCTGGGGTTATTTTGCACTGCATCTGGCACAGGGGAGTCCAACGGGCGTTGGTGCACATAGCCACTGATCCATGTAACGTTAGAAGGACCTTGTGCTGAAGGACAGTATGGCTTCATCGGTAGCCAGAAGGTCACACATTGTTCTTCATCACTACACATGGATTTCCTGGGGTTGGTCTGCACTCCATCTGGCGCACAGGGGAGTCCAACGGGCGTTGGTGCACATGGCCACTGATCCATGTAACGTTAGAAGAACCTCGTGCTGAAGGACAGTATGGCTTCATCGGTAACCAGAAGGTCACACATTGTTCTTCATCACTACACATGGATTTCCTGGGGTTGGTTTGCACTCCGTCTGACGCACGGGGGAGTCCAACAGGCGTTGGTGCACATGACATTGATCGTGTGGTATTGGGGGGGCCTTGAGCTGATGGACAGATTGGCTTCCTCCGAGGCGAGGGGTCGTTGCACGGTCATCACGTATGCACAATGCTGGCAGCACTTGGCGTATGGTTGTTTTTTGGGGTTGTGCAGCTGCCCTCGCCGCCATACCCATGCTTGCTCGCGTGGATGGGCGGGAGGGCATGGTGAACAGAACCATACCGCCAAACCTAAAATGTATTGTTTCATAATGTCAATAAAGTTATTTGAACAACAGTGGCCTGACTGAAATCGAGCATAGCGTCAGTTCAGGCAGGTCACGAGAGTGAAACCTGGCCATAGATAATCAGCTGACAGCTCAGCTGAGTAGTGACGATTCACCCATCAGTCCATTCACATAACAAGGCGGTCTATTTAACCGCCTCACCCTACCATGGTGGATCCCCTGTCAGCACACCCGCTGCACACAAAACCCCCCCCTCCACCCCAGCTCCATCCTCTTCAGTTCCCCATTGCGCACATACACCTAGCCTATATCGCTCCTGCATGAATCACTAACATTTTTCGAGTGCCTACTGATTTCTTTTCCTCTCCCCTTCCCGCTTCGGCAACCGCCGGAGCGGTAGCTATAGATCAACAAACATCGTTCTCCAGAAGCAGACGGTCAGCTCCAGCTCCATGCATGTACCCAGCTATGATGCACCTGCCAGGCTTCAATCAGTCTTCCTCACCGGCTCCTTATACATTGACATTTTCATATGTTCGGTCTGCAAATTTCTATTCCGTAATCAGCATTTTAGTAACCGGTGCCAGTCAGCGGCGGATGGACTTCCCCCTCAGAGTCAGGTTCTGCCCAAGGTTTCTTCCTGCTAACAGCAGGGAGTTTTTCTTTGCCACTGTCGCCCTAGGCATGCTCTACGGGGGTTCAGGCCCGGTTCCTTGTAAATTGTTGTGATAATGACACTAAAAGTGCCATATACAGTTGAGGACAAAATTATTGGCCCCCCCTGTAAAGATGAGCAAAAAGGGTTATAAAAAATTCACCGTTTGGTGAATTAGCTTAATCTCACACTGAAAAAACAATAAGAATCCAACCTTTAATTGACGTTAATTTATTATGAGAAAAATAAATCCCTCATCAAGAAATAATTATTTTTAACAAAACCACATTGGCCACAATTATTGGGCCCCCTGCATTTATATATATAGAATAAAGTAATAATTTTTAATATTTGGTCACATATCCTTTGCATGCCATGACTTCCTGATGTCTGTGACCCAACAACATCAAAAGACTCTTGATATCTTATTTTCTGGTACTCTTACAAGCGATACTATAACATCTCTGCATTTGAATGGATCTCTATGGGAATTGGGGGGTGGGACTAGATTTAGCTGTAAATTATGCTGGAACAGTATGGAATACATGGTTGGTAAAATGGCTGTAAGTCAACAAGGGTCTGAGGTATCAAACAAGCCTTAAACAATCACTCTGCTGCCAGATATGCAGTAGATATGGATGGATCACTTTAAGGGTTGTTTCTCCTGACAAATTTTCCTATTGAACTCTATGGAAAAATAAGTCAGGAGAAGAAACCCTTCAAGTTATTCATCCATATCTACTGCATATCTGGCAACAGAGTGATGGTTTAAAGCTTGTTTGATACGTCAGACCCTTGATGACTTACAGCCATTTAGCCAACCATGTGTTCCATACTGTTCCAGCATAATTTACAGCTAAATCTAGTCCCACCCCCCAATTCCCATAGAGATCCATTCAAATGCAGAGATGTTATAGTATTGCTTGTAAGAGTACCAGAAAATAAGATATCAAGAGTCTTTTGATGTTGTTGGGTCACAGACATCAGGAAGTCATGGCATGCAAAGGATATGTGACCAAATATTAAAAATTATTACTTTATTCTATATATAAATGCAGGGGGGCCAATAATTGTGGCCAATGTGGTTTTGTTAAAAATAATTATTTCTTGATGAGGGATTTTTTTTTCTCATAATAAATTAACGTCAATTAAAGGTTGGATTCTTCTTGTTTTTTCAGTGTGAGATTAAGCTAATTCACCAAACGGTGAATTTTTTATAACCCTTTTTGCTCATCTTTACAGGGGGGGCCAATAATTTTGTCCTCAACTGTATATATACAGTATATAACTGACTGAATGGAATCTGTCAAAACCATTCTCAGTGCTGCGGTTCTGTTCTAGCATAACCCTATTGGGGGGTTGTGCAGCTGCCCTCGCCGCCATTGACCCATGCTTGCTCGCATGGATGGGCGGGAGGGCTTGGTGAACAGAACCATACCGCCAAACCTAAAATGTATTGTTTCATAATGTCAATAAAGTTATTTTGAACAACAGTGGCCTGACTGAACTGCCTGGGCTGTAGTAAATTGTTAAACGCACCGAAAAAGACATGACATATACCGTTGCTAAGGTTATAATGTACTCTATTGGATAAAAAAGCCGACAATTAAACCAGAATCAACTGTAATGAATGAGACAGGCTTACTGGGCATGGGGGTATTACACGTCGACGTTTCAGATAGTGTAATAGCGGTATAAATTGTTGTATATTTCTCAAACCGATTGTACCAGACAATAAATGACCACTGCATTTTGAAAGGAACATCTCGATGTGTAAAACCGATGGTAGGATTGTATAATTCATTTCATATTTAGTAGCATATATTGCTAGTAGAATACATGGTAGAATGACTCAGTAAGTTCACAGTTTATTTTGCATTTGAGTGAGCAGGGCTTTTCACGGCTTTTTGTGGCATACGATTTTATATATATTTTTGCGTTTATCTCGTTACTATGACGTTATTCTAATTTTATATGATGAATAAATATATTTATGAACTCAAACATAGATGCTATTGTCCACTATGTCACGCATGTGTAGGTATAGACTAGGTGGGGGGTTGCTTGTTAAATTGACTTACTACGGGGAAATAGTGACACTTAGAAACTCCGTATTCAGCAGAAATCGTTACGAATCGTCTAACAATAAAGTTAAAATACAGAGTTTGTGATTTCCACTAATAGTTTGACTGCAGCAACGAATGTCTCAGTTGAGCAAAAAGGTCCCGCCGGCGTCACCTTCTACGCAAAGGAGTTAATTAGCCCCCATTGTTACGTAATCATTCAGAACATTCAGTTATGGATATTCCAAACACACACGTGTTGCCTCAATGACAGCTGTGATCTTATCGATTCCATTTCTTTTAATACCTGCTTTCCATTCGGACTAAAATGCGCCCGCAAATACCTTTCCCAACTTCCTTTCGGGCTTAGTAAATCTGAAGTGCTAAAGTACTATATTTGCATGACCAACTCCCACTATTTTGCAAAATAACGTAGGGATGCCCAATTTTGCATATTCGTTCAGGCTAACCCGCAAATATGAGAAATCAATGTATCTTTACATTTTAGCACACGCTATCCTCTTTACACCTCATTAGTTGATCACCTCGGACGATTTTTTTTGCGGGGTGATAACAGTTTTACACGTGTTTTTGTACATGCAAACCTTTAGTAAACCTGAGTATATTTAAATAGGTGACACGCACCTGTAGCGATGGGGGTTTCTTCACCCCGCCTGTGGACGGGGCACTCTTGCGGGCAGCTTTAGTAGCCAGCTGCTTCCTTGGTGCCTTCCCACCAGTGGACTTGCGGGCAGTCTGCTTTGTACGTGCCATGGTCTTCTACACTGGGGATACCACATGGAAATAAAAGCACTTTTTTGACAGGATAGTGGACTGAAGTGGTGGTTTCAGAAGTAAATTCCCTATTCATTTAGAGTGTAGACATTAACTAAAACTTACCTTTAACCCCTTCGCGCATTTGGTCAATTCTCATCTATTTAGGGGGGGCTCTGTTTAACTCTATGGGCTTTGGCCCCCTAGTGGTGGGACGTATCAGTCCCAATTTTTTATAGTGCTCATATTTCTCGGAAATTCTAAATTAAAACGTTAATAAAACACGGAACTTTCGAGGCAAAATTGTTAAAAACAGTCACAGCCTGCGAACACATTTGTTTATATGCTTATCAGCTCTCAGGTTACACTACAGGGCCATAAAGCAGCAGGGTGCTAATATCCCAACCCACTGTTTACAGCCTTCACCTCGCCGCAGTCACAGGCAATAAAATGCATATCACAAAAACTCTTGGTACAGTTTCTACACGCTAAAAAATCAAGATCCGATTTAGGAACAATTGTATGTTACTGAAAAGTTGTATAAATTAACATTATGTATACATGTATAAATGATGTGTTTTTTCTCTTCCGGTTTTGTTTCAAAATATTTTATTTTCTACAAGATCTCTTGATAAACATGTTTAATCAACCAAATTTGATACCTGGTTATGCAGATATAACTGTTTTCTGAAGAATCTTGAACGTTTTTTCGTAATCCATTTATCCATTCTCCAGCAAAATCTCCATTTCCATGGTGCGTACCCATCACATTTGCGTTTGTACTACGTTACTACCGTTGCGTAAAAACATTACTAGACTGCTTCAGGGATGATCTAACCTAAACCACGTAGATTATCTTCTTCGGGGTTTCCTGCCCTTTCCATGCGTAACGACAGCCCATAGGGCAATCGTGCTGTGTGCACTCGGCTGTAGACAGGATCAGATTACGCCTGTGGCCAATTTTTACTGAGCTTATCCTGGAAGGGATAGACTGGATTGCTGTACAAGTATGTTTTAGCCTATCCAGATGATATTTAGCCATGCGTAGCGCTTTTGTTAGCTGTATGTACGTCATAGGCCAGTTTTTCTCTCTACGCGTACGTGGTTTGCTGTATGGTGTAATTGCGCTGGTTATATGTCTTTGCTGCTTCAACGATTACGATTATTTTATACATTTATACACAAACGTGGCAAGCAACGGTGGAAAGAAGAGCACTTATTTCATGGTTGCTCAGGTTTAGGAGGTGCTCCACCGCAGTGTCCCGGAGGTGAAGAAGTCTGTCCTCAGGCATAGCAATAACTCTGTGGCATGGACCCGTGCCTGGACATGTAAGTGTTTTTAAAAATATATAATACAAATTACTATTATTATTGTTATCATCATCATCATCATCATAATCATCAACAGTATGGAGCGCTATTATCTAGAGTATTTTTTGTAAGTTTGCTAGTTAGCTTCTATGTTGTCACAGGCTAGAAAGGAGGGGGTTTGTTTTGTAGCGTTCATTCGCAGTTTTTTTGTGTAGCAACCAACACAAGGGCTAGTTGTTGAATTCACGCATGAAACTACATCCATTCTCAGTACTTTATTTCACGGTTCAGTCAAGACATTACAATCTTATAATAATGTAATTTAGTTTGTGCAAGCTGACAAACTAATTCATAAATCCTAGTTAGCTACGATTGCTAATTATGTTGGAGCTAATATCAGACATACTGTGGATGTAAGATTTTTTAATGTATATACGTGTGTGTATATATATACTGTATATGTGTGTGTGTGTGTGTGTATATATTATATATATATATATATATATATATATATATAATATATGTGTGTGTGTGTGTGTGTGTATATATACATTTTTATTTTTTATTTTTATTTTCACTTAATTGTAATACTTGCCATATGTACTTTTGAGATAATTATTGTTTTCATTTTTTAGTGATCCTACTTAGTAATGTATATGAATCTGTCTTTTTCAGGGAGGACAGTCCTCCCCCACCTGACACCTCTGTCATAGGAGGTGGTAACAGACAGGTTTGCCACATAAACTGATGTATAATTCATTATTTTTGCTGTAAAAAGTCATGTTGAAGGCTTGTTATAGATAAACCTGTTATTCTGTTGGCTTATGGGGCTCTGGTAAATCTAATTTTGAAGTACAGTGCCATTTTAAATGTAAAGCAGATAACATTAGGGTAAGTAATCCTTTTCGGAGAGGTATTTGGGCACTTTTGGGCACGCTTTGTAAGAGAATACCCTCATACACATAAACACAAAACATGTGTAGGTTAATTTTCTTCACATTCTGTATTACAAAAACTGTTTTAAAAGAAAAATAAAGTTTTCTGATGATTGACATGCCTAGACAGAAAGATATGCACATGTTTTATATATGGAGAGGTTTGGAAAGCTTTTTGGGACACCTGGGCCCCGTTTTGGGAAAAATACCAATGCATAAGAAAAGCCTGTAGATATCTTTACCAAATTGCATACACAAGTGGACAACATATTAGTGCACTAGTATAAGCAATTCTGGCTTGCTCCAGTACTTTGAAGTTGAGATATTCAGTGATAAAATATAAAAAAGTTATGTATATTTGTATTTTATGTATTCTTATGTGTATTTTGTATAAACTGTATGTGACCACTTTGATATACATTTATTCTGTTCCAAATTTCTGAATAGTACAAGCCTCTTCTTTCATTCAAACTTTGAATAGTGAATAGTTTTTGAGATATTGGCACTTAATTGACACTAGTAAAAACTAGACGAAAATTGGGCCAAATGGGCCAAAGTAAATAGGGTTACGGCTTTATAACTCCAGGGGCCCTATCTTACACCCGGCGCTAAGCGGCGCTAACCCAAACGCAAGTGTCTTTGCTATCTTACACCACGCTGCAGGGTATTATAACGCCTAGCGCTCACGTTGTTTAAATACTAGGTATCCTTGTGCCCGTTGGAAGTGAACTGGGTGTGTTGGTCGTAAGATGAGGAGTGGCCAGGATTATTTTTTGCGTATTGCTATCTTGAGCCAGCAGAAAGCGCTTGCGCTAAAACCACTACAAACCTGGTCTAAAGTCATGTCGCAGTTGTTTACATGTTATTTTAATGGCGCATATAAGTGCGTCTACATAGGCGTATGCACAACGCGTGTATACCCTCCTGTCTGTTACACACAGGGGCGCGCACAAGCATGACTAGAAATATCAAGATTACAATGTGAAATATTATTGTTGTGTATAGGCTATATCAAAAAAATGCATAATAAAAGGGACCAGGGGTGCGTTTCCCGATAACGATCAATCTTAGGGTTAAGTGCAATTCTACGATGGATCTTTAATTTGTAACACGCGTTTCCCAAAACAGTTCTTAAAGCATGAACGCGCAGTCACCTCTTAAGTGCTACTTAACCAGAGGTGTAAAATCCGGGTTCAGAAAGTAAAAAGTCTTCCCCAGTATTTACTTCCAATCACCTGGATTTGCTAATTTGCACAATTATTCAGCCAGGAGGTAGAACTAATTAGTGAAATCAACTGGCTGAGTTCATGGGTGGAAGAAACACATAGCAGGACTTTTCCTTTCTGATCCCTGGATTTTACATCTCTGTACTTCTGTCTGTGGTGCTGCTGATATGAGAGGGGCGATAGATTGGGAGACGCGAACCCCATTGTGTTGCCCAATACATGGCCGGTTAGGCACGTAAAAGTTTCTTTTGAAATAAAATCTTTTTCCCACTTATTTTACTTGTCTCAATCTTATTTATGTATAGGGTTATTTAAGGAATGGGTTTTATGGGTCATTTCCAAATATATAAAAATAAGTAAATTAAAAATAAATAAACGTAAATATTGTTGCATCGAACATCACTATATAAAAAAAAAACAATCAGTGGTTATGGTAAAATGAAAATGAACACTAACACAAAAAATTTAATAAAGTATGTGATTTATGGGCTTCTAAAACGCACTTAAAGGTTGTATCAGCGATTTTGGGTGACGTCACTTCTGAAGCGAAATCCCAAACAAACATACTTATGAATAATTATGTTATGTTTTAAAAAATAGTGTTCAAGCATCCAGAATTATAACCACGTTAATAACGTTTGTAAGAAACCAAACCGTTTGTAAATCCGTCAAGATTTCAGCGAGATAAGAGTATTAGCGTTTGTGCAGATCATTGTGATTGGTTGGAATACTGTTTATTTTGGTTTTGAGTGGTTGGTAGTACCATTTGTTTTTGTGTATGATCTCGGAGCATAGGCTGCCTACAGAGACGCGGTTTTTTGACGGCCTGCTTATGGGGCGGGCAGCTAGCGGATCGTGAGGAAAAATCAGATGAATGTGATTTATGTTTCCACCCAAAATCGCTGATACAACCTTTAACCGTCTATGACTGGTCTAGAGTACGCGCGTTTCTAAGAGCGTCTTAAGTTAAGATGCTTTTGGGAAACGCACCCAAAGTTCAAGAAGCTTCGTACGAAGGGTTTTATGACGTCTTAGCCTAATGATGCTTTTAGGAAATGCACCCCTGTCCCTCAGCGAAGGGGAATGCTGCATTAAATTGCTTTCAGCCCACTCCATCAACATCCAGGCGATGTGCGATGGTAGGACTACGTGTAAGGTTACGTGTATAGAATATTCGCAATTATCCTTGATCAAGCTACAGTACCAGTCAAAAGTTTGGACACACCTACTCATAGGTTTTTTTCCGTTATTTTTACTGTTTTCCACATTTTGGAATAGTAAAGACATCAAAACTATGAGATAACACAAATTAAATTATGCAAAGACCAAAAAAGTGTTAAACAAATTTTAAAAAGTCATATATTTTAGATTCTTCAAAGTAGCTACCCTTTGCCTTGATAACGGCCATGCGCATTCTTGCCATTTTCTCAAACAACTTCTGTGGTAAACAGGTATTCCACAGGTAAACAGGTGATGCCATCATGACTCTATATGAAAGGATATCAAAAGACTCCTGATATCTTATTTCCAGGTACTCTTAGAAGCGATACTATAACCTTTGCATTTGAATGGATCTCTATGGGAACTAGCAAAAGTGGACTTGGACATGCCCTAAATGCACGCCATGCATTTAGACAAAGCGCTAAGATCGCCAAGATAGAGCCCCAGGTGTGAGCATCACATAAACTTGGTAAATGGCTTAACAAAACTGAAACAAGACAGGTGTCTCATTTACAATATGAACTTAGATTCGTTTATTTTCATAATTTAAGTCAAAATAAAGTGCCACAAATGCAAAGAAAAATTAATGTTCCTATTCATAATGACTCCAAGGAAATTTTTTAAATTAATCTACCACATATCAGCACACAGTAAATTGGAATGAGCATTTACCATGCCCTAAGTGACAAGTATATATGTTAAGGTCAATGTGGGAATGTGTCATTTTGCAGACTAACCAGCTATGAGGTTATTTTGCAAAATGACCGGTCAATCTACAGAATGACCTAAAATGTGGTTATTTTGCAAAATCACCGGTCATTTTGTAGACTAACCAGCAGGCTGACCTAATGTGGTTATAGGCCTAGGCTAATGACCAAAATGGTAGTCCCTCTCTCAACCGAGTTAAATAGAAAGTTAACTTCATGCTAGGTTTGTCATCATCACGTTAACCAGCTAATATTAAAATTCAGTTTGGTTTTAGCCTTTAGGTCAAAATGATGTCACACCACATCTGCTTTCATGGATAGCCTATTAACCAGATGGCCAATAGCTATTCAAAACAGATTAAACTATTCAAATCAGAGATGCCAATAATATGAAGTGAATACGTAGAGCAGCTATCATAACTCTGACTCAGCAATGTAAGTTAGCTAATGGTTTCTTTAGCTAATGAAAAAGAAAATGTTTCTTTTCGGTTCTGGAGCTTTAGGTAAGATTGGATGTGGATCGTTAAACAATTACCTGTGCGTTTGTGCAGCATTTCAGTAGTTTGAAATAATCTATATTTTATGTTATCCTATATGTTTTTGTGAAGAAATTAACAGGGATTTCCCCGTTGTTAAAGAGATACTGCAGAGCCTTTTCTAAGGCCTTTTTTACTGCTTCAATTTGAACTGAAACTCGTGAGTAGGTGTGGTCATATGACGATGATGCCACGTAGTCATATTATGAATATTCATAATATGTCTTGGTGAACTGACTCAGCCCCACTTAACTCAATACGCTCTCTCCTCACTACTAGCTAAACAAACAACAAAATGGCGAGCGACAAGAGTGACAGCAGTACTGCAGGGAATTTTGAGGTGGAGAAGTTTGAAGTGGAGGAAGAGGATTCCTTCGTGTTGGAAGACTCTCCTCACGAAGATGTTGCTTAGGCAATACAGCCGTATTCATTCGAGCCACTGCCAGCAGCAGCCGCCGCCCCGGCTGTATTGGTTGAGCAACGTCTTTGCGAGGAGAGGACCGGGGATGTAACCGAATGGTAGAGCTAACCTTACCTAGCTAAGTTAGCTTGTTTGTCTGCCTAAAGTAACATTACTATTGAATACATTCAAATGCACAGCAAAACCCAGTCACACAGCACCTAACGCACAACACTGGCGCTGCCAAAATTCTTAACCCCTCTGCAAAATGCTCCCTGTTGTAAGCATGTGCTTTAGGGTATCCAGCGATCTAAAGATGTAACAACAATGAATGTGAAGTGTGTCTGACTTTGCAAACAAGAGATGGCTGAGGGGGGAGAAGATAAATAATATAATGCATAAATGTATTACTTGTAAACTATTATGTATTCCAAGTGCTCTCGTAGTTTATTATCGTGGATGTTAAAGCGTAGCCTACATTATGGGTTGCGTATCACTAGTGCCATTCTGAGGTTCGCATTGCGATGTGTTCATCTTAAAACCTAAAACCTAAAATATACGATCGTTTTTTTTAAATAAGTTGCCTCTTGTGATGTTCTGGTCTTTGCTGAGTGGTAGAAACTGTATAAACACTCATTTTGTCAGAAGAAGAGCGCAGATCGAACAAAATTAAAATATAAGCGGCACTGAGAACAAGCGAATGCGCGTTCACGCGAGGGAGGACGAATTCTGGCAGGAGGACACTTTTCGGCACAACACCGTCTCTCGGCAGATTATGAAAGCTAACAGAGCCAGTACGTTGCCTTGCACCGAGGAACGATACATCTCTAACTCCTTGGCATAATGCAGGCAAGTTAGCTAAAGATACCAAACAGTAAGACATAGATGAATAACTCTCTATGTAGCTCGATATAAGTCGTAATATTAACGTTAGCAGTAATACAAAGCAATTCGCATTAGAAGCTAGTTAGCAGTACAAGGGTCTCAGTCTCAAAGAGGAAAAAAAACAAACCCGTTGGTCTCTGCTTTTATACCACGTGCCCAGCCGAGACCACCCCTAGGATCACCTCAACTCCACCCATTTTTATGTTAAGGATCTCGTGACGTCATGAATCCCCGGAAATCAGCGTATTGGTAAGCCTACACAAAAACTCAGATAAAACCATTTTGACTAAACATGAGATTTTCGGACATAAACAGTTGTGTATGATCATAATCTAACCCAAAACATCGGTTTTCAACGGGAAAAGTCGGTTTTTGACCGCAGTATCACTTTAATAATCCGTTAGAATAGGCATATTCGCCGTTGTGCCCAATAGTTCTAGCGTATTCTCCGTTGTTAAGGTCGCTCGCTGTGACTTTTGTGTTGATATGCACTTATTGGTAGCTATGTTAATAAACGCAGAGCCATGGCGAATAGCCTACATCGCTGAGATAACCTGTTTGCTGGGTTAATTTGTTGAAACTCTTGGTCAGTTTCATTAGTTTAAATAATTGCACAATTGTATGAACGGCACTTAATAAAGTGTCAGACCTAGCCTACTGCATGTGTGGCCTAACTAAAAAACATTATATTCTCGACAATGTTGTCAATGTCCTATTGTGTTACAATCCCCCTTGTGGATGAGAACACATAGGCAGTTTAGAGGGAGCGTCACTGCATAGCTAGTATTATTATAGGCTACATATTTCGCCCAACAATATAGGCTACATATTTATGCAAAATTACATTCGAATATATTCAAATCCATACCAATTTTAGAAGGTCAAATTCAAACTCAATGTCATGCCAATGTTGACAGCCCTAGCCCTTAGCTAGGTCTCCCAAAGTCCAGTTGTAAAATCACGGGGGCGCATGGCTCGAGTAGAGACAGCCTATGGCGCGAATGGCGCGTGTCCCATATTCCAAATAAATCAAATAAATTGGCGCGAAAACCTACAGTTGATAGTCATTATTTAATGTGTGGTACTCCATATTCCTATTTCCCAACTCTTTGTATAGCTACCTAACTTTAAAAATCAAAAGATGAACAAGAGGGACTACTTCATTGAAAAGCTGGACAATTCTCTCTCCGGGAAAACTGCCAACACAATGACACTACAGTCACACTACATATAATGACATAATAGCATCACTCAGAAGGCTACAGGAAGGTGAGAGACCAAAATTCAGACATGAATACAGGTGGAGGGAAAGGTACTGTTTGGTTGACTGTAATGGTGTACAGAAAATTACCAGGAGAAGCCTTAATACTGTTCTTGTGGCAAAGGAGGATTTGTTTGACACTATACATGAAACCCACATCAAAACAGGTCATGGGGCCGTAATGTCATGGCTAGAGAGCTACACAAGCCATACTGGGGTATGGCAAACTATTACTAGGGATAGCTGCTACATTATGGGAAGGATGTGCTTTGTCTTGTCTGTTCTGTAGTGATCTTGATGACGTCTCTGTATGCACTTATTGTACGTCGCTTTGGATAAAAGCGTCTGCTAAATGAATGTAATGTAATGTACTGTAATGTCACGATTCAGGTGATTAACTTGTGCCTAAACCTGTGTGAGGACTGTCAGCTAAAGCACAAAAGGGTCAAGAAGAGTATCGTTGTCAAGCCGATCATATCCAATGTGATGAACTCACGTTGTCAAGTGGACCTGATAGACATGCAGAGTCGACCTGATCGAGAGTACTGCTTCATATTTGTTTACCAGGATCATCTCACCAAGTTTATCTGTCTTCGCCCTCTGAGAACCAAAACGGCAGAGGAAGTTGCTTACCATTTGCTACATATCTTCAGTGATAAAGGGGCACCTTTAGTCTTGCAATGTGACAATGGCAGGGAATTTGCCAACAAGATTATAAAGGAGCTTCTTAGCATGTGGCCAGAGTGAAAACTTGTACATGGCAAGCCCCGCCACTCTCAGTCCCAGGGCTCTGTTGAGCAAGCCAACCGCGACATACAAGACATCCTAATGATGCGGCAGAGAGACAACCACACAACAAAATGGGCAGAAGGGCTCTGGTTTGTGCAGTACGCAAAGAATCGACGATTCCATTCAGGTATAGGGAGGAGTCCATATGAGGCCATGTATGGCAAGCCACTGACAGTTGGGCTTGAGACTTGCCATATACCCAAAGAGTCTATCAGTGATATATCTACAGAGGAGGACCTGATGGAGGTGTTTGGTCAATGTGAGAGATCTGATGTGGAAGCAGAAGATGACAGTGTTCCCTGTGTAACATGTGTGTCCTGCCAGCAAACGGCCTCTGGGGCACATAAGTGTACCACCTGTGACCAGGTTTGCCATGCCATCATACCCTGTAGTACTACAGTTCGTAATGAAGAGGGGTTTGTCTTATGCTCTCATTGCCAGAGAGCTCAAAATCGTCAGGAGCAGCAGAGAGGAGCCAAGAGGAAGCAGGTAAATTTGCTTGTTAATTAGCATAATTTTGTTTGAATGTTTTGGCATCAAGTGTACAAAATAGTGTAATAATAATAATAATAATAATAATAATAATAATAATAATATAAACCATTCATACATTACAATTACATTCATTCATTCAGGAGGATCAAGAAAGGAAAATGACAGAGCTATCTGCCAAACGATTCAAACCAGCTGAGCTTGGGCAGTGTGTCAGGGTCCCTGTTCCCGAGCTAGACCGTGGGAAGACCGATCCACAAAATCTGTTGGCAGTCATCCTCAATGTGACAGATGATGGCAGTTATAAGTCTTTTCTGAGATAAGAGTCTTTTCTGAGTGAGATGGATGTCCCCCAAAACAAGAAGGCGTCTTTGCGCCACACTGCAGCAGTGCTTAATGATGGCAATGGACAAGGCTTTCAGAAGTGCAACTGCAAGGGCTCTTCACACTGTGGCACTAAGAAGTGTAATTGTAAAAGGAAGGGGCTGCTTTGCAATAGCAAATGCCATGGGAGTAGTACCTGTTGCAATAAGTAGATCAGGGGGAAGGGTATTGGGCTAGGCTATATCCATCAATCCATTCATTTTCTATACCCACTTGACTTGTTCAGTTCGGGGGGGGTTCTTAAAAATAGTTGGGGTTTTTTCAGACACAGTTTGATACGGCTGTATTTGGTCTACCATTTATTAACTTAAAGATTAGCCCATCCAATATATTTTGTGAATATGGCCATTTAATCCTAATAAAACATCCATTCTTCTGACATTTTCTTGTTATGCTAGGACAGTTTGTTTTGCATATTCACATATTCACATTATCCATTATACCACATTATCATTATACTCACATAGACCTATGTCACTGTATATTTCTTGGGCATACTTTTTGAGTGATGCAAAGTAAATGAATGTTAATATTTTGCCATGTTTGCCTTGCAAAAATTGACATGGAAAGTTGCTATTTTTTTCTGCTCAAATTATTATTATTATAGGCAAGCTACTTAGAAAATTTAGTAAATTTCAAAACCTTCAAAACCCTACTAAAAACAAAGCTCAGCAACATGATAGATACCCCTTGAGAAATATAGTGAGCTACCCTCCAAGCTACATGGCAATAAATAATCCGAATAGGCATAACTTGTTACATTGAAGCTATTTCATGCCAAATGTAATCTCTGTGGTAAATAATTACATACATAAATAAATAAAGTGCCAGTCAAAGAAATTGTTCTAATAATTAGTATTAGTAAACAAGAAGGTAAGGTAATTCGCTGATGTTTTTTGTTATAATAGTGGTATATTCTTTGCCACTTAAAGGACTAATTCTGAATCAGCATTATGGAGCCGCCTCCACATGGTCAGCTCCATACCATAGTACTGATTCAATCAGTCCTTAAAGAAGGGGCAAAACAAAAAAAAACCGTGTTAGATTGACACTTCTATTTAGCTGGGCTGTGTTGGTTGGTGTGCTGTGTGTAGAATCTTTTTATCTAAGTCTTTTCTAAGTTCTGCCTATTTTCCATTAACTAAAACAAATTAGCTAGCTAGATACATAAACACTATGAAATATCACTTTCCTTGGTGTAGCCTATAATTCAAATTGGACACTACCAGTCAAGGTGCAGTCAACGCACTTGGAGGTGTTCTTTCATTTCGCCGGTGAAGTGACTGCGGTCAAGCCAGCCTCCACTTCGAAAAAGACGGTCAAGCCAGCCGCCGCGAATTTATTTGGTTCGCAATATACTAGGCCAAGCCTATTCAATTGGCGGCCCGCGGGCCACATCCGGCCCAGAAGCAACCTCCGAGTGGCCCAGCGAGCTTGAATTAAATAGGTTATTTTAATAGCAATTTTAATATTTCAATTGTAATATTATTTTATAAAAATTATTTGTTAATAGCAATGTTATTATGTAGCCTAAATAGTTACAGCACTGCGAGCGTGGTCTAAAATCCGTAAGCAGGAAGATTTGTTTTCCTCCAATCACGAAGCAAAACCAGCGTGAAAAACATATTCTGCCAATCAGGATATCTCTCACAAATCAACGTTCTCATGTGACGCAATTCCGACCACGCTTACTAGCTTTTCAAAACATCTGGCTATTGACAGTCACAAGTAGGCAAGTGCTCTACTGAAAATATGTCTCTGTCAACCCTGAAATGTAAAATTGACAATGAAAACCGTTGGTTTAACCCTGCCTGGACTAGCAAATTCTTGTTTATTTTATCGCCATCTCCAAACGCCAAAACAATGTGTTTACGCAATGAGTGCGTTGCGGTAGTTAAAGAATTTAATATTCGGAGGCACCACATTGAGAAACACCAAACTTTCCCGAGGGATCACAGGAGAGGGACGCTAAAGTGCAGAGTTTATTACCCTGGTGCAGTCATGCACAGACCAAGAGAGAGCTACAGCAGCTTCCCTTCATGTATCCTGGATCTTGGCAAATAAGAAAAAGCCATTCACAGACTCCGAAACGAATGCATGCTGGCCGTCGTGGATGAGGTGATAAATTACGACAAAATTAAAACTAGTGTGACATCCGCTATAATAAATGTACCCCTATCTGACACTTCAACTATTCGGGTTGAATAGTTTTTGAAAATGTTTTTGAAACACTGTTAGAGGAACTAAAAAAAGCTGATGTCATGTCTATAGCAGTCGATGAGTCCACAGACAAAACTGATATTGCACAATTGTGCATATATGTTCGATTTTTTGACGGCAAATGCTTCCGAGAGGAATTGCTCGGCTTACTGCCGTTAGAAGGAACACAACCGGCGAGATTGTCTTTGGGAAAATGTCGTCATTTTTCAAAGACAATGAAGAAACAATAAACATTATTTTTTACTACATTCATTTGCGTTTGTTTAAAATTTGTCATTACCAAAAGCTAGAAAAGGTTTTAAATAGGCTGCTGAAAATGTCTGGCCCATCTAAATTTTCTGGTTTTAAAATCTGGCCCAATTGAATTTTTAATTGAATAGCCCTGTACTAGGCATTCTACGGTGAGCGTGTAAGAATTGATTTCAAAATAAAAGTAAAGTTCTTCTAAATTCAGATTGATATTAAAAGGAAACCTCCTGTTTTCACGGAACCATTTCTCTTCAGAATGATAGAAGAACACCCCAGAGTGTCACTCAGACAATCTCAGGACATTCTGATGTGGAATTTCAAAATTAAAGCCCTCTAAAATGTCATATAAATGCTGTGTTTCTTCTATATTCAGATTGATATTAAAAGGAAACCTCCTGTTTTCACAAAACCATTTCACTATACAATGATAGAAGAACACCTCAGAGTGTCACTCAGACAATCTCAGGACATTCTGATGTGGAATTTCAAAATTAAAGCCCTCTAAAATGTCATATAAATGCTGTGTTTCTTCTATATTCAGATTGATATTAAAAGGAAACCTCCTGTTTTCACAAAACCATTTCACTATACAATGATAGAAGCACACCTCAGAGTGTCACTCAGGCAATCTCAGGACATTCTGATGTGGAATTCCAAAATTACAGCCCTCTAAAATGTCATATTAGAACTGTGTTTCTTCTAAATTTAGATTGATATTAAAAGGAAGCATCCTGTTTTCACAAAATAATAAAAATGTATTGTTATCAACGATTTATTAATAAGATTCGCTCGTTAGACACAAAAATAATAATAAGAATTTTTTATATTTTTACATCTGTACATCTTTTTTATATGTAATGTACAGTACCAGTCAAAAGTTTGGACACACCTACTCATAGAAGGTTTTTTTCTGTTATTTTTACTGTTTTCCACATTTTGGAATAGTAAAGACATCAAAACTATGAGATAGCACAAATTAAATTATGCAAAGACCAAAAAAGCTAAATCTAGTCCCACCCCCAATTCCCATAGAGATCCATTCAAATGCAGAGGTTATAGTATTGCTTCTAAGAGTACCTGGAAATAAGATATCAGAAGTCTTTTGATATCCTTTTATATAAAGTCATAATGGCGTCACCTGTTTACCTGTGGAATACCTGTTTACCACAGAAGTTGTTTGAGAGAATGGCAAGAATGTGCAAGGCAAAGGGTGGCTACTTTGAAGAATCTAAAATATAAGACTTTTTTAAAAATTTGTTTAACACTTTTTTGGTCTTTGCATAATTTAATTTGTGTTATCTCATAGTTTTGATGTCTTTACTATTCCAAAATGTGGAAAACAGTAAAAATATGTTTTCCTATTTAGTTATTGTCATGCGGTGAGTGCGAATGCGAGGCAAAGGAGAAATGCAGACAACCCACGCAGACTGGGACAGTTGAATAATTTACAGCTAAATAGTGATGTCAAGGATGAAAAGGGTTTAAGCGCACAAGCAGTAATTCCAGCTGTCTTCCCTGGCTTGTTCCAGGTCCTCTGTGTCCATGCCCAGGCACTGTTCATGGAACCATCTTTCACATTTGTCACATTGGATCTATAAAATCACAAGGTGGAAATCTCTTAGATGATTCTCAGGCTACTTTCACAAATTTCGACCTGTCCGTATTTTTCAACAAATGTTACCCACTATGTAACTACAGTATGTGGGTTCATATAATTTGTATGAATAGTCACAATGAAGAAATTTAGTTTACTGTCAATATGTCGGTGTATCTAAATACTCAGCTTCACAGTTTACAATTTCTACAGCTTTCATCTACAAATTATGCTTTCACAACACCAGCAGAGCTATTGCAAATGCTACTACCTCAGAGTCTAAAGGGAATGGAACTAATATGATGATGCAGCTTCCCAGTTTAATCCAAGCCCATTTGGCCACCTCTAAACACCTTAAAGCAGCTTGCCTTGTCCTGAGATTGTCTGAGTGACACTCTGAGGTCTTCTTCTATCATTCTGAAGTGAACTGGTTTTGTGAAAATAGGAGGTTTCCTTTTAATATCAATCTGAATTTAGAAGAAACACAGCATTTATATGACATTTTAGAGGGTTTTAATTTAGAAATTCCACATCAGAATGTCCTGAGATTGCCTGAGTGACACTCTGAGGTGTTCTTATATCAGGCTGAAGAGAAATGGTTCCGTGAAAACAGGAGGTTTCCTTTTAATATCAATCTGAATTTAGAAGAAACACAGCTCTTATATGACATTTTAGAGGGCTTTAATTTTGAAATTCCACATCGGAATGTCCTGAGATTGTCTGAGTCACACTCTGAGGTCTTCTTCTATCATTCTGAAGTGAAATTTCTAAGTGAAAACAGGAGGTTTCCTTTTAATATCAATCTGAATTTAAAAGAAACACAGCTCTTATATAACATTTTAGAGGGCTTCAATTTTGAGATTCCACATCAGAATGTCCTGAGATTTTCTGAGTGATACCCTGAGGTGGTGTGCTATCATTCTGAAGTGAAATGTCTAAGTGAAAACAGGAGGTGTCCTTTAAATATCAATCTGAATTTAGAAGAAACACAGCTCTTATATGACATTTTAGAGGGCTTTAATTTAGAAATTCCACATCAGAATGTCCTGAGATTGCCTGAGTGACACTCTGAGGTGTTCTTATATCAGGCTGAAGAGAAATGGTTCCGTGAAAACAGGAGGTTTCCTTTTAATATCAATCTGAATTTAGAAGAAACACAGCTCTTATATGACATTTTAGAGGGCTTTCATTTTGAAATTCCACATCGGAATGTCCTGAGATTGTCTGAGTCACACTCTGAGGTCTTCTTATATCATTCTGAAGTGAAATTTCTAAGTGAAAACAGGAGGTTTCCTTTTAATATCAATCTGAATTTAAAAGAAACACAGCTCTTATATAACATTTTAGAGGGCTTCAATTTTGAGATTCCACATCAGAATGTCCTGAGATTTTCTGAGTGACACCCTGAGGTGGTGTGCTATCATTCTGAAGTGAAATGTCTAAGTGAAAACAGGAGGTGTCCTTTAAATATCAATCTGAATTTAGAAGAAACACAGCTCTTATATGACATTTTAGAGGGCTTTAAGTTTGAAATTCCACATCAGAATGTGCTGAGATTGCCTGAGTTACACTCTGAGGTGTTCTTCTATCATTGAATAGTGAAATGGTTTTGTGAAAACAGGCGGTTTCCTTTTAATATCAATCTGAATACAGAAGAAACACAGCATTTATATGACATTTTAGAGGGCTTTAATTTTGAAATTCCACATCAGAATGTCCTGAGGTTGCCTGAGTGACACTCTGAGGTGTTCATCTATCATTCTGAAGTGAAATGGTTTTGTGAAAACAGGCGGTTTCCTTTTAATATCAATCTGAATATAGAAGAAACACAGCATTTTTATGACATTTTAGAGGGCTTTAATTTTGAAATTCCACATCAGAATGTCCTGAGGTTACCTGAGTGACACTCTGAGGTGTTCATCTATCATTGTATAGTGAAATGGTTTTGTGAAAACAGGCGGTTTCCTTTTAATATCAATCTGAATATAGAAGAAACACAGCATTTATATGACATTTTAGAGGGCTTTAATTTTGAAATTCCACATCAGAATGTCCTGAGATTGTCTGAGTGACACTCTGGGGTGTTCTTCTATCATTCTGAAGAGAAATGGTTCCGAGAAAACAGGAGGTTTCCTTTTAATATCAATCTGAATTTAGAAGAACTTTACTTTTATTTTGAAATCAATTCTTACACGCTCACCGTAGAATGCCTAGTATATTGCGAACCAAATAAATTTGCGGCGGCTGGCTTGACCGTCTTTTTCGAAGTGGAGGCTGGCTTGACCGCAGTGTGAAGTGCAGTGCTCGTTAAACGTTTAAATTTTTCAGAACTTTGCTCTTACTGTTTGTGTAGGCTCAATGGATCCATTAACGTTAAAATATATAAAATGATTAAAATTGCAATGATATTAAAACGATGTGCAAACATCCTTTTTACTCATGGTTTATCTGCGATTACCCTACTGTCACGGCTGGAGCGCAAATTGACCTGTATTAACAATGAACTGGATCTATCCGTTTTATAATTCCAACCCATCAACAGAGACTTGATTGTCACAAGGGGCCCTATCTTACACCCGGCGCAAAGCAGCGCTAACCCAAACGCAAGTGTCTTTGCTATCTTACACCCGGCGGTAGGTTCATAATAACGCCTAACGCTCACGCCGTTTAACTAGCATGTACTCTTGCGCCGTTTGGGCGTGTTGGTCTTAAGATGAGGAGTGGCCAGGATTTTTTTTGGCGTATTGCTATCTTGAGCCAACAGAAAGCGCTTGCGCTAGAACCACCACTAACCTGGTCTAAAGTCATGTCGCAGTTGTATACATGTTATTTTAACGGCGCATATAAGTGCGTCTACAAAGGCGTGTGCACAATGCGCGTACCCTCCTGTCTGTTACACACAGGGGCGCGCACAAGCATGATTAAACAAATCAAGATTACAATGTGAAATAGTATTATTGTGTAGCCTATATCAAAAAATACATAATAATAAAAGGGTCCATAGCCTACCTTTCCCTCAGCGAAGGGGAATGCCATGCACATTAAATTGCTTTCAGCCCACTCCATCAACATCCAGGCGATGTGCAATGGTACGGGACAATGGCTATCCATTAAAAAGCAGCTGATAACACCTATATCAAGGCTAATGCGCAAATTGTCATTTACACCTAATGCGTGAATTGTCATTCAATGGAAAACTCGCGCACGGCAATAGACGGACATTTAAGTTCTGAAAATGCGCTTCAGATGTCATTACAATACAGCTCTGTTTATCTATGAATACAGCCTGTAAGTAAATAGAATGGTTTGTGACTGAAAAAAGTTCAAAACCTTGTCCAGTGAATATTGCATTTATTGTTTTTCAAATAGCCTAGGCTACAGCGGATTCGCTGTGCATAAGTTTTTTTTCGATAGCCTATGGTTAAAAAACGGAGATGTCACCATGTTAACTAAATTGTAACCTTAGCTATTCTTCGTCCTTCATATTTTTTAAATTACAGTGACCAGGTTTCCATACTCTCACCGTTTAAAACCCAGCTGATTTCACCCGTTATTCCATAACTGAACAAAACGATTTTAAAGAGAACTAAGCGTCTAATTAGAAACTAAAACAAATTTGCAGCACGTTACACAATTAATTCACAATGAATTTTAATGCCATTCTCTGCATGTGCGCTGCATGTTCTCTGTTTCCCCTGCTGTAAGTCGCACGTTTCATGGTCTTCCTGGGAAAGTGGATTGTTTTAAAGGATTACGCTACGAGTAAAACAGGTTGGTCACATTTCCATAAACAGGACATTATTAAACAAGGGGAAATATGCGTGAACATATGGGTTGCGAACCTGACAGCTTTATTGTAGGCTATTTAGTGTCATCATTAAGGCAAAATAACGGTATGTATGTTATTAATCAATATTAGCCTACTATGCAGGTAGCCTAATGAACTTTGGATGAAGCTTGAACTTCGAGAACTCCATGAGAACAGCCTCTTGGAATTGATGTTTGACACTTTCATTGCATAATCAAACGAAATTCGCTGAACAAGCAGGCTAATTTGGCGTTTTCTAAGGTGAGACTGAAGCCATTGATAGCTTATTCTCAGCTGTTGCAGGTCCTTTTAACGAAATTTAACCGCATATATTTTGTAAAATAACAGCCCTGTCTGGAATTACCGGGAACTCATAGGCTAATGGTTAGTCTGAATAATATTGATCATACTCCATTTAGCCGATTCCTTGATCACACTAAACACGCACGAGCATGTCTGTTTCGCCATCAAGCAATCCGCCAAGGTGGAAAAGCAGGCTTTTAAAGGGAATGGGATATGACATTTTGATTGGTTTATTGCATGTCACGCCCAAGACACACCTATAATTAATGAAGCGACTAGGTTCAGCCCAGTTGCACCTTGCGCCGTGCTTAGCGCCAAAAAAACACGCCGTTAAAATAGCAAAAGTGGACTTGGACACGCCCAAAATGGACTTTGCCATGCGCTTAGACTAAGCGCCAAGATCGCCAAGATAGGGCCCTAGGGGCTCTATTTTCAAACCGGCGCAAACCAGCGCAAGGGGACGGTATAGTCAAACGCAAGCTTGTTGACAGCATCAACGTCTTAAAACTGGCGCTATGGCGTTTCTCAGCAATACCGCTAGGATCAACAAATTCTCAACATAACATCCTTTCGCTTGCGCTGCAGTGGGATGGGTGGCGCTGTCTGGGGCGTGTTCTAAAATACTTTCGGCTCAGTGACAATTTGAACCAACGAAAACCCATTGCGTTATGATCAGCTGGAACCACCTCTTAGCGGCAACGCAATAGACTCTGGCAATTTGGCAACTTATTAGTCATGTAGTTCTATGTAGTGTCTATAGGTGATGCCAACATTACACTTCCATTTAATGAACAAATAGCCTATAATTATTATTAATTAATTAATTTTAATTTAAACTACTAGAATGAAACAGGACAGCTTACAAGAAACTTGTGATCATGTAGGCCAATAGCCTATAATATATAAATTACACATTGACACAGTTGAATCATAAGCCTACCATTTGAATCATAATTATGCCTACATCACCTAATGTAGACTAATTAATGCATTCGCCACCTCCTCCCGTGCCTTCCGAACTTCTGGGAGACGAGGTGTTGTGGATTGTGATCCATAAATTACTACAGTCCTAGCCTGTACTTCTGTTGCAAGTATGTCTGATTCCTGTGCGGAAAATCACTCTTGTCGTTGACGGTCCAGTGCGTTTGGGTTGCTCATTATGAAATTGCATGGAGCGATTGCGTTCCAACTGGCTTTTTTTAAAGCATGAGAACAACAATTTGATTGGCTACCATAGAGACACACCTTGGGCATTTAAACCCAGCCTTTTAGCAATACCGCCATCAGATGCGCCAAGATTGCCGTCATGAAATTACCCGACCACCAAGCGCTTACTCTTGTGTTCACCATTGCGTTTGGTTTATTAAAATAGAGCCCAAGATGTCACTTGAATCTGGGAAATGAAACAATATGGGCCCTATCTTGGCGATCTTGGCGCTTAGTCTAAGCGCATGGCGCTAAGTCCATTTAGGGCGTGTCCAAGTCCACTTTTGCTATTTTAACGGCGTGTTTTTTTGGGCGCTAAGCACGGCGCAAGGTTAGCAATTAATTATAGGTGTGTCTTGGGCGTGACATGCAATAAACCAATCAAAATGTCATATCCCATTCCCTTTAAAAGCCTGCTTTTCCACCTTGGCGGATTGCTTATGATGGCGAAACAGACATGCTCGTGCGTGTTTAGTGCGATCAAGGAATCGGCTATATGGATCAGTAGAGTAGTATTATGAGTTCCCGGTAATTCCTGACAGTGCTGTTTACGAAATATATGCTGTTAAATTTTGTTAAAAGCACCTGCAACAGCTGAGAATAAGCGACCAATTGCTTCCTTCTCACCTTAGAAAACGCCAAATTAGCCTGCTTGTTTAACAAATTTCGTTTGATTATGCAATGAACTCATGTTCAAGCTTCATCCGAAGTTCATTAGGCTACCTGCATTCTAATTTTGATTAATAACATAACTAACGTTATTTTGCCTTAATGATGACACTAAATACAACAAATCTGTCAGGTTGGCAACCCATAGGTTCAGCATATTTTCCCTTGTTTTATAATGTCCTGCTTATGGAAATGTGACCAACCTGTTTAACTGGTAGCGTAATACTTTAAAACGATTCACTTTCCCAGGAAGACCGTGAAAAGTGCGATGTACAGCAGGGGAAACAGACCTGCTCCTTTAAAGCGAACATGCAGATAATGGAATTAAAATTAATTGTAAATTAATTGTGTAACGTGCTGCAAATTTCGTTTCTAATTAGACGCTTAGTTCTCTTTAAAAACTTTTGTTCAAGTTATGGAATTACAGGCGAAATCAGCGGGATTTTAATAAGCTGAGGGTATGGAAACCTTGTCACTGTAATTTAAAAAAATATGCAGGACGAAGGATAGCTAAGGTTAGCCTACAATTCATGATGACATTTATCTCCGTTTTTTAAAAACCATTATGCACAGCGAGTCCGCTGTAGCCTAGGCTATTTGAAAAACAATAAAAGCAATATTCACTGGACAAGGTTTTGAACTTTTTCAGCCACAAACCATTCTATTTACTTACAGGCTGTATTCCTAGATAAACAGAGCTGTATTGTAATGACATCTGAAGCGCATTTTCAGAACGCAAATGTCCGTCTATTGCCGTGCGCGAGTTTTCCATTGAATGACAATTCACGCATTAGGTGTAAATGACAATTCGCGCATTAGGCTTGATATAGGTGTTTTTAATGGATAGCCATTGTCCCGTACCATCGCACATCGCCTGGATGTTGATGGAGTGGGCTGAGAGCAATGTAATGTGGCATCGTTTCCCTTCGCTGAGGGAAAGGTATGTGGACCTATGGAACCTTTTATTATTATGCATTTTTGATATAGCCTACACAATAATAATATTTCACATTGTGATCTAGATATTTTAGTCATGCTTGTGCACGCCCCTGTGTGTAACAGACAGGAGGGTATGCGCGTTGTGCACACGCCTATGTAGACGCACTTATATGCGCCGTTAAAATAACACGTAAACAACTGCGACATGCCTTTAGACCAGGTTTGTGGTGGTTCTAGCGCAAGCGCTTTCTGCTGGCTCAAGATAGCAATACGCCAAAAAGAATCCTGGCCACTCCTCATCTTAAGACCAACATGCCCAGTTCACTTGTGATGGCGCAAGAATACATGCTAGTTAAAGGACGTAAGCGTTAGGTGTTATTATGGACCTAGTGCCGGGTGTAAGATAGCAAAGACACTTGCGTTTGGGTTAGCGCCGCTTTGCGCCGGGTGTAAGATAGGGCCCTATATCATTTGTGGACGCTACCACGCTACAATATTTATAACCACGTAGCTGGTTAGTCTACAAAATGACCGGTCATTTTGCTAAATAACCACATTTGCTATATCTGCATTTGTGGCACTTTATGTTGACTTAAATTATGAAAATGAACGAATCTAAGTTCATATTGTAAATGGGACACCTGTCTTGTTTCAGTTTTGTTAACCCATTTACCAAGTTTATGTGATGCTCACACCTGGGGCTCTATCTTGGCGATCTTAGAGCTTTGTCTAAACGCATGGCGTGCATTTAGGGCATTTCCAAGTCCACTTTTGCTAGTTTGACGGCGCTAAGCACGGCGCAACATGCAAATGGGCTGAACCAAGTCTCTTCATTAATTATAGGCATGTCTTGGGCGTGCCATGCAATAAACCAATCAAAATGTCATATCCCATTCCCTTTAAAAGCCTGTTTTTCCACGTTGGCGGATTGCTTATGTAGCGGGTGTTCTGTTATGTAGTTGGCTAGTTCGCTAGTAAGCACAGTGAGGTGCAGTAAAGCGAAGGCCTTGTAGCAGGTTACCGTGACAACACTCTCTGATGACGCAACCCTCAGGGTCAAAATAACGACGTTATCCTTAGCTATCGGCGATGTCGTCTTTAGCTGATTGGTAACGCGTTCGCTTGCGAGTGAGAGGAGCGGGGTTCAAATCTCACCTTGGACTTCTGAGTAAAAGTAAGCTTCTCTCTTTCTATACGGTTACATTGATGCCTGTTGACCCGGATCAGAATCGAATAAAAAAGTGGTTGCTGCGGAGTTTCAAAGGGGGGTGAGTGTAGCGGGTGTAGCTTGGCTAGTTCGCTAGTAAGCACAGTGAGGTGCAGTTAAAAGCGAAGGCCTTGTAGCAGGTTACCGTGACAACACTCTCTGATGACGCAACCCTCAGGGTCAAAATAACGACGTTATCCTTAGCTATCGGCGATGTCGTCTTTAGCTGATTGGTAACGCGTTCGCTTGCGAGTGAGAGGAGCGGGGTTCAAATCTCACCTTGGACTTCTGAGTAAAAGTAAGCTTCTCTCTTTCTATACGGTTACATTGATGCCTGTTGACCCGGATCAGAATCGAATAAAAAAGTGGTTGCTGCGGAGTTTCAAAGGGGGGTGAGTGTAGCGGGTGTAGCTCGGCTAGTTCGCTAGTAAGCACAGTGAGGTGCAGTTAAAAGCGAAGGCCTTGTAGCAGGTTACCGTGACAACACTCTCTGGCGACGCAACCCTCAGGGTCAAAATAACGACGTTATCCTTAGCTATCGGCGATGTCGTCTTTAGCTGATTGGTAACGCGTTCGCTTACGAGTGAGAGGAGCGGGGTTCAAATCTCACCTTGGACTTCTGAGTAAAAAGTAAGCTTCTCTCTTTCTATACGGTTACACTTATATGATGGTGAAACATACATGCTTGTGTGTGTTTAGTGCGATCAAGAAATAGGCTATATGGATCAATAGTATGATCAATATTATTCGGACTAACCATTATGAGTTCCGGGTAATTCCCGACAGTGCTGTTATTTTACAAAATATATGCAGTTCAATTTCGTTAAAAGCACCTGCAACAGCTGAGAATAAGCTATCAATGGCTTCCGTCTCACCATAGAAAACGCCAAATTAGCCTGCTTGTTTAACGAATTTCGTTTGATTATGCAATTAAACGGTTTCCCACATTGACATATACACCATAGCCTATATTATGTACGATAACATGAAAATAAAATAGTATTCCACCACCTGCAAAATGCTGCCAAATCTATCTTCAATGAAAATCGGTAGCCTACATCTGACCTAGTCATCATCTTGCTCAACTGAGACATTCGTTGCTCCTGCAGCCAAACTATTAGTGGAAATCACAAACTCTGTGTTTTAAGTTTATTGGTAGACGATTCGTGACGATTTCTGCCGAATACGGCATTTCTAAGTGTCACTATTTTCTCATAGCAAGTCCATTTAACAAGCACCCCCCCCCCCACCCCCACCCCCACCCCACCCAGTCTATACCTACCCATGCGTGCCATAGTGGTCAGTAGCGTCTATGTTTGAGTTCATAAATATATTTATTCATCATATAAAATTAGAATTCCGTCATAGCAACAAGATAAACCCAACAATAGCCTGATCGTATGCCAGAAAAGCCGTGAAAAGCCCTGCTCACTCAAATGCTAAATAAATATGTGAAAGTATTGTCTCATTCTACCATGTATTCTACTAGCAATATATGCTACTAAATATGAAATAAATATACAATCCTACCATTGCTTTTACACATCAAGATGTTCCTTTCAAACTTCAGTGGTCATTTATTGTCTGGTACAATCGGTTTGAGAAATATACAACACTTTATACCGCTATTAGTGGCGGCTCCTGAGCTGAAAATTGGGGGTAGCGGAAAACTTCCCTTTAAACTGATTATTGGTCTTAATAATTTTTCAATCCGTTTCCTTGATTAACAATAGGCTACATCAGCGTTTAATTCACCAATTACTCAATGCCATCAAATGTAGCCGGTTCTCCTCAATTAGGCAAGTAATAAAATTATTTTAACTTGCGTCGCAAAATTGTGCACATTTTAATCAACATTATAATTGTGGATAGGCCTACATGTGTTCTTCGTTCTCCGCACTCTTAATTCCGAAAATATTAATGGAAATTAAACGATCTTAAAGCTCAGCTTTTGTTAGATTATTTTTTTTATTTAGCACACCCTGCAATAAAAAAATAATCTAACAAAAGCTGAGCTTTAAGGTCGTTTAATTTCCATTAATATTTTCGGAATTAAGAGTGCGGAGAACGAAGAGCACATGTATCCACAATTATAATGTTGATTGAAATGTGCACAATTTTGCGACGCAAGTTCAAATAATTGTATTACTTGCCTAATAGCCTAATTGAGGAGAATACTTTCACATGATGAATTAGAGCCACTAACAGGAGTGATTAACACAAATGCGAGTTAAAACAATTTGGGTAGAAACAAGCATTCACAGAATTCATGATATAGGCTAAATATTAATTTAATTATGTTACACAGTGCAATTGTCGCGATATGTACCTACATGCAAATCCACTTTTGATGTTGTTTTCTCTCCACCCATTAACAGCACAGCAGCCGGATTTCTCTCGACTCCACTAGGCAGTCTGTCATTAATTTTCCCGTATGGAGGGCGAAAGCGAGTAGCAGGCTAGCTACAATGATTGTAGCTTGCTCTGATGCAAGTGCAAATGTTACGCCAAATCTCAGTGCTCAATGCTGCGCAAAAGCTAACGTTAATGCCAGTGGGCTCAGTCCGCAACAAGCACTGTCACTGCGGGCACACAAATGACACAAGCGCACACACACCCTCGCCTCCCGCTTCGGGCAACCTACAATCTGTAATATGTTTAACCATCGTAAATTTGGCATCGCATTTCACATAATAACTATTTCACCTTTCATTTCACATAGCACAAAAAACAAAACGAGAGGGCAGGCTGAGCTAGCTAAGAGCAATACAGGGGCTGAAACCATTGAGGGGGGTTCCAAGTTCATATAGGCTAGTAAAAAAAATTAACTAACAAAAAAAAATACAGTATGAAATCACAACAGGCAGAAAGGTTTGTTATTTTGGAAATAGTTTCCATTCAAATGTATAATGGAATGGTTTCATGTTTTTATTAAACTGCTTTTTCATTCTGAGTTGATATATTGTAGCCTACCTCAAATTTTTTTCAGTTCTTATCCAAAATTATTGTTCAGTGTCAGCTTTTTTTTTTTTTTTATCCGCCGTACTTCCACAGAGAATATAGGTAAGCACAAAGTAAAGGATTCAACGATAGTTTGACTTCAAAAATGATGGTATAAACACTCAAAATAACCCCGATAGACTGTGGTCGTATTGTATTTGCTTTGGGTGCACTGTGGAGTGTTTAAGTGCGTTTGGTAGTGGATGCTACCGGTTACCATAGAGTTGCGCTAGCATTAGCAACGTGTGTATGTCCAAAAGAATGATTACAAAATAAAACGTAGCCACAAACGACAGCTAGCCATAGACTGTAACTGGTGGGTATTCAATTATTTTAATAAGAGGACAGGTTTGGGTGGGTATTATGAACAATAGCCTAAGGTTATTAGGCTAAGTTATTTGGTTGTTTAGGCATATATACGGTCTATGGAACGAGCAAAACCTAACCAGACATTTCTATGCCTGGACAGATTTTTTTCCGGTCCCAAAATTAAGAAAATGTGCGGGGAATAGAGCATAGTCAAGGTGTTAGCGGTATGTTTGTACTGACTCAATACGGGGATGTTTAAAATAAAACCAATAATTTATCGGAAAAGAAAAGAATACGGAGTTTGTAAATGTTTGCAATGTGATTAGGTTACAGGATGCAGATTAAAGTTAATGCCAACTACGATGTAATGTACTATGCTTTAGCTAGCGTGTGCACCCACTAACCTACAATGGCGACTTTATCAGGAAGGTTTCAGAACGAGGTTTCATCGGATGCTGCGAGAAACTGTAACAGACGGCTCTGTCACAGTCGAGTTAGCAGTTAGCCAAAAAGACGGTGGTGGTCTGCTCATTTAACAGACTATGGTGATAACTTGCTTCCTCTCTAGCGGCGCTAGGGACATTTAAAATAAAAGTAGTCTTGTCAAAATAACATCGGTGCGTATCTGTGATTGATTGACCGTTAATATAGTTGATGGCAATAGCGTTACCCTATGTTCGTCCATGTGTGGTCATGCAGCTTGGCTACCGAGCTCAGTATGCTATTGTCGGGTAAGTGAGGATTAGGTAAAATGTGTATTATCTGAATCCAGCGGTTCCAACAGTCAATGCCCTTGTTAAAACGTTCGGCACTCTGAATACTGAACACAAGCGATATTGCGTGCTAGAACCCCTCACTTAACCTACATTCAAAATAAGTTTTACGTTATTTCATTTGATAATTATTATTAAAAATGACAATCATCAATAGTAACCTGGTGGATCAACCAACAAGCCAAAACAAAGTCTAAATCAGGTCTTGAGATTAAATAATTTTATTAAATGAAAAACAGTCAATTAGAATAATGACTCGAAATCATACATTCACTAAGGAATGTAGGCTGACTACTTATAATTTACAAAAGGGAAGACAGTAAACCAGACATTAATTAGAAAATACCAGTAAAGAGAGAGATAAGCCAGAAATTGCAAATATTATTTACCCTCCAGGAACAGGGAGGGTGTCCTAGGGAATGGCAGGAGAAGACTGTGGGAGTTGAGGGCTTAGGCTTTATCACTCACAGCAACATGTGAAGAGGGGAACAATTAATGACAGCACTGCATGTTATGAGCACTGTCAGTCCATGCAGTGTCCATAAGTGTCCAGGAACAGTATTTGAGGGGGCACCTACGCTCTATAAAAAGGGACTTAAAAACATTTGGGCATGGTATTAGGTTAAAAGATGGTGGTAGGGATGTGGGAGTGGGGGGGGGGGGGGGGGGTAGAAATAGAGAGAGACCAACAGTGAAAGAGAGAAACAGAGAGAGAGAGAGAGAGCAAAAGACATTAGGCAACATCCCGTCATTCCCTCTCTTGGAACGATAGGTGTGTAGGGACAACAGGAACTACAATTCCATACAGTCCACAGGAGGCTCCTCCTCCACGTTGGAAGTGATGTAGGACGTTGTACCAGTTGTGATTTCCGCACTGTAACGTGATACTGCACAGCGGAATGCGCGACTGGCAATAAAGTTTATAAAAGGGGCAACACGGCCAGTTCTTATGCCAGTTTTGTTCTTCCCAGTTCGTCCGCTCAACTTGGCAGGGCCTTCACTGTCTCGTCTCACGGCCGGCGGCCTACACGCCCGGGGAAGAGCCCTCGCTCCACAAGGAAGCACAGTCGTCCATGACACCGATCCAACTGAGTGAGGCGGGCTCATCTACCCCCGGCTATTGACCACGGAGGACCGGAGATGAGACGCAAGGAGGCAACGCGAGCACCCGGTGGTCAAGAAGAACCACCAAGCGGACCACGCAACCCCCCTGATCCTGCAACAGAGCACCGCCAGTGAGTCCCCAAAGAGGCAAGCGGGTCTGCAGTAGGATGACGCAGCATAGTTCGGGAGAAATAATGCGACCGGTTCCATTATCCGCCCCTACGAACTGCAACCCTGACGACAAAAGAAACCTGTTCCAGGGACCCAAGATGAGGCGGCTGGTTCCCCTATCTATCACAACCCTACGAACTGCAACCACAGGATTGGGCGTCCGGTTTTCCCCTTTCGTTGTGAGTGTGCAATCCAACGCAGGAAAACATCAAAAAGACTTTGATTCAAGTAAGGCTGTAACATGGGCAATAGTATATTAGTTAGCAACCGCAACATGTTGTGACTGGATGTATGTAACTGTACTATGGAATGGTTAATGTGTGTTATGGAGAAGTTTTTGTGTTGTTTTACTTTGGATGGCTGTAAGCCATCCACCGCGCTGCGTTAGGTTTAATGCATCACGCACAGAACGTATCTTGCATTTGTTCTGTCTTTAAACACTAACCAGTCGTAATATTAACACTGCACGTTGATCGCAATGCACACGCATTGATAAGCTTACGGCTATCCCCTATGTGTATGGTATGGTTCATGCGCCACCATTAGCTAGCTCCAGCAAAAGCTAGTTTCAAACCTCCCTCCATTTTAGTTTCTTTGTTCTCTCTGAACACGTGTCCGAGGGAACCCCCCCGCACGCAGGAGAACATGGAAACCCCACATGCGCCCAACGCGACACACACACACACACACACACACACACACACACACACACACACACACATAGTTTGTTGTACATTATAGTAGTGAATCGTGCCTCGCTCTGTTTGGTACTTTGTGTTCAATAAGCTATTACATTTATCCAAGATTGCCTGTATTAATGTTGCTCTTGTGGTAAACTGAATCAGCCAATGCTAATCGCAGGGATTCCCCAAAATGCCTTCACCTTTTAGCTGGATCATTTATATTAATTCGGTATCAACTGAGTACATGATATTGTGATTTTGCTAAGACTATTATTAATGTGTAATTTTATTGGTAATTAATTTAATTATTAATTCAAGTTACCCATTTTTAGTGAGTATATTCTCTTTTGAGAATAATATATAAATTTTATGAGACTGATTTATTATACAAAAACAATGCCACCAGCTGTATAAGGATGGTAGTGGCGTATTGCAGTACATAAGTGACGCCCCGTGTATAAATATAGAGGTATGTCCCCTACAGGTGCATGCAGCTGCTAAGGGCCTATCGTTCCATCATCATAAACCCCCCCCCCCCCCCCCCATTTGTACATTGTATATATCATCTGAACAAAAACGTCTCTGACGTAAAAAAAAAAAAGCCAAGTTACTCACGCATAGCCTACAGAGCGCTGTCTATAAGTCCTTAATTCCAACTTGCAAAAACTAGGCCTGCCTTTAAAAGTATTGATATCAAAATGTGGCCAAGTTACAACTAACAATATTGCCTATCGTAGCTCACACTAAATAAACTAGCTCTATTCCAAAGCAATGCTATCCAAACTTTCCTAAATTATTTAATGCAACTTGGCCCTGTGTTTCTTCATCTTAGCATATGAAGAGATTGTGCCTCCTGGAACAACATATGATTTCAATTAATGTTTTTAACAGTTCATGAATAATTAAACTCCAGAAAGGATATGGTTATACTTTGTTGGCAAGTTTACTTTAGAAAATGTACAGGTTTTAAAATGTTAACTGCTGCTACAGATTTCTTTACAATTCACAAGCAGACATTTATATCAAGAAACATCATGTACAATAGAGAAAGGGGGGATGAATAAATATGCAGATAAAATGCATACAATGCAGATAAAAATAAGTAATATTTTTAAAATAGCGTACATATAGCATTTTTACAAACGTATCCAGACATGTTTGTGGGTCAGATGATGGAAAATAAATAATGGTACTAATCTTCTTAACATAATAATAGTTATACTTGCACACAGAATTTTGTGAACCACAAGGATATCTATGCTCTGTAGGGTTTTGATAGAAATCCAAATATTCCAAATAAATAAATCAATAAATACATAATAATAATAATTATCATACATTTTATTCATTCTGTGCTTTTCATAGACCCAAAGCAGTGGATGCAGACAATTGTTCAAACATGCCTTATAGTGTCATAATTTTTCTGTTTAATTTCTAAGTGCAACACATCTGTATCAGAGTATTTCCACTATAAATTATTCTCATTTTGCAGTTTGATGTGGAACATACAGTTTCATTGACCACATTCTCTTGAGATGGTAAGATGAAGAAACACAGGGCCAAGTTGCATTAAATAATTTAGGAAAGTTTGGATAGCATTGCTTTGGAATAGAGCTAGTTTATTTAGTGTGAGCTACGATAGGCAATATTGTTAGTTGTAACTTGGCCACATTTTGATATCTATACTTTCAAAGGCAGGCCTAGTTTTTGCAAGTTGGAATTAAGGACTTATAGACAGCGCTCTGTAGGCTATGCGTGAGTAACTTGGCTTTTTTTTTTACGTCGGAGACGTTTTTGTTCAGATATCACTTATTTTTGGTAGCTAACTAATGATGAACAATGCATGAAGATAATGACATCGAGAGAGACATGCATACAGAATAGTACATGCATTCCAAATAAATGCATGCAGACATTCGCGTAACCATAATGCCCTCTACTGACGAGAATGATAACATTTCTCCTATTAGCGATAATTACATTAAAAAAGAGTTTGTAGATGATCTGTATTTAATGTCTAATGAAAAACAATGAACAGCACCACCTGAACTATGGATCATGAAGAAGCATGTCAACTAATTAACCAAGTCTATATGGAGACATGCATGCACAATAGGCTAGACGCAAACACATTGTATCTGAAAGAAATACATACAGCCTAAAATATGGAAATACAGTTGTAAAATAGGCGTATTAGTATTCTATAGAAATAACATTAGGCTATTCAACACTGGCTTGTCGGATGAGTAACTCCAAGCTTCCATGTCTGGGCTACGAGCTGCCGAAACTCATAAGCACAGCATAATACCTTTGCGTTTTTTTTTTTTTTTCCGGTAGTGTAGTCTAACGTTGTCTGCGGGAAATCTTTTGGTACCGGACCATGTAGCTAGGTTTAGTTTAGTTTTCTGTAGTGCAATGGATGTAAGGCATGTTGATTCGCTTCATAGTAGCCTAGCTTGTACCTGCTTCCTGACTAGCAGCTGACTGACGTTTCTCTGGCAAAACTAACATTGGCTAACAAGCTTAATTGGACATATTTCCCAGGAATCTTAGCCAGCAAGAAAACAATAGATACTACTAAGAAAGTAGCCTACCAGAGATTATTCTTCTGATTATAATTATAATTAAAAGTGTTTGCAGTAAGATACATTGTCTGCAGAGTACCGTAGACTAGAGCAATGTTCGGAGGCTATAGTAATTCTTTTAAAGTGACTAATCATGAATCATATATGTTTAGGGAATTGGAGGTTTATAAATGTGATGTCTTAAGAGATTGCAGCTTATAGTAGGCTATTGTCAATTCTTAATGTATTATCGTAAATTCTTAATTTTCCTAGTAGTTAATTTTATGGTGACATTGTGTTCTGTGTGAAAAGGATAAACTGAACAGAGCTGAAGAAGAAGTGAAGAAATGAATGAAGACATAATAAAGAAATGTTGGCCGAGGCGAGCGTTGAAGGTTCAAGGTTTTTTATTGTCAATTCAACCACATGTACCAGACATACAGAGGAATCGAGAGGACGTTTCTCACTATCCTACGGTGACAGAATAAAATAAAATGCACAAGACAAGACATTTTCTAACACTAAAATAAACAGTAAAGTAAACAATAAAGTGCACAACAGATAAGACATTTACTACTATACAAAAAGTTAAATTAAATTAAATTAAATAAAATATATAATATATAACCTATAAAAATATGTAGGAGCATAGCAGCAGAAGTTTTTTATGTATATGTTTAGTGCAAAAAACTTGATATATTGTGCAAAACAGTCATTAGTGCAATAGTGCAAAGAGTCCGTTCAAACTGAAGGTCGGGGTTCAGAAGTCCATGTGTTTCAGGGTTCAGAGTCCAGAGTGTTTATTGTTTTGGGGGGGGGGGGGGGGGGGCATAGAGTTCAGCTTCCTGACAGCCTGGTGTATGAAGCTGTTTGTGAGTCTGGTGGAGCGAGCACGGAGGCTCCGGTACCTTCTCCCTGAGGGCAGGAGGTTGAACAGACTGTGTGCGGGGTGGCTGGCGTCGCGCACAATCATGGTCGCTTTGCGGGTGAGGCGGGTGGTGTAAATGTCTTGCAGGGAGGGGAGTGTGGCACCAATGATCTTTCCAGCTGTGTTCACTATGCGCTGCAGGGCTTTCCTGTTGTAGTCAGTGCAGCTCCCGCCCCACACAGCGATACAGCTGGTCAGGATGCTCTCAATGGTGCCCCGGTAGAATGTGCACATGATGGTTGGAGGAGCTCTCGCTCGCTTGAGTTTGCGGAGGAAGTAGAGGCGCCGCTGTGCTTTCTTCGCCAGTGATGCTGTGTTGGTGGTCCAGGAGAGGTCCTCACTGATGTGCACCCCCAGGAATTTGGTGCTGCTCACTCTTTCCACAGCAGCACCGTTGATGGTCAGTGGGGGGTGTTGGGTGTGGGCCTCTCCGGAAGTCAACAACAATCTCCTTGGTCTTGCTGACGTTCAGCAGTTCGGTATCCAGAGTCAGACATGATCGCAGCGGAAGAGGACAGCAGGCTGCACACAGACAAATTTTTTTGTCTGCATTTGTGTGAGATTAAAACATGTAGCCAATGGCACAGTTATTTATAGAATTTATTTTTTACATTAATGCAAGAACACGATGTTAACCAGATGATATTCTGCATTGAAACTTTTTTCTATGCTTGACAAATGGCCATGGGATGCCTGTTCCCATAACGTTAGCTAGCCCATTGCATTACTGTCGTGGTGTCCAGTGACTGAATTGTTTAACTAACAGGCTACAAGAGAACAGTTAATATTGTAAACGTGTCTTTGCCTTTGCAATAAAAAAAACATTCTTGCATGAGAAAACCAGAACATGTGCACACTGTTTGAGTCCAAAATTAAATGACACTTTAATATCAACCAGGCGAGGTACGAACCCACGTCTCTCGCAATACTAAGGCTTGACGCTAACCATCTTAGCCAGAAAGAAAACAATAGATACTACTAAGAAAGTAGCTTACCAGAGATGATTATTTTTATTATTATTATTATAATAATTAAAAGTGTTTGCAGTAAGCTACATTGTCTGCAGAGTAGCGTAGACTAGAGCAAAGTTTGAAGGCTACAGTAATTTTTATTAAAGATATCAGATATGTTTGGGGAATTGGAGGTTTATACATCCGATGTCCTAAGGGATTGCAGCTTATAGTAGGCTATCGTCGATTCTTAATGTATTATCATAAATTCTTAATTTTCCTAGTAGTTAATTTTATGGTGACATTATGTTATGTGTGAAAAGGATAAAGTGAACAGAGCTGAAGTGAAGAAATTAATGAAGAAAGAAATGTTGCCCGAGGCAAGGGTACGTTGAGGTTCGGACTTCAGTCAGTCATGACCGCAAGAGCAGAGCGTAACACCCTCCCCAAACCAGACAAGAGCGAGGGTTTGGGGAGGGTGTGATATAGTACAAGTGAAATAAAAGTGAAACATTGAACAGTTAATATTGGAAACTTATTTTGCCTTTGCAATAAAAATATGTTAATGTGTTAATGTGAAAATAATAACAGTGTAATAAATGAAAAGTACTTAACAGTTGCACATTGTTTTTGTGGAAAATAAGCATGTGCCCTGCTGGGCTCGAACCCACAATCCTCTGTGTCAGAGACAGCAACTGTGACCATTAGGCCACAGTAGCTTCTTGGAAAGAGTGAAGCCATTAGCTATATTGACATTAAAAAACATTAGTATGAAGCGTTATTATTGGGCGATAAGCTTGATAGGCAGGTATACGGACCATATCCTCAAAGAATAATTCTCCCCATTGGATAACATCGCGACGTAGGCAGGCAGTTTGGCAGGAAAAATAGGAAGAAGACGGCAAAATAACCCAAGTTTGGGGCTTTATTGTGTGGATGTGTGAAGTTGTATCTGAATGCTGTGTGGTTACATGAGGTCAGAACATACAGAAGTTAATGTTTTTAAGGGCTGAGAGTCTACTTCTGTAGGAAACCCTGAAAAGTGCCAAACTCTCGGTGCTGTATAGGTATGGGGCATGCCCCGCCAAGCTGTAACTTGGCGGATGGCATACCTGCCATCCCAATTGTACAATGATAGCCGCATGAAAACAACTGTCCAAATGGTTCACTAACCATCTTTAAAACAATTAGTCCATGTCCAGTTTAATAGTCCCATTGTGATCTGCTGTCCATCAGATATATGGACACACTGACGTATGTCTCACAATGATCCGGTGTGGTGCAGAAATTTTTTGTGTCACTGCTGTCATGGCACCTTGGTTCAGTCTCTTCCTTCTCCAGTGTCAGGGTATCTGGACTGGCAAGGGAAGAGGTTCCCTGGACTTCCTTGGGTAGCATGCAGTGCTTTTTCCCATCAATGTTGTAACTGCGTGAGTGAAAGGCAGCCTAATCCCACAGTGTCTCTACCAATTCTGCACAGCGTGCGGGGGGCTCTGTCTCCTGTCACAGGCAGCTGGACGATCCACAGGTGGCAAAGTGCGGTCAGGACCTCTCTTCTGATGGGCGTGGAAGCACATCTTTCCCTGTCTGAATCCGTTTTGGCTCCTTGAGCTCGGGTCCAGTTGGGTGACTGCTGACGGCAGTCGCTTAGGCTAGCTTCCCGCGGCAGGGTATGGGTCCGGTTGCACTTGTGCCTCTGCAGGTCCTTCAGGGAGTGGCAGGAGAAGACTGTGGGACTTGAGGGCTTAGGCCTTATCACTCACAGCAACATGTGAAGAGGGGAACACTGCATGTTATAAGCACTTAGTCCATTCAGGGGAACCTACGGACAGGATTTACCGTCCACGGGATTGCCAGTCCAAATAATCACAGGAATAGGGCAGACTTGTCCATAAGTGTCCAGGAACAGCATTGGAGGGGGCACCTACACTTTAGAAAAGGGACTTAAAAACATGGGCATGGTCTTATGTTAAAAGGTGGTGGTAGGGATGTGGGGGGGGGGGGGGGGGTGCAGGGCGGCAGTTTTACCTCCTAGAACCCCAGTGTGATTACTGGCAGTCCTTTGGCTGCGGAGGGCCACAGCGTTCAGCTCTTTGCAGCTCTGATAGGGGAGCGAGGCTTTCGCAGAGGTCCCCCTATCTCCTCCCTCACAGGAACTGTGGAAGTGGGAGAGTCCACAGAGCACACCCCTTCTGTCTGTGCAGCAGACAGAGGTTCCCCGGATTCAGCAGGAGGGGAAGAAAAGTCCACAAGGGGTGGGGTGGGGTCCTCGGCCTGGGTGGACTGGTCTGTGGGGGCTGACTCCACCTGCTGGGGTGCGTAGACCTCTCCACCTGGCAGGGCTGATGGGGCCTATAGAAGCCGGTTCCGTGTCCTGCGGTTCAACGCTCTGCCTCCAGGGGTTCGATGGTCTCCTCACCAGGCTGGGCTACTGTTTCTGCGAGTAGCAGGTTCTACCTCCAGGTAGTGTTGTAGTCGAGACCACCTAAACCGAGACCGAGTCAAGACCAAGACCAGAGCTTATCGAGTAGGGGTGTCACGATTCTCCAAATCCGCGATTCGATTTGACTTTCGATTTTAAGGTCACGATTCGATTCGATTTTCGATTTTTTTCAGCACAATTTTTTTTTCCAGCACTATAGTCTAGCTAACGGCTATGCATTGTTAGACTATCGAGTCTTGATTTGTAAAGAAAAATACTTGTTTCTTTTATTTGAATAATAACAATTATAAATAATAACAAAAATATGAGAATATTTAAACACACCTAAACAGTTAAGAGCTTTATCAAAACTAGACTCTAGAATAAACAGTTGAACATTTACCACGCTATTAACAATTTACACATTGGTTTTATGCCCTGACAACGGTCATTTACATTTTCAAATTCTTCTTTAAAAGATGAGCGTGTTCACATTCTTTGAACAGTTAAGAGCTTTAACAAACTAATATCTGAAATAATAAACAGTTGAACATGTACCACGCTATTAACTATTTACACGTTTTTTTTCATGCCCTGACAACTGTCATTTGGGTTGTTATTTGAGTTGCCTGTGTCAATGTTTTTTTCCCAGTCAAATCTATTTCTTTGTGATGCCTGCGAATGTGTCCTGCCATATTTGACGTGTTGCCTGAGGTGGTGTATGGTACTCGCGTGTAGCATAGCCGACAAACTGTCGTTTTTTTGTCAATGACGCGTTCGTTGTTTATATAACTCACGGGGAAGGCAAAATGTTGCCACACCGGTGACTTGAGGGAAGCAGGAGGATTTTCCAGTTCTGTTTCTCCATCTCCGACTCCGGCAGTGGCCATGGTGTGTCGAAAAGTAATGCAGGCTACCGGTAAGCTAACGTTAACTAGCAGCTGTGTCTTCTTTGAAATATCATTGTTTTTTTTTCTTCGGACGCACGCCTGCGTGGACGAACAAAATGCAGTGGAAGGCGTCAAGTTTCGTTTTGTCGTAAACGCTTACATTAGAGATGGCCAAGTAGGCTACTTTTTTTACATTTTACCCATCACATGAAAGGCTAAGAAGAGCGCGCGGGGGGCGGGGGTGGAGAGAAAAAAAAAACTTGGAGAATTGCGAACCAGCTTGTGATTTCGAAGTTCGGAATCGAACGCTCATTTCGATCGATTTTCAATTTCGAATCGGTATCGTGACACCCCTAGTATCGAGTCCGAGTCAAGACCAAGACTTTGAGGTGGCGAGACCAAGACCAAGACCAGACCAAATGTCATTTCTTTCCAATACTGTCAAATGCTAATTTTGTTAAATTATCTTATAACAATCTCTTGACTGTTAAAATTACATTGCAGACTACTAATAAAACCAATTACAATATGAATATCACACACTGATTGATGGATAGAGGATAGAGAGACACTACATACAGAGTGATAGGTGACATATAGAGAGTATATAGAGGACAGAGGTTTGAGAGAGGATAGAGGTCAGGATAAACAGAAGTTAGACAGAGGGTAAATATGCTAAAGGGGATTGATAGAGGAAATCCAGGAGAGAGAAAAAATATAGGATTCAGAGGGAAAAGGAAGCAGAGATACAGAGGGAGAGGAAGGGACAAATACAGGGAGAGGGAGGGAGAAAAAGATAGGGGAGATGGAGGGAAAAATAGAGGGAGGGGAAAATATAGAGACGGACAGACTGATCATATTGCAATCACACTAAATAAAATATGTATATTGCAGGACCCCTCCACAATCTCCCTACGGCTCTCAAATAATTGTCAAACTTCAGTTGCAGTCATTTAGCAGGTGCACTAAACCTGTATGTAGTGTCATTTAGCAGGTGCAGTCATTTAGCAGAGCAGTCAATGCAGTCTAGTTACAGGAGGTGGGTTTCTTTGCTAGTAGGCATTGCACTGCTACAAAGGATCAATAATTTGTGCTGGTTTTGCTATATGCAAATGCAGGTTGGCATCCTTAAAGTGCCTGCTTGTTTACCATTTCAATTACAGAGCTATATTTGTACAGATATGACTGTGGCAGTCCCTATGTTGGTTAACTAACCTTTTGAAACAATAAGAGAAAATACCATGTAGCTCATTCAAATATGACAAAATAGTCTTTATGGATTGTGTAAAACTAAGAATTTAGCCCATTTTCAGATGGTGGTAGCCTACACTTCCTGTTTAAAAACATTTCTTCAAAAAGCATCAGTGATCTATCAGTGACATACATTCAGACTTAACGTTAAATTTAACGTTTAAATAAAAAAAATTCGGCCAGATTGTTGTCTTTGGATATCGATTAGGTTAATGGTATAGTCATAATATAGTAATATAACGATTAGGTTCATGTAAAATTTACTTACATTTGATATGATTGGTAAACCGTGGGTAAAGTAACGTTTGCTTAGCTAGTTACCTTTTACCTCAGGATCAGGTAACGTAACGCAGATCACAGGTTTATTGAATTTGGCGAACATCCTTGACCGAAAACGTGACATATAGATAAACAGTTTGGTGTAATCTGACCCAGTGCGTGAAATGCCACAAAATGCCGTTGAAAAGGCGTCCAAGACGCGTTTCCAACACAATTTAGCCGTCCATGGACGACTGTTGTTCACTGGGGATGAAAAAGAAAATGGAAAATTATAGAGGCCTAATTATGTATATTTATAAGAATCTGGTTCATATAGGTTAATACTTACTGAACAATAACGTTCGCGCCTTCTCACACTGAGAGTGAACGTCCAACGAAGAGAGGGGCTGTGTTTCTCCTGCAGTAGCAGTTTCAGTTGAGCTACAAAATATTATTGCGATTGTAACACGACTCGGGAGACCCACATAATGGCACTGTTACTGTTCAGTGTTCAACTGCAGAGTGCAGACAGACTCTGGTGAGTGAGCTGGCTGTCTTGTGATGTATGTGATGCGACTTGGGGTACAGGAAAAAATAAGTGGTTAGCCTAACGTTATTTACAGCCAGGCCTACGCTTTGAGGTAAATTAATATTTAAATCATTAATGTGTGGTTTTATCTAGCGATCTAGCAAAAATTTCAAATCAAATAGTAGCATATTTTCCCATCAGTAACTAGTTTTCCGTGGTGGCCAATCAAATTTCTGTGGGGACCGAGACCTTCAAAATATGGTCTCGAGACCAAGACCATTCTCGAGTACTACAACTCTACCTCCAGGGGTTCGACGGTCTCCTCACCTGGCTCAGCTGATAGGACTACAGCAGCGGATTCCACGTCCTGTGGGGTCACATCCTCTGTGGTGGCTGGTGTGATACAAGCCACAGAGCTGTTTCCCCCAAATTCCTCCAGGGAAGAGGGGCTCACCAGGGGGGCGGCTACATTGTCTGTGGAGGTGACAAAATCCACAGAATTGTCCAAGCCTGAAGGGGGTGGGGATGAGTCAATGGAGAGTGGTGTATTGTCCTCGGTGGGGGGTGGTGCCTGGGTTATGGCTGGGATGGCGCCATCTGCCACAGAAGAAACTGGTTTGGCAGTAACTTCTGACTTACAGTGGTGCTTTTCCCAAGCCAGTTTCCACATTTGGTTTTCCTCATCCCATGCCTGCTTTGACCGCCGGAGGTAGAGAAAATGTTGTCTTTTCTCTAGGTACGACCTTATCCCTTGGACAATCTTGCGTTTGGTTTCATCACTATCTGGAGAAATCAGATAGTCCAAATACTCAGTCCGCAGGTTGTAAAGTGCCTCCTCCTTAAGCTGGTCCATTGCATTGAGCTGTTCTGCAAATTTTGGGCACTGGGCTATCAAGTATTGCCGTTCCGAGATCATGAGGTCCCACTGCTGATCCAACCTTGACTGGCCAGGGAATGCTGGTAGGTCAGCAGTGGAGGGTAAATGAGGCATCTCTCTCTCTAAAATAATTTTTTTTTTCAAAATAAAATCAATCAATCTAAGACCAGTCAATTAGAAAAAGATTTTAAATTGTCTCAGAGTTTACCGCAGTTTACTCAATAGTACATTTTAGTATGCTATAGGACAACCTATCTCGGTGAGGATTAGGTAAAATGTGTATTATCTGAATCCAGCGGTTCCAACAGTCAATGCCCTTGTTAAAACGTTCGGCACTCTGAATACTGAACACAAGCGATATTGCATGCTAGAACCCCTCACTTAACCTACATTCAAAATAAGTTTTACGCTATTTCATTTAATAATTATTATTAAAAATGACAATCATCAATTAAATCGCCGAATTCTTTGATAGGTAAGTCGAACAGTAACCTTGTGGATCAACCAACAAGCCAACAAGTCTAAATCAGGTCTTGAGATTAAACAATTTTATTAAATGAAAAACCGTCAATTAGAATAATGACTCGAAATCATACATTCACTAAGGAATGGGGGCTGACTACTTATAATTTACAAAAGGGAAGACATTAAACCAGACATTCATTAGAAAATACCAGTAAATAGAGAGATAAGCCAGAAATTGCAAATATTATTTACCCTCCAGGAACAGGAATGAAAGGAACTACCACCACAAAAACAAAAAGGATGACTTCTTCTCCAACAAACTCCAAAAAACTGTCTAACTTCTTTCCTTCCGTACACTCATAAAATACCTCCACAGGAAGAGCATCCCTGTCCTGATTGGGTTAAGGTGTGGGGGAGGGGGGGGAGAGGGGTAATTTATGACAAAGACTGGCTTATCTTTGATGTTTGTGGGGGTGAGTGAGTGAGAGAGAGACAGAGAGCGAGGAGGGGGGGGGCAGGTACTTTACTTATATCTAAATATTAGATATCCTGCACTATCTGCACTCTATCTAACCAAATATTGTCTGTGACGGTGGCAAGATGAATTTTGGGGGTTTCAGCTGTAAATAATTTCAAAGAAACATGTAATTGGGACATCGACAACTACCACTAGGGGGCCACCGCGGATAAGATATTAATAACTGGCTTGTCAATTTTCTTGTCATTTTACCCCATTAAAACTAAAAAGCATAGTTTCTAATTACACAATCCACTGATTTCATTTCCACATTGAAAATCTTTTTAAAAATTTGAATGAGCAAAACCGATTGAGCATTAGCCTACAATTTATGATAGGCCTTTTGCACAGAATAGCATCTTTCTACAGCCCAGTGGTAAACTTCCTGTTTACAAATCCAGATCTCAGTCTGAATCCCACATGGGGCAGAACTGTCTCTTTTGGACAGGGACAATCCTATTCAACACTGTTGGGAATTGCTACCAGTATTAGACATTGGGTCATTAGCCCAGATGAGGTTTCAAATTTATTTTTGATTTATCCAATACTGCTGTATAAAAGTAAGTCATTTGCGTGAAATGAAAGACTGCTGCCTTGTGGATACCGCAGACTCAAACTGCAAATGAGAGATGATAAGTTAATTCAGAAATTGTAAAAAATAAAACAATTTAAAAAAAATCACCAATCCAGTGGGTTGTCAGGCTAGGTAGGCTACGTGAGTGACCAGCCGAATGCTAGTGACCAGCCAAGTCATTGCAAATCCAGTGGGATGCTAAACTAGGCACAGTTACCAGCCTCACCGAATCAACTTGGCTTCTCATTCACCACCGCTGGCCTCTCATTTACATTAGTTTTAATAGGATACATCATTAAATGTAAAAACCATATAGGCCTACAGCATGAATCACAAGGTAATCGATCTAGTGGGCCAACTTTAATAGGGTTAAAAGATTTTGTAAGTTCTTTGCTTGAATTGAACAACTGTTGCCTTGAATACTGCAGACTCAAACTGCAAATGAGACAAGTTACATTACATTACATTACATTACATTTATTTAGCAGACGCTTTTATCCAAAGCGACGTACAGTAAGTGCGTACAGAGACATCATCATCATTACAGAACAGACAAGGCAAAGCACATCCTTTGCATAATGTAGCAGCTATCCCTAGCAATGAACGTTGACTGTAGTTCACAGTAAGCTGTGGGCAAATCAGCAACACCACACTTTCATTCCAAATACTATTATAAACTATACTATTATAAACCATTCCAAATACTATTATAAACTATGCTATTATAAACCATTCCAAATACTATTATAAACTATACTATTATAAATCATTCCAAATACCATTATAAACTATGCTATTATAAACCATTCCAAATACTATTATAAACTATAATAAACAGACAGGAAAACACAGGGAACAGGGAACTGATATTCCTAGGTGAGGATATCAGTCAAGGTGGAGTCTGAAGAGGTGTGTCTTCAGGCCTCGACGGAATGCAGGCAGGGTTGGAGTAGAACGTAGGGGAATGGGAAGTTCATTCCACCACTGAGGTGTTAATGTGGAAAAACTCCGCAGTCGGGACAAGCGAGAGCCTTTGACACGGAGGGGGGGAAGTGCCAGTCGCCCTGCTGTAGAAGAGCGAAGTGGTCGAGCAGGAACATAGTTCTGGATTAAGTCCTGCAGGTAGGCGGGGCCTGTCCTATTTGCTGCAGTGTAGGCCAGGGTCAGAACTTTGAACCTGATCCTGGCTGCAACTGGCAGCCAGTGGAGAGACCTCAGCAGGGGGGTTAAGTTAATTCAGAAATGTAAAAAATCGCCAATCCAGTGGTTGCCAGACTAGAGAGCCTACATGAGTAACCAGCTAGTGACCAGCCAATTCAGTTGCGAATCCACTAGGTAGCTATGCTAGGCATTTGAATTACCAGCCTAGGAATGCTAGTGACCAGTAGGGGTGTAACGGTACACAATAGTGATGGGCAGTTCGGCTCTTTTTTCTGAGTCGGCTCTTTCCGTACCGTTCGGTTTGAAGAGTCGGGTCCGAGTCGGAGTCGGAGTCGCAAGTTTTTGGTACTTCCGGTTAATACAGTACCATTCGTTTGTTTGATTCTTTCGAACTACTCGAGCTGCATCTTTTTCTCCCAGCGGCGCAAGCTGGAATTTGCAGCTGTTTCAGACAGCAGAGTCTAGCTGGTAGCAAACGAAGTTAGTAAACCAGCTTTAATATTTTATTCAGACCTGATTGATACTCATTTTCTTACTTTTCAAGCTAGTTTGCAATCGCAACCAGTTTACATTTATTTACGACTTTCCCATCTCCGTTATTCTAGCAGAAGTGTAAAATATCGCTGTCGGGACTTCCGGTTATGGCGACGAGATAGACAGACGTACCCTGCAGTTCTCTGACTAGTGAACAAAATATATACCCTTAGAAAGTCCACAGTAGTGTTCAAAATTAGGAAAAGCTCGAAGTTAAAAACTAATTTTAGAATGGAGAAAGTCAAGAAGCCAAGAACAAAACCTGAAAATACATCTAACACTAGGCAAAAAAACGACAAGAGTAACTTCGGCTAGCAACAAAGCTCAAGCTAGCTCCGACCTAGTGGCATCAAGCTTGCATACTGATAGCAACATGTTCGAGAGAATGGAAGTGGATCCCGAAGATGCTATCCAGCAGGATACTGCTTTACAACAGGACGCTATTCTCTAAGCCATCAATTCTCTGAAGGCAGAGAGTCTGGCGCGACACAGAGAAGTTATTGACGGTATAGCTAACATCAGATCGGATATGGAAACTATCAGGGGGAGACTAACCACAGCTGAAAGTCATATCAGTGATACAGAGGACGTAACAACACAGCTCTCAGCTAAGGTAACTGAACTTGAGACTAAAGTGAAACTACTTACGGAGAAGAATGATGACCTGGAGAATCGCTCACGTCGCTCTAATATACGCATCATTGGTCTTCCAGAAAATGTAGAGGGTGACGATGCCGAAACTTTCTTGGAGAATTGGCTCCCAGACGTCCTTGGAAGTGAGAACTTTCCTACTCCGGTGCGGATCAAGCGAGCGCATCGTATACCGGCCAGTTCACTCAGCTCTACGAGCCCAGCTTCAGCTCCCAGACCACTGATTGCGAAGTTCTTGAACTTCAAAGATAAATGTTGGAATGTCCGTGGTCTAGGTGGATTGGTAAAACTAAAACAAGTTATGACTAGACTTAAACACTTGGGTTCTAAAATTGTGTTCCTTCAGGAAACACACTTAGTGCCAGCTGAGGTTATTAGACTGAGAAGAAGATGGCAGGGACAGGTCTATGCAGCTAATTTTTCATCTCATGCTAGGGGTGTGGCTATTTTAATCCACAAATCCATCCCCATTCAGATAAACACCACCAGTTTAGACCCCTGGGGCAGGTATATCATTTTACAGGGAAGTCTGTTTGGCCATCATCTCAACTTGGTTAATGTATATGGCCCTAATAAGGACGACCCAGACTTTTATAACAGCATTTTTCTGTCACTTGCATCATTAAGAGGGGAAATTATTATGGGAGGAGATTTCAACTGTGCATTAAACCCCAATTTAGACCGAGAGGGTGGTCAGGACGTATCTCACAGTCAAATGAGAAAAGTAATTCTCCACTTTATGGAAGAGTTGGGCCTTTGTGATGTGTGGAAAAATAATCCTGATAAAAAGAGAATTCTCCTGTCATTCAACCACACATAAGACTTATTCACGGTTAGACTTTTTTTTAATTTCTAGAACCTCACTATTTAGGGTTAAGGACTGTTACTATAGCAGCATAATACTTTCTGATCATGCCACATCTTTAGAGTATAAGGTCCACAAAGAATACTACGGACCTCTTAGATGGAGATTTGATAACAAATGGCTACATGATCCAGAATTCATCCACTTCATTAGCACAAATATAGATGTGTTCTTCCAGGTCAACACATCTGAAACGTCATCCTTAATCAGATGGGACGCCTTTAAGGCTTATATAAGAGGGCAGATAATTAGCTATACCAGCTATAAGTCTAAACAACTTAAAAACAAACTGTTGGAAATAGAAAAAGACATTAAAGCATTAGAAAACGAGATTATAGTTAATAAAACTCCAGTTCTGGAACATAAATTAACTGTACTCAGAGCTCATTATAACGAAATATCAGTAAATAAGGCCCTAAGTAATTTAAATAGATTGAAGCAGCAATTCTATGATCAGGGGGAAAAGGCTGGAAGATTACTTGCCTGGCGTATTAAAACTTTACAGACTGAGAAAATTATTCATGAGATAGAAGATCCAAATGGAGCTATTACAACAGACCCCAAGGAAATAAATGAAACATTTCAAACATTTTATCAATCACTGTACAACTCAGACATTTCAGCAGACAAGAACTTATTTAACCATTTTCTCAATGGTCTAGAATTCCCTACTCTCTCCCCGGAGGACAGAGAGGTTCTGGATAGACCACTGGAACTGGAGGAGTTGTATGATGCCCTCGCCTGTATGCAGACGGGGAAAGCAGCAGGCCCAGATGGGCTCCCTATCGATATATACAAGACTTTTAAAGACATGCTGCTACCTCCCTTTTTTGATATGCTTAAAGAGGCTTTCAGGACTAACTCCTTACCACCTTCTCTTTCTAGAGCACTTATTACCAATATCCTAAAACCTGGTAGAATACCATCTAAATGTGAATCGTACCGACCTATCTCTCTCTTGAACTCCGATACTAAACTTATAGCTAAAGTCATAGCACGGAGATTGGAACAATACCTGCCAGGTCTTATACATGAAGATCAGAATGGATTTGTCAAAGGCAGACAGGCATTTCACAATTTGAGAAGAGTGCTAAATGTTATTTATGCTGAGGGGGGAAGCCCAGATATGGCCATTCTATCCCTGAATGCCGAGAAGGCTTTTGACAGGGTGGAGTGGTCATATTTATATGAAGTACTCCCAAGATTTAGCTTTGGAGAAAATGTCATTAAATGGGTGAAATTACTATACAGTAATCCAAGTGCGGTAGTGCTGACTAACTCTATAGCATCAAAGCCCTTCAGTCTGACCAAGGGAACACGTCAAGGATGTCCATTGTCACCCCTTTTATTTGTGTTATCCATAGAACCGCTGGCATTAACAATCAGATCTCACCCCCTGATTAGAGGAGTAACAATAGGAAGCTATGAACACCGTATTAGCCTTTTTGCAGATGACATTATACTCTTCTTAAAACACCTGGCCCAATCGCTGCCTACGCTTCTTAGTATAATAGAGTCCTTTGGGAAGATCTCAGGCTATAAGGTGAATAATACCAAGTCTAATATACTGTTTCTAAATGACACAGAAAGAAACAATCCAATAGTGGGGAATGAATTTCATAACTCTACCAATGGTTTCAAATATCTAGGAATAAGTCACCCCTAACTTAAATGACCTAGTCTCAGAGAACTATAATCCAATTTTAACATCTATAACAGACTCCCTTAAAAGATGGGCAGACCTCCCCATATCTTTAATCGGTTGCGTCAATATCATTAAAATGAATATTTTGCCAAAATTCTTATATCTTTTTCAATCCATTCCCTTAAACCCTCCGCCTACTTTATTTTCTAGATTGAAAGAACTAATAACTAACTTTATTTGGAATAACAAACGCCCAAGACTTAGACTCTCCTTACTATATATGCCTTACGATAGGGGAGGACTCCAAGTTCCAAACTTCCTCTGGTATTATTGGGCTGCCCAGATTAGAGCTGCCATGTACTGGTTCTCAGATGATCTCACCACTCCCTGGGTCAGAATATAAAATGCCACTACATCTTCATTACCTTTAAATCTGTATTTATACTCTGATACACTGATACACCCCATATTGGGGTAATCGCAGATTCTGTCCTGGCAGAAATTACCCTGGTTTTAGATCTTGGACAGAGCGTGGGATTAGCAAAATTATGGATATGTACAATGAGAATGATGTAATGCATAGCTTTGAGGATTTGCAAAGAACCTATAATATTCCTAGGAATCACTTCTTCAAATATTTGTTTTATTTTAAAAGTACATAACCAGACCCCTCATAGACCCCCTCTGTCCATCCTTGAAAAGGCCATATTAGACCATCTCCATGGTCAGGTGTCCCTCCTATATAAATTGATTGTGGATAATTCTAAAGAATCCTTAAATAGCAAAATGTTGGAGTGGTCTCGCGACCTGGGCAGGGAAATCTCTGAAGTAGACTGGAAGACAGTTTGCCAAGCGGCTCAAACTCAGACTATCAATACCAGATTTAAATTGATACAATTTAAATGGATTATGCGCACTTACATAACTCCTTCCCTTCTGCATCGTTTTAATAAGAATAACCCAGACCTTTGTGTTAAATGTGGCCTAGAGGAGGGTACACTATTTCACTGTCTGTGGAGCTGCCCAAAAATTAGAGAATTCTGGGAAAAGGTTATACAGACTTTGTCTGACATTACCTCTGTGTCGCTGCCTGTATGCCCTAAGATTTTCATCCTTGGTCTTTTTCCACTTGAGATAAGACTGTCAGGTGCTCATAAAAAGATAATTACTGTATGTTCGCTACAGGCTAAACACTGTATTGCTACCTCATGGAAGAGCACGGAGGCACCTTCAGTGGGATTATGGTTTAAGAACCTTTCCAACTGCCTAGCCATGGAAAAACTAACATACGCCAACAAGGGGAAAATCCAGAACTTTTACAAACTATGGGGACAATTTACTGAATACCTTGAGAGTCACCTACCTAGAAGTCTACCGAGTACCTGATTCATGCTACTGTATTGTTTCAAGTAAAAAGCAGGGTTTTATTTATTTATTTATTTATTTATTTTTTACTTTTCTTTTAAACATGGATGTATGTGTGTGTGTGTAGTTATGTGTATGGTAGGTTATGTGTGCGATGTTATGGTACGTCAATTTTGAAAAACTCCAATAAATATAATTTTCAGAAAAAAAAAAATATATATATATCGCTGTCGGTCAGTGATTGTAACTTTAGATATTACATGTAAGAATAGACATTGAATGGTTATATTTGCATAGGCTATACCTATATATTTGCATAGGCTATATTACTATTTTATTAGTCTATGCAAATATAAATCTTTTTTTTTAAATCAAATCCTAGAATCCAGTAGCCTACTGAAACTGTGGTGGATGGATGGCTGTGTAGGAGAGATAGCCAGCCAAATCCGACAAACAAGCCAGATCTTGATGCGTGTGTGTGTAGCTACAGGAGCCTGTTTCGTTTAGGCTATTAGTTTTAAATAGTAGATTTGGTAAAGATTTATTTGGACACCATAAAGTATGTTTATTTGAACCATTAGGCTATTTATTTAGCCTATTCTATTATACAAAATTGTATTTATCTGTTCACTGTTGTTGTTAGTCACAAGTTCTAAAATAAAAATGCCACCACTTTAAATAAGAAGTAGCCTATTTGCTGAACACAATCGCATATTAATTCTGTTTTATACTGCAATTCGGTTGCAACAACCACATGTAGCCTAATAATTTCGTAATAAAAAGTAGGCGTCTCGGACTATCATTAGATATAACAGAACACCTTTGTCAATGTTTCTGGTTGATCCACGATGAGTAGGCTAAACCTGATTATTAATGGTGTAGGTCACAGCATTTGCTCTCTATTAAAACTCTAAAGGACTTTGTGTCACTTCTCTGGAGCCGTGGGATATTGCTGCGGTTCACGGCTCTGAGTCGAGTTGATTTCGTGCTGCTCAGAGTCGGGGCGACTGTAGGTAGGCTACATCTTTTAACCGTTAGCAGTAGTAATAATCACTTAGGAACAAGCTGGGGCGATTATCTAATTCACAAAAATGTGTGCAATATTTTTAGATCAAATTAAAATGTATTCTTAAATGATTAGAAAACAGATTTGTGCGACCTATTTTGTTGGGCGTATCACTACTGCTGCTCAACCTAGATTCAAACTAGTGACACCGGCTCCCGGCTGTAGTCAAAAGCGAAGAGCCAGAGCCGTGGGTAAGCACGATTCCCTCAAACTGTCAAGTCGACTCAGACAACTCAGCATAAAGAGTCGTTCAAAAATACCGATTTGTTCGTGAACTGCACATCAGTAGTACACAAAAGTCACGGTTCGGTACGTACTTCGGTTTTGAAGTTAACAGAGTGCATAATTGCTGCGTCGTGGATCGTCTAGGCTACACTCGGACTCAGATAAGAGTGTCTTTTTTCATTGCTTTCAGCTGTTGTTAGTTAATTTAACAGATTGGAGTCACTCGGTAGCTTAGTTTATTTTGAATTGTTTGCAGTTAGCTTGCTCGCTGTAATTGGGCCAGCTACCCGTCTTTAGTACTAGTTGGAACCAGTTTCACCTGTGTATATTAAGCGTGTTTGCAACTCATCACCTCAGAGTGAGTTCTAATTCAACTAGTTCTAATTAGCAACAGAAAAGACAGGTATCGGGCTAATTACAGCGAGCAAGCTACAGACTAACTGCAAACAATTCAAAATAAACTAAGCTACCGAGTGACTCACACATACTAAACCGAGGACGATGGACTTCTCCGCACTGCATGCTGTTCCGATTGTAGCTTGTAATATTAATAGTGTTCTATTCTACAAAAAGAATAATTTCAATGGAAATGTTGGAAGTTACCTAAGACAACAAATTGGTTTGGTCATTGAATGCTCCCATGATTTGTAGACAGTCCAAGTCCTCTCACAGTGCAGCCAAAACCCCAGTGCAGGAGGGTTATGGCGATGACACAAGGTTGGTGTAGAATTTTAAACCCACATAGTTGAATCAGTTAGTGTCATTAGTGTTGAAAATGAAAAACTATTGAATATCGTGCTGTTCACTATAGTAGCCTGTAATATTATAGTGTTGTACCACAAGTAAAAAGCCCGTTCCACAACATAAAAAATATTAAGTAGGCCTATAAATAATGGTTTTACCATTATATATTTTTTAAAGAGCTCCCATATGTACATGGAATGATGAGCTCTCATCTATAGTATGGTTGGTCCAGTATTTAAGTGCTGTTCATGTCAGGCTCTGCGGACCTACATCACTGCATACATTTGGTGCAGTCCAGCACTGACTAATCTGATTCAGCTAAATCAAACATGATGATTGGTTGAATCAGGTGTAATATGTTTAGATTTCTTGCGTTAGGCTACTGATTCCACAAATGATGAAAAGAGGAGCACGCCAGGAAGGACTTATATGGTTAGTTAGCTATTGAAAAGTGTAGATGGATAAATTAAGATATTATGTAGATAGATAAATGTGCATCACTGCATATATTTGATGAGGTACAACAATAACATCTGATTCAGCTAAAGAAGGCATGGTGATTGATTGAATCAGGTGTTTACTGATAGATTGCAGAAGAGCATGCAGTGGTCTGGGTATCCAGAACCTGGATTGAAGACAACTGCTTCAGCCTGCACCGCCAAGCCTCAAACAGCACACTGGATTCTATTCTATGTTCAAAGGTTTAGTACTGATTCTGGGTCTGTGAAACTTATGGTGTAGTTATTCATATGGTCAATGTATTGCCATAAAAGTTATATAGACAAATAAGCCATCTATAGACCATCTGTAGACAAATATGTTTAGTCACAATTTTAATATACAGTAAATAAACTTTCAGAACTGTGGTGTCACTTCTGGTGGGTAGTGATCAAAACGGTTTCATAAAAGGCTGACAAGGCTTTCATAACATTAGGGGCTCTATCTTGGCGATCTTACTGCGTTGTCTAAACGCATGGCGTAAAGTGCATTTAGGGCGTGTCCAGGTTAGGCTTGTGCCATCGTGTGCAAGGCAGCATCGTCCCATTGAGCCCTCTAGCCATCGCCAATGGTCGATTCTATCGAGGGGTGCGCGGGGGCGGGGCTATTGAACAGCGGGCCTTTTGCTTACTTATTATGGCACACCATTGCGAATTGTATTCAAATACAAAAAATATGTATTTTGTCCAAATATAATAAAGAATAATATACAACTGATTTCATATTCTATATTAGCTAGTAGAGGCTATTTATCTCACTTGGCTGCTGTCCAACGAGATGGTCAGCACCAGGAGCTATAGTTTCCCTAAGCCTTTCTGCGCCCTCGTCTGTCTTATAGCAATTTGTTTCATTTTACTAATTTTATTTCATTTTGTGAAGAAGCTAGACTAGCAGTCATCACGTTCATTATCATTTTTGTCTTGTAGTGAGCGATTCACAAGATCCCTTTTATGCCGCGTGCCATCCCGCACAGTTTAGCTCCATCTGCACGTAACATCTGTCACTTAGCACTATCGGGTTAGACCTTTTTAACTAATGTAATCAAAAATACATAATAATTTACCCTGAAACTAATTATTTTTATTGATAGCCTATTTATTTACTATTTATAGCCTAAACCTATGAAATAAAGAGACAACAAGACCTATAGGCTTACGTTTTACTGAGATTTTTTTCTGTTGAAATGGTTAAGCTAGGCTGTATTACATTGTAAATTACATTATTTACTATTCTACATAAGCCTGTTGAATCAATTTGAGATTATAGTCTCAACTCCTAAATCGTTTCAATGTTTCGCTTGAGCGACGAAGACATTCCGTGTATCAATATAGGAATATAGCGGCCACCTTTTCATCCAATCGAGTTAATTTCTCTGATAACATCTTTCATTAGTCTACAGTTAGGCTATATTTGTTTCCATGCCCGAGTCCGACACCGGTAAGCTTGGTGTGCTGTTAGAATAAAAAGGCTGTTGAGGGATATATGGCTACAGCTCACCACTCTGTAGCCTAAGCCTACACTCCATTCTAGACTGAACAATAGTTTATCAATAGCACTATTGAATACGAAATATAATTTGTTTAATTAGGCCTGAATGAAATTATATAGTTAGTTGCACTGTGGTCTAACAGAAGGTAGGCTATCAGCGTGATTTTGCTCAACCCAGGTAAATTATGGTGCCGTTGCGCTGCATAGGCGATCACATTTCAAAGACGCAGACAACACGTTACATTGTAAATTCATGGTAGAGTAGAAAATGTATTAAAAACACAGAATTAGAGGCGAAATTTTTATTTTAAGAATTAAAAAAAGAAAAATCGTCCAGGCATCGACAAAGATAGCCATCGCCGATGGGTTCAACCATTGTCAATAGTTGATTCAATTGACCATCGTCCCCAGCCTAGTCCAAGTCCACTTTTGCTAGTTTGACTAGTGTAAACTAGTGTTTAAGGCGTGTTTTTTGAGCGCTAAGCACGGCGCAATGTGCAAATGGGCTGAACCTAGTCTCTTCATTAATTATAGGTGTGTCTTGGGCGTGACATGCAATAAACCAATCAAAATGTCATATCCCATTCCCTTTAAAAGCCTGCTTTTCCACCTTGGCGGATGCTTATATGATGGCGACAAACATGCTCAGATATGCTCGTGCGTGTTTAGTGCCATCAAGGAATAGGCTATATGGATCAATAGTATGATCAATATTATTCGGACTAACCATTATGAGTTCCTGGTAATTCCTGTGCTGTTATATACAGTGCTGTTATTTTACAAAGTATATGCGGTTAAATTTCGTTAAAAGCACCTGCAACAGCTGAGAATAAGCTACCAATGGCTTCCGTCTCACTTTATTATTCTTACAGGCATTTAGCAGACGCTCTTATCCAGAGCGACTTACCTTAGAAAACGCCAAATTAGCCTGCTTGTTTAACAAATTTCGAGAATGCAGAGAATGTCATTAAAATGAATTGTGAATTAATTGTGTAACATGCTGCAAATTAGTTTTTGTTTCTAATTAGATGCTTAGTTCTCTTTAAAATCATTTTGTTCAGTTATGGAATAACAGGTGAAATCAGCTGGGTTTTAATAAGCTGAGAGTATGGAAACCTTGTCACTGTAATTTAAAAAATATGAAGGACGAAGAATAAGGTTCAAATTTAGTTAACATGGTGACATTTATCTCTGTTTTTAAACCGTAGGCTATCGAAAAAACCTTATGCACAGCGAATCCGCTGTAGCCTTGGCTATTTGAAAAACAATAAATGCAATATTCACTGGACAAGGTTTTGAACTTTTTTCAGGCAAAACCATTCATTTACTTACAGGCTGTAGGCCTAGATGAAGTGAGCTGTATTGTAATGACATCTCAAGCTCATTTTCAGAACTCAAATGTCCCATCTATTGCAGTTTTCCATTGCATTACATCATTATTAAATACTCTACGCTCTAGAAACGGGTCGGCAGGTCTGTCGTTGGATGCTGAGAAGGCCTTCGACAGGGTTGAGTGGCCATACCTCTTTTTGGGGATAATTTTTGTAAGTGAATTACTCTACAGGGATCCTACTGCAGAAATACTTAGTAATAATAACATATCAACCCTTTAAAATTTATAGAAGCTGTAGGCAAGGCTGCCCGCTATCCCCACTCCTGTTTACTTTGACCATAGAGCCCTTGGCTATGGCTGTTATATCACCCCAATATCTCAGGTATTACCTTGGATCGCATGGATCATCGAATAGCGCAATATGCAGATGTTTTTTACTGACCTAGTTAACTATATTCCCGCATTCCTGAACCTTATTAAATACTTTGGGTTCTTTTTGGGATAAGGTAAATAATGGAAAGTTCTCAATCTTATTGCAGAAGGAGGGAGAGAAATGTAGACCTACACCTTTAGTTTCATGTTTTAATGTAACCGAATGCTTTACATATCTTGGTAGTCACATTGTGCTGAAGATTGATCAAATTGTCTCAATTAACTATGACCCCATTGTGGAATCCATAACTAAATCTTGTTGGGGAAGTGAGGATTTAGTAAAATGTGTATTTTCTGAATCCAGTAGTTTTAACAGCCAACACCCTCGTTTTTAATGTTCAGCACTCTGAATACCAAGCACAAGTGGCATCAACGTTTAAAACTCCTCACTTATCCAACACTTAAAATTTATTTATTTGATTTAATTTGTTAATGATTATCAAGGATATCAATTAAATTGCCAAATTCATTGATAGGCAGAGCAGCCTGTTGGATCAACCTTTATGAACCCACTCTCCCTCACCTCCACTAACAGCCCACCCACTGTAATGTTCAGGAGAAATCTCTGCATCCTGTCACACTCCTCTCTCAATACTTCTGCTCTCTCTGCACTTCCTCCTCCTGTTTCTTTGCTAATATGCCTGTTGATGTTGCCACCTCCATGTTTAACTCCTGCCTGTCTCAGTCTCTCAACTCACTATGTCCTCTTGTCTCCAAACCAGCTCGACCATCACCCCCCTCCCCGTGGCTGACGGATTCTCTCAGATCCATCAGAACCATGCTGCGAGCCCCTGAGAGAAAGTGGAGGAAATCCAGATCCCCAGATGACCTGGACTCCTACCACACTCTGCTGGCAGCCATCACAGCTGCAACTACATAGCCTAAGACTTTTCAGTCTAAAATTCATTCATGTGCATCCAATCCATGTAAACTCTTTGCCACCTTCTCCTCCCTGCTTATCCCCCCTCCACCCCCTTCACCCTCCTCCCTCTCTGCAGATGACTTCCTGACCCACTTTGAGGGGAAGTGGCTATGATCCAGAACTCCTTCAAGCAACCAGTGACACCCCACATTCCCCATGCCAAACCCATCGCTACACTGTTGTCCTTCAAGACTCTGGAGGATGCAGATGTGCTCCAACTGGTGACGCACCATGGCGCAACCACCTGTCCACTGGACCCCATCCCTTCAGCAGTCCTCCAGTCTATATCTGGTGAGCTCCTTCCATATCTGTCCTCCATTATCAACACCTCCCTAACCTGTGGCCATGTTCCTGCTGTTTTTAAGACTGCCCGTGTAACCCCACTCCTTAAAAAACCTAGCTTGGATCCCTCTGATGTCAGGAACTACCGTCCTGTATCTCTCTTGCCCTTCCTGTCCAAAACTCTTGAACGAGCTGTTGAAACTCTTGAACGAACTCTTGAACCCTTCTGTCTGTTTTTCTCCACCAGAACAACCTACTTGACCCGCATCAGTCCGGCTTCAGAACCGGGCATTCCACTGAAACTGCTCTCCTGGCCGTGACAGAGGCACTCGCCACTGCTAGAGCCTCATCCCTCTCCTTTCTCCTTTGTTCTACTTGACCTGTCTGTTGCGTTCGACACGGTCAACCACAAACTCCTGATCGCCACACTCACTGAGATGTAAGGCTGCAAAATACATAGTATATTTACCTTCATCGCGATATGAACATGCGCGATGAACACATCGCAAAAGACTGCTTGAACTGCGATAAATAGTATATTTACACGCGCCATGCATTCACACTCTGCATGCGAATATATTTTGCCAATCAGATGGAGCCCTAGATGCCCATTAGCCACCATCAGATTATTGGAATCTATTCGGTTGCGAGTGAGGTTAGCGTCGTGATGGCTGAAGGGAGAGAGATGAGTGCTGAGGAAAATGTGGGCGATGAAGACGAACTCGTGGCTAAAAAGAACAGCACGTCTGTTATTTGGGAATATTTTGGATACAGGAGAGGCGACGTGTTACAAACACAGGTACTGTGCAAGTCATGCCGAACACTTGTGGCAACTACTAGAGGAAACACAACTAATCTTCACTGCCACCTACAACACAACCACAAAGAATTATACCAAGAATTCAAAAAAGCTAGCCAAAGCACAAAACCTAAGTCAAGTAACGTTAGCAGCAAATCAGTCCAACAACAGCCGTCCATTTACCCGAGTTTTGCGAGTGTAACTCCTTATGAGAAAACATCCAAACGCCACAAAGAAATTACAGAGGCCATCACATGTTATTTGGCTAAGGACATGATGCCTATGAATAGTGAGCAGAGAGGGCTTTGTGAGTCTGATAAACAAATTGGACCAAAGATACCAGATTCCATCACGGAATTATTTTTCCCAAGTCGCCATTCCACAAATGTACAACACATGTAGGAAGACAGGGTCAAGTTGAGTACTACACATGTACTAAAGTGAATGTTCTGTTCAAGTGATCAAGAAACTTTATTGCCATGCAACTATGTTGGTGGTATTTGTTTTCTATACAGCAGCTGTTTAGGTGCAATTTGTTCAATAAAAGCATGTTGGAAATAATGCATTTCATTTTTTTTAGTCAGTGGACATAGGCTATTCATTGTCTGGGATCTATGTTCGCAGCGAACCTAAAGCAGAAAGACATTAAAACTGTATACTTCAATATTTGTTTATTTATCGCAAGTCATATCATCATCGCAATATTCAACAACGTTATCGCATATCGCATATTTTCCTCAGATCGTGCAGCCCTACTGAGATGGGCATTTCTGGGACTGCCCTCTTTTGGTTTGTATCGTATCTCACTGGGTACGTTTACATGCACAGCAATATCCGATTACTGGAAACGATCAGCTTACGCCAGTATTTAACTTATTGCGTTCACATGGACATAAGAAATGTGATTACTCCAAAAGCCGCGTTTACATGATTCTCTCCATAATCAGCTCTGTGGAAAACGTAGCTACTAACTGCTTCCCGTTGTAAGGACAAAAATGATCCGCCCGTCAAAAATTTACGTTAGGCTATTATTATTATTATAGCTAGCTAGTAATTATTATAGCTACTTATTTATAGCTAATTGCTAGTAGTGGTTGATTTATATTATTGTACTAGCTAGCTTTACCGATCTCTAAATCTGGCGAATTTCCCGAAAATTTCAGTTATTTAATGTGCTAGCCACAAACTAGCTAGTACAAACACAAGCACGTAACACTGAACAATATATTTTCACCGGTGAAATGCAAATTTAATAATAAAATTCTGGAAGTGAGATGCTGAAGGAACCCCAGGCATAGCAAATGTTGACAGGTGGAATCATTTTGACGTTACACCGCCTCTTCTGCCTGTAGTTTTGAAAAGCCGAAAGAAACCGGAGAAAGGTGTTTACATGCTCCAAAAAATCGAAAGTTTGTCCAAAAAACCAGGGGTGTTAATCGGGTTTCCAAAACACGGATTATGACCTTACATTATCGGATAAAGGTGTTTACATGACCATTTCAGTAACCAGAGTATTGCCATAACCGGGTTCAGATCGGAGTATTAGTGTGCATGTAAACGTACCCACTGATAGATCCTACCAAGTCTCTTGGAAGGGTTCTGTATCTGCACCCCATCCCCTCTCTACAGGAGTCACGCAGGGATCTGTACTGGGTCCTCTGCTGTTCTTCATTTATACTAAGTCTCTTGGTTCAGTAATTAATTCACATGGCTTCTCATACCATAGTTTATGCTGATGATACTCAACTCTTCCCCTCCCTCTACCCCACAGGTTAAGGAGGTTAAGGAGAGGTCAAAGAGCACATCAGGGCGATGGCACGGTCCTGCAGATTCCTCCTGTAGAACATCAGGAGGATTCGACCGTACCTAACCACCTACTCCACCCAGCTTCTTGTCCAGACCATGGTCACCTCAAGCCTGGACTACTGCAACTCCCTGCTCACAAGCCTACCAGCCTGCGCCATTCTGCCTCTTCAACTGATCCAGAACGCAGCATGTCACCCCCCCTGCAGAGATCACTCCACTGGCTGCCAGTTGCAGCCAGGATCAGGTTCAAAGTTCTGTCCCTGGCCTACACTGCAGCCAATAGGACAGGCCCCGCCTATCTGCAGGACTTAATCCAGAACTATGTTCCTGCTCGACCACTTTCCCCCCCTCCGTGTCAACAGCTCTCGCTCGTCCCGACTGCGGAGCTTTTCCACCCTAGCTCCTCAGTGGTGGAACGAACTCCTCATTCCCCTGCGCTCTACTCCAACCCTGCGTTCCGTCGTGGCCTGAAGACACACCTCTTCAGACTCCACCTTGACTGATATACTAATCTAGGACCTCTCATGGTACTTCTCATGTTCCCTGTGTTTTCTTGTCTAACTGTTTGTTATAGTTTATAATAGTATTTAAAATAGAGGTGTAGTATAGCTGATCTACCCCACAGCTTACTGTGAACCACATTCAATGTTCATTACTAGGGATAGCTGCTATGTTATGTGAAGGATGTGCTTTGTCTTATCTGTTCTGTAGTTACTTCGATGACGTTTCTGTTTGCACTTATTGTATGTCGCTTTGGATAAAAGTGTCTGCTAAATGACTGTAATGTAATCAAAATGTACAACTCACAACCAGATAAAAATTAAGAAATTTATTAAGTTACAACAAGTATTCAACGCCTTAACTACCTTACTACCTTAACAAATAATCAATGCTACAGACATGGACAAGTTATAGTCACAAAAGAAATTAATGAAAGACAATACCAGACCATAGCTTGTTTCTCCCAAGGTAATCCAAGCTAACACCAAGGTCCAAGAACCAACAGACAGAAGAACATTCAAAAATTCCAGGGATGAAATGTAAAATTCCAGACTCCGCAAACACCACCCAGATACAAGACTCAGATGAAACTCCAAAAACCGAAGTGAGGCTTCTTTCCTTCCGCCCCAAGAAATACCTTATTCTCCACAGGAAGGGTATCCCTGCCCTGATTGGGTTAATGTGTGAGAAAAGGGGGGGGGGGGTCATTTATGACAAAGACTGCTTTATCTTTGATGTTCGTGGGGGTGAGTGAGTGAGAGAGAGACAGAAGGGGGGGGGGGGGGGGCAAGAGGTGGAGGAGCCGGGTAGTTTACTTATATCTAAACATTAGATATACTACAATCTATAGATAGATGGTCTTCTTTGCTTGTATCACTAATTGGCCGGATTAATATTTTAAAAATGAATGTCCTACCAAAAACTGCTTTACTTGTTTCAAAATATCCCCTTGCTGCCACCACCATGACTTTTTGCTAGGCTTAAAAATCTTACCACTACTTTCATTTGGAATAACAGACAATCCAGAGTTTGCCTGTCCCTATTGTACTTACTAGGGCTGAGCCGAATGCCATTTTTTACACTTTGAAGCTTCGTTGGTAATTTTCCCCGAAGCTCGTTTTAATAATAATCTATTAAAAATATTTTTTTTTTGAGTCTTTGAAAACAATGTTACGATATGTCCAGTAGAGGGCGTGCTCACATCTATTTCAGTAATATGCGCATGAAGAAAGAAACGACAGTTTTTTTTTTTATTGAAACAACAAAGTATTAAATTGAAATGGAACAGAAGTTCAGGACATGAAACATAGGCCTAAATAAATTAAAAAGATAAATATAAGCCACAGTCTTCACAGTTATGTGCAGGCCTATAAACTTCACGTAGCCTACATACTGCGTATGGTATGGGGAAAAAAAGTCTAAAACTGAGTGTAGGCTATTCCGAGTGTAGGTTATATAAAGCCGAGTGTAGGCTATATTGTTTTCTTTCCAAAACGTAATAGGTTGTCATGCTATTGCTAGCCTAGGCTACATCATGAAATGTAGCCTAGTCAGATCGCTAGCTAAAGGTAAGGTAAGGTAAGTTAAACTTTATTCATCCACAGGGGGAAATTCTGTTATTACTCTTAAGGCCAGTTTATAGTCCAGCGACAGTGTTTCGCTCGACTGAAATCGCAGAACTTTCATAAACATTCTATTGTCGCGCTACATACACTGTGGTCGTTGTCATTCGCAAAAAGTACAAACGCACTCCAGCGACATTCCAGCGACAGTTTACACTCAGGGGACAATGGAGGAAGAAGCAGCTTTAATAGGCTAACCGACATCTCATTATGTCTTCTGCTTTAGCCTACCCCTTTTTTGTCGGAGACCTCTGAAATAAAGTTTATAAATGTCCATTTTGAGGGCACCGTATATTGTTTTAAATGTCATTCACTGCATCTTTCACACACTTGTAGGATGTGGGTTTTGGACGAGGTAGCAAATAAAACGTTTGTAATTAAACCTCAACAATAGGCTTACATTACATTACAGTCATTTAGCAGGCGCTTTTATCCAAAGCGACATACAATAAGTGCATACAGAAACGTCATCGAAGATACTCCAGAACAGATAAGACAAAGCACATCCTTCGCATAACGTAGCAGCTATCCCTAGTAACGAACGTTGAATGTAGTTCACAGTAAGCTGTGGGGTAGATCAGCTATACTACACCTCTATTTTAAATACTATATATAACATATAACATTGATGCAACTCATATTAAACGTTATTTAGTAGGAAAAGCATGGAGGGCATTGCCTACGTTAGGGATGTAAATAGCTAGCTACAAGATGGGACTCATTGGGGAGCAGTCTACAATTCTCTAGTTCGAGAATGAGGTTCAAGAATGTGGAGTAGCCTATTTCACTCGCTATCAGAATGCCACGGATCAGATGGGCTGTCACTGAGTCTAATCACTAAATTGAATCTGGCAAATCTAAGTTAGCCTACTGTGAAAGCAAATAACTTTGCAATGCATTCGCAGGCGCCCACAACGCTACAAATGTGTAGTCAAGATGCAAATGTGTCTTTGTAACCATTCACAATAGCCTACAGACTAATAGGCTATCGTAGGCTAAATTGTAGCATTGGAAGCGAGCTGCTTCTTGGTTTTGGATTGTAACGTTCTCTCAACCTTTAGCAAGGCATCAATCGGTGAAATTACATCGTTATTATTATTAGGCTATTTATAGTAATAATATTAAATTGTGGTCATTTATAATGATATTCACGCGCTTGCTAGGTAGGTAGGTAAGCTATGGGTAGGTAAGCCGACCCTATGCTGAACCGCACACATTTTTTCCAACAGAGAAATCTGTCCATTACCAGTTAGCTTATGTGCTAGCTAGTAAGTTGACAGCTCGACCAAAGCCTCCGCTGTCCGAGGACAAACGTTACCATAACAACAGAGGCAGCGACAGGGTCAAAGTTGAATTATTTTATGTCTCAGTGACCGTCGCAGCGACCACAGGACGACAGTCGCCCGAAGTATAAACCAAATGTCGCTGGCGACCAGCGACATCCATGGCATGTCGTCGGTCGCAGCGACACTCTGTCGCTGGACTATAAACTGGCCTTTAGGCTATTACTCTTACGAAGATACTCTTACGAAGATATATAAATTAGGCTACTTACATTTTTCAAATGGTTCGTCAAATTCGTAGTTCCACCATGGTATGCCAATTTCTGCTGGCATATTTGGCCTTTTTTGGATTGTCTTTGAAAACAATGTTACGATATTGTCCAGTAGAGGGCGCTATTAAAATGTTTCCACACAGCTGACTTCTTTGACATCTTGTAACTTCACCTCAGACTTTGGGCAACAGCGTAGCTAATGGTATTTTTATACAGTCTATGAGCGAATGTGGAGACAAGTCACGTGGAAGGCTGAACCACGCTAGCAGGCATCCCTTGTACGTTCGATAAACTTTCAGAGCGATTCAAAGCTCAATCAGTACAGAATAAACACTTCAATGTTGACAAACATCCAGTAAACCATCAATTTTCTTCTTCTTTTTTGAGGGGGAAAAAATGTTTAATTTTTATTTTTTTGTTGTTTCTTTGAGGGAAAAAAACTAACTATTCAAATCTGAATTTAGGATCCGAATCCCAATCCCAACGAACGAAGCTTCGAGCTCCGAAGCATTCAGCTCAGCCCTAGTACTTACCATATGACAGAGGGGGGCTGCAGTTACCGAATTTCCAGTGGTACTACTGGGCAGCTCAGCTTCGAGCTGCTATGTACTATTTTACCTTCTGAAGCGCTTGCCGCATGGATGGGGATTGAAATGCAAATATAAAACATCTATAAATTCTGCACATATAAAACAACTGAGGAAAAATACAATTAATCAATTTGTACTTAATGTTTGGTATGAAGCTCTGAGATATTTGGGTGAAACCCACTCTCTGTCATGCTTTAGCTCTATATAGTGAAGTTAGAGTTTTCTCCGGTTTCCTTCTTGGGCTAACAAGAGACTAAGCAAGCTATGGATTTATCGAAAGATAAAGTATTAATGTCTTTTTATCCCCTGCCGAGTCCCTCCCGCCCCACCCGGGAGCGGCCCACCAATTGCCGCTCCCCTCGAGGCACCGGCCATGCTCTGGAAGGACCGGGATCGAACCCCCGATCCTCTGGGTGCAACCGCACAGACTGAAAGTCTGCGCATTTTTCCGCTGCACCACCCGGCACAGTATTATGTCTTTTCAGTTAAATGTCTCATGTCTCATGGTTAAATACATATTTCAAATAATATTCAAAGGAAGGTTTTTTTAAATATTATATCTACAGATAAGAAGCTATTTAACAGCTGCCCAGAACCAAAGTTTAGTGGAACCCCCTCTGTCCAATCTAGAGAGTAAAATCCTAACCCATTGCAATAAAAAGGGACAAATAACAGCTCTATACAATATGCTGATATCTGGCTCTCTTGAGTCTTCTGAGGGCAATTTGAAGGCTTGGAAGGAAGATATTCAGGAGGATATTTTATTGGAGGAATGGTGTATGATTTGTACTAAGGCTCAGACACAGACTGTGAACACACGGCTAAAACTAGCAATACAATTGGTTAATGAGAACTTATATAACTCCTGCTAAGTTACAGAAATTTACAGTAATAACCCAGATACATGTAACAAGTGCAACCACTCTATAGGTACTATGTTTCACTGTTTATGAGACTGTGAGAAAATGTAAGGTTTTTGGAGGAAGTATCCCACATGATAACCCAAATGGTGTCAGTAACTTTACCTCTTTGCCCCAAGGTTTTTGTACTGTGCTTATATCCAACCAGTCCTCACCTATCAAACAAAGTACGAAAACTCATAGATATGTGTTTATTACAAGCAAAACGTTTAATAGCTCTCTCCTGGAAAAATGTGGACAGACCAAGTATTGGCCATTAGCTTAAGAGATGTCTTCTTGCCTATCAATGGAAAAGATAACCTATATTGTTAAGGGTAAAAAATACATTTTTGACATGGTCTGGTGACCATTTCTGGACTTTCTTGAGCAAGGCAATATGGATGAATTATTGGCCAACGTTGGGGACTCTGGGAATGTGTAAATCATAATAGATGGTGTATGTAGCTTATGGTGGTGAGAAATATTGACTGGCTTATAGAGGTGTAGTAAACAGTGTGTGTCATACAAGACTTGTTCCAACTATCCCTTATCGTATTGTATCAGACTACTTGTTTTTTAGTTTTCTGATTTGTTTTGTGTTTATTCATTTTATTTATTTATTTTGTTTGTTGCTGTTTTTACTGTCAATATCCTGCTGTAATTCCTTTGCTTACCTTTCTGTGTTTGGTAAAAGGAAAACTTAATAAACATATTGGGGAAAAAAGAGAATATACTAACTAAATTAACTATCAATAAAATACACATTAATAGTTAATCTTAACAAAATCACAATATTATATACTCAGTTGATACCAAATTAATGATTCAGCTAAGAGGTGAAGGCATTTTGGGAGTTCCTTCAATTAGCAGTGGCAGACTCAATTCAACACAAACATTAACATTAACAGTAACATTAATCAGACAATCTTGGAAAATATAATAAAGTTTATTGAACACAAAGTACCAAAAGCAGCAAAGCACGATTCACTACTATAATGTACAACAAACTATGTGCAAGTACATGTGTGTATCCGTGTGTGTGTTAACGTTGGGCACGCGTTCGCAGAAGCATGTGAGGGGTTTGTATGTTCTCCTGAGTTTGCAGGTTGCGCAGCTTTGCGTGTGCGTGCCTCGGACACATGTTTAAAGAGAACAAAGAAAGTAATATGGAGGGAGGGTTTGAAACTAGCTGGAGCTAGTTAACAATGGCACATGAAGCGTACCAAACAGATAAAGTATAACCATAAGGTTATTGGTGCGTGTGCCATGAACCGTTAGGTCAGTGGTGCCCAATCATGTGCCATGGAGGGGCCGAGTGTTACGTTTCTGTCATGTTTATGCCACATTTCATGTTTAGTTTGTCACAGTTTATTTTTAGTTTGTCATGCTTGTGTTCTGTTTATGTTATGATGCAGTTAATTGGTAGCATACACATTTCCATGTTTTTCTGCAGCCTTGCATTCATGCTGTTTTCCCTCTCTCTCTTGCTGTCACTCAGCCTTCCCTAATTGTTTCATTTTCCCGTGTCTATTTACTAATCTACTAACATTAGATCAGGATTGGGTAATACTAACTCTCTAACCATGTGTTCATGTTTACCTTACGTTTCTTGTGCATGTCATTTACTAATTTACTAACGCTAGGTCAGGATAGGTTTATTACTAACGATTACTAATTATCTTGTTACCTCGTCAGCTTTCCACACCTGATTCCCCTTCGCATGCTGCTCTCAAGCTAAGTGTCTGCACCTGTCTACACCTGCATATAAGCTCAGTGTTCATGTCTTGTCTTCGCGAAATTGTTGCCTGTTAGTTTTCTACTGTCACTTTTGAGCGTTTACTTTGTCTGACTACCGTTTAAGATCTAGCCTGTTTACTGACCATCGTTACTGCCAGCCTACCGTATCTACTGCCTGTTTTTTGACCACGAGTTTTGCCTGCTGTCTGTTTTGTACCTCTGCCCCGCGGATAGGACTTCGGTCTGACTCCTGCAACGCCCCACGACCAACGAACTCTGCTTTACCCCTGGATTGTACTTCTGCTCCGCTGACAGCTACTCTGGTTTTGAACTTGTGCATGGATACTGATTACGAGACTGCTTTTTACTTTGGTACTGTATTTTTGGTTATTGGCTGGATTTATTGGTTTTTGGACTTCGCTTGTGTGACTACGATTTCTGGATTTCCCTATAATAAAGTCCTTGCGGACATTTATTACTACGATTGTGTTCTGAGTCGTGCATTACGGGTCCAACCCGTACACATCCGTCTCACCGAGAGTATGCAGGTTTTCATTCCAACCAATCACTACGTCACTTGCAATGTGGCAGAGGGGTTTCCTATGGAATTATGGCATTATAGTTCTACTGTCCCTACAGTGGAATGCACAGTGAACAGCCAAAAATGTTCGTTAAGCATGGCAAAAAAGGCAAGAGGGATGCAACGTCTGGGCCTATTGTCAAAAAGAGACAAGGGTTACATTCGGTTCAAGTTTAACACATTCCCTTCCCTTGCTCTCAAGTGAGCCATCTTGTGACAAAATTTGTGACGTGCAGCAAGAAAACTTAACAGGTGCTCTGCAAGGAAGGATGGAAAATGGAACTGAACCGCCCTTGCATCCAATACAGGAAGTGCAACCCGATAGAGTTGAAATGTGACTGTCCACTTCTTCTTCTTCTTCGTTTGGGTAGGATCTTCTTTTTTTTCCCCACATCCCCAGGCTCGGGGCCGAGGGGCTATCCTTTTACCACCCCGAGCCTAGGGGGGGTTCACCCGGACTATATTTCGGGGCACACCTCCAGTAGCCACGTCACCATGTCATCATCCAGAACCGACAGACCATGCATCCCATTGGGTGCCCAATAAATCGGGCAGTCCAGGATGACATGGTCTGCGCCACACTTGCAGGCTGCGCAAGAAGCCAAGCCCCATCTGTGCATCGATGAGCGGAAGCGCCCAACGCCGGTCCGGAGGCGGTTAAGCCTCACCCATGCCAGTCTAGGCAGGTCCACCCCAATAGGGGGAAAACCGACGTCTGGGATGAAGTCACAGAGTCTAGAGGTGTTCTCCTCCCACTCCGTGCTCCAGATGTAATCCGCCCACCGTGCTGCACTGATGTTAAGATCACTGCATTGCTGCAGGAATTCCTGTGCGGCAGGCACAAATGGGTGTCTCGACTTAAGGCGCCGGGGAGGCTCAGCAATTACAGCGAGCCTTTCGTGGAGCAGATGGTTTGGCTCCACGGCCCGGCACGCGAGACGTGCTGTGGCTCCCGCGCGGCGAAGCCCAGCGGGCTGGATGCCTGCAAGAATGGGAAGATTGTCCACGGGAGTGGGACGCAGGCATCCTGTCACGATGCGCAAGGCTTCGTTGATGGGCGTATCGATGAGGCGGGTGTGGGCACTGCGACACCATACCGGTGCGCAGTACTCACTAGTCGAGTAAACAAGGGCCAGGGCTGCCGTACGCAATGTTCTTGCATCGGCGCCCCAGCCTGACCCGACTAGTCGCCTCATCAATGCCACACGAGATGTTAACTTCTTGCGCAGTGACTCAAGGTGTCGGCGAAACGTGAGCGACCTGTCCAATGTCACGCCGAGGTAAATTGGCTCAGCGCAGCATGGCAGGGGTGTTCCGCCAATATATATTCGGAGCTCACGTTTAGCCTCCCTGTTGTTAAGATGGAAGGCCGCCGACACCGTCTTTGCCTCGCTGAGCTTCAACCTCCATTTCCAGAGGTATGCCACTAGTGTCTGCATGTCCTGTCTCAAAGTCCCCTCCAATGACTGCCAGTCTCCAGCGGAGTACACCAACGCGAGGTCATCCGCATAGGCATACTTCCGCGAGACTGTATCAGGCAAGTCATAAGTGTAGATATTATAGAGGAGGGGGGCCAGGACAGATCCCTGGGGGACGCCGTTCTTGAGGCGTCGTAACCTGCTTTGCTGTCCGCTACCGGTGGTGAGGTTAAAGCTGCGATTTCGGACAAGCTCCAGGATCATACTGACCATGTGCCTGTCCGGAAGCAGGCGGAGCAGCTTGCAGGTGAGGCCGCGGTGCCATACGGTATCATAGGCAGCCGTCAGATCGACAAAAACGGCTCTGGCCTTCTTCTTGAACGAAAAGCTGTCCTCGATGTCTTGAGTCATCAAAGTGACTTGGTCTACGGTCGATCTCCTGCGTCGGAACCCGGCCTGCTCCCGAGGGAGCAGCGGGTCGACGATCGGTCCGACGCGGGCGTAGATAAGACGCTCGAGGATCTTGAAGGGGATGCAGAGCAAGGAGATCCCCGCTCGACGTGGTGACGAAATCTACAGCAGATTGACATCACTAAATCACTGGTTGTCTGTTTGGTGCCCTGCAAACGGTGTTGGCTTTGTAGACAACTGGAGTACTTTCTGGGGGAGGCCTGGTCTTTTGAAAAGAGATGGTATTCACCCCTCGTGGGAGGGTGCCGCTCTTATTTCCAGGAATCTATCTTATAGTCTCAGTAAGTCTATAACCTGACACACTAGAGCCAAGACCAGGCAGCAGAACTACTGTCTTACACAGATTTCTGCATGTTCCCAAAAACTGCTGCCCAGGTTCCATGCTATTGAGACAGTCTCTGTCCCCCGACCTAGAGTAGGCTTTGCTAAAAAGCCCATTAAGGGTGTTTGTATGGCTAATTTAAAAAAAATCAGACCCTGTCATTCTACTAATGATGGGGCTGAACAGAGAGAGCCAAAAATTGGCTTGATTAATATCAGATCACTCGCCCCTAAGGCAACTCTTATAAATGAATTAATTACTGATCACCAAGTTGAGATCCTATGCTTAACTGAAACTTGGCTTAAAATTGATGAATATATTGCATTAAATGAATCCACTCCTCCTGGTTACAGTTATACACACATTCCCCATTTGACGGGTCGTGGAGGTGGTGTTGCTGCTATATATAAATCTAATCTCTTTGCTACTCTGAAATCTGCCTACAAATTGAACTGTTTTGAAGTGCTTGTTCTCAGTTTTGCACATCCAGACAGAAAAGCAATCAGTTTTACCCTTGTCATTTTATATAGGCCACCAGGTCCATACAGTGGTTTCTTACTTGAGTTTGCTGATTTCCTCTCTAGCCTGGTTATTCATTCAGATAAAATAGTAATTGTAGGTGATTTTAATATACACATGGATAGTGAAGGTGATCCTCTCAGATCTGCATTCTTGTCAATTATTGAACCCATTGGCTTTAATCAACATATACATCAGTCCACCCATTCTCATAACCATACTCTTGATCTGGTCTTAACGTATAATACAGAAATAGCAAACGTAACAGTCATGCCTAAAAATCCTGTGTTATCAGACCATTACTTAATTACCTTTCACCTTTCACAAGTCTGTCATGTGCCATCAGATACTACATTCTACTTTAGTCGTAAGCTCTCCTCCAGATCTGCAAATGATTTTATTAATGAGCTCCCAGGCTCATTTGTGCACTGTGGGGATTTTCTAGGCTCCAGCCAAAATGCGTATACAAATGCAGACATAAACTCAATTGATCAGCTGACTGACAACATTAATAACGTACTTAGTAGAACCCTGGATACTATCGCACCTCTTAAAAAGAGGAAAGTCTGCAATAAGAAATTAGCTCCCTGGTACAATGACCATACTCGTGCTCTCAAACAAGCTTCACGCCAACTTGAGCGCAAATGGCGTTCCTCTAAATTGCATGTTTTCTTCCATGCCTGGAAAGACAGCCTTCTCCATTATAAACATGCCCTTATCACAGCGCGTTCCTTATATTTCTCTATTTTGATAGATGAAAATAGAAACAATCCTAGGCACCTGTTTAACACTGTTGCCCGACTGACTAAGAATCATGCTGATCCCTGTGTTTCAATCCCATTTAATAGTAATGACTTTATGAATTTCTTTGATGACAAAATAATAAAAATCAGGGACAAGATTCAAAGTTCTTCTACCACCCCTCATACAGGGTCTGCCCCTCCGTCCACTCAACACCTGGGTGCAGAATCGTCAGATGGACGGGTGGCCTATCTGAGCTCCTTTGCTCCAATAGATCTCACTGAATTTAATACTATAGTAAATTCTTCAAAATCTTCTACCTGTCTTCTAGACCCTATTCCAACGAAGTTACTGAAAGAGCTACTGCCAGTAATTGGAACACCACTGTTGCATATTGTTAATGCTTCTTTAGCCTCTGGACATATACCACCGACTCTCAAACGTGCAGTCATCAAACCCCTTCTTAAAAAGCCAAACTTGGATATAAACGACTTGTCTAACTATAGGCCTATCTCAAACCTTCCGTTCCTCTCTAAAATAATAGAAAAGGCCATTTCAAAACAACTCTGGTCATTTTTGCACCCTAATCAAATATTGGAAGTTTTTCAATCTGGTTTTCGACCCTCTCATAGCACTGAAACAGCCCTAGTCAAAGTATTCAATGACCTACTCCTTGCTTCTGATAGTGGCTATATCTCTGTACTCATGCTTCTGGATTTAAGTGCAGCATTTGACACAGTTGATCACCTCATCCTTCTGGATAGGCTCGAAAATATTGTTGGCCTCCGTGGACTGGCCTTTTCCTGGTTTAGATCATACTTATCTGACCGATATCAATTTGTGCATCTTAACAATGACTCCTCCTATAAATCTAGGGTTAGATATGGAGTACCACAAGGATCTGTCCTTGGGCCTTTGCTCTTCTCTCTATACATGCTTCCCCTGGGACAAATCATTCGTAAACATGGCATTAACTTCCACTGCTATGCAGACGACACCCAACTGTATCTATCAGTCAAGCCTGATGAAATTGTCCTGCTGTCAAAAATGGAAGCTTGTCTTATAGATATAAAGGAATGGATGACCCATAACTTTCTCTTACTAAACTCTGATAAAACAGAGGTAATGGTGGTGGGGCCCAAGTCCCTGAGATGCAAACTATCTGGCTATATGCCTAACATTGATGGAATTTCAATCACCTCAAGTGCTGTCATTAAAGATCTTGGTGTTACGTTTGATCCAGATCTAGTATTTGATACTCACATTAAAGACATCTCTAGGGTTGCTTTCTATCATTTGAGGAATATCTCAAAAATACGAAAAATACTGTCCCTACATGATGCTGAAAAGCTAGTCCATGCTTTTGTTACTTCTAGATTAGATTACTGTAATGCTCTTTTGTCTGGATGTGCACAGTCCTCTCTGAAAGGGCTTCAACTAATTCAAAATACAGCTGCTCGTATTCTCACGAGAACTAGAAGATTTGAACATATCAGCCCAGTGTTAGCTTCACTTCACTGGTTGCCAATCAAATTTCGAATAGACTATAAGATTCTATTACTTACCTTTAAAGCCTTAAATGGGCTTGCCCCCTTATATTTAAGGGATTTACTTTTCCCTTATAATCCCTCACGAACGCTCCGTTCGCAGGGCGCAGGCCTCCTTGTTATTCCTAAAATAGCTAAAAGTACAATAGGTGGTAGAGCCTTTTCCTATCGTGCTCCTCTCCTATGGAACAAATTGCCTGCTCATGTTCGGGGTGCAGACACTGTCAGTCTATTTAAAGCTAGGCTTAAAACTCATCTTTTTAGTCTGTCCTATAGTTGAGGGGCAGGAGTGGGTGGCTGGCATTAGCTATAGAGTCGCTAGTGGACTGAGCGGTCTGTGCTGTCACTGGATCATTATTGGTAGTGTTGTGTTAAGCTCGACCGGTCATGGTCTAGTGGTGACTGTCTCAAGCCTGCCCTCATGGCTGTATTGGCCCCTGCCTCTGTTTAGCCCTTAGCTATGCTGCCATAGCCTTATTCTGCCGGGGTTTCCTTATCGCAGCAGACACCTCTGTCTCTCCTGCTGCGCTTGTTCTGCTACCATCTGAACCCCCTAACAATGTTTTTTCTTTTTTTTCCTCTTCCCTGCTCTGGGCACCTGCCCGGAGCTCTAGCCCAAGTTTCCAGAGTTTCCCGCGTCTTTCCCCCGCCCCCCCCTCCTGGCCCGGAGCTCCAGCCCAAGACCAGCTAGGCGCCCCCCACCTGCCACTGCTGATCTCTACATGATGGAGTCATCTATATCGAATACCTCCCTATGACATAATCAACCCATAGGCCAGTGGAGGATGGGCATCCCCCCAATAGCCGGGTTCCTCTCGAGATTTCTTCCCATCGGGGAGTTTTTTCTCGCCACAGTATGAGGGTTTTTCTCTCCTACTAGAGTTTTTACCTCTGCTATCTGGGGGCTTAGAGCTGGCTTAGAGCTGGCATTTCCCATTTCCCCTTTCCTCCCCTTTCTGTTCTGTAAAGCGTCTTTGTGACAGTCATCTGTGAAAAGCGCTATATAAATAAAATTGAATTGAATTGAATTGAAGGAGATGGGACGGAAGCTCTTAGGATCCCCTTCAGGCTTATTCGGCTTAGGGATTGCGACAACTAGGGCTTGTCAGTGAGGAGCATTGCATTGTGCATGCAATGCTGGAACCCTGCATTTTATACCCTTGGTGGAAGGGAGGATAAACGAGGGAGTGAGGGAATATAATTACCCCCCCCCCCCCTTTTTTTTTTTTTTTTTTTTTAAATTGGACCCGAATCCCACTTGGTGTGGCTGCCATATTTCATTTCCCCCTTGAAGCCAGGGAAGGGAAGAACAAGAAGAAAGCCTAAAATTCGAATCCGAATGCAGCCAAGGCCTCCATTTGTCGCTTTCTTGCTCACTCATCCTTCGTTATTTAGGCATTTTGGGACTTTTGCAACATCGCCTATTCCTGAAGTTTTTTTAACAGCTCTTTTCTTTTTGTCTAATCTCTTCACGTACAGTTGAAGTCGGAATTTAAAATTCAGTTAGTTCGAAGTCATTAAAACTCATTTTTAACCACTCCACAGATTTCATGTTAGCAAACTATAGTGTTGGCAAGTCAGTTAGGACATCTACTTTGTGCATGACACAAGTAATTTCGCCAAAAATTGTTTACAAAGATTATTTCACTTTTAATTCACTATATCACAATTCCAGTGGGTCAGAAGTTTACATACACTAAGTTGACTGTGCCTTTAAATTTTTTATATTTGGTTGCATATCCTTTGGATTTGCATGCCATGACTTCCTGATGTTTGTGACCCAACAACATCAAAAGACTCTTGATATCTTATTTTCTGGTAATCTTACAAGTGATACTATAACATCTCTGCAATTGAATGGATCTCTATGGGAATTGGGGGGGTGGGACTAGATTTAGCTGTAAATTATGCTGGAACAGAATGGAATACATGATTGGTAAAATTGCTGTAAGTCATCAAGGATCTGAGGTATCAAACAAGCCTCAATAAATCACTCTGCTGCCAGATATGCAGTAGATATGGAGGGATCACTTTAAGGGTCGTTTCTCCTGACAAATTTTCCTATTGAACTCTATGGAAAAATAGGAGTCAGGAGAAGAAACCCTTCAAGTTATCCATCCATATGTACTTGTATTTCTGGCAGCAGAGTGATGATTTAAGGCTTGTTTGATATGTCAGACCCTTAGACTTAGAGCCATTTAGCCAACCATGTGTTTCCATACTGTTCCAGTGTAATTTACAGCTAAATCTAGTCCCACCAGATTTTGGAGGGATCCAAGCTTTAGTGCAGTTATCCAGCTAACACAGTAATCCTGCTTCGTTGTAGCCTATACCTCAATAGCAACAAAGGTTAGGATAATGATTCCCCAATGCAAGATATTTAGCCTAAATTGTGTGTGCTTCAATAGGTCATTATCACACATAGCATACCCGAAGGCTAAATTGCTTTCACAAATTTGTTTCACTAGTCACATAATATGAAGCGACAAATTTGTTTCACTAATTCATGGAAATGTTTCTGAATTAATGTGAGATGCAATGAACTGGCAAGAGAGTGTAGGCCATCACATTATAGATACAGCTACAGTGCAGTCCATATTAGTATTTGGACAGTGACACAATTTTTGGTGTTTTAGTTCTGTACTCCAGCACATTGATTGAAATAAAACAATGAGGTGCAGACTGTCAGCTTTAATGTAAGAGTATTTACACCCATATCCAGTGAACCATGTAGGAATTACACCCCTTTTTATACATAGTCCCCTCATCCAAAATTGGGACAAATTAACATAATCATAAATAAAGTCAAATAAACTAAAAAGTCAAATGAACTTGCGCCCATAGCAAGTGAACTGGGCGGGTTGGTCTTAAGATGAGGTGTGGCTAGGATTTTTGGCGTATTGCTATCTTGAGCCAGCAGAAAGCACTTGCACTAAAACCGCCACTAACCTGGTCTAAAGTCATGTCACAGTTGTTTCAATGTTATTTTAACTGCGCAATATTAAGATAGTAATGTGCATCCACATAGGCGTGTACACAACACGCATACACCCTCCTGTCTGTTACACACAGGAGCATGCACAAACATGCAAAACTATCAAGATTACATTGTGAAATGGTGATTCATATTTTTCCCCAAAATAAAGCATTTTCTCTCCCATAATAGATGCATGTTGTCCCTGGAATCATGGGAAATTGGGCTTGTTTTAAAGCATTAAGCTACCAGCAGGGGCGCCCGCAGGATTTCTTCCTGGGGTACGCAAAAGAGTAGGCCAAGCCATAGGCTACATGAAAACAAAGCCACTACTTAGGACTAACGTTACAACGTAATTTACCGATATATTTTGCACTCATAAGGTCGCATATTACAAGAAGTTCTAACGTAGGAGTAGGCCAAGCCTACGTTAAAATCTGATCTTTCATCAGAAAAACCGGAGAGACGTACTTCAAAATAGAATGGAAATGTTGCGCGCAAAAAGATGTTACGTGACTTACAGTAGCCTGATATTTCATAAGGAAAACCGGAGAGACCTCACAATAGAATGGAAATGTTGCGCGCAACAAGCTGTTACGCGACTTACAGCACAGTTAATGTTAACACAATGAAAACACTTCTGACAAGTCAATGTAACTATCGAACATGCTCAACAAAATGTATTCACTGCTTAAATTTCTAATAAAATATTATATGCACGCCAATTGTGTGTGTGTTAGAGAGAGCAAGAGCACGAGCAAGAGCAAGTCACTGCAAATAAAATAACATTTTGGTGGGTAGCTCGTCCTCAGCTGAGGACTGGTTCTCCGAAAGCTGATTCTCCGAATTGTTATTTTCATTCTTTTTCAGACTCAACAGTTCCACAATGCTGAGCTGCTTTCTTTTCGACATATTTGGCTAACGTCAATTACTGTATTTGTTTAAGTTAGTTATCTTGACTGACAAGTAAAAAGGCAACTCTAAACTTTTCCCGGTCTAAAGAAAAAGGTGGTCCTCCAATCACTTTCAACTGTGTCTTCCAATCACTTTCAAATGTTTGAAATATGCAAAACTTGGAAAATACAATAACCAGGCAATACAACGAAGACAATAAGCAAATATCATTCCTCAACATCGTAGAAACAGAGATGGAAAGACTTTGACAATTCACGTCAGTTTTAATGGAAATACTCATTTTGCTGTTGTTGCTAAGGTACGCAGACTGCGTACTCTGCGTACAGCTGGGGGCGCCACTGGCTACCAGTATAAATGCGTTGGTCATATTTCCATAAGCAGGACAATATAAACAAGGAAAAATATGCGTAAACCTATTGGTTCCCAACCTGACAGCTTTAGTGTATTTATTGTAATCATTAAGGCAAAAGAACGCTATTTGTGCTAATAATCATTGTTAGAATGCACGTAATATAAACTTCAGATGAAGCTTGAACATCCATAAGGGTGCTGTGAGAATAGCCTCATAAAATTGATGCTTGACAATGCTTCATTGTATAATCAAACGAAATTTGTTAAACAAGCAGGCTAATTTGGCGTTTTCTAATGTGGGCTACGTATATCATGTCTGAAATACAGCATCCTATAAAATAGTCAATTGCATTTTCCATGCAAAAACAAGCTTTGAGACAACAATCAGACAGTGCAATCAGACCAGCGTTGTCAATCTACCGTCGGATAGGCTAAAGTATTGTGTTTTTCATTCGGTTTCAGCTGTGTGTTAGTTGATTAAACTGTTTGTAGTGTAGTCACTGTTTAGTTGATGTAAATTGCAGCATTGGCGGTCAGTTATTTACTTGCTTTGTGTTTCTAGGCTAGCTGCTAGTCTTTTGTGTTGCTAATCGGAAATAGATTCACAAATAGATTGAACTAGCCCTGCAAGCAGCTGAGTGCAATCGGGAAATTAGCAAATAGTCTATAAGTTAAAGTAGAAGACGGCAGCCTCATCGTCAATTTGAACTGTGTTTGTAATGATCTTTCCCCACCTAACCTGTCTTAGCACCCCCTACCATGTGTCTAACCCCCATTCCTCTGTGCTCCATGCCTCGCTCCAGGAGGCCCAACCACCGCAGACGCTGTCTGGCTAACCTGGTCTGCCCACCGCTGTCCTCTCATAAGGAACTCTCAGTGGTGGGTGGACTATGGAACTGCCGGTCAGCCGTCCAGAAAGCTGACTTCATCACTGCATATGCCAGGGTGAAGTCCCTCCACTTCCTGGCTCTCACTGAGACCTGGATCACTCCTGATAACACAGCCACTCCAGCTGCTCTGTCTGCTGGCTACTCCTTCTCCCACACCCCCAGGGCCTCAGGCAGAGGCGGGGGTACTGGTTTGCTCATTTCCACGTCCTGGAAATTCTCTATTCCCACTGTACCCTGCCTGAATATCTCCTCCTTTGAGTTTCATGCAGTCACTGTAACTCACCCATCTGCACTTAACATTGTTGTTCTCTATCGCCCTCCAGGTCCGCTCGGCGCTTTCCTGGATGAACTGGACACTCTCCTGAGCTCCTTCCCTGAGGATGGTACGCCTGTAATCCTACTGGGAGACTTCAACCTCCAAACAGACAGTGCCCAGCTATCCAGTGTCACCTCACTCCTCCAGTCCTTTGCCCTCACTCAGTCCCCATCGCCTGCCACCCACAAGGATGGTAACCAACTGGACCTTGTACTCACCAGGAATTGCACCACATCTGAACTCACGGTGACCCCCCTCCACGTATCGGACCATTTCTTTATCTCATTTTCTCTCTCCTGCCCACTCTCCCTCAACTCCGCTAACAACCCACCCGCTGTTATGTTCAGGAGAAATCTCCGCACCCTCTCACACTCCTCTCTCACTACTTCTGCTCTCTCTGCAATTCCTCCTCCTGCTACCTTTGCTAAAATGCCTATTGATGTTGCCACCTCTGTGTTTAACTCATGCCTCTCAGTCTCTCAACTCACTATGTCCTCTTGTCTCCAGACCAGCCCAACTATCACCCCCCTCCCCGTGGCTGACGGATTCTCTCAGATCCAGCAGAACCATGCTACGAGCCGCTGAGAGAAAGTGGAGGAAATCTAGATCCCCAGATGACCTGGCCTCCTACCACACTCTGCTGGCAGCCTTCACAGCTGCAACCACATCAGCTAAAACTTCATTTTTCCAGTCTAAAATTGATACATGTCTATCTAACCCACGTAAACTCTTTTCCACCTTCTCCTCCCTGCTCACCCCCCCTCCACCCCCTTCACCCTCCTCCCTCTATGCAGATGACTTCCTGACCCACTTTGAGGGGAAGGTGGCCGCGATCCGGAACTCCTTCACGCATCCGGTGACACCCCACATCCCCCATACTGAACCCATCGCTACACTGTCGTCCTTCAAGACTCTGGAGGACTCAGATGTGCTCGAGCTGGTGACGCGCCATCGCGCAACCACCTGTCCACTAGACCCCATACCTTCAGCAGTCCTCCAGTCTATATCTGCTGAGCTCCTTCCATATCTGTCCTCCATTATTAACACCTCCCTAATCTGTGGCCATGTCCCTGCTGCCTTTAAAACTGCCCGTGTAACCCCACTCCTTAAAAAACCTAGCTTAGATCCCGCTGATGTCAGGAACTACCGTCCTGTATCTCTCTTGCCTCCTCTCGCTCTTCTGTTCTGATTCTCCTTGACCTGTCTGCGGCATTCGACACGGTCAACCACAAACTCCTGATCTCCACACTCGCTGAAATGGGCATTTCTGGAACTGCCCTCTCTTGGTTTGTATCGTATCTCACTGATAGATCCTACCAAGTCTCTTGGAAGGGTTCAGTCTCTGCTCCCCATCCCCTGTCTACAGGAGTCCCGCAGGGATCTGTACTGGGTCCTCTGCTGTTCTCTATGTATACTAAGTCTCTTGGCTCAGTAATTCATTCACATGGCTTCTCATACCATAGCTATGCTGATGATACTCAACTCTTCCTCTCTTTCCCTCCCTCTACCACACAGGTTAAGGAGAGGATATCTGCTTGTCTGACTGACATCTCTGAGTGGATGGCTACCCATCACTGAAGCTCAACCTTGACAAGACAGAGCTCCTCTTCATGCCGTACAAGACCTCCCCACTACATGACCTCTCCATCACCGTTGACGGGACCGTGGTGGCTGCCTCCCGCTCTGCAAGGAACCTGGGAGTGGTCCTGGACGACCGGCTGGACTTCAAAGAGCACATCAGGGTGACGGCTCGGTCCTGCAGGTTCCTCCTGTACAACATCAGCAGGATTCGACCGTACCTGACCACCTACTCCACCCAGCTTCTTGTCCAGACCATGGTCACCTCACGCCTGGACTACTGCAACTCTCTGCTCGCAAGCCTACCGGCCTGCACCATTCTGCCTCTCCAACTGATCCAGAATGCAGCTGCCCGGCTTGTGTTCAACCTCCCGTAACCCCCCTGCTGAGGTCACTCCACTGGCTGCCAGTTGCAGCCAGGATCAGGTTCAAAGTTCTGACCCTAGCCTACACTGCAGCCAATAGGACAGGCCCCGCCTACCTGCAGGACTTAATCCAGAACTATGTTCCTGCTCGACCACTTCGCTCTTCTACAGCAGGGCGACTGGCACTTCCCCCCCCTCCGTGTCAAAGGCTCTCGCTCGTCCCGACTGCGGAGTTTTTCCACCTTAGCTCCTCAGTGGTGGAATGAACTTCCCATTCCCCTACGTTCTACTCCAACCCTGCCTGCATTCCGTCGAGGCCTGAAGACACACCTCTTCAGACTCAACCTTGACTGATATCCTAACCTAGGAATATCAGTTCCCTGTGTTTACTAGTTCCCTGTGTTTTCCTGTCTGTTTATTATAGTTTATAATAGTATTTAGAATAGAAGTGTAGTATTGCTGATTTACCCGCAGCTTACTGTGAACTACAGTCAACGTTCATTACTAGGGATAGCTGCTACATTATGGGAAGGATGTGCTTTGTCTTGTCTGTTCTGTAGTGATCTTGATGATGTCTCTGTATGCACTTAATGTACGTCGCTTTGGATAAAAGCGTCTGCTAAATGAATGTAATGTAATGTCATGTAATGTAATTTAATAAAAAATTTTGGCTGCAATATGGTCTTTCGGCCAGTGGATGGCGATATATATTGTACTAGTCGCCTTCAATATGTCAGTACTAAAGACGCATAGAACCATAGACTGTAGCCTATAGAAATGCAGCTCAGCTATTCTGTGGCAGAGTGTGACTCGGTAGAAAGACATAGCGTGGGCAGCGAGTTGGATGGAACACACTCCAATTTTGAATTAGGCTACATTTGAAGCCCTAACTTCTGAAAAGGTAAAAGCTTTAACCTGATCCACGTTGGCGCCCCATAACTATAGTGGTAGACTTTTCGGTCCCAATTACAGTAGCCTATTCATGTTTGTCTTAAATTATAAACTAGGCTACAGCTTTAAGAAAACCACAGGATTGATACTACAGTGCAGTAAAATAAGAGGGTGCTGTTAATAACCTAAAGCGCTTACGACCCTCGTCTTGACACAGCCACAGAAAATCATGTTCAGATATAGCAAGAAACAATAATATTTTTTTAAAACGTTGTACAAATAGGGCTACGCATTCTGCCTTTTCCATTGCTTACTGTAGGCTATACAGTAGGCTACCTGATGCACTTTCGGTTTAGAAGAAACCTCATTTTTTTCCTCCAAAATCTCTCGTAGCTATAAATATGGTAATGAAACCAAATCTTACCTGTAGGCCAGGGGTGTCCAATCTTACCCGAAAAGGGCCGGTGTGGGTGCAGGCTTTTGTTCTAGCCCAGCACTATGACACCTGATTCTACTTATCAAGGTCTTGATTGAAGAGCATGATTAGTTAATTAGTTGAATCAGGTGTTGTAGTGCTGGGCTAAAACAAAAACCTGCACCCACACCCTTTCCGGATAAGATTGGACACCCCTGCTGTAGGCTATATGTAGGTAGGCTACCACTGTGTTATGATTAAAGGAGCTATATGTAACACTGACACCGAGCGTTTAAAATGGGTACTGCAATCCAAATTCACAATATTGGAGAGAGTCGAGACACTGAACGAACACGAGCGTAAGACGAGCTGAGCGTAACATTATATTTTGAGACGAGCTTATTCTATTTTGACAATGACAAGCGACGACGAGTCCTACACTGTAAGTTGATCAGCTAATGTATACGTTTGCAATTTGTTTATTATTTATTGTTTGCAAATTATAAACCAGCTCATCTGGATTTTTTACAACTCTATCAATGTTAGCTAGATGCATGGCTGGCTATGTTTACGGTCACACATATATAAGATAACGTTAGTGGTATGTTTAGCGAGTAACTATATACATATATATATATTTAAATCTTTAGGTAGCTAGTTAAATGGAAACGATGTTGAACTTAGCTTAGGCATTCGTAAATCGGCTGTCGGAGTGCCGGAGTACATCTGGTTGTTTGTAATGGGCAGTGGACTCGGAGTCAACTCGGAGAATAGTGAATCACACAGGCCAAAACAAATACAGACGTTCCGACCCGGAATGGAAATTTCAAAGGAGAACATACTGGCTGTAGCATTGTTGTCGGAGAAGCCAGTATTTCGACTTAGCATGTTTCCTTAATCTCCTTAATGATGACATATCATGGTCATTTTATGATTTAGTACAGTAAATTTGTTACATGTAGCTCCTTTAACCCTGAAGAGTTTATCTTGTTACGTTTCGCCAAAGTTTCGACATTTCCACAGTGACTTATCGCATTTAGGGCTGAAATAGTCTACGTTGCTGTTGTTATGTAAAAACACAAATTGTGTTTTTGTACGTTTTTTTTTATTTATTTTTTTTACGTGTAGCTACACTTATTTTTTATTTCTGTTTTAGAGTGTTGTTTATTTATTATCAAAATAGCCTAAATGGTGTAATATTCAAATATTCAAAAAGCTTCAAGGACCTTTGATTTCTTACTCCTAAACATAACCCTACTGGTACTTTACAACCAAAGCCTACATGGGCTCTTTGTACTCCAAAAACTGTATTTACGGTAAAATTAATGCAAAAAATGTTGCTGCGAGCGCATTCTCTGCCAGGAAAAACCCTGCAGCTTGCCCTAACTTTAAATAGAATAATAATTTCGTGATTTACATGTGTTATAGTGTTAATTGTGAAATGAAAAATTAGTTTTCGTACATTAGTAACGTAATGAGAGCTCAACAGGCTGCACCTGCAGTGGTGGCAGCAGGTTGGGGGAGGGGGTGTGCGGTTCCGTCTTTCAGAACAGCAACACAAGACCGTGGACATTTGTATCACGGTTTTGGTCTCGGTTTCAGAACCGTTACACCCCTACTAACTACACAGTCATTATGAGGGCACTATAACATTATGCCTATGAGAGCCTACAGGAGATGTCATATGCAGACATAGCAGCAAGCATTGCATCGCAACATTGTTTTGTGGACATAGTTTGAAACGTAATAACTTGACGGCCACTCATCGTCATCATGTTTGTCATCACATTCATTTTGGAGCGATCTATGTGTGTTTAGCTAGTAAGTTACAAGAAAAAAACTGTTTTGTGAGATGAGTGACAGTACGGGATGTTGCAGTTTATCCAGGGATCCAAAACTAATAACCATTTGATTCTCGTTTTTCAATTTCTGTTTTTAAAATGAATATAGCATAACCATTAGTTTCTTGTTTTTTAATTTCTGTTTCTGAAACAGTACACGGATCCAGAAGCAAAGCTAAGGCTACTGCAATTAGAACTCAATGCTCCCACACGTGGTATATACTTCTATTCATGTTCATTAATCCACTATAATTATATACGAACGATAATATTGAATATCACAATATTTCTTAAAGGCATATCGACAATATGAAAATGGGATATTGTGACAACCCTACTAGTGGCCAAGACTCCGGCATTGTGAGATTGCTCAACTGATACATTCATTGCTCCTGCAACCAAACTATGAGTGGAATCAACAAACTCCGTGTTCTAGCTTTATTAGTACACGATTTGTGACAACAATACCGAGTTTCTCAATGCCACTGTTGTCACATAGCTAGTCCATTTAACAAGCAACCCCCCACACCCAGTCTCACCTGCAACTATACCTACCCATGTGTGACACATTGGACAATAGCATCTATCTGTGAGTTCATAAAAATATTTTTTCACCACCAAAAATTTGTATTCTGTCATAGCAACAAGATAAACCCAACAATAGCCCGAATGTATGCCTAAACCCTGTTCACTCATTTGTAAAATAAACAAGTGAAATTCTTGTGTAATTATACCATGTCATTCAACTATCAATATCTGCTGCTAAATATGAAATAAATATACAATCCTACCATTGGTTTTACGCATAGAGATGTTCCTTTCAAAATTCAGTGGTCAATTATTGTCTTGGACAATCTGTTTCAGAAATACACACCACTTTATAACTCTATTACACTATCTGAAACGTCAGTGTGCAAAACTCTGTATGCTTTACGTGCAGCTGTAAAGTATATCACGTCATTGTGCTTTGATTGACAATGGTTTTATCTAAAAGAGGACAGTATATCCTTCTCAACAGTGTTTGCAATTTCTTATCGGATGCTTTGAACAATAAATTACAGCCCAGCATAACAGCATTTTTTTCTTTATCAGTATAACACAAACAGAAAACGCATTTGCTCGCCGAGGAAAAATTGTCTTTTTCTTGCTTTTATTGCAAGATTTTACTAATTTGGCCAACTCAGCACCATGGCTAGTGTAATCCCCGCCTTGTTTCCATCGATTTTGGGAGTGGGTCAGAAGTATTGATTCTATCGGAAGATATATCTACGAAAATGATGGGAGTTTTTTCTCCTCAATATGTAAGTTATACTGCTTGTAATATGCGTTTGGTCTCGCTGGCTACATATGTACTTTAGTTTTTCCACTCCACCACTGTCTTGTCCAATATGTTTGATATTGTTATTGTCACCTTTTGAATGCATTTCACATACTGTAGTGTAAGCGTTCATTGGTGGCTCAGTCATGTTTTAGGTTTGATGTACCGATTTTTATTGAAGCTAGAACATTTGGCAGCATTTTCCTGATGGTGGAATATTATTTTATTGTAATCTTATTGTATATAATATAGACCAGTGTTTCCCCTACAATACAACAGGCGGGGCGGCCCGCCCCACCTATGGAGCTTGCCACCCTGTCTAAAATTATAAAATGGCAATGTAAGATTTTGAAAACTAATTTTACTATCATTTAAAAATCTATAGAAAATGTGTTTGTGTAAGCGCACCATTTTATGACCGGTCTTCGGAAATTATCAACAATTCAATTTAGTTGCGGTGTTTGTGGACTCTCCTCAGTCAGTAACAAAGTATCATGCATATTGTAGTATTTGAAATACCAAACTAACAAAAAAAAACATGATTCTCCTGAACAAAGTTGAAACATTTGTAACCAAGGGTCATAACATGGTTGAGATATGTCTGCACAGGCGTGTTTAAAATCTGCATATTCAAACGAATGCAGGTATCCCCTGATAAAATCTACGATAACTCGTTTAACCATATTTATTTAAAAAGTCAGTGCATTTTTACAATAGCAAAGTATTACAGCCGCCAGTTGCAATAGGTAGGCTACTCGCTGTGGAAATGTCAACTGCAGGCCTTCTGGACATTGGCGAAATGGAATAAGATAAACTCTTCAGTTGTAACTTCATGCAGGTAGTCTTAAATATATTTAGGCTATATAAAAGATTTTGTAGAAAGAAGGACTGGTGTCTATCTAAAACGAAAGTACATTTGGTATTGTAGCTACACAGTAGCCTACAGTAGGCTAAGCAAGGAAAAAACGCCAAATGTTTATTTATAGCCTAGCCTACTGTGGCAAGATGAAGCTTGTAAACAGTCTGGTCTAGCACCCTGCTGTTTTATTGGCCTGCTAGAACAATCATGCGGAACTTTGCCTGTTTTCTTCAAGCTGTAATGTATAATTTCGGAGAAACGCGCATACTGTAATTGGGATGGATATGACTACCACTAGGGAAGCACAATGGATAGGGCTACTTCTGCAATACACAGTGAAATTTCTGTAGCCTAGGCCCTATAACACAGGTTACTTGATTTTTAAGCGGTGCAGCCACTTCTATACGTGACGTGTCCGTCCGTCCGTCCGTTCGTAGCATGAGATTTAAACCAATCAGGAGTCGCCTATACGTCACATGCCCGGCAATACAATAGTAGCTTGAGAAAAGCATGCCCAGCTTCAGACAGCTCTATCTCAAAAAATATACATGTCACAGCTTAGATATTCACACCGTAGGAATCCTGGGAACCAGATGCATATCTGTATATAATATGTCTTGTGTAGCTTAAAAACTGTAGTCGTGGTCACAAGTTAGAAAATGGGTTTGAAATTGAAATTACCAGCTGCCGCTAGAGTTGAGTTTTGAACATTCCACCTACTAGCAAGGTGAGTCGCCGTAGCAACCCCCCAAAGTAAAATCAATACAAAATCTACCAACAGTGTTCTGCTGGACCCAGTCAGTTATGGAACGGCCCAACAATCCATGCACCCTCTTGGTGAGTTTGGAATTCCATTGATATTGTTCAAGTAATAACTGTAATCTTTCCTGTTTGTAAAGGCCGGTATACACTGTGTGATTTCTGCCACGATTTTTCAGTCCCAGACAAAATTTGCGAATCGTAGAAGAATCTTTCGTCGTGGCCGAAATCGCCCGTCTTAGATCGCTCAGTGTGACATACTCTCCGACGGCAGATTTTGTGAATCTTCGCCTACGACGGAAGACTGACAGTGTCAGAAATTTCGGGCCAAGATCTTGCAGTGTGACCGCTGCTACGACCACAGACTGTGGAAGTTTCATGGATAACCAATAGGAGAACAGCAACGCATGACGTAAGAGACAAACTCCTTTGTTTTCTCTATAACGTTACCGGTTTGCAAGCGTTCTCAAACCATTTCGCGTCCCAAATAAACAGCCTTAAACTAAGTTGAGAAACTTGTCACTACCAATGTAATATCCTTAACGAAAGCGAAGAAAGGAAGAATGTTTCCTTTGAAGCACATCTCTCACTTCAGTAAATTTCGCCCCAGCCCATCTTGAATGAACAAACAAGTGAATGAATGCTCGGCTAGCTGTGTGCAATGTTGCCATATTCTTATATTAATTCCCCCCAAAAAACTCCTGAAAAAAGAAAGTTTTGAGAATGTGATGCAATTGATTATCATTTAGCTATCAGTTATTTGTTATACAATTTATTTGTGCCAGAGGTTTATACGCCATCAATGCACGTAGTGCGGGTCCCTACTGCAAGTAAGTTAGCTACTAGCTAGTTTTCATTGGCGTAGCTAACATGGCTAAACAAACAGCCTATCAATCACTTCATTTAAAAATGTTTTTATTTTTTTTAAAACGACGCTTGTGGGAGATTCAGACAAGCAGCTTGGATCAGACTCGGGCCTCCGAGCTTTGCGAAACCGCGGAGCTTGCGCGCAAGATAATACCAGGGGAGGTGAAGTAGCCTAGCCTACAGTAAAACTAGTAGGGACGCAGCGTAATGCTACTGTAAAGTCTGCAGACATTTTCCGGCGGTGCATAGAGAGTTTGTGGAAGTATTTTAGGCAGGCTTGTTCAAAACACGAGAACAGCAAACAGCATCGTGTAGCACTTGCTAAGTCAGCGCAGTTTTCCCTGTGAACATTTTTGTGCTGAAATGTCGGTGAAACGCCGTCTCGCATTCAACATTTCCATTCATAGAGAAACCGCATATGAAAGTATTACATCGTAACGTTAATAACATGTGCAAAGCAGGATATTCCACTCCACGGGCACAGGGAAACGGATGAGGCTATTAACCAAGGGAACTTTATAGAAATATTATCTTTGGACAATGATGACATTATAACCATAGCCTTTTCAACACCAAGCCCTGCCCTATTGTCATGTAGAAAACTTTCACACGCCAATTCAAATCCATCAAAGGTAGGCCTAAGTTGTGTTTATATTTTTTTTAATGATTTCTGTGCCCAACTTTTGTGTGTAGTTATGCTTTCAACTTCAAGTGGCTGTTGAAAGTTAGGCCATATAGCCTATAATCTCGTAGCTGTGTGCGTGCTGATTTTAACATTCATTTTTCTTGCCTCTCCACTGGAGGTCAATTGGATTCCGATCCGTTAGGCATTTTGCTTTTCTAAATGACTTTTTCGTTGAGCGTCTCGCAACTTTGTCTGGTCATATTAGGAGCCAGGCTAATAGGCCTATGTACTGGTTTATAGACTAGCCTGCTATAGATTGTGTTTGTTGTACAGAAAAGACAGACAGTGTTTGATTATTCTGTATGGGGTCAACATTGTTGTAGGAGTGTTCCCATGCGAACCATTGAATTACAGTTTGTTATAGACTGTCTGTTGGAGTGCGTATTTGATCGCGTCAGATGACGGAGGCTACTTTAGCCAAATCGTAGGATAGAATCTCTGAAGTTATTATAGAACGCTTTGGATCTTATCGCACAGTCTGACTACAACGAAGACAATAGATTATCATGGCTGCATCGCACAGTCTGACATGCCACAATCGTAAAGGACGGCAGAAATCGCACAGTGTATACCGGCCTTTATCAGAGTACTAACTGTCATATTTCCTTTTTCTTCTGAAATACCAATGGCTGTCCTTTTATATCTTTCTATCTCTCTTTTACATGTTTGTTAAATGCAATGTCTGTAAGTATAGTAATTAATAAGCATAATGTAAAAATATCACCAAACCAGAGGCCATTGTTTTTGTACATGTAAACAACACACACATTTTCTATTGCATTTTTTAATTGCTCAAAACCTGCACCGCTTACTTCACCACCTGGGTGTGATTTTTTATTTTCTCAGAACAGCTAGAAACTGTTTTAAAATGCCCTTTTAAACAATCACTTTGAATCACTTGGACCTGTTTTTAGAAACTATTTCCACAATGCAGATCAGGCTAATAATTATTTATTTCACATCTTTCTTTGTGCACCAAGCAAACCTGCTTTAATCAGTGACTTGTTGGAGTACATGCACTGATTTAGATTTTTTTAAAATTGCACTTAATATTACACTGATCTGACTTCTCACAATGCCTTAGGGTGGTTTAATCATAATGTTTGTGAATGAAGCTCTTCCCCTCAACTTATTCAAGACTCAAACTAAGTATTCAACAGTTTGCACCATTCAGTGTTACCAACTTAAATGTTTTCATATTTTTATGAATTTATGGTTCAAACACTATTACAATCAAACGTATTCAAAATCATACCAAGCACTTAGTTACGGACTACACAAATATGCCAATTCCTTACAATAGTTCCTGGTTTGAGGGTGTATTTTATGATGAGAAAGGGCAGAATTCACATCAAAATCTTTAAAGCCAGTTTTCTCAAAACAAACAGTCACATCTCCAGAAATATTTACTCAATCTCATCAAGTGATACCTCATGTTGTAGCTCTGATTATGTACTTGAACATGAGAAGAAAAACCCAAAAAGTCACATTTTTAAACATGTATCCAAAGCAGGGATCTGGTCACATGTTTGTTTAGGTTATGTTACCTCAGAAAAGCGAATAACTAACCCTAGCTTATAATGTCATCTTCAACGAATAAGTCCCCACAAAAAAAATCCCCTTTTCCTTCCATGTAAATGTGAGATTGGGGACAACGCGAATGATAGCCTACAGCAGGTGTAGTCCAGTCTACCGTCGCTACAAACCATGGCTTTATGATTGAATGAAACAAGCCTAGAAGCTTATAACTCAGAATTAAAGTTTGCAATCTTCGTTAGATAAAGAAACTCCTAAATATCCCAATCACAAAGCAGCTTTTTAAAGCACAACTGAAGTTTGGTAGAACTTTGGGTTGTGTAGTTACCTGGCCATGATATGAGTCCAAATAGTGGCAAAATATGTTCATTAGTTGCTCTGTGGGGTGATAATACAGAATAGGGTATTTGTCGCTAACCATTTACTTCTATGGGGCAGCTAAAACAGTCTCAAAATGCCACTTCTAGCACGTATACAACCGGGAAAGAAGCGGATTCTGTCAATACAAAAAATAACCAGTCCTCGTACATTTTTTTTTTTGGTCATGTCCAGACCGTAAATTACCGACCATATTTCGCACAAAACAGGTCATCTGATAATACACTGCCTGGCCAAAAAAAAAGTCACACACACTAATATTTAGTTGGACCACCTTTAGCTTTGATTACGGTGCGCATTCGTCGTGGCATTGTTTCGACAACCTTATGCAACCTCACAACATTTATTTCCGTCCAGAGTTGCATTAATTTTTGGCTGAGATCTTGTATTGACGACGGGAGAGTCATACCACTCTGTAAAGTCTTCTCCAGCACATCCCAAAGACTTTCAATGGTATTAAAGTCAGGACTCTGGTGGCCAATTCATGTGTGAAAATGATTCCTCATGCTCCCTGAACCACTCTTTCACAATTTGAGCCCAATGAATCTTGGCATTGTCGTCCTGGAATATGCCCATTGATGGGATAACCTGGTCATTCAGCACATTCAGGTACTCAGCTGACTTCATTTTATTGCTGCATAACGTTGCTGAGCCTAGACCTGACCAATTGAAGCAAACCCAGATCATAGCACTGCCTCCAGAGGCTTGACGGGTGCAACGGCGACTTTTTTTTTGGCCAGGCAGTGTATTAGTCCTGTGTGAATCAGCATCTCAGTAATTTGGGGTGATATTTTTTCCCCAGCAAGGATTCCTTGTTTTTTCTTCAGCTTTCCGAGTTGAGATTTATGGAGGCTGCGGTGGAAATTATTATTGCCAATTCTGACATTTTGGGTGCAATTCTTTTACCAAAAGTATTTAAATGTTACTGCTGAATTTAACGTGACTGAATTGAAAGGAATTGTAGCATATTCGACTGTAGCCGGCTTCAACACACCAATTTGGATATGATGTGCAAATGTTCAGAAAAACTGAGAATATGGAAGTAGCCTATAGAAATGTTACATTTCATTCGTACCTGTTGATAATCCCTGGGATTTCATAAGTAAATTTGAGTAAAATACTGACTGCGTATATTCCGTACGAATGCGCCACATGAAACTGGTCGGGGGATAATTCCAAAATCATATGAGGTCACCAGGTAGCCTAATACCCTAGTCCAGTGTGAATAGGGTTTTAATACCCTAGCCCAGTGCGAATAGGGTTTTAATACCCTAGTCCAGTGCGAATAAGGCCATTTGACATCCCGGAGAACACAGGCGACTTTAAGCATGCAGCCTGAACGTCATCATAGCGGGAAGGTAGCTCAGGCAACTCCCTGCTCTGTTATCCCAATTTTCACTCTCGTTATTCCCCTAAATGCCAGCTCACGACGACCCAAGAATCGCATCGATAAACCTCTCAGGAATGTCACGGTTTTCCGCACTAACGTTATTTTGTTATGCATGTACCTTCATCAATAAAATGATCATTCTCAGACTCAATTCGCACGGTTACACTACTGTCATGCTCCTTCGATACATTAATTTTAACAGACCTGAATTACGTAGCCTAATGAAAGCCATCTCTCGTGAACATCTCCTGTAGCAACACACTTGGATAAAAAATAATAGGCTATCCTTTAAATGGGTCAATGACATGACGTGATTTTTTTGTGTCCGAATTCATTAGTTTCCTTAAAACAATAATAAAAAAAACATGTTATATATCAAATTGCGCTACAATATCTCCTTTATGAGAAACCCTTCTCATTTTATTGAAATTCAATCTATTTTTCGAGTTTTGGTGTTCTAAAGTCCCAAAATGTCAGGTGGTGCGACCGTCCGAACATACATGCAGAGAACAAAACTGCAATAAAAAGGTTAATTTTCTCAATAAAGTTCCTAATCAAATAGTTTAGCATGATTTTATGTTAGACTGCTTAAGAAATTGACTTCTCCAAATGTCAGGGGGGGCGACCGACATAAAAACATCATTTTATGTACTGTACCTTCAAGAAAACGATGCAACAGGGTGTGACATCACACAGAAGACCCCACAGGACCCCTGTCATGCAGTAACAAGGTTAGTAACTCCCAAAATATTACATAAAATAATAAAAAGAACATGCATATCACACAATCACACACACAACATAGGCTTTCTTTAATATTGAATCATCACTGACTTTCGACTTTCCCTCGTGAAGCTAATTTGTATTTTTAACTTCACCGCCCAAAAAATGTCAGGTGGCGCAAACAAATATTTGTAAAAATATATTTTCCTACTATTTATTCTAAGTGAAATCTTTGGCAAGTAACCCTTAGAGTGTCCAGAGTGCCTAACACATTATTATTTTTGTGGTTGTGTTTTGTATTTACAATCATTTAAGATTATTGCATTCTAGTGGCCAGGTATTTAGTATCTTTAGCATCTGATTTTACATTTAAAGACAGAAAAATAATTAGACAAATATACAAATGAATGCATTCAGTACAATAGCTATTCACATCATAGTTATCAACCATTTGTTCACTTTAACCTATTATTTATTGGTTTAAATGAATATTTTACCTGGTCGCACCATCTGACGATTATCAGTTGTGCCACCTGACAACATTAGTAATGTCAGGAAATATGCTGAATAATTGCATTTTTATTTCAAATACAAAAAAGTGTTTTAGTCAACAGTCTCTATTGAAGAAAAAGCAGTAAATTGATCAAAAACAGGATACATCACATGAGATCACATTCGGTACATAGCAACTGGAATAGGCTACAGTGCAATAGATTGATTAGATACAGTGTAATGAAAGATTTCATGCAATTAATGGTATATGCCACTTAAAATTTAAACTCTTTTAAAGTCAATAGGAATTATTGGATGGGTAAAGCTTGTGCGTTCTCTACTTGTTCATGGTTTTTAATAGGGATGTCCCGATACAATCCACGGCATGGGTATCGGGCGGATACTGGCCCAGAACGCTGGATCGGATATCTGAGGGGAGAAGAAAAATATGATCCGATACACGCAGCGTGCCACGTGATAACAACAGTAGTAACTGTTGCTATGTCTGTCAAGCTTTTTGTCCGTCAAAGCAAACATGGCATTCTCAACCATGAAAGTAGACTATTGCCCTTTTGGAAAAATGGTAACTTTAGGAACTTTTGGAAAAATTGATCTTCAATTTCATATTTGTAGTGTAGTTTAAATGCTAGCTGAAATGATTCAATGTAGATTTTATGATGATAGGCAGCATTATTTCCATCACAGCGTGCTGTTTCATTTGCTAGATAGCTACCACAGTGACAGTGGAAACAACGGAACAGACATCAGCAGAGGGACTATCTGGCTTGGCATAAAATAGCAAACCATATCTCATTCATGAAGACATTAGCATCATCGGAGTCTGGTAATGTTAATGTTATTCGACGTTAGCGAACGTTAACGTTTTAGAAATAGATCTGCAAACACTAACATATGGCCTTTTATATTAGTAAGTTAACCAAATGTCCAAATAAGTCCAATTTCAGCACAGTAGCTAAGTGGTAACTAGCCAGCTAACGTTAGATGTGCTTGCTTTGGCTTTAAAATGCCTAGTTACAACAGCATAGTATTGATTTCACGCTACGGAAGTGGACGTTCCTTTTTATTAAATAAAAATTCTGTCAATTTACATTTGAGGTGAGATTAAATTTACTGTTTCAAATTAAATGGCTCAAGCTAGAGTTTGATATTATTTCACAAACTATTAAATGTTTCAATACTTTGTCTATTTAGTGGCCATTACGTTATTGTATTATTCATGTTTTTAGCTTACTAACATTTTAGTTGGAGGTGGTCGGCATGTAACTGCAGCTCCACTATCAGCAGCAGTAGTTGCACAGACAGCAGCAACAGGTGTTTCGGTTACGTTACTTGGGACTTGGCTTCCCACTAACAAATTGCGGGAAGAACATGTTTGTTAGAGAACAGTGATTTTCTTTCCTTCTTTTTAAAGTTTAATTTATTGTGTCCCTTTTTAGATAGCTTTGGCTATCCACTGTATGTTAGCTCTAAGGATGCGATTAACGTTGCATTGTTAGATCACGGAAACTGGTGAAATAGATTTTGATATATTTTAAGTCAACTGGCTACCATTGTGTAGCTAGTTTCTTTTGGTAGCTATTAATACCAAAATAAGGGTAACGTTGATGTTAACTAACGTTAGCTTTTTACCTTGGAGTAAACATAATGTTAGATTAATGTTACGTCATATCCGAGGGATTCAATTGTGAATGAGGTCGCCCACATAATTTTATCCGCAGCATACACCTTTCCTTGTTTGATTTGGGTTTTGGAAACAGGAAAATTATGAAACTGTAAGTTATAGTTTTGTATTTATTTATTTTTTTACAACTCTGGTGCGGTTCTTTTGTGGTGAGAAAGTGATCTGACTTCGGTCCAACCCAACTGCAGAAAGCACTGGGCATTTTTGGACTAAACGAGCTCCCGTAGCCAGCTACGCTGTGCATTATGGGATGAGGAAGACGAGCATTTCCCCTTTCGCAAAAACAACAACATGCGAGCATGACGAATCCGAGTCTCCAGTGCATCAGGACATTATTTTCTGCCTCATTTTCAAACTGTATCGTTTGCCTAAAGTGATAAGTGCAAACGATGTAATAACCGATGACCCAACGCCAAAATCAACCCGCGCAGTTGTCTCTCCATTGTGAAATCACAGCGAAATTACTTGTGGTGCGTTGTCTGCTCTTCTACTTCCCGCAGTTTTTTTCGAGTTTTCCCGCATTTAAATTCTGACCAATTGGAGAGCAGTTCAGCAACTACGTTATTGCTCCCGCCCCAGACAGATCTGACCAATGAGTGAAATGAACGTTCTCACGTGGCTTGTGCGGCTGCATTTTGGTTCACTTCACCAACTCATCAACTGATTCGGACCAGAGCAAACGAATAGGTGTGAAAGGGAACCGAACCAGCTGAAAAACGAAACAATGTATCATTCTCGCATCTGGTGCGAACCAAGGAAGCGGACTAGAAGCGTGAAATGGCCCTAAGTCTGTTCATTTGCACGGATGGTAGCACCGCCTGACATTTTGGGGGTGTGAGATGCCTAAACATAAAAGAATATACAGATCCTTTCCAAAAAATTAGAATATCATGGAAAAGTTGTTTTTTTTCCATAATTCCATTCAAAAAGTGAAACCTTCATAGATTATAGATTCATTACACACAAAGTGAAATATTTCTAGCCTTTATTTGTTTCATTTTTCATAATTTTGGCTTACAGCTCCAGAAAACCCCCAAAACAGTATTTCAAGAAATTAGAATAGTGTGTCGAAAATCAGCATTTACTTCAGTTATTTCAGAGAATGAGTGGAGTGGCTTGACTCGAGGAATCCGACAGTTGTAGCCCATGTCCCGGATACGTCTGTACGTGGTGGTTTTTGAAGCACTGACTCCAGCCTCAGTCCACTCCCTCTGCATCTCCGCCAAATTTTGGAATCGTCTTTGCTTGACAATCCGCTGAAGCCTACGGTCATCTCTTTTGCTTGTGCACCTTCTCCTGCCACATTTTTCCCTTCCACTAAACTTTCTATTGATATGCTTGGACACTGCACTCTGTGAACAGCCAGCCTCCTTAGCGATGACCTTTTGTGGCTTACCCATCTTCTGGAGGGTGTCAATGATGGTCTTCTGGCCAATTGTCAAGTCTGCAGTCTTCCCCATACTGAACCAAATTGAGATAAACTTTGCAGATGTTTTGAGTAAATTAGATGATAGTGTGACACTCAGTCTAAAACATTAATTCTCTGAAATAACTGAAGTAAATGCTGATTTTCGACACACTATTCTAATTTCTTGAAATACTGTTTTGGGGGTTTTCTGGAGCTGTAAGCCAAAATTATGAAAAATGAAACAAATAAAGGCTAGAAATATTTCACTTTGTGTGTAATGAATCTATAATCTATGAAAGTTTCACTTTTTGAATGGAATTATGGAAAAAAAACAACTTTTCCATGATATTCTAATTTTTTGGAAAGGATCTGTATATTATTTGAATGTACTGAAAATGTATTCAAACTAAATAGGTTTTATAGAATAAAGTGATACATGTCATGAATTGATTAAATTATTTTAAAATGAAATAATGCACTCAGACACAAAAATATGCATGTCATGTCATTGACCCATTTACAAAAAATGTGCCTACTTAAGTTACTTTCTTGTCCTGAGTACTCAACAAGCCTACCTAATAGTATGGAAGGGTGCTGATTCAGACACAGCCCGAGCATTGCACAATTTAGCCATTTTGGATAGATTTGGAGACACTCAGGGACAACAGGGTACACCGCTTATATTTTGCATAATAGATATTTAGTAGTTCTGCATATCACCCTCAGATTTTGCACACTTGTGGACAAGCAGTCTGTGAACCAGGAAATATAGGCCTATAGCAGGAGTGGTTAACCCTGGTCCTGGAGAGCCGCAGGGTCTGCTGGTTTTTGTTTTCACCTTAAATACGACTACATAGACCAAATAAACCAGGTGAGGTGAATTAACTGTGTAATCGACTGCTTTAATTGATCAATTTTAAAAACATTTAAAAAATCTATTAAAAAAACCAGCGACCAAATATTAAAAATTACTTTATTGTACATTGTTAAACTGTCCAATATTTTTTGATGCTATGCTATGTACAAAAGGTTCTATAATTTCTAAACGGTTCATCCGATATGGATGAAAATACCCTCAAATTAAAGCTGACAGTCTAGACTTTAACCTCATTGTATCCTTTCAAACTCAAAGTGCTAGAGAGTATAGAACCAAAATAACAAAAAATGTTTCACTGTCCAATGAATTATGGTGTTCACTGTATATATAGCTCTCAGTACTTCATTGGAAACTAAAAGACAACTTCGTTTTTGCATTTTTGCCGAGATTTCTATGTATTTGTGGCACTTGATTTTACCCATGAAAATAAACGAATCTAAGTTAGTATTCTAACCTGGAGTTATAGAGCCTTACACAAATAGGCGAGGATTGGCCAAATTTGCCACCTGCACGAACAGGTTAAGTGCGCCTCATAAATCACTGGAATTAGATTTCAAATTCTGTCTGCGATATCATTGCTTTACCAGTAAGTGCAATTATTTTTGGTCTCAAAAAATCGTGTAAAAAATTATATTTCAGCCCACGACTACATCAGAATTTCAATATTAAGCTCAACTAAATGCCAGCTAATTTAGCATAATCGGCCACTTTTTTTCTTTTCACAGTAATCACGAAAATAACAGCAACTGGCTGAAATAACGGCACAGTCACGTGGGCAATAACAAAGTATAAAAGCATGACATTGAGATTAGCTCACTCTCAAATTCAAAATAATAAATTGTAGCCTAAACAAATCATACTCAAGCAAAGACCACAATTCCAGTGGCATCACATACGGTGTGCGATCTCACTGAATTCCACATATCCAGACAGCAGGGAATCGTAAACACCGTAGCATGGTAGATAGCCTACGATAACACAAAATGGTGCATGTCTTGCATTACGTATAGTAAGCTAGCTACTATAAAACCGTTAAGAACAGAAATACCCCCATGTGACATTAAAATAGCCTATACATATTTAGCATCGCCGAATTGTTAAATTGATGCTTTGACTTATGAAATTAACTAGCCTATTTGCGTCACCAAACCAATAGTTGTTTTTTAATCTCTGCTGACTGTCACAGGGACGGCAAAACATTCACATAATGGGAACCAGTGCATGCTGCATTCAGTCGCCCTTTTTGCGTGCTACATTTTGCTTACAATTCCGAAAACCGTCTCCTGCCTTAAACTTCGTTCAACTGTACAGTTGACAATCAGAAATGACATTTACCATAATCTCCATATCATACTCTATGTCTTCATGAGATTTCCATGTTTGACTAACGCTATGTTGTTTCATGTAAAACTTACCTTTCTGAATTTTCTGAGCAAAGCAGTATTTGAAGAGCTTTGGTTACAGACACAATTGAAAGATGGCTGCCAGAAGGTTGTCCCACTAGTCCCTGCTAACACTAACACAGCCAATCACACTAAACAGGGAAGAATCTCCTTACAACTCTGTATACAAACAATTCGGGCATGAGCTTCGCTCAGGGCAAAAACGCGACTTTCAAAGACTTATTTCACAATTCAGCAACAATGTCAATACGTATTTGTCGTCAGGTGAGAGCAGCTAATACGGGCATACCTGTACCAAATTTCCTAATCCCTGTTTAAAAACAAAAACATGACAATGTAACTGAATGTATTTAGCAAAACTTGACGAGCAGTCTAATTTCTGCAGGAATTATTTGGCTATATGGTGTTTTACATTTGGGTTTTGAGTACACTGAACTTAAAAATCCAGAAAGCATTCAAAATGCTTTTGCTTTTACAAATTCTGTGCTTACAGCATCCAGGTCTCCTTTGGCATAATAGCCTACATGTATTTTTTCTTTTTTTGATAATATTGGAATCTTTGATGTCTTCTTACACAGTGCAATTCAGTGTTTATATAAGATAAGGAAAACTATGTGGGGGAAAATGGAATAGAAAAAAGAATATTAGAAGCAGTGGCTCAGTCTAAGAATGGGTAACTGTAATTGTCTATTGTCATGAAGCTTGATGGTGTTAAGGTGTATTGAAATTATGACCAGGGGTTCACCTGACAGCTCAATCTCAGTAGCCTAACTTCCCACAGGTGACGCTTCCTATCATCTATATGATGTTTCTCTGAGATGTAGATAGGGCTAAAGTGACTGTACGTAAAATGGGCACTGACTTGTCCTACACAAAATCCTACATTTTCAGTAGCTTTCAGGAACACATTATCTGTTACTCCAATCTTAACCTAATTATGGCAATACTCTGATTATTGAAATGGTCATGTAAAGCCTTTATGTGATTATGTAAAGTCATTTCTTCCCCTGGAAGAAAATTCTTGGTGTAATCACTCTAAAATGGTTCGTTTTGGTGACTTTTGGGGGGAGGATACAATTTAATTCTACCATTAGTTGAGCAACAGCCAGGTTCTTAAAAGTAAAATAAAATGTAATTTAAAAAGTAATGGAATTACATTGCCATTGCAAAAAAGGCCCCAACCTTTGTTTTTACAGAGCTTAATGCTACGTATGTAGCTGTTTATTTGTTAGAGCTTTCATACAACAGTAACAATTTATAGCCTACTTTAGATGTATCTCCAATTACTGCTTGGTAACAGATACAGCCAGAGGTTTTGGAAGTGTTACTGCAAAGTGCAAACCTATATAACTTCTTTTACTACAACCAATAGTAGTCAGGCATTTACTGTAAATGTTTTGATAAAGGCCTTTGACCAAACATCAACCAATAAAAGCACAAGCATTTCTTAACCCCTTGTCTGAACCCATCAAAGACACATTAGCAGTGCTCGAACTGCCCGCCACGTTCGGTGCCTTAGTTTCCACAGCCATCCGTGTGGATAACCGCATTCGGGAGAGAGTGACAGAGGTTGGAAACGAGTCTTAGAATTCACCAAGCTCGCTACCCCCCTTCCCTCCGCGTCTACTCCCACCCGTACTCCTCCTCTACCCTTTCTTAATTTAGAGGAGCTGATGCAGGTAGATTGGGCGGCTATGCGCGGGACAGGGGGTGCTAAACCTCGGGAGGTTTGGTGTAGATATTGCAAGAGGCGGGGGCATTTAACCCTTTCCAGCCTGAGCAAATATTGGGTCAACATTCTATTCCATTTTATTTCTTAACGTGCGTTGCAAAAATGTTTGTGGTGTGATCATATTACATCAGATACCTAAACTTTATATACCATTGTAAACAGGATAACTGGGGCTTTCAATTGATATAAAAAATAATAGGATGGCAATATCATAAATATCATAAATTATGGAAATACATTCATGTTATTAAACGTTCTAAATGGCTATTTTCTAATGAGAAACCTACTATTTTACCCATTTCATGTTCAAGATAGAGGGTATGATAGTTTAAACATTGTGTGAGTGATATAGAATAGGAATCAGAATAGATTTATCTTCTACTGCTCAAAAGTTATAACCACTTCAGTGATGGGTAAGAAAAGGCTAAATAAAATGCTTTAGAATGTTAGGTTCATTGAAAATATGACATGTGTATGCAAAACTGTTTGTGGTGTATTATGTTACATCCCGAAGGTTAATATACCATTTTAAACAGGATAACTGGAGCTATATACAAAAATATGCTTACTTTAACACAATATCATCAATTATTAAAACGATTCACAAAATAAATAATAATAAAAAATACTTTCTAAATGGCTATTCTCCATGAGAAACCTAGGTTTTTAAACATTTCATGTTCAAGATCGAGGGAGTGTGGTATCTTCACTATTTTGTAAGTGATATAGACTACAAATCAGAAGAGATTCATCATTTACTGCTCAAAAGTTATAACCTCTTAGTCATAGGCGGCGAATGTACAAGGCTTGGAGAGGCTTAGCCTCCCCAAATGCCTAATAAATTAATTAAATACATTAAAATTGGCCGAGTATTCATTGACGAACGGACTTTTTTGTCTGGCCGATAGAGCCAACAAGCGCAGCAAACAGCCAACAGCACAATGCTGCGCTTGTTACAATGTAACAAATGTATCATTTTGATCCAACCGTAGCACGTGCCACCAGCCATCTGCGGTGACGTGCCGTCTAGATTTGGCTCCTAGCTAGCTAGCGTGTATGAAGGTGGAAGGGAGGGTGTGTGTGATCTCTGAAATACAATAAAATGTAATCTTGTCTATACATGAGTGTGTGTGTGATTTACTACTTTTCGCCAATGCATAGGCTAGCCTACAAATTGCACATCTAGCAATAACGAAACTGAAATAGGCTAAGGCGTATCTACCAATCTGTCTGCACAAATCAATGCATGCGTAGGCTATAATAAACAAACGTTAAATGCAAGATGCATGATTTCTGCAGCACTTTTACAGTGACCGGAGTGAGGGATTGGAAAAACATTAAGAAGAAGCTTCAGAAACACGAGTGTGCGCAGCATGGCCAGTGCCATGAGAAATGGCAAAACTTTAAACAATCAACAAGTGTTGATGTAATGGACTACTCTCAGTGTGTAAATCAATGGATCATTGTAAATTCCAATGTTTAACATATTCTGTTTAATGAATATGGTACTTTAGATCGCCTATAGGTTGCTATTATATTTGTGCATATTTGATCGTTTCTATATGCCCTAATTTATACCAGTTTCAAGGCAGAAAACCCACTACACTTCCGCTACGCTCCTAGGCCTCTCAATAGAGGGAAAGTGATACATTTCGGATACAAATGTAGCAGCGCCACGTCCATGGTCGCATTCCAAAACTGCAACATTGTATCGCTCTCCCAATTCAAGCGCAAAATTATCAGTGAAACTCACCTTGCAAGCGACTCACTGTCATGCTAAATAATAGTTTTCTGAGCACTTTTTCCAGCACATACCTACAGCGTCAGCATAAAGTGCTGTAATTTTATGACACAAACCCGCGATAAAAATTAAAAAAAATCCCATCTCACTGGCCCCCCTCTCACGCAGTTTCCCTTTAAAAAGTCATTAGAGTTCACTTATTTCAAAGCTGTTCTGTAAAAAAATCGCCGAAACGGAACCCCCCCCCCCCCCCCCATAACGTCCTAGCCTTCCCTAACGAAAAAATCACCCGCCGCCTATGCTCTTAGTGATGTATCAGAAAAGGCAAAAAAAAAAGAATTAGAATGTTAGGTTCATTGACATTTCACATTACATTTATCCATACTCCTAATGGGCCACTTGAGAATCGGTTGATATAATGCAAAATTGAAAGACACATACACTGAAATATACAATTTATGTGTTCAATGAAACACACTTTAAAAAAAAGTTTTTATAACATAGTGAATGGAAGAACTAAGTAAATGGATAACATTGCATAACAAATAAAAACAAGATACAACCCATGGCAAATATCAGTTTAGATGCCCGTAAAATGAATGCATTGGATTTATTTACAGTAAAATCATGAGTGTATTAGTACAGATACAGCAGATAAATCTATGGTCAAGCATAAATACCTTCAATATATTCAAAAATCAAGAAGATAACAGTAAGTGCATGCATGCCCTGATGGTCATCCGTGTCATGTCTGCAATGACCCTCAGCACCCTCCTTCTCTTCAGGGACTGTATCAGATGGCTAAATGTCCATCCTTTGCTGCAATACATAAATATGTAATCATTTACCATTTTCATTAATCCATAACATATCATATAAAACCATTTCTGAGTCATTAAAGGGCTGTATACTTGCAATAACATCATCTTACAGCAAACGCTTTATGCTTATGTCAGAAATAGATAAAGTAGTTATTCTCGACACAAGAATAATGTCCATCCATCACTGTAATAGAAAAATATATTATCAGTTGCCATTTCATTAATCCATAACATAAAAACCATTTCTGAGTCATTAAAGGGCTATATAATGAGAATGACATTTTACAGAAAACACTTTATGAACCAGAATAACGTTAGATAAAAAGCACAACAATGTCAAAAATGTGAGTCAGAAAATAAAATGTGAAGCTGACGCTACGTTAGTAAATGTTTGCTGTTTAGTTCCCTACTCCATTCATTTTCGACAGGACTGATCAACAACAACCTTCAAATTTATACATAACGTTATGTTAAAACACTAGCTAGTTAGTACTTGCTATTGATAAGATTAATAGTTGAGTATAACATTTATAAAGCTAGCAAGACAGACAGCAGAGCTAATGTTTCAAATTAGGAAAACAAAAACGGAGAAAAGAAAATGGCTGTTCACGCGGCGAGAGGATGTCAGCTCACTGTTAGACTAACGTTATTTGTTTTAGCTTTAGTTAGCTATTATTTAGTTATCAAGGTCTACACTAAATACGGAAAATATTCACATCTAACGTTATCACTTCACTTATTCATTGTATGACAGACTTTTTCACAATTTCATCTCGAAACGAGCTGGGGGAAGAATAACTGGCATCATTTGAAGCTAGAGCCGAACGTCAGCTACCTTAACGAATTTCAAGTGAAAATCTGAGAAAGTCTCAGATTTTCTGAAGTAATATCTATGGTTAATTATTATCTTAAATGCTTCTTACCTCAGGGGGTTTACTGGCTTTCCCTCAGTTGCAGTAATTGCAGTAGTGAGGCAAATGGAGATTTACGTGGTTGACGTGCGGTTTTATCTAGCGGTCTAGAAATAAATCCCCACCCACTAAGCTCATGAACCAATTATATGCAATTGTAGCTTATTTTGTCATCTGTAACTAGCATTTTTCAAATAGAAAGTCAGTGATTGGACGGCAGAGATATACGTCAAACCATCAGAACAATTGTTCTGAAATTAGAACGCTCCGGCTTTAAGGGGTTAAAGGAGCAGTGTCCTAAGCTGCTGGGAAAAGAGGGGTCTCGCTAGGGGAACCGAGGTTCCTAGCGAGACTTCATAATATTCATAATATTTGACTCTTCTTCCCGTCCAATTGCTCTGGAACAAGCTTTATTGCAATTGCGACACTTTTGTTGATTCTGGAGCAGTGGAGTGCCTTATGGATGCTAAGTGGGCGAATATTCATAAAGTTCCCACACATTCTCTTTCGCACCCTCGGCTAGTTACAGCTCTGGACGGTCGTCCGTTGGGTACGGGTACCATCTCACAGGTTACTACCACGATGCACATGCGCATTTCTTACAAAAACCATACTGAGAATATTCTGTTTTTTTTAGTCGACTTTCCTGCGTACCCTCTCGTTTTGGGTCACTCCTGGCTAACTCGCCATAGTCCCTATATCAACTGGGGAGGAAACGGTCCTATTGTTCGCCAGTGGGGTTCCCAATGTAAGTCTCACTGCTCACTCCCTAGGACTCTGGGAGGGGGTCCAACGTTCATACTGAACTTAGTTCGGATAGCGATGAGGATAGCATTGGATAGCTCGCCTGGCCTCTCCGAGAATGGAGAGGGAAGTCTAGCCTGGGACCCTTCAGCCGACCAGCCTTTTTTGTGGGAGGAGCAAACATCAGAGTCAGATATTGACTGGAATGTATCACCCAACTCCGGGTCAGACATCGAAAGCACCAAAGTGGGGGGTGCGCTCGAATTTCCCTTGCCTATTAATGTTCCTGATCAATACTCCGATCTCGCTGAGGTTTTCAGCAAGCAGCGTGCTACTTCGCTACCACCACACAGGCCGTATGACTGTGCCATAGAGCTCTACCCAGGCACAGTTCCCTCCCGGGGGTCCCTTTACTCACTGTCTGTCCCGGAGAGTGCGGCTATGTGAGAGTACATTGAGGAGTCCCTGTCCAATGGGTTTATTAGACCATCCACTTCGCCAGCGAGGGCGGGGGTTTTTTTTGTTAAGAAGAAAGACGGGGGACTTAGACCGTGCATTGACTATCGGTCTCTTAATGACATCACGATCAAAAACAGGTACCCACTTCCTCTTATGAACTCCACGTTTGAATGTCTCTAGGGGGCGTCGGTTTTTACAAAGCTCGACCTGCGCAACGTATATAACCTTATTCGCATACGCGAGGGCGACGAGTGGAAAACGGTGTTTAACACTCCCAGCGGCCACTATGAGTACCTGGTCATGCCGTTCGGGCTCACTTGCGCCCCCTCCGTTTTCCAGGCGCAAGTGAATGATGTGCTTAGGGAAATGTTAGAAAAGTTCATCTTCGTTTATCTTGACGATATTTTAATCTTTTCTTCCGATCTCTCTACACACGTCAGTCACGTCAGGCAGGTTCTGTCAGCCCTTCTTAAGGCTCAGTTATCCGGTCCTTTTCAATGGAACTCCAGGACAGAGGCGGCATTTTCGGAGTTAAAGAAGAGATTTAGCTCCAAGCCCATACTCTTGACTCCCAACCCCTCCCTCCCCTTTGTGGTAGAGGTGGATGCCTCTGAACTAGGCATCGGAGCCATTCTTTCCCAGCACTCCCCGTTTGATCACAAGATGCGCCCCTGCGCATATTTTTCTTGTGCATTGACACCTGCAGAGAGGAATTACGACGTAGGGGACCGGGAGTTGCTAGCAGTAAAACTAGCACTTGAAGAGTGGTGTCACTGGCTTGAGGGATCTGAGCATCCGTTCACTGTGTGGACGGATCATAAGAACCTTGAGTATGTGCAGCTGGCCAAAAGATGGAACTCACAGCAAGCTCGTTGGGCGTTATTTTCTTTAAGATTCAACTTTCTAATTACGTATCGGCCCGGTTCCAAAAACGTAAAGCCGGATGCCTTGTCACGGATTTACGACCGCACTGACAAGGATCCTACCCCTGAACGCATCATTCCCGCTGACCTTATCGTGGCCCCGGTTATATGGGAGATCGAGGCAGCGGTGCAGAAGGCTCTGCGCTCTGATCCTGGTCCAGGTGGGGGTCCACCCCACAGCCTGTTTGTTCCCCCCAGGGTCAGGGCTCGGGTTTTCCAATGGGGCCTCGCCTCTCAGTTGACTGGCCACCCTGGCGTCCATCGCACTTGGGATTTTTTTATCCCAAAGCTTTTGGTGGCCTAGCCTTGAGAGAGACGTGCGGTCTTTTGTCGCAGCTTGTCCGGTGTGTGCTTGTGGCAAGGGCTCTCACCTCCCTCCTTCGGGTGTTCTTCGTCCTTTACCTATTCCCAGCCGCCCCTGGAGTCACATAGCACTCAATTTCATCACTGGTTTGCCTCCCTCCCTGGGCAACACTGTGATTCTAGTGGTGGTTGATCGGTTTTCTAAGGCGGCCCATTTTATTGCACTGCCGAAGCTGCCTTCAGCACCTGAGACAGCGCAGCTCATTATAGACCATGTGTTCCGGGCGCACCGTCTACCTGCGGACGTGGTGTCCGACCGCGGTCCCCAGTTCGCCGCTAAATTCTGGCATGCTTTCTGCTGCTTATTAGGGGCTTCGGTCAGTCTGTCCTCTGGGTTTCACCCGGAGACCAACAGTCAGACAGAGCGTACCAATCAGACACTGGAGAACACCCTTCACGGCTTGGCCACGTCCAATCCCACTGCCTGGAGTCGTCACCTCGCCTGGGCGGAATACGCGCATAACACCCTGCGCAACGCCTCTACCGGCCTCTCCCCCTTCGAGGCTCAGCTGGGATACCAACCCCCTCTTTTTCCAGAACTAGAGAGGGAAGCGGAAGTACCCTCCGCTGGGGTGTTCGTTCGGAGTGTCGATCGGTTTGGAGGCGTGTGTGTGCGCGATTTCACCTGTTCAGCTCTTCCACCGCCTATTTAAACTCCGCGTCTTCCTGTTCCGGCGCTTCCATGTTATCTCACATTTCTGGTAGCCGGTAAGGTATAGGACTGGGAGACTGTTTTGGCTTGTTGTTTCAAATAAGCGAAAGCAGGAAGGTCCCTTAGAAAATTAGAAATTTAGGGTAGATCTTTAGATCTTATTTCCCCGGCTTTAATTCTCTCTCCTATTTCTCTCCCTTATTTTCCGCTCTAGTCAGTTCCTCTCATCGGTCTAGCTCGTCACCTACTGAGCTAGAGAGGTTCTGCTTTTCCGGCTATCTGCTCGTATCCATTTCTTTTTTCTTATACTCAAGCCTACGAGTGCTGCTCGCCCTAAGTTTTAGGGTTACTATATTTCGTTTCCTTTTATTACTCTTCCGCTTTTGGAAGTCTTTAAGCCTGTCACTTGTTATTTTGTTTATTTACTCAAAGTTACGAGTTCCTCGTCCTTTTGTCGGGGAGGCTTTTTACGTTTTCCAGTCTCCTTCCTTATATCTCTCTGTGAGAAAGGGAGGACTGTCTTCTGTTTTTTTTCTCCCTTTCCTCTACGGAATACATTCCATCTTCGTGGTGCCACGTGTGGACACTTAGAGAACTCTTGTCTGTTGCCCCTGGTCCTCCATAATATCCTCCGTGTCTCAGGGCACGGAAAACCCCTTACAGTTTGAGGTAAATTGAACCTGTAACATTATCTAAATATGCTCCAATGGACTCCATTGTAAAACAGAATGGAGCGGTTCCCAGGGTTCGAAAAAGAAAAATGTGACAAATTATATTACCAATCAGAATGGTTTGTAAACAAAACTGAAACTGAAACTGAATTATAACGTTAAACAATGGTCATAGCAATGTACAAGCCAGTGCACTGGGGGAAACCTAATTTTAGCTTGCAGTCCGTCAAATGCAGGTAGCATGACTACAGCCTCGTCATACCTCTGAGCTACCAATTTGCTCATCATCTTTGCTACCAGTTTGCTACAACTTTGCCATATCTGCACTCACAAACATGGATTGTGCATCTTGCCCACACATGAAATGTCGAAAAATCCATTGAACATCTCCTGAATGTGCCCACTTGCAGCAACGTATCGCAAATGAAAGCTGTGAGTGACAACTGGTGTCAGTCATTTCGTCAATTTGCCAAACAAAAAAACGAGCAACCTCGCATTTTAATTGTGGTTTTAACTAACGTTATGTCATTGTTAAACACAGTCCATTACTCCAAGAGAGAGACGAGCAAATCATTATAGCTGGCCATCACATCAACAGACAAACTGCCTAACGTTACCTGTGAACTGCCTCGTTCATCCTGCCTTATTACATTACATTACTGCCATTTAGCAGACGCTTTTATCCAAAGCGACATACAATAAGTGCATACAGAAAGGTCACCGAAGTAACTACAGAACATTTAAGACAAAGCGCATCTTTCACATAACGTAGCAGCCAGGGCCTGAAATTAGCACCCGCCACATGCCAAATGCGGGTAGAAACTCGCGTTGGCATGTGGGTTGACGAATTCCACCTGCCACCTTGGCGGGTAGCCAAAGGACTTTGGGACATTACACTTTTTTCATGGTTATGAACGATTTTGTAGTTTAAGTAAGCTTCTCAAGTACAACAGTCAATTATGTATAATACTTTGACTCCCATAATTACCTGGGACTGCTCTCAGCAGTGCTCTGATTGGCCGAGCCGGTTGAGAGCCCCCCTGTCGAGCGTCTCGCGAACATTAGAGTGGGGTACGGCTGCAGCCTGGAGCCTCCTGTCTCATACGCTCACGCCTCGTATTCTCAAGCCTGGTACGTGGGGGCGTATCATACTAAGGAAATGGCAACTACAGAGGAACAAAATACGCCTGGCTATGGTGGGACTTTTTTGACAGGCGAATCCAGGCCGTTGCAAATGCTGCGCTAAACGTTGTGGTTGGCTAGGCAGTAGCTAACCGGCACTGTAGCGTGCTAATTTTACATTAAGAGGTATAGCTGCCTATCTAGCTAGACAGCTAAGTATCCATATACAAATTAAAAAGCTAACTGACGACCCGTGTGTATTTGCTTGTTAATAAAGGAAGGTTCACGTAATTCAATTCAATTCAATTTTATTTATATAGCGCTTTTCAACTGTGTCAAATGCTGCACTTAAATCCAGAAGCATGAGTACAGAAATATAGCCACTATCAGAAGCAAGGAGTAGGTCATTGAATACTTTGACTAGGGCTGTTTCGGTGCTATGAGACGGTCGAAAACCAGATTGAAAAACTTCCAATATTTGATTAGGGTGCAAAAATGACCAGAGTTGTTTTGAAATGGCCTTTTCTATTATTTTAGAGAGGAACGGAAGGTTTGAGATAGGCCTATAGTTAGACAAGTCGTTTATATCCAAGTTTGGCTTTTTAAGAAGGGGTTTGAAGACTGCAAGTTTGAGAGTCGGTGTCCAGAGGCTAAAGAAGCATTAACAATATGCAACAGTGGTGTTCCAATCACTGGCAGTAGCTCCTTCAGTAGCTTCGTTGGGATAGGGTCTAGAAGACAGGTAGAAGATTTTGAAGACTATAGTATTAAATTCAGTGAGATCTATTGGAGCAAAGGAGTTCAGATAGGCCACCCGTCCATCTGAAGATTCTGCACCCAGGTGTTGAGTGGACGGAGGGGCAGACCCTGTATGAGGGGTGGTAGAAGAACTTTGAATCTTGTCCCTGATTTTTATTATTTTGTCATCAAAGAAATTCATAAAGTCATTACTATTAAATGGGATTGAAACACAGGGATCAGCATGATTCTTAGTCAGTCGGGCAACAGTGTTAAACAGGTGCCTAGGATTGTTTCTATTTTCATCTATCAAAATAGAGAAATATAAGGAACGCGCTGTGATAAGGGCATGTTTATAATGGAGAAGGCTGTCTTTCCAGGCATGGAGGAAAACATGCAATTTAGAGGAACGCCATTTGCGCTCAAGTTGGCGTGAAGCTTGTTTGAGAGCACGAGTATGGTCATTGTACCAGGGAGCTAATTTCTTATTGCAGACTTTCCTCTTTTTAAGAGGTGCGATAGTATCCAGGGTTCTACTAAGTATGTTATTAATGTTGTCAGTCAGCTGATCAATTGAGTTTATGTCTGCATTTGTATACGCATTTTGGCTGGAGCCTAGAAAATCCCCACAGTGCACAAATGAGCCTTGGAGCTCATTAATAAAATCATTTGCAGATCTGGAGGAGAGCTTACGACTAAAGTAGAATGTAGTATCTGATGGCACATGACAGACTTGTGAAAGGTGAAAGGTAATTAAGTAATGGTCTGATAACACAGGATTTTTAGGCATGACTGTTACGTTTGTTATTTCTATATTATACGTTAAGACCAGATCAAGAGTATGGTTATGAGAATGGGTGGACTGATGTATATTACATTATACATTATAGGCATTTAGCAGACGCTCTTATCCAGAGCGACTTACACAACTTCTTATTACATTTATCCATTCATACAGCTGGATATATACTGAAGCAATTCAGGTTAAGTACCTTGCTCAAGGGTACAACGGCAGTGTCCGGCTGGGAATCGAACCTGCAACCTTTCGATTACAAGTCCTGTTCCTTAACCATTATACTACACTGCCGTATATGTTGATTAAAGCCAATGGGTTCAATAATTGACAAGAATGCAGATCTGAGAGGATCACCTTCACTATCCATGTGAATATTAAAATCACCTACAATTACTATTTTATCTGAATGAATAACCAGGCTAGAGAGGAAATCAGCAAACTCAAGTAAGAAACCACTGTATGGACCTGGTGGCCTATATAAAATGACAAGGGTAAAACTGATTGTTTTTCTGTCTGGATGTGCAAAACTGAGAACAAGCACTTCAAAACAATTAAATTTGTAGGCAGATTTCAGAGTAGCAAAGAGATTAGAATTATATATAGCAGCAACACCACCTCCACGACCCGCCAGACGGGGAATGTGTGTATAACTGTAACCAGGAGGAGTGGATTCATTTAACCTCTTAATGCCAAACGCCCCCTAGCGGTCACGCCGGCGTGACGGAAATTATTACATTATACATTTCATTAATTTAATAATATATAATAAACTGCTCACCTCAATATTTTGATTAAATATCCTTAAGATATATCCATTCCTTCTGGGAAAGTGGTTTTTAAGCCCAAAACGTCGGGATAAAACTTCGTAAATAACGTTGGAAACTCGGACCTAATTCTCAAACATGTATTGCAGCTTGATGTCACACCATAAACAATGTGCTGGTAAACTGTTCTGCTTAATTGTATTTCACAAAACTTTGGTTTGAAAAATCATTATACCTTTAGGCTTCAAGAAAAAATACTTTAAAACTTTCATACGGCTGTACATTATTTTTTTCCAATTTTAAACCGACTTGTGCTTTTTTGCACTTGATTACGACTCGTTCGGCTGTGTTCACTTTGGCGTTGTGAAACTCAGCCAGTTTCTGGAGTACCAATCCCATGGCTTAGTATATGTTAGCCAGAGTAGTTTTGAACGTGCTTGCAGAGATTTATGCAAAACCGTCGTCAATTGGGTGTATTTCTTTGACTGATAGCACAATAGGCCTATCTGAAGTGGGAAAAACCGTCTTCCACCCGCCTCCACTCTGAGTATTATTTGCTTTCCATTGGGTTTTAAAACTGTCTGTCAAATATTCCAGCGAAAAGCCAAGACTCTTAACTTTCAAAAGAGCCCTCATTAAACACATTTCCTTCGTAAATGAAGGCGATAACAGCACTGCGTATGAGGAAGTGGCACTCACGCGTAATTATCGAGCCAAGATGGCGCAGTGTTTTTACCTTGTAGCGTAGCTCGCTACATTCCGTTTAGCAAAGCACAATTAATTAGGTAAGGCCCGCAGTTACATTTTTTACTTTAGAGTATTTTTGATACAGTTTTTGTGTAGTTATGTCGAGATTTTTGAGGCGTTTATCCGTGCACCAAGTGCTAGACGAACTGGATAAGCCAGAAGATGTTTTTGCCGAGGGAGACTCATCCTGTCTCAGTGACGCTGAATCCACTGATGACCGAGATGATGTTGCTGACATGTAAGTTGTTTTATCATACTAACAGTGTTATGCTATAAACGCATTGAATTTCGCCATGGCAGGTAACGTCGTTAGGGCTGGTGGTATTACCGATTTTTCGATATACCAGTGTGAATTCACGCAATGCCATGCGGGTTCGTAATTACATTGTCAACTGTATTTTATTGTTTTTCATACAATTAATATTACAAATTGCACATTCCAACGGTATGATAAATAATTCATGAAGTAAACTTAGGGTGTATTGTCTGTGTTGACAAACTCGCACGTGTTACGTGGCGTTGCCAACAACACAGATGTTTGGTGTAAGCATCGAAGGAAATTTAGCTGCAATGCGTGAATCCCTGTGTTTCTTCTGTGAAGCTAACTAACCTTATATGCATAAAATCGGTCCCTCTCAGCTAAATTATTATAGATAGTATTGCCTTTACAGTGGCAAGCTAGCAAGCATCCCTGTGTTTTCCTGTCTGTTTATTATAGTTTATACGAGTATTAGGAATGGAAGTGTGGTGTTGCTGATTTGCCCACAGCTTACTGTGAACTACAGTCGACGTTCATTGCTAGGGATAGCTGCTACATTATGCGAAGGATGTGCTTTGCCTTGTCTGTTCTGTAGTGATCTTGATGTTTCTGTGCGCCTTCTGTACGTCGCTTTGGATAAAAGCGTCTGCTAAATAAATGTAATGTAATGTAATGCAAGCAAAATTACAGGTAACAAGCAGCTAGCTATCTATTTGTGTCTGAGATGAGCTACTAAAACGATTTTTTTGAGTGTGAAATGGCTTCTGGAAGTGTTTAGTAAAGTCATTGTTCCACCTGAGTAAATTGTTCTGTATGCAGTACAGAAGGCTGTGCAGGTAAACAAAATGGTAATTTATGCATGGTATGAGGGAGAGAACATGATAACATGAGGGAGTACTTGTTGATTATTATTATTGTTGATTGTTGTTGTATAAGGGGGACTAATGGGTATATCAACATGGTGGACAATTCCATGGACAGGGTTAGTGGGATTTGTAATGATGCAGATTGCTCTCCTGAGGGAATGTGTAGTCTAAATGGCTTCTGTATGAATGGTTAAATAATCTCTCCTCAACCTCCACCCCCATGTTTTGATCCTTTACCTTTTTTTGGTTTTAGTTCATTTTTTTTAGCTTTTTGGACCCTGCCATTTTGTACTTTCTTTGTGTAAATACGGTAACTTCAGCAATTAGAGGCAAGGATCTTTTTATTTGTTACAGCAGGGGTGTTTTTATTTTTTATCTAGGAAACTGGTGGACTTTTGATTTTTTATCCACTGCACTTTTAGTAGTACACCTTAGTGCACTTGTATATAGTTGATATATGTTTGTCATGTATAAAGTTTTGCCTCCTAAAACCCAACCCCAACGTCCCTGTCATAGGAGGTGGCAACAGAATAAAGGACAGGACTGGCAAGCATTAATGTGTAGGGAAGTTTCATACTATTCCCATTATTCATTTGAAAACCTGTTTGCACATTCCTGGACTCATTTCTGGCTAATGGGGCTCTGGTGAAATACACAAGATTCACTGTGCTGCTACATGGGTTTTGACAGCTTTTTGTAACCTTGGTTAGTTAGTTGTGTAATATGCAGAACACCAAGAACACGTCTAAAAATGAACTTTTATTGCCAATATTGACAAATTATCTCATTTTATTGTAAAAACCTAAAAAATAAATCATATTGAGACCTTTCTGGAACATTGCCATTTTTGGCACATTTGGCACCATTTGGCACCATTTGGCACCATTTGGATAACGAAAAAGGTTCACCTGAAAAAAACCCTGTAAAATTTGAATGGTTTGAGATATTGACACCAGATTGTTACCAGAGGTAGGCAGCATATTGATGAATCAGATAGAGGAGTCATTTCCTTGATTGCATTTGTAGCTCCCCAGGTAAAAATTCTTAAACTTGAATGTAGGTACCCGTTTTAGTTTTAGTTTTTTTATATTTTCTGTACATAAATTGTTGTAGTTAAGTATCAAAAACTGGATTTCTATGAGTTCTCACTGCTTAGTCGTAATACTGCAGGTGTCTGCTTTAATAAAAGCCATGAACCATATTTGTACCATTTATAGTTTTTGAGATAACCACCTTTGTTTGTCACTAGTGAAAACAGGCAAAATTTGGCCTATTTTGCCCTCGGTGCAATATATTCATCAATTTTAAGCCAAGTTTCAGTTAAGCATAGGATCTCAACTTGGTGATCAGTAATTAATTCATTTATAAGAGTTGCCTTAGGGGCAAGTGATCTGATATTAATCAAGCCAATTTTTGGCTCTCTCTGTTCAGCCCCATCATTAGTAGAATGACAGATTTTTTTTAAATTTTCAATTTAATAATGATAATTATTGCCATCTCATCATGAGAATATGTTTAATTTGTACAACACTTTCCTTAATATAGACTCAATTGGAGAGGGTTTTGAGAATACGTGACAAGTGTTAATATTAAAAATCAGAATTTTACAAGCAGTTTTCTCAGCAGTTATGTTTCATTAATTTAAATTTATCACCGTTGTAGACCAGATGTCACTAGAGAGGCAGGTGTCAAATACTTCATGACACCGACACTTCAACCAACGCAATCGCTTCAATGTTTCAGAAAGCTTCGCTCTGCCCATCACTAGTGTTATTTAAAACATGGTTTAGCAGGTGGTCGTTGGGGTGAGGAGGGGGGCCTCCAAATGGCAAAGGCTACGGCTATGCATGCCATGTAGAATACAAGTCCCAAATTGTGTTTATTGTGCTGTATTGCAAACAATTTAATTTAATCATTTAAACAAATTATTTAACTGATCAAATTAAATACCAATGTGAATCAATAGGCTCCTAATTGGTGAACGTGTGGACACATGCTGCTTCAACGATTACGATTATTTTATACATTTATACGCGAACGTGGCAAGCAACGGTGGAAAGAAGAGCGCTTATTTCACAGTTGCTCAGGTTTTGGAGGTGCTGCACCGCAGTGATTTCGGAGGTGAAGAAGTCGGTCCTCAGGCATAGCAATGACTCTGTGGCATGGACCCGTGCCTGGACATGTAAGGGTTTATAAAAATATATAATACAAATTATTATTATTATTATTGTTATTATCATCATCATCATAATCATCAACAGTATGGAGTGCTATTATCTAGAGTATTTTTAGTTTGGTGATAAATGGATTCTCGCAGAAACTACATCCATTCTCAGTACGTTATTTCACGGTTCAGTCAAGACATTACAGTATTATAATAATGTAATTTAGTTTGTGCAAGCTGACAAACGAATTAATAAATCCTAGTTAGCTACGATTGCTAATTATGTTGGAGCTAATATCAGACATACTGTGTGAATGTAAGATTTTTTAATGTATATACTGTATATACGTGTGTGTGTGTGTGTGTGTGTGTATATTTTTTTATATATATATATATATATATATATATATAATATATGTGTGTATATATATGTATGTACAGTGGGGAGAACAAGTATTTGATACACTGCCAATTTTGCAGGTTTTCCCACTTACAAAGCATGTAGAGGTCTGTAATTTTTATCATAGGTACACTTCAACTGTGAGAGACGGAATCTAAAACAAAAATCCAGAAAATCACATTGTATGATTTTTAAGTAATTAATTTGCATTTTATTGCATGAAATAAGTATTTGATCACCTACCAACCAGCAAGAATTCCGGCTCTCACAGACCTGTTAGTTCTTCTTTAAGAAGCCCTCCTATTCTCCACTCATTACCTGTATTAACTGCACCTGTTTGAACTCGTTACCTGTATAAAAGACACCTCTCCACACACTCAATCAATCAGACTCCAACCTCTTCACAATGGGCAAGACCAAAGAGCTGTCTAAGGACATCAGGGACAAAATGGTAGACCTGCACAAGGCTGGGATGGGCTACAGGACAATAGGCAAGCAGCTTGGTGAGAAGGCAACAACTGTTGGCGCAATTATTAGAAAATGGAAGAAGTTCAAGACGACAGTCAATCTCCCTCGGTCTGGGCCTCCATGCAAGATCTCACCTCGTGGGGCATCAATGATCATCAGAAAGGTGAGGGATCAGCCCAGAACTACACGGCAGGACCTGGTCAATGACCTGAAGAGAGCTGGGACCACAGTCTCAAAGAAAACCATTAGTAACACACTACGCCGTCATGGATTATCCTGCAGCGCACGCAAGGTCCCCCTGCTCAAGCCAGCACATGTCCAGGCCCGTCTGAGGTTTGCCAATGACCATCTGGATGATCCAGAGGAGGAATGGGAGAAGGTCATGTGGTCTGATGAGACCAAAATAGAGCTTTTTGGTATAAACTCCACTCGCCGTGTTTGGAGGAAGAAGAAGGATGAGTACAACCCCAAGAACACCATCCCAACCGTGAAGCATGGAGGTGGAAACATCATTCTTTGGGGATGCTTTTCTGCAAAGGGGACAGGACGAATGCACCGTATTGAGGGGAGGATGGATGGGGCCATGTATCGCGAGATCTTGGCCAACAACCTCCTTCCCTCAATAAGAGCATTGAAGATGGGTCGTGGCTGGGTCTTCCAGCATGATAACGACCCGAAACACACAGGCAACTAAGGAGTGGCTCCGTAAGAAGCATCTCAAGGTCCTGGAGTGGCCTAGCCAGTCTCCAGACCTGAACCCAATAGAAAATCTTTGGAGGGAGCTGAAAGTCCGTGTTGCCCAGCGACAGCCCCGAAACCTGAAGGATCTGGAGAAGATCTGTATGGAGGAGTGGGCCAAAATCCCTGCTGCAGTGTGTGCAAACCTGGTCAAGAACTACAGGAAACGTCTGATCTCTGTAATTGCAAACAAAGGTTTCTTTACCAAATATTAAGTTCTATTTTTCTGATGTATCAAATACTTATTTCATGCAATAAAATGCAAATTAATTACTTAAAAATCATACAATGTGATTTTCTGGATTTTTGTTTTAGATTCCGTCTCTCACAGTTGAAGTGTACCTATGATAAAAATTACAGACCTCTACATGCTTTGTAAGTGGGAAAACCTGCAAAATCGGCAGTGTATCAAATACTTGTTCTCCCCACTGTATATATATATAATTTTTTTTCCACTTCATTGTAATACTTGCCATATGTCCTTTTGAGATAATTAGTGTTCTCATTTTTTAGTGATTCTACTTAGTAATGTACTTGAATCAGTTTTTTTTGTCACCTGACAGCTAGGAGTAGGAGGTGGTAACAGACAGGTTTGCCACTGCCTGGCCAAAAAAAAAGTTGGTGCAGTTGCACCAGTCATGCATAGTGCCCACTGTACAAGCCTCTGGAGGCAGTGTTATGATCTGGGATTGCTTCAATTGGTCAGGTCTAGGCTCAGCAACGTTATGCAGCAATAAAATGAAGTCAGCTGAGTACCTGAATGTACTGAATGACCAGGTTATCCCATCAATGTGACGTTGCATAAGGTTGTCGAAACAATGCCACGACGAATGCGCGCCATAATCAAAGCTAAAGGCGGTCCAACAAAATATTACAGTGTGCGACTTTTTTTTGGCCGGGAAGTGTATAATTCATTACTTTTGCTGTAAAAAGTAATGTTGAAAGCTTGTTATAGATAAACCTGTTATTCTTCTGGCTTATGGGGCTCTGGTAAATCTAATTTTGAAGTACAGTGCCATTTTAAAAGTAAAGCAGATTGGTTGGATAACATTAGGGTAAGTAATCCTTTTCGGAGAGGTATTTGCACACTTTTGGGCATGCTTTGTAAGAGAATACCCTCATACACATAAACACAAAATGTGTAGGTTAATTTTTAGTATTACAAAAACACTTTTAAAAGAAAAATAGTATTACAAAAACACTTTAAAAAAAAAAAGTTTTTTGATGATTGACATGCCTAGACAGAAAGATATGCACATGTTTTATATTTGGATAGGTTTGGAAAGCTTTTGGGACACCTGGGCCCCGTTTTGGGAAAAATACCAATGGATAAGGAAAGCCTGTAGATATCTTTACCAAATTCTAAACACAAGTGGACAACATATCAGTGCACTAGTTTAAGCAATTCTGGCTTGCTCGAGTACTTTGAAGTTGAGATATTCAGTGAAAAACTATAAAAACACAAGGCGTTTTGTACTTTGTTTTGTATTATGTGTATTTTGTATAAACTGTATGTGACCACTTTGACATAGATATATTCTGTTTCAAATTTCCGAATGGTACAAGCCTCTTCTTTCATTCAAACTTTGAACCATGGATGTGGAGTGAATAGTTTTTGAGATATTGGCACTTAACCTCTTCCTACCGAGGGCAAAATAGGCCAATTTTTGCCTGTTTTCACTAGTGACAAACAAAGGTGGTTATCTCAAAAACTATAAATGGTACAAATATGGTTCATGGCTTTTATTAAAGCAGACACCTGCAGTATTACGACTAAGCAGTGAGAACTCATAGAAATCCAGTTTTTGATACTTAACTACAACAATTTATGTACAGAAAATATAAAAAAAACTAAAAAACGGGTACCTACATTCAAGTTTAAGAATTTTTACCTGGGGAGCTACAAATGCTATGGAGGAAATGGCTCCTCTATCCGATTCATCAATATGCTGCCTACCTCTGGTAACAATCTGGTGTCAATATCTCAAACCATTCAAATTTTACAGGGTTTTTTTCAGGTGAACCTTTTTCGTTATCCAAATGGTGCCAAATGGTGCCAAATGTGCCAAAAATGGCAATGTTCCAGAAAGGTCTCAATATGATTAATTTTTTAGGTTTTTACAATAAAATGAGATAATTTGTCAATATTGGCAATAAAAGTTCATTTTTAGATGTGTTCTTGGTGCTCTTCATATTACACAACTAACTACCCAAGGTTACAAAAAGCTGTCAAAACCCATGTAGCAGCACAGTGAATCTTGTGTATTTCACCAGAGCCCCATTAGCCAGAAATGAGTCCAGGAATGTGCAAACAGGTTTTCAAATGAATAATGGGAATAGTATGAAACTTCCCTACACATTACTGCTTGCCAGTCCTGTCCTTTATTCTGTTGCCACCTCCTATGACAGGGACGTTGGGGTTGGGTTTTAGAAGGCAAAACTTTATACATGACAAACATATATCAACTATATACAAGTGCACTAAGGTGTACTACTAAAAGTGCAGTGGATAAAAAAATCAAAAGTCCACCAGTTTCCTAGATAAAAAATAAAAACACCCCTGCTGTAACAAATAAAAAGATCCTTGCCCTCTAATTGCTGAAGTTACCGTATTTACACAAAGAAAGTACAAAATGGCAGGGTCCAAAAAGCTAAAAAAAAATGAACTAAAAACAAAAAAAGGCAAAGGATCAAAACATGGGGGTGGAGGGTGAGGAGAGATTATTTAACCATTCATACAGAAGCCATTTAGACTACACATTCCCTCAGGAGAGCAATCTGCATCATTACAAACCCCACTAACCCTGTCCATGGAATTGTCCACCATGTTGATATACCCATTAGTCCCCCTTATACAACAACAATCAACAATAATAATAATAAACAAGTACTCCCTCATGTTATCATGTTCTCTCCCTCATACCATGCATACATTGCCATTTTGTTTACCTGCACAGCCTTCTGTACTGCATACAGAACAATTTACTCATGTGGAACAATGACTTTACTAAACACTTCCAGAAGCCATTTCACACTCAAAAAAATCGATTTAGTAGCTCATCTCAGACACAAATAGATAGCTAGCTGCTTGTTACCTGTAATTTTGCTTGCTAGCTTGCCACTGTAAAGGTAATACTATCTATATTAATTTAGCTGAGAGGGACCGATTTTATGCATAAGTATATAAGGTTAGTTAGCTTCACAGAAGAAACACAGGGATTCACGCATTGCAGCTAAATTGCACATTCATTTCCTTCGATGCTTACACCAAACTTACCGTTTCCACAAACATCTTTGTTGTTGGCAACGCCACGTAACACGTGCAAGTTTGTCAACACAGACAATACACCCTAAGTTTACTTCATAAATTATTTATCATACCGTTGGAATGTGCAATTTGTAATATTAATTGTATGAAAAACAATAAAATACAGTTGACAATGTAATTACGAACGCGCATGGCATTGCGTGAATTCACACTGGTATATCGAGAAAATCTGTAATACCACCAGCCCTAACGACGTTACCTGCCATGGCGAAATTCAATGCGTTTATAGCATAACACTGTTAGTATGATAAAACAACTTACATGTCAGCAACATCATCTCGGTCATCAGTGGATTCAGCGTCACTGAGACAGGATGAGTCTCCCTCTACAAAAACATCTTCTGGCTTATCCAGTTCGTCTAGCACTTGGTGCACGGATAAACGCCTCGAAAATCTCGACATAACTACACAAAAACTGTCTCAAAAATACTCTAAAGTAAAAAAATGTAACTGCGGGCCTTACCTAATTAATTGTGCTTTGCTAAACGGAATGTAGCGAGCTACGCTACAAGGTAAAAACACTGCGCCATCTTGGTTCGATAATTACGCGTGGGTTGGCACTTCCTTATACGCAGGGCAGGATTTCCTTTTTTACGACGGCTCTTGTATTGAATGAGGGCTTGTTTCAAAGATAAGAGTCTTGGCTATTGCCTGGAATATTTGACAGACAGTTTTAAAACCCAATGGAAAGCAAATAATACTCAGAGTGGAGGCGGGTGGAAGACGGTTTTTCCCACTTCAGATAGGCCTATTGTGCTATCAGTCAAAGAAATACACCCAATTGACGACGGTTTTGCATAAATCTCTGCAAGCAAGTTCAAAACTACTCTGGCTAACATATACTAAGCCATGGGATTGGTACTCCAGAAACTGGCTGAGTTTCACAACGCCAAAGTGAACACAGCCGAACGAGTCGTAATCAAGTGCAAAAAAGCACAAGTCGGTTTAAAATTGGAAAAAAATAATGTACAGCCGTATGAAAGTTTTAAAGTATTTTTTCTTGAAGCCTAAAGGTATAATGATTTTTCAAACCAAAGTTTTGTGAAATACAATTAAGCAGAACAGTTTACCAGCACATTGTTTATGGTGTGACATCAAGCTGCAATACATGTTTGAGAATTAGGTCCGAGTTTCCAACGTTATTTACGAAGTTTTATCCCGACGTTTTGGGCTTAAAAACCACTTTCCCAGAAGGAATGGATATATCTTAAGGATATTTAATCAAAATATTGAGGTGAGCAGTTTATTATATATTATTAAATTAATGAAATGTATAATGTAATAATTTCCGTAACGCCGCTAGGGGGCGTTTGGCAGCAAGAGGTTAAATGACACTAGTAAAAACTAGACGAAAATTGGGTCAAATGGGCCAAAGTAAATAGGGTTAAAGGAAAGCCTATTATTTTTTATCCAAGTGTGTTGCTACAGGAGATGTTCAATGTTTGCGAGAGATGACTCATGATTTAGGCTACGTAATTCAGGTCTGTTAACATTTATGTAAAATAAGCATGACAGTAGTGCAAATTGAGTCTGAGAATGATCATTTTATTGATGAAGGTGCACGCATTACAAAATAACGTTAGTGTGGAAAACCGTGACATTCCTGAGAGGTTGATCGATGCAATTCTTGGGTCATCCTGAGCTGGCATTTAGGGGAATAACGAGAGTGAAAATTGGGATAACAGAGCGGGGAGTTGACTGAGCTTCCTTCCCGCTATGATGACGTTCAGGTCGCCCTCTGTGTTCTCTGGGATGTCAAATGGCCTATTCGCACTGGACTAGGGTATTAGACTACCTGGTGACCTCATATGATTTAGGAATTATCCCCCGACGAGTTTTATGTGGCGCATTCGCCCGGGATAAATGCAGTCAGTATTTCACTCAAATTTATTTATGAAATCCCAGGGATTATCAACGGATACGAATGAAATGTAACATTTCCATAGGCTACTTCCATATTCTCAGTTTTTCTGCACATTTGCACAGCGTATGCGAATAGGCTAGAATTCCTAAATTCAGCAGTAACATTTAAATTCTTTTGGTATAAGAATCGCACCCAAAATGTCCAATAATAATTTCCACCGCAGCCTCCATAAATGTCAACTCGGAAAGATTAAGAAAAAAGCGGGGAAAAAAACAAGGAATCCTTGCTGGGAGAAAAAAAAATATCACCCCAAATTATTGAGATGCCGATTCACACAGGACTAATATTATCAGATGACCTGTTTTGTGCAAAATATGGTAGGTAATTTACAGTGGGGAATTTTTACTTTACAAATTACGGAAATGCAGATTCGCTCGGGATTAAGATCACAGACTAACTCCATAAATCACACGAGGTCCCCAGGTAATACTACTCCAGTGAATAGGGCATAAGACGATTCAAAATTATCTGAACAAAGCTATTTCAGCTACGGTGCAGGTGGATTTGAGTATTTATCTATTGAATATGCATAGGTGATTAAATAATTTGACTACTAATAAATGAGTGTGTACATAACTACTTGTCATTGTATTCTATCTGGTGTTATTCATTTGAGAGAAGGCAGCTCAATTTAAATGGTACAGCCATAGTGATGAGTTGTCAAGAAATATAAACCTGTTTTAAATGGCCACCAGCTCTTTTCTGCCTACAGCTGGTCAGTTGACGTGGTCAGTGTTAAACAACCCAAAAATGGCCTAGCTCAACAGGTAAAGCAGGGGTTAGATTTTCACAGGTAGAAAAAAAATTGTGGGTTTGCTTCACCAAAAATTCTGGGCAGCAGCCGCCACTGGTGTGTGTGTAGATACACTACTCACAAAAAGTTAGGGATATTCGGCTTTCAGGTGAAATTTCAGGATGAACCTAAAATGCACTATAACCTTTACAGGTGAAATTAATTTGACCTTCTCTAAACGTTTGAAAGCACATGTCCAACTATTCAATGTTTCAGTACTTTTTGCACAACTTGCTGTTCTCTAACAAGGAGCTGAACGGCAAAATTCACAACAGGTGTTTGATCCATGAATCGACCAATAAATTTCCTGGTTCAATTAGAATTGGTATTTAAACAGTCCTCTTCATCATGCTGTTCACATTTTGACATCATGAGACCAAGACGACACCTAACAATTGATCAACAGTACCTCGCCATTGCGAGGCTTCAAACAGGATGTTCTCAGAGGGAAGTGGCCACTGAGCTTAGAGTGTCACAGAGTGTCATCAGCAGGTTGCAACAGAGATACAGAGAGACTGGAAGAGTCACAGAAAGGCATAGAAGTGGACGTCCTTTGGCCACATCCCACACTGATGACCGCTTCATTGTGAACAGTGCCCTGCGGAACCGGATGATGAATGCCACTCAACTCCAGGCACATTTAAGGGAGGTGAGAGGCACCCAAGTGTCACGTCAGACCATTCGAAACCGTTTACATCAGCGTGGTCTGCGTGCTAGACGACCTGCAAGGGTACCTGACCACACCACCAGGCACAGGCGTCATCGTCTTGCATGGGCCAGGGAGCATTTACGCTGGACGAGGGACCAGTGGGCCTCAGTGCTGTTCTCTGATGAAAGTCGATTCACGTTGAGCAGAAATGATGGCCGCCAACGATGTTGGAGACGTCAAGGAGAGCGCTATGCATCAGCCACTGTTGTCACCAGACGACCCTTTGGTGGTGGCGGTGTTACAGTGTGGGCAGGTGTGTCTAGTCAATACAGAACTGCCCTACACTTTGTGAATGGTACAGTGACAAGCCCATACTACCTGAATAACATCATTAATCCAGTCATTGTGCCCCTGCATGAACAGCACAGGCCTAATTTCATCTTCATGGACGACAATGCTCCAGCTCATCGAGGTCGCATCATTAGGGAAAGGCTGCTGGAGACTGGGGTACCTCAAATGGAGTGGCCTGCACTTTCTCCAGACCTGAATCCCATAGAAAACCTATGGGATCAGCTGACTCACCGTGTAGAGGCTCGTAACTCTGTACCCCAGAACCTCAATGACCTGAGGGCCGCCCTTCAAGAAGAGTGGGATGCCATGCCTCAGCAGACAATAAGTCGACTTGTGAACAGCATGAGACGTCGTTGTCAAGCTGTAATTGATGCTCAAGGGCACATGACAAGTTATTGAGACATTGACATTTTTGTTGTGGTATACCCACCACTGTTGTTGGCTTTTGTTTCAATAAATTGTTTGAGATGAGGAAATCACCATTGCATGCTTCTACTTAAATGCCCTACTTTCATGATACGTATAATATCACTAGCGTGAACTTACATTTTCCATAAATTTCACCCGAAAGCCAAATATCCCTAACTTTTTGTGAGTAGTGTATATATATATATATATTTTTTTTTTTCCACTTAATTGTAATACTTGCCATATGTCCTTTTGAGATAATTAGTATTCTCATTTTTTAGTGATTCTACTTATTAATGTACTTGAATCTGTCTTTTTTCAGGGAGGACAGTGAAGACACCCCTCCCCCACCTGACACCTAGGAGTAGGAGGTGGTAACAGACAGGTTTGCCAAATAAAGTGATGTATAATTCATTACTTTTGCTGTAAAAAGTCATGTTGAAGGCTTGTTATAGATAAACCTGTTATTCTGCTGGCTTATGGGGCTCTGGTAAATATAATTTTGAAGTGCAGTGCCATTTTAAATGTAAAGCAGATTGGTTGGATAACATTAGGGTAACTAATCCTTTTCGGAGAGGTATTTCGACACTTTTGGGCATGCTTTGTAAGAGAATACCCTCATACACATAAACACAAAACATGTGTAGGTTAATTTTCTTCACATTTTGTATTACAAAAACAGTTTTAAAAGAAACATTGACATGCCTAGACAGAAAGATATGCACATGTTTTATATTAGGTTTGGATAGCTTTTGGGACACCTGGGCCCCGTTTTGGGAAAAATACCAATGGATAAGGAAAGCCTGTAGATATCTTTAGCATATTGTATACACAAGTGGACAACATATTCGTGCACTAGTATAAGCAATTATGGCTTGCTCCAGTACTTTGCAGTTGAGATATTCAGTGATAAACTATAAAAACACAAGGCGTTTTGTACTTTTTTTTGTATTCTTATGTGTATTTTGTATAAACTGTATGTGACCACTTTGACATAAATGTATTCTGTTCCAAATTTCTGAATGGTACAAGCTTCTTCCTTCATTCAAACATTCAAGCATGGATGTGCAGTGAATAGTTTTTGAGATATTGGCACTTAATTGACACTAGTAAAAACTAGACGAAAATATAAGTTAAAGGGTTAGTTCGGAATTTTGGACATAATGTCTCATTTACGACTTACCCATGATGTTGTTGATTGATGGAGACCATTTTCAGCTGATTCCATGCTGTCCTTCTTGTTGACATACACACGTTGCTAATGCTAGCGCAACTCTATGGTAACTGGTAGCATTCACTACCAAATGCACTTAATCACTCCACAGTGCACCAAAGCAAATAAAATACGACGACAGTCTATCGGGGTTAATTTGAGTGTTTATACCATCCTTTTATCGTTGAATCCTTTACTTTGTGCTGACCTATATTCTCTGTGGAAGTAGAATATACGGAGAAGTACGGCGGCGGAGCGATACTTTACGTTACCTACGAATGTAGTGCCGGCACTGGTCGACTACAACAATGAAGAGCAACAAGTTGCAATGGCTACGTTCGAAAGACATATGTCTGACTTTGAAGAGGATGATGAGGAGTTTAGTTTATCTGGCGAACCTTAGTCGTACGAACCAGAATATATGGATGAAGAACTGAAAGAGATGGATGCTCAGAGGTCAAAAAGCGCATTGGTAGAAGAGATGGATCAACCCCCGCCTGTTGCTGCTGCAGAGAACCGGGAGAGGACATCTACTAACGTAAAGTATCGCTCCGCCGCCGTACTTCCACAGAGAATATAGGTCAGCACAAAGTAAAGGATTCAACGATAAAATGATGGTATAAACACTCAAATTAACCCCGATAGACTGTCATCGTATTTTATTTGCTTTGGGTGCACTGTGGAGTGATTAAGTGTGTTTGGTAGTGGATGCTACCGGTTACCATAGAGTTGCGCTAGCATTAGCAACGTGTGTATGTCCACAAGTAGGACAGCATGGAATCAGCTGAAAATGGTCTCCATCAATCAACAACATCATGGGTAAGTCGTAAATGAGACATTATGTCCAAAATTCCGAACTAACCCTTTAAGGGGTTAGAGAGCTAATTTAAATTTCCACCCTGGATTTTCTGTATCACAAAGCCGACTCACTTTCAAATACATTAATATCTCATTTTGTATAAAATATAGACGACCGTCATGAATCTAGCTATCGATAGACTTTTATAGATATGCCTTAATGTTCGTTTGAAGTAGGCTAGCTAGATCTATCGGAGCCAGGTTAAAAGTGTAAACGGTCCAGTGACTCATGCACACACATGAAGTGTGTAATACAGTAAACACAATTAACGATAGATGGGTAACAGAAACACTTATGAGAGCTATTTTAAGATAACAATAAACAGCTAGCAAGCTCAAATAAACAGTCACACTTTACCCTAAACATATCGCATCCTCACAACATAGGAGGCTATTGTTACTTCTCCTGCTAGGCATATTTACAGTGTTCATCTCAGTGATGCGGCGTCCGTTTATGTATCAGAAACGGCCCTTGTATGCTTAATCTCAACCTTAAAGTCATTTTGCTTTCCAAAAAACTAAATAAATGGAAGCCTGGGGGAGTTTCACAAAGCAGAGGGGTGTACGAAGCGAGATTAAGGGGTTATTGCAAGATAATTTAAGATTTAACCCTGGATTGTTTGTATGACAAAGCCGACTCACTTTCAAATAGCCTACATTAACATTTCTCATTTTGTATAATATATAGAATAGAATCTGGCTGTCGATAGACTTTTTGAAGCAATGCCTTAATGTTCGCTTAAAGTACCGGAGCCAGGTTAAAAGTTTAAACGATCCAGTGACTCATTTGCGGTCTTTTAATTTATTTTAAGAAAGGATTTCATGTATTTCCAGCAGTCCAACACAACTGATCCAATCCAACGTTTAACCTGGCACAATGTAGCCTGTCGTAGGCTACTACCAGGTTTGCAGAGGTGGAAAGTCCAGGGGTCAGAAAGTAAAAGTCCTGCCGTGTTTCTTCCACCCATGAACTCACGATTTCACTAATTAGCCTAGTTAGCTCCAACCTCTTGGCTGAAGAATTGTGATAATTAGCAAATCCAGGTGATTGGAACAAATGATTGGGGAGGACTTTCACTTTCTGAACCTGGATTTTCCACCTCGCAGGTTTGACCTATAGCCTACACAGCGTAGCGCTGGCTAGGTAGCTCCTGACTGTGTGTTAGTTAGAGAATAGCATAGTGGTAACTGAGTCAGTGTAGCCCACTTGTGGGTACAAAACAAAAACAATACTACGTCATATCACACTGAACAATGAACAAAGGCGACCACGTCAGAAGAAAACAAGAAGCATTTTAGACAATGAATATGAATGAATACCATTTCTTTCATAAAACAAGAATACTTTATAACACTGCTCAGATTCTTCATCATTTCATCCATTAAAACTTACGAGTGCCCTGAGAGCATTTTGAGTCTTGTGTCACGTTAGTATCAAGCATAGACTGTTACCCATCCCTATGCTATGCTCCCCCTAGTGTTCATTAAGTGCTACTGCACTAAACCTGTATGAGGCCCACCCTGCTTGCTTTGATTGATAGGAGGACCATACCCCCTCATTTACATAGCTACAGTTTGAAAATGGAAATGGAAATGAAAATGAAATGTTTTTAATTTTCATTTTAATTTTGGGCTAAATAATCCTCCATAATTGTCGGCTCATTGAAATCCACTTATTACGAACAGAACAAATTAGCATCGACAAAAGAAGATGTGTCCGGCTCATTTGTTGTATTTGCAAACAGAATGGGGAAGTAACAAAAAGGTCCTGACACGTGGTCAGAAGTGACACAGTGACACAGAAGTGAAGGGCACATGACGCAACTTCCAGATCAATGCTCAGGCCCGAAGGGGCCTGGCGGTTGATCTGGGCCTTCACGGTTGATGTCTGCAGGAAGACTCTTCTCACTATTATAGCTCATTTAAATTTCAAAACAGCTTTAAGCTCAAAACAAACATGTACCTTTTCACCTTTGTGTTATCTTTTATCAATGTATTATCAGCCATAGTTAATTTGTGCTTTTAAAAGATTAATTTTGGTGAGGTCCCGAAAATGAATGGGAGTGAATGGGGACCCTGGCAACCGGGAATTCCGTTAACGGTCAGCAGGGACGTTTGATGTTGCTGGTATTCACACTATACAAATATAATGGGGAAGGCTCCACAATATTACTTATGTCACAGGTGAAATATCCCTTTAAATAATAAATCTTTGGTCTAACGTTACCTAGCTCATTTGCCCGCATTACATAAACCCAGAGCTAAAACTATCAATAGCTTTTTGGGAAATTATTCCCCTTACACTACGAACAGGTAACAGAGAATGCATTGGAGCAAAACGGCATTCTCTGTGGAGCAATACATCGTTGTCCAGCACTGTTACTATGTTATAATAATCTAACCACATCAGCATTCGTTTTAAAAGCTTTTGAAACATGTTCCTCATCCTCTATCTAATGTCAGTCAAGCCCTCCTTCAGGGGATAGCAGTTCAAGACACTCACATTCACCACCGCTGTATTATTTATTATTTATAACTTATTCTGTTAGCTTGTGAGAAGCTCAAAAGCTATAGTTCTTTGATAATCTATAATCTTTTTCATTTAAGTTTATTGTATTTGTAGTGAAGCAGCAACAAAACACACTACCAGACATTTATTTCTAGCAATTGGTCCCCTCATTATGTACTGTCAGGAAACTATGAGGAATGTAATTTCATTTTATCAAAATGACTGTTGTTATTTCTGCTAAAAGTAATAATAAAATAACTTAATTCTTTTCACAACATCTCTTTTTTTTAAACAAAATTATGGAGAGTAGTATCGATAAGTATTGGTATCAATAAGCAGTACCGGTATCGATATCCATAAAATCCTAACGATACCCATCCCTAGTCCTAGACCAGGGGTTCCCAAACTGGGGTTCGTGAAGGAATAAATAAATGTAATAAAATAATTATAATAAAAACCTATAATAACAATTATTACTCTAAATTATATTTCATTATTGAATGTGATATATTTGTTTTGTTACCTTGGTTGACATCAGTAGCCCTAATATTGCTATCATACGGTTTCACTCACTTGTCAATTGGCTTAATTAGCCTATTCCAAAGCGTGTTTTTTAATAGCTCGTAGGTTGCGCGCTTGGGGCACTGTAGGCTACAGTAACGTTCCGGCTACCCTCCAGCAAGTAAGTTCAAGAGAAGTAGTGGTACCTTTCAAGCTAATATTTTAATATTTTAGCCATCAAGCCATGGATTTTTAAAGCGGATACATTCCGCTGCTAGCACGTCAGGTCCAGTGCATGCTATATCAAGACGTTCTTTCCAATGAATGCCTAAAACCATCTAAACTTAAAAGATATTTACAACAAAAACATGAAAATCATGCAGACAAACTTGTTTAATCCATTGAAAGAAAAGTATCAGAGCTGGCTAAACAAGTGAGAGGTTTTCAAACAACACGCAACTGTCCCAGAAAATGCATCCTTTTTTCACATCATATCACATTGTCCCTGCAAAAAGACCACACAATTGCGGAAGCCTTGCTATCAACCACGACCAAATACAGTGTTGGGGAAATGCTAGGCGAGGATACTGCCCGGAAAATTGACGTGTCAATACGGTCACGAATATCTGACATGGCCGACCATATAACTGAGCAACTGCTTGAACAGGTAAAGGCCAGTCCCTTCTTTGCATTACAATTATATGAAAGTAACTGTGAAGGAATTTTCTGTTTTACAATGTGTGTGTATTAACATAGAGACAATCACATGATTATTATTAAGCATTTATTATAGTTTTGATTATTAGTAGATCAATTATATTGAGTTAAGTAATTAGACAATGTATTATCTGTGAACACTGAGTAGGCTTCAAGCAGGCCTCTGTGTCTCACTCCATCTGTGTCTCTTCCTTCACAATCTGCAGAGACAAGCAGTCTGTGAGATGGATGTTTTCGTTACTTGGTTTGAAGGTTAGAGGTTATCGAAAGACTAAACACCAAGAAATGGATACCCTTGTCTCTGTATGTTTAGAAACCGCCCCTTGTGGCAAATCAATAAAGCAATAAGAGATTGTGTATAAATGTCTTCTGTATTCTGTTATCAAGTTAGAGAGATTCTGGTAAGACTCTCTCTCATTCTGAGTTTATCTCCAAATAAACTGAAATTCTTTTTCTTATTCTATTACATGGTTTTGTTGTGGTTCTGTTTGGACAGACTTGCTCACTGTGTGTTGAAAGGGAAAAATCCATGACAATATGGCGTAGTCGGCAGGATTGCTAACTTGGTTTTCTCCTACGCAGATTTCTCTCAAGTCAGAACGGCTTAGACAGTGCGCACTGCCGGGAGTTCAAACCCTGAGACTGCAACCCACCTTCTCACAAGAGAGGTAACTGTAATCAGTCACCTAGAGGAAGGACGGCGGCGACCGGACTGAGGAGAGTAAGACGTCTGTCTGGGGTGATCAATACGCAATCCATAGAAAGACAATCACAGGTGAGCCGCCACAGCAAAACGTAACTTGAGGCTGTATTGCGCTCAATTTAAAAGTTTGATTAGTGACCGACGGGTCCGTCACTCTGTGGAGTGATTCAAACTGTGGAGGCTGTATGCTGCTCCTACCCATGGGCTAATATTTCTCTTTTTCTTTCTCTTGTAATGAGCTCTGAAACATTTTTGTAATGTGGTACCATGTATTGTCAGTAGGTGGAAATGACATATTTGGACCAGTACAGGAGAGACATTTTTGCAGAGGAGATGATTATGGTCATTTATACCTGTACGAGACACTTAATGAGGTTGACGGATTTGGAAGTGGATTTTCTGTTGTAGCTATACCTAGAGGTGAGTGGTTAAAAGAGAAGGAAACGGCATTAATAGAAGGTAGGCTAAACGTTCACCCTGAAAGTGAGGACAATTATCCAGAGGATAGTGCAGAATCTGAAAATGATTCTGACTAAAATAGGCCTAATTAAAAGAAAAAATTAAAACCTTAAAGGATAAGTTCGCTATTTTGGACCTTGGACCCTATTTGCGGTCTGTCTTCCATGAACCTGACACATTGAGTCCATATTTTCTCTGATCGGTCCAGTATTGAGCTCGCTACAGATTTCCTGTAGGCTACAATAGAAGTCAACGGGGCAATTAGAAATGTTATGGAAAAACAACGATAAATGTGCTTTCATGTACAATAAATGAGACGGGAAGCTCAGGGTGTATTGTTACCGGTCTCAGTATGCTCTCCTGTGAAATGTATCTCAATCCGAACATTTTTACGTGCTTGGCATGGCTTGGAAGTAAGCATTTCTCTGTTGCTTGTTTTCGCTGCTCCCGCGGAGTACTATGTGTCGGGGGTGGGGGAGCGGGAAGGTGTGCCGGCCGTTTACGAAACTATCTATGTGAGCAGTCTGCGTTTGTTTACCTGCAGCAACGTAGGCTACAATTTCCACAAAAAAACTTGGATGATGGATGACTATAATGATTATGAAGATGAAGAATTCGATTTTGACTTTGACGTTACTGGTTACAGATTTGAGCCAGAATACACGGACACGGAACTACAAGAGATGGATGATAAGAGAGCAAGAGAAGAGAGAGAGGCTGAAGTTGCGCAGGTAATGTAAATTATTACAAATGATGATTACAAACACTGCGTTACAAATAGTTCTGCTGTAGGCTACTAGTCCCTCCAACGGGAGGTCAGGATTTGTGATCAACTGCTTTTCAAGCGGCCTCTCTACAACGTAGCTAGACTGCGGAAGTTTACAGTGCGAGGTAGTGCGGTCGGAGAAATAGTTCTGTTTCAAATGGAACTGTTGTTTCAACGTTCGGTTTGCGTTTGCGATAGCCTACATTTCACAGGAGAGCATACTGAGACCGTAAGAATACACACTGAGCTATAAAAGCACATTTATCGTTGTTTTTCCATAACATTTCTAATTGCACCGTTGACTTCTATGTGAGAGCCTACAGGAAATCTGTAGCTAGCTCAATACTGGACCGATCAGTGAAAATATGGACTCAATGTGTCAGGTTCATGGAAGACAGACCGCAAATAGGGTCCAAGGTCCAAAATAGCGAACATATCCTTTAAAATTAATAAGGCATAGTCTGGTTGTGGGACAAACGCACGACAATGGGTTCTAAAAATTCAAAGGAATTTACGGGTCCAATGAAAATAATGCATGACAAATATGGTCCGGCAACCACACACCAGCGTGATAAATGGAAAAAATTAGGTTTCCCTGAAAAAGGCTCTTTTAGTCTAAATCAGATTGATAACCTAAAAATGCGGCTGCGGTCATATGAGGTTAAAAATAGTAAACGTAAATTTAAATGGCAACCCGACTGGGATGCAGTAGATTTGTGGGAAAAGGAATCAAAATTAAGGCAGGAAAAACAGACCAAGGGGGAAGATAAAAATAAAATTACAGTGGAGAAATCCCGACAAGGTAATTCAGTGCTATCTCCTGTTGTGCATTCCGGCGGCTCTTTGTATCCCGATGTAGCACAGCTTGCAAGCATACACAAAATTAACCTGGACTTGGACTGTCCTGCGTGTCCTCCAGCTTATGTCCCACAGCAAGCGGCAGGAGTTCACGGACATCCCTCAGCCACTGCTCCCCAGGCAGTGCATTCCAGTGCTGCTGCACAACTCTGCGAGTGGGCCGGCGGCCAGAGCGAGACCTGCAGTTTCTGTAAGGCCAGATTCCACAGTACAGGTAACTTCCCACAAGGGCAAACCGCGCGAGGTAGAGATGCCTACCCCGTCGCACACCAGGGGAGGTACCATGTACGGCCCGAAGACGTCGCCACCTGTGCCGGGGCGGGACTCATCCTGGGGGCCAGACACGTACCCTATGCTAGAATGCCCCAACCCCAGGGCAGGACAAGACGACCAGGGTCCGACGGTCCTGGTATATCGGCCCTGGAAGGTGTCGGAGTTACAGGCCGTCTGCGAAGATTTTCCGGATCCAACCCAGGTGGGTGGTGCCAAGTTCATGGAAGCTTTGAGAAATCTGGTAAGAACTTGTCACCCAACTGCAGGTGAATTACAAACTGTACTGATTAAAAAACTGAAGTTAAGGTGGGGTAACGTAAGGGGAACTTGGTCTACGGACCATCCATACAATGCTGATGCTGCGTCTGCGTATATGAAGCAGATAGATACTTTAGAAACCAGTATGAAAACCGAATTCCCTGTTCGTCTGAACTGGGAAGCAGTCAGACAGGTTAAACAAAAGCCTGGTGAAACTGATTTTCTTGAGAGACTTAGTATGTACGTAAGTATGACGCGCACAGTGGAATGGACAAACCCGACAGCAACGGGACTCTTACTCCGTACGAGACTCAGCTAACCCACTGTTTCCTGGATGGATTGGATAAACACCTTGCAACCGCCATTAAAACCTCCTGTGTTGGCTGGCAGACTCGGAGACTTAAGGACGTTCTCCGTTATGCTGTTCACTGCGAAGAACAGGACCGTGACAAGCAACACAAACACAAAAAGAAAAGTGACAAAATGACCTCTCAGCTGCAGCTGGCACAGCTCCAGTCCTACCAGGGGAACCGGGACAGTGCCTGTGGACAGCAGCAGCAAAGGAGGGGCCGCGGCAGACGTGGAGGACAGAATCAAGGGAACAGACAGAGACCCAACTCCAAGGGACCCACTACCGTGGCGGATTATGATGTTTGCCGAAAATGTGTAAAAAAGGGACATTGGGCTCGCGGTTGTAAGTATTCCGGTAATGCTGACAATTGGGACACAGCACCCCAAGGGAAGGTTACTTTCCAACATCCTGGGGGTCAAACTGGATTACCTGGACAATTGAGTTTTGTGGGGGACAAAGATACGCATGCGGACAAGGGTGAGCTTGCTGGGTTCCTTTACCATACGGCTCCAAATGCGTTACCACTTTGGTCATTAAACGTTGACGGGCGAGCATTACGCCGCGTTCACACAGCGAGCAACTTGGTTGCTGGGTCGGTCAAGTCTACTAGGCTGGGGGCGGGGCAAGAGTTTCCCGTTGTGTCATCCAAGTCTGCTCGTACAGCTACAATTTTTTGATGAAGAGAAACAACGGTGGTAGCCTACATATAAGAAAGACATATTTGCGATGCAGCCTATTCTTTATAGTTATGTCATGACACTGATAATTATACAATGATAATATATAAATTATTCACTGTTACCGCTGCTAACCCTATTTCACCTAGCTTAGTTTGATAGGCAATATTAGGCTACATAGCTAGCTAGGTTACGGAACAATTATTCACTAAATGGTTTTGTGTCGGTTGGAGAAATATGAAACGCGGAATTCTGATTGGCTGTTACGGCCGACGTCGGCCAAAAAGTTAAACTGTGGGCAACATTTATCGGCCGATTTTGGTCGCTCAGTTTTCTAGTTGCTCAGGTCGCTGAACGTCGCTCAGCTTCATAGAGAATGAATGGACTTCCGGCAACTGGGCGACCGAAGTTGCTCGCTGTGTGAACGCGGCGTTAGACTTCATTGTGGATACGGGAGCTGGTCGGTCTGTAATAACAGCTAAATCATGGGATTCAAAACCTCCTCCTTTTAGTGGTAAAACCCATGCTCAGCCAAGATGCTGGTGGAAATACCACGACAGAGAAATTTACAGCTCCTTTACTGGTGCAAGATTTCAATACGGGCTCCAATATTACTTTGAAACATGCGTTCTTGTTCTCCCCTGTATGTCCGGTAAACTTGCTTGGCAGAGACTTAATGTGCAAATTGGGTCTGAGTGTGCAGTGTACTGGTGACGGTTTAACTATTGACAGAGTTGCTATGGCAGAAACTCTAGAAATGTTTTACTATGCTTGGGATCTGGACAGATCCTCAGTCACAGCTAAAGCCATACAAATGGCCAAAACTGAGTGGACAGGCACTGGCGACAGACTGACAGAATTACAACTACATGTAACAGCACATTTTAGTCGAGGTAGAGATTGGGAATTTGAAAAGAATTGGTACGGTGATTGTATATTAAATTCTACATTGTTTTTGGTTGGTCGCGATTTCTGTGCATTGTCTGTACAATTGAGCTCAGCACAGCAGCAATTCTATTCCATTGCAGGATGTGTCGCTGTGCAAAGCCTCAAATAAAAAATGGGAGGACACAGGGCCATGGGTGAAATTATGTTTGGATACCACGGACTGGGAAAAGACAGGGGAATTTTCAAAACATTCTCCCTCTCTGCGTGTCACTGCGCACCAGTTTGCAAACTCTCTGAAAGCTGTCTGCAGCATTCATGAGTTGTTGTGTGACACTCAAGCCTATTTACATCTGTCAGACCCGAGATTCAGTGCAATTCCCTCTCAATTGTGGGCAACGTCCCAACATGATGTGGGGCTCATAGCTGGAGTTACTCCACTTCAAGTAACCCCTAAATCTGAATACAGACCATGCAAACGTCAATATCCCCTACGCCCAGAAGCCGAGGACGGCATTGCCCCCATATTTAATGCGTTGTTAGAAGCTGGTGTTGTGGTTCCCTGTCCTGACTCTCCATGCAACACTCCTATCTTGCCTGTAAAAAAGCCTGATGGGTCTTGGCGGTTCGTACAAGATTTACGAGCTGTGAACAGCGCCGTTCAGCAGCGCGGTCCTGTTGTGCCTAATCCCACTACCATTCTTGCACAGGTCCTGGGTAATGCTAAATATTTTTCTGTGATCGATCTAGCGAATGCATTCTTTAGTATTCCTGTTGATGTAAATTCCCAGTACTGGTTTGCCTTTACATTCAGGGCAAAAAGGTATACCTGGTCTCGATTACCGCAAGGCTATGCTGAATAAACAGCAGTTTTTTCAGCAGCGCTGCAAGAAAACTTGGAACAGTTCCAGTTTTCTTCAAGCCAAAGTACTTTGATTCAATACGTTGATGACCTCCTCGTCTGCTCTCCAGACGAGCACAGCTGTATTCAGGATTAACTTGAACTGTTGACATTTTTAGCCACACAGGGCCACAAAGTTAAACAGGAGAAATTGCTATTTGGTTTACCTACTGTTACCTATTTAGGACACACAATTTCTGCAGAAGGCAAGTCTTTGGGAACTGACAGAATCCAAGCGATTCTTGAGCTCCCTAAACCGGTTACAAAAAAGCAGGTAATGTCTTTTCTAGGCATGACAGGGTACTGTAGGCAATGGATTTCTGATTACGCTGAGATTTCCCAGCCCTTGCAAGACTTGACACATGGCCATGATCTTTCTGCTAATGATAAGGTCACATGGACATCTTCTCCTACTTTGGGCCTGCCTGACATGAATAAACCTTTTCTTTTGACTGTTGATGAGAAGGGCGGCTACATGTCTGCTGTTCTTTTGCAAAAGCACGGTGATAAACACAGGCCTGTTGCATACTATTCTCAGCGACTTGATGCTGTTTCTAGGGGCCTTCCTCCTTGTTTGTGCTCCATTTCAGCAGCAGCTTTGGCGGTAACTGCATCTGCATCACTTGTTGCTTATCGTCCTCTCACTGTCCTTGTTCCGCATGCGGTAGCAGAAATTCTGTTAAAGCAAAAGACGGCCCATTTCTCACCAGCCCGAATGCTTCACTATCAACATGTGTTGCTCTCTTTGCCAAATGTTACAGTCAAGCGATGCAATGTTCTGAATCCCGCTACTTTTTTACCTACACCTGAGGATGGGGAGCCGCATAATTGTGTTCATGTTGTTGCGGTCACGTTTTGTCTAGGGATAGAAAGTCGCTTATAACAGGAGGCGGCTGGCCTGAAATGGTGAAACTGGGAGGAAACTGGGACTTACGTCCTCCAGGTCGCTTCACCGGTTTTCCAGGGCTAGCCCAAGCCGTCGCTCTGTCAGCGAAGAGCTCCGCGTCCGTTCCTTTTCGAGTTTTTAGTTTTGTTTAAAATCTAGTTTCTCTTTGTTAAGCATAGCGGTATATAGTGAGTCGAGAATCAACACGACAGCCTGGTCGGGAAACAAAGGGGGTTGTCAGTCGTCACGTCGGCAGACCAAGCACAGGTACAGTTACACACCTCTCTCCCTGCCCACCATCTTGGCCCTTTTAACAAGTAATGCCCTCCCCCCAATCACCGACCGGCGCCCAATCAGGATATACGGCATCATCCCAATTTCCTGAACCAGCCACCATTCCCAGTGCACAGCCGCCATGCCACTAAATGAGTGTTATTACTATATCTTGATATCGACTAGGAGGCACTCGTTTCTATTATTATGCCCTGCTCCCTAACACAGGGCATAACCGTCCTCCCACCCTCACACAAAGAAAATAAACCAAAAATAATTCCATAACACCCACAAATTATTATTATTGTTTTTTTTCTTTTTTCTAATCCTTATTAACATATGTAAGGATTATACAATTTTTTATTTTTTTATTTTTTCCGGTTTAGATTTCACACTCTCTACACATCTAAAGAAAAGAAAAAAATAACAAAAAAACAAAGCACAATCAGATTAATTATAGCCAAAAATCACAGCAAGTTTAGTCACAATCATAGGGAGAGCCTCAATATTTCCCCCTAGGTTCCACTCTGCAACTCTGGCCTAGGGAGTCTGCACTCAACCCAGACCACAGAAAAAAACTACCCCAAGAAAGTGGAGCTCAGCTCTACACCCTTCAAAGAGGTCACGGGACAGTCACAAACGAGATAATGCATCCGCCAGCACATTGTCTTTACCAGCCACATGCCGAACTACAAGGCTATATGGCTGCAAGATTAAACTCCATCTGAACACTCGGGAGTTTGTCACCTGAAACTTCGCCAAAAATGTCAAGGGATTATGGTCAGAATAAACTATGACAGGACCACTCACACTGGAAACGTACACTTCAAAGTGTTGGACAGCTAGGACCAAGGCCAAAGCTTCTTTCTCCACTGTGGAATAGGCTTTCTGATGGCGATTCAACTTTTTAGAGAAGTATGCCACAGGTTTTTCCACCCCACCCTCATCTGCCTGCAAAAGAACTGCCCCTACCCCAACATCACAGGCGTCTACTGCCAGAGCAAACGGATGGCTAAAATCAGGGGCCTTTAGCACCGGTTCACAGGATAAGATGGCCTTAACCTGGCCCAAAGCATCCTGACACGCCTGGGTCCAATTCCACTTGACATCCTTGCCTAACAAGTTCGTAAGTGGAGCAGTAACGGCTGCAAAATTAGGCACAAAACGGCGATAAAATCCACACATGCCCAGCACACGCATTAACTGACGCCGAGTGGTAGGTGTGGGGAGCTCCACAATAGCCTGCACCTTCGCCAACCGCGGCAGCACTGCTCCACACCCTACCAGATGTCCAAGGTAGGTAACCTGACTCCTTCCAAATTCGCACTTTGGGAGGTTGACTACCAGCTGGGCCGACTCTAACCTGCCAAACAATTTCCGTAGATGTTCCAAATGACTCTGCCAGCTCTCACTATATATAACCACATCATCAATATAAGTTACCACATTATCCAGACCACACGTGACCAGGTTCATAAGCCGCTGAAAGGTTGCTGGAGCGTTCTTCATACCAAATGGGAGAACCCGGCACCGGTATAAGGCATCATGGGTAACAAATGCAGAGACATCTCGGGCCCTTTCCGTTAATGGCACTTGCCAATACCCTTTGAGCAGATCCAGTTTTGACACAAACCTAGCCTGGCCAATACTGTCAATGCAATCCTCAATACGAGGAATAGGGTATGCATCTGTCCTGGTCACTGCATTCACCTTGCGGTAGTCAATACAGAGACGTGACGTACCATCACTCTTAGGAATGAGGACGACCGGGGAACTCCATTCACCAGACCCTGGCTCTATGGCCCCAATCTCCAGCATGTACTCAACCTCCTCACGAACCTTCTCCTTCTTAAAAGGAGGCAAACGATAAGGGTGTTGCTTCATAGGCATCACCCCACCAGTATCCACATCGTGCTCAACTAGGGAAGTTAACCCTGGCCTATTGCGAAACAGAGAAGGATGTGCAGCCACCAGGGCCATCACATCCTGGGCCTGAGCCTTCAGCAAGTGCTTCAGCTGTTCCTGCAGCTGCTCACAGGCTCGAGAGTTGTCCAGCCGAGCACCCACTGGCTCTGGTGCTAAAAACCCCTCCTCTCTCTCTCTGTCTGAAGGCACCACTACAATACAACCAACAGGGTTAGCCATATCACACTCCACATACAACTTTAATAAGTTGATGTGACAGAGTCGCGTCTTCTGCCGCCGCTCTGGTGTACTAATGACGTAGTTACACGCTCCTACCTTCCTCACGACCATATAGGGACCACTAAAACGCGTCCCAAACCTTTCCCTGCCCACCGGCGTAAGGACGAGGACCTTGTCCCCAGGGACAAAAGAACGTTGCATGGCCTTACGGTCATATTGCCCCTTCATCCGTTCCTTAGCTCCAGTTAGGTTCTGGGCTGCCACCTTCCAGGCTGACGATCATGAAATGTAGAAACGTACTGTAAGATATCACCCTGGGCCTGTGGCTCCAGGAGTCGCTCCCGCATTATGCTTAGCGGACTCCGGACCTCATGCCCATAAACTAATTCAAAGGGACTAAACCCTGTAGATTCGTTCACAGCATCGCGGATAGCAAACAAAAGAAAAGGCATTGCTGCATCCCAGTCCTTAGGGCAATCAACACAAAAAGTGCGCACCATTGATTTTAATGTCTGATGACACCTCTCGAGGGCGCCCTGGGACTCAGGGTGGTAGGCAGAGGACAATACCTGAGCGATGCCCAGCTCACACATGACATTCTGGAACACCCCAGAAGTAAAATTGGTTCCACGATCTGACTGGACCTCCTTAGGGAGCCCCACCCGTGAAAAAAATTGCAGCAAAGCCTCAATGACCACAGGTGCACGAATACTACATACTGGCACCACCTCTGGAAAACGCGTTGCAACATCCATGATAGTCAATAAGTGCTCATTCCCCTTCTTGGTTCTGGGAAGGGGACCCACGCAGTCAATGAGTACGCGTGAAAACGGGGCCTCCACTACCGGCGTAGGCTGCAATGGAGCAACCGGAATGGAGTGACCAGCCTTTCCAGCAATCTGGCAGGCATGGCATGAACGACAAAAATGACCAACATCACGGCGAACCGTGGGCCAATAAAATTGTTTTGACACGCGGGCCAGGGTCTTCTTGACACCTAAATGGCCTGCGAAGGGGGTCTCATGGGCCAACCGCAACACCTCACCGCGAAAGCTGGAAGGAACTACAATTTGCGCATGGACCCACCAATCTTCGTCCGCCGGGCGGTCTGCAGGCCGCCACTTCCGCATTAAAATATCTTGGTCCACGAATTCTCCGACAGCCATATCCTCACTCTCTTCCACCGTCACAGCTCGCTTCCACAGCGGAGCCAGCGAGGGATCCTGGTTTTGTTCTTGGATCAAAACCTCCCTAGAAAAATGGGTGGCGTCTGCCACCGGAGACGGGGAGAAACCAGGGCCTTTCACAGCAGAGGTCCCTTCCTCGCTCACAGCTTTTGCAAAAACCATGCCAGCCAAACTAATGTGCTCCTTTTCCCCACTAGTGGCTGACACACAAGGTACCTCCTCACTTATGGGAGTCAACGCCTCACTAGCTTGGGCCTCGGCTTTGCGTGCCAGAGCACGAGTGACCACACATGCAGTAAACACCTCAGGATGTTCCCGTTCTAATTCCTGCGTTTCTGGGACCTCAAGAGGAGTAGAGACTACAACCGGTGTCACGCACACTTGTGACCCTGCTAGGTCGTTGCCCAATAATAAGCTAACGCCCGGCACAGGTAGCGTGGGCACCACCTCAACAGTCACCGGCCCCTTAACCACATTTGATTTTAGATGAACGGTGTACAATGGCACGCAATCATACTGCCCCCCAAGACCTTTAATGAGCGCCGACTGGGAAAAACCATCACGAGGCAGCTCAATCACCCCTTCCAGCAAGAGAGACTGTGCAGCACCGGTATCACGCAGAATGGTGATTGACACTTCCTCTCCACCCGAGGCCACGGACACCGTCCCCACGGAGATGAAAGGCTGATAGCTTACTGAGGGCCCCTCCCTAGGACCACTACAGCCTATCCCCTCATCACGCGTAGTCAAGGAGGCCACCAGCGCCACAACCTTAGCCCGACTCTCCAGCTGGGAGCATTGGGGACACTGCGACTGCACATGACCGGGCCGTCGGCAACCATGGCAAATAATATCACGGTCCCTTTCCCTTTTAAGCCGTGTACAACGGGGCTTAATGTGACCGGGCTCCCTACAGTGATGGCACACAACAGCAGAATGAGACTTCTCCATCCCAGGCCGCTGAGCACCAGATGCCTTCCCTCCAAGAGGGAGGCCCTTACCGGAGGTCTCTCTACCCCGGCTATGGTCATGGCTCCCGCCAGCTAGGCGAGCTAACCCCACAGACCCACCATGGATGACCTCATAAGCATCCGCCGCTTGGGCTGCCTCCAGGAGGGTAGAGACCTTCTGCTCACTCAGATATATTTCAACCGCTCGGGGCACACTGTTCTTAATTTGCTCCAACAAGACTAGCTCCTTTAATTGTGCAAAATCATATGTCTCTGTGGACTTTAGCCAGCGCTCACACGCTACCCCTAATTTTCTACTAGATAAATCTAAATAAGACTCACCGTCTCTCCGTTTCACAGTCCTAAACCGCTGCTGGTAAGCCTCGGGGACACCACCATATGCAGTCAATACTGCCATTTTTAGAGATTCATACTCCAAGCCCATGCGAGGATCCAAAGCCGCAAAGGCAACCTGCGCCTTGCCCTTTAAAACACTCTGCACCAATAATGGCCACTTGGCTTCAGGCCAGTCACATTCACGAGCGACAACCTCAAAAGCGTCAAAAAACGTATCAATGTCCTCCTCTGAAAATTTAGGCATGAGAGATATAGCAGAGCGCACGTCGAAACGAGGCTCCAAGGTGGCAATCCCCTTGGCAGCCCTAGTTCGTTCCACCTCAAACTGAGCCAATCGCTCCCGGGACTCACGCTCTTCTCTCTCTGCCCGAAGTACCCCTTCCCTCTCTGCAACAGCCCTCTCTCTCTCATCATCTGCCCACCCCTCTTCCAACTCCAGCGTAGCCATAATAAGTTTAGCTAAAGCAGGTTTCAGTATACCCTCTGGTACCTCCACCTCTTGCTCTGCTGCTAAATGCACCAACTGATCTTTAGTGAGCTGTCGGAACTTGCGGCGGGTGGGTAATGCCATCTCCACCACAGACTGTTCCATAACTTCCTGCCCGTCACTGGACATTTCAAAATCAATATGAACAACCACACACAGGAGGGGAGGAAAAAATATATATATATATACACATATACACAATATATATGTATACCAGAGCCGAGACCAGAGAGACCCTGCAGGAGAGAACACAAGGCTGAGGCGAAATTCTAGTGCCTCCACTAGGCAGACAGGTCTTATATTGCCAACCAATACCAAAAAGAGACAAAAGGGTGCATATACCAAGCACTCAAATAGGCCTGCTGCAACGAGGTACCCAACGTAGTACGCGGAGGGCCCCTGACGCCCCAAAACGTCAAACAAAGGCCACGCCCCCCCGAACACGGGACCAAACAAGTCAGCAATAACCGAAGAGGAGACACATCTCAACTCTTACAGTATATGCGTTATACGACACTATGCTACTGTAAGACCAACAGCAGCCAAAAATAAACAAACATACAAACCTATACCTAGTAGGCTACGCCCAATCCTATAATTTAATAGGCTCTCTCAATCGCTGACACCCCAAAACGCTAATAAACTTGGCAGCACGCAGGCGGAACACACACCGCGAATTTACAAACCAAAAAAATAAACTCCCTTATCTAGCCTTAAGGCTCAACTACCTCCCCAAAGAGGCTGGCTAATGCCGCTCCGTCAGCCTGCAGCCAAATTAAACGCGTTCAATACCCCAAACAATCAACCCTTTCCTGAAAGATTACCTAGCATGGCCACAGGTGTCATGGAGAATGCCCGGTCCAGTCGTACTTAAACATAGTATGAAGTTTGGAAGGTGTATTATAGGTAATGGCTCTAATGCGCTAGTTCAATTAGACAATGTTCAGTGTAAAACTGTTTTCTGTGACTGTCCGCCCATGCAGCTGGATAAGTGTTTTGACTGTCTGAGTGATCCCTATAGTCCCTGCAGAGACTACCCTGACATGGCTGATGAGATATGCAGGAAGAACTGGTCACACGCAATCTCATTACCTTGGAGTAGGGAACAAACTGCAAACTTCCGGGATAACACCATCCTCTCGCCTTAGGAGCCGGCTGTTATCTGATTGGTAATTGCTTTGTGGGCACTCTGCTCCCCCCCCTGACTGGAGTAGAGTTTGCGCCCTCATTGCCACATATGTCATTCCTGACTCAAGCTGCTATAGGTCAGTACTTATGGCAATATGTTCCTGATCCTGAACAAGATAATGCATTTCTTCTCCGACAACTTCCTGAGTTTACTGACGGCCCTATATAAAGTATAGGCCTGAATTATGTACCCACCCTGTCACATGGTTGGTGGGAAGACAGACAGTGTTGTAATGTGAAGAGTTTTAAAAGGTCGACATTCCAGGAGTTGTGAAGTCTCCATTACATGATGGGTTTCTATTTTTTTTTTAATCTTTCTTTTCTTTCAGACTTTCTCTTGATAGTAGTAATTTTATATGTTAAATAATCAGTAGTACATTATAGTGAAAAATTATTTTTATAATCAATTATACTGTTACTATATCCACTATGATTTTTTCCTATGTTGATTCTTGTTATTAATCAGATATGGATGATTTGCGATATTGCTAATATCCGGAAAGCGAGGCTTGGTCGTCCTTCGAGAAGGAGGCCGGGGAATTATTTTTTCCGGAACTGATTGGGTTTTCTGGCTCTATGCTAGTTTTGTCCCATATAAGTCCTGAATCTGCCGGTTTTTCAATTCCCCCTGGATTATTGGAGTATTGTACATATCCACATGTGACTATTGTGTTTGGTCTGTATAATCATGTAATCATTTATGATGTTATTAAAATGAATCACTTACTAACTGATTAAGTACATTAGGTAGATTGTAACAGAAAATTGTTTGTTATCATGGAATGATAAAAGGAGGGAAATGTGAAGGAATTTTCTGTTTTACAATGTGTGTGTATTAACATAGAGACAATCATGTAACGTTCCGTTCCCTTCCTGTCCGTTTTCCGTGTTTTCCCTGTTTCCCTCCGTGTCATGTTGGATTCCTTTGTCCGTGTTTTCCCTGCTGCTGCAGTCTGGGCGTCTTCCTCTGTCTTGTTCGTTTTATTGTCACTTTTGTTTCCGCCTATCGCTCTCCCTACTCGTTGCATGCATTCCTCACCTTTGTGTTTTGCAATCACTCCCGGTTAATTATCACACCTGTTTCTCATTCACTCTTTCATTCCCTGCACTATTTAAACCCCTGTCTGGTTGCTAGTCGGCGCCAGTTCGTTAACTAACCTACCTTGTTTATGTCATGTCACGTTTCTGGTCCGGTGTTCTACAGTTCGCTGTTGTTTATCTGCTTACCTGTTCTGCGGTTTGGTAGCTATCCTCCCGTAACATTCGCTGTTGCATGCTACTTACTTGTCTCCCTTCAAATCTCCAGACGCCGTGGTTCCAGCCTCCCTGTAGCAGTGTTTGTTTCCCCTTTATGTTGCGTGAGTGTGTTGCGGTACTCCCACCTCCAGCTCGGGTCTAGATCCGCTGCCAAGTCCTGCCTGGCTAACTCTCTCTGTCGTTCCTGTCCGGCCGTAGCTACCTCCTGTACTTCGGTTACGGTTCCAGGATCCCTGGAGTTCAGCCGGCTCCGACGAGACCTACCCGAGCTACGCCTCACCTCCCAGCCCCGTCGGGTTTTCGCCAGCTACAACCCTGGCTGTCGTCAAAACCTCCTTTAAGACCTCCCGGTCGTAACCCTGTCTGCAGTACCCTGCTACTAACCTCTGCTTTCTACCCTTTTGACTCAAGTTGATAACCCGGTCCAGTTCCTGTGTCAGTCCCGGAGAGAGATTCTCCGCCCAAGTAAAGTCCAGTTTCGGCTTGGAACATTCGCGCCGTTCCAGTACCTGTACCTGAGTGATTCACCCGGTCCAGTTCCAGTCCAGTCCCGGTGTATAGCCCACCATTCCGTGAGAGTCCTGTTCCGGCTTGGAACGTATTCCGTTCCAGCACCCGTTTCCTGAGTGGACCTCCCGGTCCAGTTCCAGCCCAGTTCCTGTCCAGTTCCAGTCCAGTTCCAGTCCAGTGCCGGTGTGTTGTACACCTCCAGTAAAGTCCAGTTCCGGCTTGGAACAAGTTCCGTGTCGGCTCCCGTTTTCCTGAGTGGACCTCCCGGTCCAGTTCCGGTCCAGACCCGGTGCTACGCCTCCACCTACCCTGTCCAGTTCCGGCTTGGAACAGTAGGGCACTTCCTGCACCCAGTCCGGCTTGGACTTCCAGTCCTGCCCCCCTTCGGTTCCGGCTTGGAACCCTCCTTGATTTCAAGTCCAGCTCCGGCTTGGAGCAGTCCGTATAGGACTTAATTTATGTTCTATGTATTAATTCTGTTTTGCCTTTCCTGTACAGCTTTGGGACTACCCCAACGCTTAATAAATATCCCCTTTTCTTGAATCTGCCTCCTGGTCGTTGCACTTGGGTTCGTCCCGTATCAGGATCGTAACAGAACGAACTGGCCCAAAGCATGGACCCAGCCGACCTGGAACAGATTCGCCACGCCTTCTCCTGTCAAACTGCGGTCAGCGACCAACAGGGCCGTCGTTTGGATGATGTTTTGGAAGTACTAAGGGGCATCACGGAGCAGGTAGCTCAACTTTCGCTTCACCAGCCGCTACCGCGGATTCCTGTGGGCCCAATTCCTCCCGCTCCTGAACCACCTCCGGAGGCTCCGGCTCCCACTTCAAGCCGGGAGCCCCGAGTGCAACACCCCGAGTTATATCGCGGGGGGTTGGGGAGATGTCGTGAATTTTTAATGAAGTGTGACATAGTGTTCCGTATGCAGCCCACCTCCTTCGCCTCTGACTCCTGTAAGATCGCGTTCATCATGAGCAGCTTGGGAGGAAGTGCCCTGGAGTGGGCTACATCCATCTGGGACAGCCAGGCTCCGTTGTGCAGCAACTTTGCAGCCTTTACCGCTGAGATGCGGCGCGTGTTTGATCACCCTACCTGCGGGCGAGATGCTACCCAACATCTGCTCCAAGTTCGTCAAGGCAATCGCAGCGTCGCAGAGATGGCCATTCAGTTTCGCACCCTCGCCGCGGAGTCCGGATGGAATGACACCTCCCTTCAGGGGGCTTTCCGCTAAGCTCTTAGCGAGGAACTCAAGGACCAGCTTGCTACTCGGGAAGAGTCCAACTCCCTCAATAGTCTCATTAGCCTCGCCATTGCTATAGATAATCGTCTCCGTATCCGGGCCCGTGAGCGGGGAAGAAGCTCCGGGCGTCATCTACCCTCCGACACTCCTAACGTACGCCAACACACCTCTGTCACTGGATCTAGGGCGTCGACTGGTGTCTCCGAGGAGGAGCCTATGCAACTGGGCAGAGTTTCGGTCGACCCCGAGGAGCGCCAACGCCGTCTTCGCACTAGGTCCTGTTTTTACTGCGGCAAGCCTGGCCATCAGATCGCCTCCTGTCCTATTCGCCCAAAAGAATGGGCTCGCCAGTAAAACTGGGCGTACTGACGAGCCCCATCATCCCAAGCCATGCAGCTCAGGATCGCCTTGTGTTCAAGGCTACCCTCCTTTGGAGGGACAAGACAGCGGCCTCCCTGGCTCTCATCGATTCCGGAGCCGACGCCAACTTTATGGATATCACCTTCGCCAGGAGGGCCGGCATTCCCACGGAGCTTCTACCCTCTCCCATTTCAGCTCTTGCTCTGGACGGTAGGAGCTTGGGGCTAGTTACCCACTGCACTGTTCCTATCCAACTTGTTTTGTCTGGCAATCATCGGGAATCTATTCAACTCCTACTCATCCATTCTAAACAATCTGCTCTTGTTTTAGGTCAAACCTGGCTCCGCCTCCACAACCCTCATATTGACTGGAAAGCCGGTCGCATCCTGGCGTGGAGTGCCCACTGTCTAGCCAGTTGTCTCCGTTCTGCTCTACCCCCTCCGGGGTCCAGAAATCCTTGTTCTGTGCAACCTGTGCCCGATTTATCTAATGTTCCTAACCAATATCACGATCTGGTACAGGTTTTTTCTAAGTCACGTGCTCGGTCCTTACCTCCTCACAGGCCGTACGACTGTTGTATCGATCTGCTGGCGGGAGCCAAACTGCCATCTGGCCGCCTCTACAGTCTGTCGGGACCGGAGAAACTGGCTATGGAGGAGTATATTCATGAGTCCCTCGCTTCGGGTATTATCCATCCCTCCTCATCCCCGGTCGGTGCAGGGTTCTTCTTCGTGGGGAAGAAGGATGGCTCTCTGCGACCCTGCATCGACTACCGTGGACTCAATCAAGTCACTATCCGTAACAAGTACCCTCTTCCCCTCATTAACACCGCCTTTGAACCCCTCTCGCAAGCGGTTACGTTTACTAAGCTCGACCTCCGTAACGCTTATCATTTGGTGCGTATACGGGAGGGGGACGAATGGAAGACTGCTTTCAACACCCCGTTGGGCCACTATGAATACCTGGTGGTCCCCTTCGGCCTTACTAACGCCCCAGCAGTCTTCCAGGGCATGGTGAACGACGTTTTGCGTGACCTACTGGGGAAGAGTGTATTTGTTTACATTGATGACATTTTAATTTTTTCTAAATCCCCCCAGGAACACGTTCTCCACGTCCGGGAGGTTCTCCAGCGGCTGCTGGAGAATCAGCTATTCGTCAAGGCGGAGAAATGTTCGTTTCACGTCTCTACTGTCCCGTTCCTCGGCTTCATCATCGAGGAGGGCAGTATCCGGGCGGACCCTGCGAAAATCAAGGCGGTGACAGAATGGCCCCAACCCACCTCTCGCAAGCACCTTCAGCAGTTCCTTGGGTTTGCTAATTTCTATCGCCGCTTTATCCGCAATTATAGTGTCATTGCCGCTCCCCTTACTAAACTCACCTCCGTTGCTTTGCCCTTCTGTTGGAATTCCGATGCCCAGCGAGCATTTGAACTGCTTAAGGTTCGGTTTTCCTCAGCTCCTATCCTCTGTCACCCGGACACTTCTCGTCAGTTCACCGTTGAGGTGGATGCCTCCGACACCGGCGTGGGGGCCATTCTGTCTCAACGAGCCGCCTTGGACAACAAGCTCCATCCCTGCGCATTCTTCTCCCGGAGACTGTCCTCCGCTGAGCGAAACTATGATGTCGGGGATCGGGAACTGCTGGCTATCAAACTGGCTCTTGAGGAGTGGCGCCACTGGCTGGAGGGGGCAGGTAATCCCTTCCTTGTTTTGACCGACTATCAAAACCTTATTTATTTAAAAACTGCCAAGAGGCTTAATGCCCGTCAGGCTAGATGGTCGTTATTTTTTGCCCGTTTTAATTTTTCTGTTTCTTTCCGCCCCGGTTCCCGTAATATCAAGGCAGATGCCTTGTCCCGTATTTTTCCCCTCCCCTCCAGTCCTGCTGATCCGGAGCCCATTCTACCGGCTTCCTGTGTGGTGGCTGCGGTCTCCTGGGAGATCGAGGGTATCGTGAAGGCCGCTCAGACTTCCCAACCGGATCCCCGCAGTAACCCTAACTCCTGCCTTTTTGTGCCTAATTCCGTCCGCTCCCAGGTCCTTGAATGGGTTCACGCCTCGTGCCTGGCATGTCACCCAGGTGTTGCAAGAACGATCGCCCTTGTCAGGAGGAGTTTTTGGTGGCCTACCCTTAAGGGGGATACCCGTGCCTTTGTCCTGGCCTGCTCTGTGTGCGCCAGGAGCAAGGCATCCCACCAGCCTCCCTCTGGTCTTCTCCTTCCCCTCCCTGTCCCGGGCCGTCCTTGGAGTCACATTGGCGTGGACTTCGTCACCGGTCTGCCATTGTCAGAAGGTAACACCGTTATTCTGACAATAGTGGACCGGTTCTCCAAGGCGGTTCACTTTGTTCCCCTCCCTAAACTCCCGTCTGCCCTTGAGACCGCTGAGCTCTTGGTGTTGCATGTGGTCAGGCTGCACGGGATCCCCTCTGACATTGTGTCTGATCGTGGGCCCCAGTTCTCCTCCCGGGTTTGGAAGGCGTTCTGTGTAGCCCTGGGTGCCTCGGGCTAGTTCATCTTCTGGTTTTCATCCCCAGTCTAACGGCCAGGCAGAGAGGGCGAACCAGGACCTGGGGGCCGCCCTGCGGTGCGTCACTGTGCGTAATCCCGCCTCTTGGAGCCGTTTTCTCCCCTGGGTCGAGTACGCTCACAATTCCCTTAAGTGTGCTTCTACAGGGTTATCTCCGTTCGAATGCTCGTTAGGCTATCAACCCCCTCTCCTGTCGGCCCAGGAGGCTGAGGTAGCTGTCCCCTCTGTTAAATCCCATCTACTTAGATGTAAACGCATGTGGAGGCTTACGCGCACCGCACTCCTTCGCTCCAATTCCCGTTCCCAACGTCTGGCGGACCTTCACAGGACCGCAGCCCCGCAGTATAGGGCCGGTCAGCAGGTCTGGCTCTCTACCGCTAATATTTCCCTTCCCTCCTCATCCAAGAAACTCCAGCCCCGCTTTATTGGTCCCTTCCCTATCATTTGTTTGGTTAATCCAGTTTCGGTTAAACTTTCCCTCCCTGCCTCCCTCAAAGTTTACCCTGTTTTTCATGTTTCCCAGATTAAGCCTGTCTCCTCCAGCCCCCTCAGTACTCCCACCATCCCTCCACCTCCCGTCCGGGTTATCGACGACGCCCTGGCCTACACGGTTAACCGTGTTATTGATATCCGCCGTAAGGGCCGGGGCTTCCAATACCTCGTCGACTGGGAGGGATATGGTCCTGAGGAGCGGTCGTGGCTCCACAAGAGCCTTATTCTGGATCACTCGCTCATCCTGGATTTCCACAGACTGTTCCCTGATAAAACCAGGCCTCCTGGTACGCCAGGTGGCGTACATTGAGGGGGGGGTACTGTAACGTTCCGTTCCCTTCCTGTCCGTTTTCCGTGTTTTCCCTGTTTCCCTCCGTGTCATGTTGGATTCCTTTGTCCGTGTTTTCCCTGCTGCTGCAGTCTGGGCGTCTTCCTCTGTCTTGTTCGTTTTATTGTCACTTTTGTTTCCGCCTATCGCTCTCCCTACTCGTTACATGCATTCCTCACCTTTGTGTTTTGCAATCACTCCCGGTTAATTATCACACCTGTTTCTCATTCACTCTTTCATTCCCTGCACTATTTAAACCCCTGTCTGGTTGCTAGTCGGCGCCAGTTCGTTAACTAACCTACCTTGTTTATGTCATGTCACGTTTCTGGTCCGGTGTTCTACAGTTCGCTGTTGTTTATCTGCTTACCTGTTCTGCGGTTTGGTAGCTATCCTCCCGTAACATTCGCTGTTGGATGCTACTTACTTGTCTCCCTTCAAATCTCCAGACGCCGTGGTTCCAGCCTCCCTGTAGCAGTGTTTGTTTCCCCTTTATGTTGCGTGAGTGTGTTGCGGTACTCCCACCTCCAGCTCGGGTCTAGATCCGCTGCCAAGTCCTGCCTGGCTAACTCTCTCTGTCGTTCCTGTCCGGCCGTAGCTACCTCCTGTACTTCGGTTACGGTTCCAGGATCCCTGGAGTTCAGCCGGCTCCGACGAGACCTACCCGAGCTACGCCTCACCTCCCAGCCCCGTCGGGTTTTCGCCAGCTACAACCCTGGCTGTCGTCAAAACCTCCTTTAAGACCTCCCGGTCGTAACCCTGTCTGCAGTACCCTGCTACTAACCTCTGCTTTCTACCCTTTTGACTCAAGTTGATAACCCGGTCCAGTTCCTGTGTCAGTCCCGGGGAGAGATTCTCCGCCCAAGTAAAGTCCAGTTTCGGCTTGGAACATTCGCGCCGTTCCAGTACCTGTACCTGAGTGATTCACCCGGTCCAGTTCCAGTCCAGTCCCGGTGTATAGCCCACCATTCCGTGAGAGTCCTGTTCCGGCTTGGAACGTATTCCGTTCCAGCACCCGTTTCCTTAGTGGACCTCCCGGTCCAGTTCCAGCCCAGTTCCTGTCCAGTTCCAGTCCAGTTCCAGTCCAGTTCCTGTCCAGTGCCGGTGTGTTGTACACCTCCAGTAAAGTCCAGTTCCGGCTTGGAACAAGTTCCGTGTCGGCTCCCGTTTTCCTGAGTGGACCTCCCGGTCCAGTTCCGGTCCAGACCCGGTGCTACGCCTCCACCTACCCTGTCCAGTTCCGGCTTGGAACAGTAGGGCACTTCCTGCACCCAGTCCGGCTTGGACTTCCAGTCCTGCCCCCCTTCGGTTCCGGCTTGGAACCCTCCTTGATTTCAAGTCCAGCTCCGGCTTGGAGCAGTCCGTATAGGACTTAATTTATGTTCTATGTATTAATTCTGTTTTGCCTTTCCTGTACAGCTTTGGGACTACCCCAACGCTTAATAAATATCCCCTTTTCTTGAATCTGCCTCCTGGTCGTTGCACTTGGGTTCGTCCCGTATCAGGATCGTAACAAATCACATGATTATTATTAGGCATTTATTATAGTTTTGATTATTAGTAGATCAGTTATATTGAGTTAAGTAATTAGACAATGTATTATCTGTGAACACTGAGTAGGCTTCAAGCAGGCCTCTGTGTCTCACTCCCTCTGTGTCTCTTCCTTCACAATCTGCAGAGACAAGCAGTCTGTGAGATGGATGTTTTCGTTACTTGGTTTGAAGGTTAGAGGTTATCGAAAGACTAAACACCAAGAAATGGATACCCTTGTCTCTGTATGTTTAGAAACCTAAACAAATCAGTAAAGCAATAAGAGATTGTGTATAAATGTCTTCTGTATTCTGTTTCCAAGTTAGAGAGATTCTGGTAAGACTCTCTCTCATTCTGAGTTTATCTCCAAATAAACTGAAATTCTTTTTCTTATTCTATTACATGGTTTTGTTGTGGTTCTGTTTGGACAGACTTGCTCACTGTGTGTTGAAAGGGAAAAATCCACGACAGTAACCTATGAATACTGGATGAGAGTCTTGATTTGAGGTCACATGAGGAATTCATTGAAAATTCCAATGAGGGAAATCTAAAAAATAAAATTCTCTGCAGTTCCCCTGTCAGAATTTTGGAGCTCTGTGAAAAATGAATAGGCTATCCAGTAGTGAGAGGAAAGGCCATCCGATGCCTTCTACCATTTGCAACAACATAGCCTACCTGTGTGAGGCAGGTTTTTCTACACTGAAAGTACTCAAAACAAAACAGAGTGCATCTGCATTTGTCGCTAAGCCAGCTACAACCCATAATCAACAAACTATGCTGGAATGTCCATCTCACGAGTGAGGGTAAGTGTAATTTTTTAATTTTTGTTGCACTTCACACATACAGAATAGCAGTCTATTTATGGAGAGATAAAAATGCCTACAATTACAGAACCTAGTCTGTAAAGAGGGCCTTGGCATAAAAATGTTTGGGAACCCCTGTTCTAGACTATTTGAAATTTCAGGTGGAAGAATCAGGAGGGTACCATTAAAGCACCACTCTGTGCTTTCATGTTTAACAGCCCTTAAACGTGCTATATGTATCTTTTTAACAGAGAAATATTAATTAAAATAGACATCCACTCAGAGCTTGCAGAAAGATGCAGAAGTATGGCGGCATATCAATGCCAAGGGTCCATCTGCAGACTCGCAGACTGGCCTCACTCGTGATCGGCCTGAGCCGTGATTACAGGAAGTGCGCAAGTCCTTACAAGAGGAATGAAAAAAACAAAACAAACAGAAAGAGCAGCGTGCAAGTAAAGCCACACTGAAATAAAACAATCGCTCGTAATTAATGGAACCTTCTGAATTTCAAAAGCAATGGTATCTAGCCTGCTGAGTGAAATTCTGAGTTATTCAGCTGAAGTTCGCTCGGTTGCCAGTTAGATAATATGCTAAAATGTACAAATTTTTATGTGAATGGTGCGTGTTGGCTCAGATTGTCAAAACAGCTATTAGTGTTAGCTATTACGTGTTACGTGCTTTATTGTTGTAATAAAAGGAAAAACAAGTCGGTAACACTTTGCAATAATGTTACATGAATTTAATTGGCTCTTAATAAAAATGTAAGGTGAAGATTACTGACTCAAGTATCATTCTTTCTTACATATTCCTCACATACACTCAAAAACCTTGTATAAGGGAGTATTGTGTTTGACAGCAAGCTAGAAGCATGCTTGGTTGGATAAAAAGCCACAATGGGGCATTTAGTTTAAAGCTGCAATTAATTAAAAAGGCAATACAACATTAACTATATGGATTAAGAGTGGAAAACAAGGGTGCATCAGATATGTTTAATGATATTAAATCCAGGCTAATGATCTGTATGACAGATTTACAAGAGGTCCATTGATGACATAACTCAAATTCAACATTTGCTTTCCTTAATTTCCAGCCCTAGATCAGGATCATTGTAGGTCTCATCCCATAAAGACTGTCCACCAATAATGAAATGTAAAATCACATTCTCTTAATTTTGTCGATTTTGGCCTTTTTTGTTAAACATCTCCATTCGTCTCAAAATATCAATTCAGTGGAGAAATGCAAATGAGCAAAAAATAGTAAAAGAATTTGATCCAAGGCATTTCAAATAAGCTTATATACCGTACACATACCAATCAAAACAGTGTAATTACTCTGAATGGTGTGCCAGAAAAGCATGCATGGTATCAAGAGGTGATTTAAAACACTATGGGACAGATCCAAACAAACTGTGATAAACTATATAACATTTTATGCATAGCTGTATGCTAAGGAGGAAAATTTGCTGATGAGGTCACCGGATAGCAGTGTGACACCAGGCCCTAAAACACCTATCAGTGCACCGTCCACTTCACAACCTGGACAGGCCGCTGATGGCCTTATGACACAGGTTATCATTCCACTGGGCATGGCCGCCAGCTTGAGCTGCTGCCTGGGGCCAGGGATGACTGTCACCCCCTGGGGATCACCTACAGCTGGCCCGTCGTCTGGCCTTGGATGACCATCGTCAGGCCCTGGTTCAAGAGAAAGAGCTAGCTACCAATCAGGGCAACTATCTACAAACAAAATATCCTCCCCATAGAATAAACTCCTCCCTGTCTCTGCGTGTGCACTGGAGCATAATTTGGTGGGAGGGGCTTAGGAGAGAGAGAGCAAAAGGGGGAAGTCTTTTTGCCTTCTATATTTTCAAACTTGCCTACTGCAGCTTTAATCCTATTTCCCCAATATTTTGCTTGTAGTGACTAAGGTTATTTAATTTATCAGATTTGTTGCCATTTCACATAAAAAAATTGTATAGATAGGCTATGCAAATGATCCAGTGTACTCATTCTGGTTTCATTATGGATCAAGCTATTTTCTCTTTTAGATCGATTTTGTTCATCGTATATGAAAAAAAGTCTAATTTGTTCTATTCAGTACTTTTAATTGTGGAATAAATCCTATCCAGGATTGTTACGGCCAGGGCTGGTGACTGAACACAAAAGGGACAATAGATAACAAGGGTAGTGGATCAAAAAGTTTTATTTTATTTATAATATCATACAACATACAGCCGAGCGTGCGAGTGGAACCGGCCTCAATTTAAATGTCCCGCCTAGGTGCAGCCAATCATCGTAATTGCTATCTGGGAGAAAGATATGTAGATAGAGAACAGTTAGAAAAAAACATGCATAGTGACATTTGCCACCCCCAGGAATGGAGGGACGTAACAAGTATCAACAATGTGATGGTCATCCTGGATCAACATAGTAAAATATATCTGATCAAAAACGTCTCCAACGTAAAAAAAAAAAAGCCAAGTTACTCACGCATAGCCTACAGAGCGGTCTATAAGTCCTTAATTCCAACTTGCAAAAACTACAAACTTGGCCCTGTGTTTCTTCATCTTAGCATGTGAAGAGAGTGTGTCTCATGGAACAACATATGATTTCAATTAATGTTTTTAACAGTTGATGAATAATTACACTCCAGAAAGGATATGGTTATACTTTGTTGGCAAGTTTACTTTAGAAAATGTATAGGTTTTAAAATGTTAAGTGCTGCTACAGATTTCTTTACAATTCACAAACAGACATTTATATCAAGAAACATCATGTACAATAGAGAAACAGGGGATGAATAAATAAATGCAGATAAAAATGAGTAATATCTTTACCTAGAAAATAGCGTACATATAGCATTTTTACTAACCTATCCAGACATGTTTGTAGGTCAGCTGAGTAATAGTACTAATTTTCTTAACATAATAGTAGTTATGATATTTGCGAACATATTATTGTGAACACAAGGATATCTATGCTCTGTAGGACAACACAGGTTTTGATAGAAATCCAAATATTCCAAATAAATAAATAAATACATAATAATAATAATAATAATAATAATAATAATAATACATTTTATTCATTCTGTGCTTTTCATAGACCCAAAGCAGTGGATGCAGACAATTGTTCAAACATGCCCTATAGTGTAGTCATTTTTCTGAATCAGAGTATTTCCACTATAAATTATTCTCATTTTGCAGTTTGATGTGGAACATAGTTTCATTGACCACATTCTCTTGAGATGGTAAAATGAAGAAACACAGGGCCATTGCATTAAATAATTTAGGAAAGTTTGAATAGCATTGCTTTGGAATAGAGCTAGTTTATTTAGTGTGAGCTACGATAGGCAATATTGTTATATGCCTATACCCTGATGAAGGCCCTATGTAGGCCGAAACATGTTGGTTTTTTAATATTCTAAATAATGTGAGCCATTTAATAAAGGCTTTTTAATTTTGTAGAGCTGCCTTGGATTACTATTTTTTTCTAATTATCACGGATCCTACCCCGGATTTAATCCAAAGAGCACCTACAACTTAAACACAAAACCAAGAACGCCGAAGCCCTCTCCATATCCGTTTTTGAGGCAATATTGTTAGTTGTAACTTGGCCACATTTTGATATCAAAAAAGGCAGGCCTAGTTTTTGCAAGTTGCAAATAAGGACTTATAGACAGCGCTCTGTAGGCTATGCGTTACTCTACATCGATACTCTTCATCAGGAGTATGTTAAAATCAGCAATAATTGTTCATCAATGGTAGAACAATAGCAGTCACTCTGAAAGTTTGACAATAGAGGGTAGAACAAAGCCCTTGGTTTGACTACCAAAGACTTTCTGGTAACACTTTACAATAAGGTTACATGAATTGGCATTAACTAATATAGTTGTTAATATGAATTAATGATGTACAAATATATTAACAAAGTATTTTGAAACATTAACAAATGATTTTAATTACAAACCATTAATTAATGTATTTGTCAACTGTTTATTAACAGTAGGCTACAATCCGTAATCTCTGCACCGCGCTGTGTTTAGCTGAATAGTACAACAACACGAGCTGCTACTGACAACAACGTTTCATCTTCGTCCTCGGTGGCTCATCCGAAGTTGATTCAGAAGCTGAAATGATGTTTTCTAGCTAAGAAAATTATTAGCTAGCAGACCACGTGTATATACACATGTCTGACCAAAACAACAGCAGCAGTAGTGAGGCGGAATTCGATTACGGATTGTAACATTAACTAATGATAAATGAAGTCCATTATCATGGACTAAACTTAATTACCATAACGGTTAACAAATACATTAGCTAAAGGTTTGTACTTCCAATAAGGGTACTAAATAATGAAAAGTTAATCGAATGCTTTGTTTATGGATTTGTACATCATTAATTAATGTTAACAACTACATTGCTACATTAGTTAATGCCAATTCATGCAGTGTTACCGACTTTTTTTTTCCCTTTTATTACAACAATAAATCACGTAACACGTAATAGCTAACACTATAGCTTATCACTAACTGGCAACTGAGCGAACTTCAGCTGAATAACTCTCAGACTTTCACTCAGTAGGCCATTGCTTTTGAAATTCAGAAGGTTCCATTAATTACGAGCGATTGTTTTATTTCAGTGTGGCTTTACCTCCATGCTACTCTTTGTTTTTTTCCCTTCGTCTTGTAAGCGCATGCGCACTTGCACACTTCCTGTAATCACAGCTCAGGCCGATCACGACTCAGGCAGATCACGAATGAGGCCAGTCTGCAGATGGATGCTATTGTTTCCACACGTAGATTAAATTCTTTCTCGCGATTTTTGGCATTGATATTCATACCGCGTTAAATCCGCGCAGGAGAGGCACATTAATTAAGTTCGCCATCTCTGCATCCGGCCCTTAGTGTCATCAGTTCCCAAAAGATTACTGAGTGTTACCCAACTTTTTTGGGACGTGTTTCAGGCATCAAATTTTTAATTAACGTATATATTTACATAAAAACAATACAGTTGATAAGTTAAAACATTAAATATCTTGCCTTTGTACAGTTTTTAATTGAATACCGATCAAAAAAGATTTGCAAATCATTACTTTCTATTTCTATTTACATTTTATACACTGTTCCAACTTTTTTGTAATTGGGGTGGAGATTTTATGAAAAACAGGCGTGTCAGATACGCGGATTCAGAGTTTTTACTTAATCATTGTTTTCCGTGCAACTTTGTTCAGAAAAAAGGTGTCTAGCGCCACAAACAGATTATTATGAAAAATACAGCATATTTAGCATAAATGGATATTAGAATAAGGCATGTTATTTGAACATAATATTGGTCTTATTTTCCTTTTACTAGCATACTTGCAATTATCAAAGAGTGGTCATAAAAAAAAAAAAAAATGTAAAAGTATGATTGACCATCTATATCATACCAGACCAATATTAGATGGATTAATTGACAGACAGTGTCCGGATCATATTTGCTTTGACAGAGCAATTTTGTACTTGTATCAGCACAGCTGCTCCAAAATTATTAGGAAGCGATATTGTTGTTGGCCGGCACTACATACGGCGGCAGAGCTATACTTTACATTACCTACTAACGTAAAGTATTGCTCCGCCGCTGTACTTCCACAGAGAATTTAGGTCACAAAAGTAAAGGATTCAACGATAGTTCGACTTCAAAAATGATGGTATAAGCACTGAAAATAACCCGATAGACTGTCGTCGTATTTTATTTGCTTTGGGTGCACTGTGGAGTGTTTAAGTGTGTTTGGTAGTGGATGCTACTAGTTACCTTAGAGTTGCACTAGCATTAGCAATGTGTGTATGTCCAAAAGAAGGGACAGCATGGAATTATCTGAAAATGGTTTGCATCAATCAACTACATCATGGGTAAGTCGTAATTCAGACATTATGTCCAAAATTCCAAACTATCCCTTTAACTCTCCGCAGTGATCCAGTGCTCCAGGTTACCATCTCTTCTTCCTGGCCACATCCTTCCAGTGTGTGACAGATGCACTCAAAAAAATAAATTGTTGGACAGTGGTTGCACATAATGGGCTATTATTAAGTATACGTGACTTCAACTGGTTAAGTTGAAGATGTCACATAGGCGGCTGTTGTGTACAACCATCGTACATTACTTTATTAGGTTTTTAAAAAAGTAAATCCAACGATTTATTTGTTTACATAATAATCCTGCAACCTGTCCAGCGATTATTATTTTGATTGTGTGATGGGTATATCCCAGTCGTCAATATCTAGGAGTTATGATCATTTAATCAATGCCACATATTAATACGTTCACTTCCTTCCCCATCACTCAAGAGCAACTACGATGCACAAAGGTAAAGAAAATGCATACCCCCATAAACATGTTTTTTTGTAGAAAGCTGGCAACCCAGGAGGCATGCCCTGTGCCACACACATTTTGAGAAATGCACCCGCATAGCTTAGGTTAGAATACAGCGTAAAACGTGTTAAATCCACGCAGGAGAGGCACTCAAGTGCATGACTTAAGTTGGCCATCTCTGAATCTGGCCCTATGTGTCTGATCACTGGCAGAAACAGAAATAGCACTCCAAATGCGTAGTAGTCTTAGCCATTGTAGGTTTTACCTGCTGGTGTATTTCACTCGGGGATTCTTCCCCCTTCCTAAAACCAGTCCTAGAGACCTAGCGATAGTGTTACACCAGTGTCTGGCCAAAATTTCAAATCTGTCTCATCTCGCTCATCTTTGGCCAGCTTTGGAAAACTTGGGAAAGACTCATAAGCCAATTAAAAATACTTACCTCTCTAATGAAACTTGCGTGTGGTGAGCATTCTGTCACAAAATACCAATTTTATTACCTGACAAGGTACAGTGAGGCAAGCTGTCCTTCTCTCCCCTGTAAAATGTCTCCTAAGATCTTTCTTTGAAAGACACTTTGGATGTTCTGTTAGCTTTTTAAACACAAAGTCCTTATTTTTTAAACAATTTATTTCAAGCACAGATGTCATATTTGGTCTCAATTACCAGCCTTTGGCATAGGTTACATCTCACTTTAAACACAAAGCTTTTTTTGTTAAAATTATATGCTGGAGGTCTGCATTTTTTATTTTGTTACAATATATCTTTTCTTCTCATCTCTTTTCTGAAATGCAGAAATATTATAAAAATCATGACTCATGGCCAAATACTACAGAACAAACATACTTGTAAAGAGAAACTGCATGGTTTAAAATATCTTACCTTGGAAAAATAATAACTAGAGTCATTTTTGCAACATAAATGCTATTTCAGAAACTGTTGTTTCATATTTTGAAACCTTTTTTATGATTCAATTCATTCCATTATTCAGGATAGCTGAATTAGGTACAATGCATTTCTGTTAATTAAATGTAATAAGTCATGTTTACTGGGCATGTCACAAAAAGGATTGACCCAGACTCAAACTCTGGTGTTCAACACTGCATGAATCAAGGATCACAGCAGTCTGACAGAAAGATCTTCACATTCTGCCATGTACACCAATGTGTGGATGAGCAATTATGCCAGTTTCTATGACAACAGCATTTAAGCCGCAGTTAACTTGCTTAAATGTCCCCCAACTGTACTGTTCAATCTGTACTGTCACTAAACCCATTATAGAGATGCCACCCTTAAACCAACCCTTCCAAGAGAAGGGCATGTATTTATGTGTTTTCAAGAAAACCACTAGCTGAAATATGTCCGGGTGAAATGGAGGAATGATTAATCAATACTAAGCATTTCTTTCTGAAAAGAACAGCTTGGCACTGCCTTAACCTCACAACATATTAAATTAAAACTAATTCAGGTTCAATTGTGTTTAACAACTGTACTTTCACAGCCAAACTAATCCAAAAAGCTGGTTAAGGCACACCTTTCCCAAAAATTACAAAATGTTACCCTCTTTGAGGTTTTTTCATGTCTTATTTAAATGCTGACACAACTCAAGCAATGTAAAAATCCCCTTCAGCAATTTCAAAAATGTTCATACAATGAAACAATAGGATTTCATCCCTGAGGTGCCAGATAAAGCTTTTCCACTGTATAAAAATATTTAATAACAAAAAAGAACAATATAACTATTAAATATAAAGTAAAAATAAAATAGATTTCATAAGGGCTGAGATGAATGTTAAACATTTTTGGCTCCAAGTTTTATTTATGGTCATCATTTAAATGGTCCTTTAAATAATTTTCTCCAGTCAGTTTTCCAAAGACAGTTTATAAATGGGTCTCCAGTATCTATAAACTGTCTCTAACTTGAATACTGGATCAAAGCGGTGTTGGGCAAGAGCCTGAACTGTTATAATGAATAGGCCCATACTCACTCATCTCTTTCAAGGTCAATGAAACTGACCCTGAACTTTAAGTCCTCCTTCAGAATTGGACCAATAGCTATGGTGGGGAAAAACCCCAACAGACCTTCACTTCATTAGAAAAAATAACGGAGGGGTGGTGGGAAGAAAAGGGATGGTATACATCTCTGCCTCAATTTTCAGGCCAAACATGCTGAAGAGCTTATTCTCACTGCAAAAGGTCTGAGGATGCTGCCACCACCAGCGGGCATTGTAGGTCCAGCACACAATGTCCCTTAGAGCACAAAACCACCCTCAGGGATTGCTGCACTCCCATCAGGCCACCCTCAGGGAGTGGGGTTGGGGGACGGGCCTAGTAGTAGCGGTTGAGGCTGCGGGTCCCCGGTATGTCAGGCTGTCCATTCATCCATATTTCACGGATAATGCGCTCGCGCTCCTCCAGCCTCTGGGCCCGCTCCAGTTCTTCGGCCGAGGTGAAGACATTGGTATGGAGCGTCCGCTCAAAGCGCCGATGGCGGCGGGCCGACAGGTCCGAGGTTGTGTCCCAGTCCGAGGAATCGCTGTCATTGCTACTGTCGCTGGCACTCTCTGCCCCTCGCCCCCGTACCCCTCGCTTCCTGAGAGGCTTGGCCTGGCAGTCTGTGTGGCAGGAGATCTGGACCACCAGGGCAAACAGTGTAAGGAGAAGGCCAAGGCACACGCCACAAACAAAATACAGGGCCGCTCTCTCGGAGTGCTCTGAAACAGACCAAAAAATTCAGCATGTGTCAATATGTGTATTGTCAGGTAAGTGAGGATTAGGTAAAATGTGTATTTTCTGAATCCAGCGGTTCCAACAGTCAATGCCCTTGTTAAAACGTTCGGCACTCTGAATACTGAACACAAGTGATATTGCGTGCTAGGACCCCTCACTTAACCTACATTCAAAATAAGTTTTATGTGGTTTAATTTAATAATTATTATTATTAAAATGACAATCATCAATTAAATCGCCAAATTCGTTCATAGGTAAGTCGAACAGTAACCTGGTGGATCAACCAATAAGCCAAAACAAAGTCTAAATCAGGTCTTGAGATTAAATCATTTTATTAAATGAAAAACAGTCAATTAGAATAATGACTGGAAATCATACATTCACTAAGGAATGTAGGCTGACTACTTATAATTTACAAAAGGGAAGACATTAAGCCAGACATTAATTAGAAGATAACAGTAAAGAGAGAGATAAGCCAGAAATTGAAAATATTATTTACCCTCCAGCGGAACAGGAATGAAAGGAACTACCACCACAAAAACAAAAAGGATGAACTTCTTCTCCAAACAAACTCCAAAACTGACTAACTTCTTTTTCTGCGGCATCATAAAATATCTTTACAGGGAGAGCATCCCTGTCCTGATTGGGTTAAGGTGTGGGCGAGGGGGGGGGGAGAGGGGTCATTTATGACAAAGACTGGCTTATCTTTGATGTTTGTGGGGGTGAGTGAGTGAGAGAGAGACAGAGAGCGACAGAGATAGAGAGAAGGGGGGGGGGGGGGGGGGGGGGGTACTTTACTTATATCTAAATATTACATATCCTAAAGTACACACACATATATATATATACACTATTCACAAAAAGTTAGGGATATTCGGCTTTCGGGTGAAATTTCAGGATGAACCTAAAATGCACTATAACCTTTACAGGTGAAATTAATTTGACCTTCTCTAAACTTTTGAATGCACATGTCCAACTATTCAATGTTTCAGTACTTTTTGCACAACTTGCTGTTCTCTAACAAGGAGCTGAACGGCAAAATTCACAACTGGTGTTTGATCCATGAATCGACCAATAAATTTCCTGGTTCAATTAGAATTGGTATTTAAACAGTCCTCTTCATCATGCTGTTCACATTTTGACATCATGAGACCAAGACGACACCTAACAATTGATCAACAGTACCTCGCCATTGCGAGGCTTCAAACAGGATGTTCTCAGAGGGAAGTGGCCACTGAGCTTAGAGTGTCACAGAGTGTCATCAGCAGGTTGCAACAGAGATACAGAGAGACTGGAAGAGTCACAGAAAGGCATAGAAGTGGACGTCCTTTGGCCACATCCCACACTGATGACCGCTTCATTGTGAACAGTGCCCTGCGGAAACCGGATGATGAATGCCACTCAACTCCAGGCACATTTAAGGGAGGTGAGAGGCACCCAAGTGTCACGTCAGACCATTCGAAACCGTTTACATCAGCGTGGTCTGCGTGCTAGACGACCTGCAAGGGTACCTGACCACACCACCAGGCACAGGCGTCATCGTCTTGCATGGGCCAGGGAGCATTTACGCTGGACGAGGGACCAGTGGGCCTCAGTGCTGTTCTCTGATGAAAGTCGATTCACGTTGAGCAGAAATGATGGCCGCCAACGATGTTGGAGACGTCAAGGAGAGCGCTATGCATCAGCCACTGTTGTCACCAGACGACCCTTTGGTGGTGGCGGTGTTACAGTGTGGGCAGGTGTGTCTAGTCAATACAGAACTGCCCTACACTTTGTGAATGGTACAGTGACAAGCCCATACTACCTGAATAACATCATTAATCCAGTCATTGTGCCCCTGCATGAACAACACAGGCCTAATTTCATCTTCATGGACGACAATGCTCCAGCTCATCGAGGTCGCATCATTAGGGAAAGGCTGCTGGAGACTGGGGTACCTCAAATGGAGTGGCCTGCACTTTCTCCAGACCTGAATCCCATAGAAAACCTATGGGATCAGCTGACTCACCGTGTAGAGGCTCGTAACTCTGTACCCCAGAACCTCAATGACCTGAGGGCCGCCCTTCAAGAAGAGTGGGATGCCATGCCTCAGCAGACAATAAGTCGACTTGTGAACAGCATGAGATGTCGTTGTCAAGCTGTAATTGATGCTCAAGGGCACATGACAAGTTATTGAGACATTGACATTTTTGTTGTGGTATACCCACCACTGTTGTTGGCTTTTGTTTCAATAAATTGTTTGAGATGAGGAAATCACCATTGCATGCTTCTACTTAAATGCCCTACTTTCATGATACATATAATATCACTGTAGCGTGAACTTACATTTTCCATAAATTTCACCCGAAAGCCAAATATCCCTAACTTTTTGTGAGTAGTGTATATATATATATATATATATATATATATATATATATATACTGTATATTAGGGTGTTAGGGGTCAAAAAGAGACAGAGGTTCTAGGATTACACTTGATATTACATACAATAAAGCACATTTCAAGGATTCCAAAACAGTTTATTTCATTAGGATATGACTTACCATTGCTGAGATATCACATTTTTAGTTCTCGGAAAGAGGTCAAAAAGGTCGCGGATTAATTGCATTAGGTCAATGATAACCTTTTTATCAAAAATGGCACCAAAACGACCAAACTTTTTGAAAAACTTGAAAATGTTTTGACATGTTTAGACCATATCTTTTGATAGGGTAGTCATATTGCTACAAAATTTTCAGGGATGGTGCATTACACGGAGCATGTTCAAATGCAATAAATAGTTTTTACTAATTATTAATTAATTATGCTAACTGTGTCGTTAATATGCTAATTAGTCTCCGAATTTGCATATTAACTGGCCGTAAGTTGCATTTTCCCAGTATATATAGTCAAATATTTTTATATAGGGTGGTCATATTATTAAGACTTGTTCAGGACTTATGTAGAACTGATCATGTTGCATGGTATAATATCAAAATAGTCTAATATGATGAAAATATATCCAAACAAAGTATAATTCTTTACATTTTTTAATGCGTATGCCAATCGTGCCATCAATAATTGGTAAAATTCTTCCCCCATCTCCTTTAACAGGACAATTGAGCAAGCTCCTGGAAAATGCACAAAATATATCATAAACATAAACCCATAAACTATATATATGAAAATGGACCTGAAAATGGACCTATACCAAAAATACCTGTAAACATAACTGGGTTATAAATACAATCCATTTATACTTGAAATTACATTAGTCATATAACAGAGCTCATACTAACAAAGACTGAATGCAATGTTTTAGAGGTGGGCTGGAACAAAACTCTGCACACAGCTGTGGATTTCCCAGAGATGACTCGGTGTCAAACACCTGCAAAATTTTTAGAGCAATATAAACAAATATTCACACGAAGCAATGTGTTTCGACACAGAGGCTTCTTCAGGCAGTACCCAAAAATGTGAATGCCACAGGATCTGGAAAAGAGGAATAGGAGAACTCAAATTTGAACACTTAAAATTGCTGCTTGTGCATACTCAATGTTTTTTAACTGAAGACTAAAATAAGTATATTATGTGGCTAGGTAGGCCTATACAATGTGATTTAATTTCCATGTACATATCCATTGACACTTTAAATGTAGGTAATGTGGTAAGAAATATAAAAATCTTTGCTATGCTGAAATAGCACACAATGTAATGCACAGGTCATTCCATGTCATTTCACAAGCCATGACATCTAACATCTGATTGTTCTGAAATGTTTCCTGTAGTTAGAAACAGTTAAGATTAAGCATTCACATAACATGATTTTGTAGAAACATAATTTTATCTGTGAGAAATCAAGCTAATTGGTTGCACCCAAATTGGACATTAGAATTGTTCACATAATGTTCATGAAATATGGTTATGTTAATTTAAAGCTTTACTTTCAAATGATACTGATTTAGACATAACCCTGAATTTGTAACAGACCTGACGCTATTCTCAAGGGTGGACCAGTAAAGTGGCATTTGGTCATCAGAAACAGGAACCATTACATCATATAATGGATCATAAATGTGTGCCACAATAAAATGTTCAATTTGGGTGCCTCAATTAGCTTGATTTCTCATATTCTCAAAATAAGGTAACATTAATGCTCATCTGTTTTCTAACTACAGGAAACATTTCAGAACAATCTGAGATGGTGGGTGTCGAAATCCACTTTTTTTGTGAAATGCCATGGAATGACCCACATGTAATTTGGGAGGACAGGTTTTAATCGTAAAATTTCTCACTAAACAAAAGTTAAATAAGCCAAAACAAAGTAGGATGTGCATTGTTTTTTTAGTGACACACACACACACACACACACACACACACACACACACACACACACACACACACACACACACACACACACACACACACACACACACACACACACACACACACACACACACACACACACACACACACATTGTTTTTGATCATTAATGAAAAGGTGCAGAGGTACAGGCCTGTACAATTAACCTAAGATGCAGATAAGCATAAGCTACTGATATTGGTCAGATGATCACGTTAAAACAATGCACATCCTACTCGGTTTAGGCCTATTTAACTTTTGTTTAGCGAGGAATTTTACTATTAAAACATATATTCCCAAATTACATGTGAAATAATGAAAATAAGTCTTATCGACAGTGCGTTCTACGCCCCTAGCAACGCCTCAGCGGGCGGCGCTACAGCTAAACTGCCCAGCTAGCTGCCTACCAACCGTCATGTAGTCAAGAGGCGTAGCTCCAATACTAAACCAAACCAAACAAACTATACATCAAAATGTAGCTAAGAAGATGTACTTTCTTATTTTGATAGTTTTTTCTTGACTTCTATTCAACATTTTGACGAAACTACTGAAAGAAAAACTTTCTTACCGTAAAAGTTAGGAAAACGTAGTCCGATGACAGCGAAACTTTCCTCAGACCACAATATAGTCCCTGGCCACAGGATGAAACCTGAACTATTCACTCGGAAAATCACCCCGCCTTGAGCAAACGTGCGGACACCTCATTTTGACATTTAGCGAAAAAGTGCTTTTCCCGCTGCAGAGCGCTCTAGACAGGGAGATCACCTTACGGTTTACCTCATAAGTATTAATTATAGAAACGGACAGTATTGAAACCTCTTGACATTAGCAACAACTAAATTAGGAATATTTTGATGTAATTTTTGTGCAATATAACAAACCCACTATTGAGGTTTCGTGATTTTAGTTTTGAAAACCATGCTTTTTTTACCGAATTCTCACGAAGCGTCCAGTTTATGTGACGTCACCTAACACCCTATGTATATATATATATATATATATATCAAATATGGCAATACATATGACTTATATTTTCTAAATGCAGCTTATTCATTAGAATTTACATAAATTTAATCCTATGCATAATTAGGGCTCTATTATCCAGCCTGCGCATGGCGTGTGGCGAGCCGTCACAGTCAATTGACCTATCACTAAGTCCCGCCCCTCTTGGTTAATGTTCCAAACTCAAACAAGCTTTACGTTTTGAACGTTCCATCCCATAGGGAACCATTCAATCTAAGCTGAAACTCACAACTCCTCTAGCTTTTATACATATTGATCAACTAAAAAACAAAATGGCCAAGACTAATCAGGAGGCCCTCGGTTATGCCACCCTGGGTGCTTTCTTTGATCATTACATGAGAACTACGTAGAAACGACCTTCAAGCATCTGGCTCTGAAAAGTGTCCTTCCTTGCTGCATCCTCCAGCTCAAGCGAGAGTGAGCCCTTTCATAACACTATTAAGTATTAAACGTCTGATTCTCCGGTAGTTTCTATTTTCTAAACTGATATAACATCAAGTTTAATGGAAATGCTTCACTGTAGGCTTCACTGACTGTCACTGCGAAAACTTGCTGTAGTAGCCGTAGCTGCTACTATAGTAGCTATATTGTATAGGCTACAGTAGGTTAGGATTTCAAGTCAGAATTTCACAGTGTAAGCAATGGCCACGGTGGCTCTTTCCGAGATACTCGGGTTATGTTAATTTTGGAAAAATGAGAGAGCGATTTCCTCAAAGCAGACAGAAAGGTTTGAAATATGGAATTGAGCGGTATGTGCAAGAAGTAAAAGTGTGTAAAAATTAAAACGTGATTAGAATCGAGGTCAATTAAAGTCCCGCTGGAGAAACTGCACCAGCTAATTACCGATGTTGCTGATAAACAACACTATCAAGGAGTAGTGTTGTTCCTGCACTGCAGGTAAGATTAGGCTAATGAACTAACCTAGTTATCACTTACATTATGAATATAAACCCCCCAAAGCCAGTGACCTGAAACTGTCATGTTAAAATGCCAGGATGAGCTAGGCTACTGAATAGCTAGCTAGGTAACATCAGGGTGACCATATTTTCGATTTCAAAAAGGGGGACGAGTAGACAGGCGTTATGAATATAAGAAAGGCTACCTGTTTGTTTATATACGGTTTATAGAACAAGCAAAACTTTTAGGAATTTAAAAATCCCATCTGGATGGATATTTTCAGTCCCTAAAGAATAACTGTCCAGGAAAAAGAGGACGTCTGGTCAGCCGAGCTAACGTAGCTAACGTTAACGCCAGCTATAGCTAACGTTAAACAACTTAATGTTACCTCAATGTTGTTCAGATCACATCAGATATGGTGGTAATGATAGCTGGCTTTACTAGCTCCAAGACCGGCATTAACGTTACAGCAGTGCGGTCTCAATAACTGACGACGCTGAAGTTGGCTCCCGATTCGGAATTGCCGGTCCACCTTAAATATGCTTTCACGGTCATCCTTCCGCTTTTTTCTCCGCTAAATCTAATTGGCTCAACATTCTGACAGCCTAGTTGTGTATATATATATATTTTTTTTTTTGGATACTGCACCGTTTTGAAATAATCGCACTCCCAACTTCCTAAGTCCACTAATGTAAATTACTGAAAAAGGTGAAATTTTGAATGGGATTTTTTAGAACGTCTCAAACTTTTGACACTGCGGTATGAGAGAAGAGGTCCTCCACCACATCTGACTCGAGTTGGGTGAAATATTACTGTAGCATTTTGAAATAATCCCTCTTCAAACTTTCTATGTAATCCAATGTAAATCGACTGAAAAAGGTGATATTTTGAATAGGATTTTCTTGCCAATTTTAGAACGTCTCAAACTTTTGACACTTGGGTATGAGAGAAGAGGTCCTCCACCACTTCTGACTCGAGTTGGGTGAAATATTACTGTAGCATTTTGAAATAATCCCACTTCAAACTTTCTATGTAATCCAATGTAAATCGACTGAAAAAGGTGATAATTTGAATAGGATTTTCTTGCCAATTTTAGAACGTCTCAAACGTTTGACACTTGGGTATGAGAGAAGAGGTCCTCCACTATATCTGACCCAAGTTGGGTGAAATATTACTGTAGCATTTTGAAATAATCCCACTTCAAACTTTCTATGTAATCCAATGTAAATCGACTGAAAAAGGTGATAATTTGAATAGGATTTTCTTGCCAATTTTAGAACGTCTCAAACTTTTGACACTTGGGTATGAGAGAAGAGGTCCTCCACTATATCTGACCCGAGTTGGGTGAAATATTACTGTAGCATTTTGAAATAATCCCACTTCAAACTTTCTATGTAATCCAATGTAACTCGACTGAAAAAGGTGATATTTTGAATAGGATTTTCTTGCCAATTTTAGAACGTCTCAAACTTTTGACACTTGGTTATGAGAGAAGAGGTCCTCCACCACTTCTGACTCGAGTTGGGTGAAATATTACTGTAGCATTTTGAAATAATCCCACTTCAAACTTTCTATGTAATCCAATGTAAATCGACTGAAAAAGGTGATATTTTGAATAGGATTTTCTTGCCAATTTTTGAACGTCTCAAACTTTTGACACTTGGTTATGAGAGAAGAGGTCCTCCACTATAACTGACTTGAGTTGGGTGAAATATTACTGTAGCGTTTTAAAATAATCCCTCTTCAAACTTTCTATGTAATTCTTTTTAAATCTACTGAAAAAGGTGAAATTTTTTAGAAGGTGTCAAACTTTTGACACTTGGATATGACAGACGAATGATGTTCTATTTCATATCGGTCAACACGCCACACTATGGGGTATCCTCGCCGAGAGGAAGAGCTGCTGGGAAAGTGAATAGCAAATTAACCACCACTACGGGCGGAACCACGTCACGCCATAAATATGGCGCTTGTACGCCGCCCGGCCTCTTTTACCGACTTGAGGGCACTTGCCATCCTGAGGGTGCAAGGTTCCCCGCCTGACCACGGTATTGGTCACAGAATACCAAATAACGTTGGGCGCGGTATGCAGTGGGGTACCAGGACCGCAGGTCATTGCATTATTGCGAATCCTGTAAAAAACAAAATGCACTATTGACTGCTGTTCTTACCAGAAGAGCAAGCTCAAGTGGGAAACGTGGAAAATAATCACCGGTGATAGAAACCCTAAATCATCACAAAATTACATACAAGGTTGCTCCGCTGCCCTGAGAACAGAGGAGGCAACTGATGCCGATGACGCTACGTCCAGGTGATAAAACCTGTTGAAAGTGAGTGATGAGGCCCAGCCCGCTGCTGCGCAAATGTCAGCAATTGTGGCGCCACGTAGTACGGCCCAGGAGGTAGCTACGCCCCGAGTGGAGTGAGCTACCACGCCTGTGGGATGGGATGCGTCAGAACTGCTGTACGCCATGGAACCGTCTCTATGATCCAGAGGGCCGCGCGCTGTACAATAGGGCAAAGCCCCTCATAGCCCCTCCAAAACAATAAAAGGATTTTTGGTCTTCCTCACTGCACTTGTGCAGGAGATATAAGACCGTAGAGCCCGGGCGGGGCACAGTGAGTGCAGCCTGGCTTCTTCAGGGGTCTCGTGGGGAGGATGGTGAAACGGCTCCAACACCATAGACAGAGATGTACGACTGCGAGAGGGCCTTAGGCCGAAACACAAGGTTAAGAAGCAGAAAGACCGATGAGCTACTGTCACCCAACCGCATACAGGAGGGTTTTACTGACAGTGCATGCAGCTCGCTCACACACCTCGCGGAGGCGATAGCGAGCAGGAAGGCAGTCTTCAAGGTTAGACTGAGTCCGTCCAGCTCGAAGGGTGGCTCAGTGAGTGGATTCAAAGCCAGTTGTAAGTCCCACGAAGGGACTAAGTTAGACCTGGGTGGGCAAAGCCACCTGGCTCCTCAGGGAAACTGGCTGGCGAGGGGGTGAGATCCCACCATCAGGCCCTCAATACGCTCATGGCTGTCAAATATGGTTGCCAGATAACACCTTAGCGTGGACTCCACTAGCCCCTCTTTGAAGAGGGACTGGAGGAATGCCAAAACGACTGAACTGTCATAATTGGGTAAACCCATTATTGTGGTACCAGCAGCTAACATCTGCCCACTTCCCAGCGTAGAGCTCCCGTGTAGATGGGGCTTTGATGCCTGAAATGTTTCCAGTACTGCTGGCCCCAGGCCCTGTGGCCACTCCCATCTAGGGGCCAAGCAGGACATACAACTGTGGATTTGGTTGCCATACAGGCCTGCGGCAGCAAATCCGCTCTGGTCGGGAGGCGCGACGGGGGTGCCCACTAGCAACTCCCTAAATGAACTGCACTGTCTGGGTGCAGGCACCATTTCCCCGCTCTCAGGCCACCCCTGGACAGCCTATCGGCTTCCACATTGATTGTGCCCAGTACATGTACTGCCTTCGGGGACATACCCTAGGCCTGTGCCCACAGCAGGAGTTGACATGCTTTGCATGTCGAGTTGGAGACCAAAGCCCACCCTGTTGGTTGAGGTAGGAGACCACAGTGGAATTGTCTGTCCGGACGAGAACTTGACTGTGTCGGACCACTGCGAGGAATGGGTCAATGCCTGATGCACTGCCTCCGTTTATGGCAGGTTGATGTGCTTCCCGACCCATGAGTGGCTCCACAACCCTTGTAGGGAATGACCCTCTCCGACCGCTCCCAGCCAGTCTTGGAAGCGTCCGTGGTGGTCGTCACCCTAGGTAACACACTGGGTAAATAGGGAGGAGTCGCAGCCTCCATCAAAAACATGCTGCCTCTCTGGGTCAGAGGGGCCTGCATGGACATTGAGACCAAAACCGGGCCCAGGAAAACCCTCTCTCTGGAGGGGGTGTGGTGGCTCTTTTCCCCTGTTCAGGCTCAGGCCCAAGCTAGCTAAGTGGGCCAGTACTGACCTTGTATCCCTTCTGGCTTGCTCCTCTGAAGGATCGCAGATTAGCCAGTCGTCCAGGTAGTTCGCAATGCGAATCCCTTAGTGACAGAGTGGGATCAGCGTGTCTCCTTGCACTTCATAAAAAGTGTGTGGGGCCAGGGCTAGGCCAAAGGAGAGGGCCGAGTGATCGTACCCTTTGCCTTGGAAGGAAAAGCGGAGGTACTTCCGGTGATCCCGGTGTATGGGGATATGGAAGTATACAGGGCCACAGAAGTGAACCAATCGCTGTCTCCCACCAGTAGGGGGAGACTGGAACGGCGGAGCATGTGGAAGGGCAGGCGCTTTAGGAAGCAGTTGAGCCCTCTCCGGCCTAAGATGGGGCGGAAGCCCATCCATCTCAGGTGCCGGGAAATACGTAAAATAAATCCCATTGCCACCTAGGGCAAGGGTGTTATTGCTCCCTTTTCAGAAACACCAGAATCTCATCTAGGAGAGTTCACACAGTAGACAGTTTCTCCTGATTTGGGATAACCCCGGGGGGGGGGGGGGGGGGGGTGTGTGTGAACTGGAGCTTGTACCCCGACTCCAAGGTGCTGAGCACTGAAGGACATCGGGTACGTAGGCGCCATAGCAAGGTTACTGGGGGTAGTGGAGGACATATCCTGCGGAAATCCCTCCAACACACCACAGGCAGCGTAGTGTCGGCTAGCTAAGCCAACCAAGCAGAGGCCTAGTAGGCTGGCGCAGGTGGCTAGCAGTAGGCCCGAATCAGTAGCACTGAAGGGCCGCCAGAGACCGCTAAAACCTCAGGTAGCGTGTGTCCACTGACACAGAGTCTACTTCCGGCTTGTCCCTTTTCCCTTTCTTAGTAACAACAAGGAGAAAGAAAATTCAATGCCTCAACAGGACAAAATACAATCAGAAGATATCGGCATAACCGATCTACTTCTGCAAGGAAAAAAGGCAGTGAACTGCCTAAAAAAAGGTAACAACTCTACCGAGTAATGGTAGCCAAACAAACAGCAACAAACCGTGATTCCACGTTGCTGGGGAGGGAAAGCCCCAGAAAGCATACTCCGTTCAGGGCTCCGGGCAATAGGGAGAGGCAAGAAATTCTAAAAGGTACCATACAAACCAGTCTCAGCTCAAACTGAGACAAAAAAAGGCCGGATGGCGTACAACGCCATATTTATGGCGTGACGTGGTTCCTCCCGTAGTGGTGGTTAATTTGCTATTCAGTCTCCTCCCATACCATGCCGTATTGAACAATATGAAATAGAACCTTCTTCCTCTCTCATATCCAAGTGTCAAAAGTTTGAGACGTTTTAAAATTGGCAGGAAATTCCTATTCAAAATTCAAAAAATGTTTCAGTAGATTGACATTGGATTACATAGAAAGTTTGAAGAGGGATTATTTGAAAATGCTACAGTAATATTTCACCCAACTCGAGTCAGATGTGGTGGAGGACCTCTTCTCTCATACCCAAGTGTCAAACGTTTGAGGAGTTCTAAAATTGGCAAGAAAATCCTATTCAAAATATCACCTTTTTCAGTTGATTTACATTGTATTACATAGAAAGTTTGAAGTGGAATTATTTCAAAATGCTACAGTAATATTTCACCCAACTTGGGTCAGATATAGTGGAGGACCTCTTCTCTCATACCCAAGTGTCAAAAGTTTGAGACGTTCTAAAATTGGCAAGACAATCCTATTCAAAATGTCACCTTTTTCAGTCGATTTACATTGGATTACATAGAAAGTTTGAAGTGGGATTATTTCAAAATGCTACAGTAATATTTCACCCAACTCGGGTCAGATATAGTGGAGGACCTCTTCTCTCATAACCAAGTGTCAAAAGTTTGAGACGTTCTAAAATTGGAAAGAAAATCCTATTCAAAATATCACCTTTTTCAGTCGATTTACATTGGATTACATAGAAAGTTTGAAGTGGGATTATTTCAAAATGCTACAGTAATATTTCACCCAACTCGGGTCAGATATAGTGGAGGACCTCTTCTCTCATACCCAAGTGTCAAACGTTTGAGACGTTCTAAAATTGGCAAGAAAATCCAATTCAAAATATCACCGTTTTCAGTCGATTTACACTGAATTACATAGAAAGTTTGAAGTGGGATTATTTCAAAATGCTACAGTAATATTTCACCCAACTCGAGTCAGATGTGGTGGAGGACCTCTTCTCTCATACCGCAGTGTCAAAAGTTTGAGACGTTCTAAAATTGGCAAGAAAATCCCATTCAAAATTTCACCTTTTTCAGTAATTTACATTGGTGGATTTAGGAAGTTGGGAGTGCGATTATTTCAAAACGGTGCAGTATCCAAAAAAATAAATAAATAAATAATATATATATATATATATATATATATATATATATATATACAACTAGGCTGTCAGAATGTTGAGCCAATTAGATTTAGCGGAGAAAAAAGCGGAAGGATGACCGTGAAAGCATACAATCGCTTTTCGCGACCGATTTAAGGTGGACCGGCAATTCCGAATCGGGAGCCAACTTCAGCGTCGTAAATAACGGAAGCGCAAACGTTAATGTCACTTTGTGAGCAGCACTGGGACATTTATATAAGTTACCTAGCTAGCTAATGTTAAGTTAGCACAAATGCATTTGTCGCTGGTTTTGGGTTTCAGAAAAGGGACAAAAATTTCTTCTCCCTCCAATCTCTCAGGGTACCCGGTGTAGGTATTACAGATTCCCCAAGCAGATCTTTTCACCATCCTGCCTGACTCAATTTATGTTTTTTTTTAAAGTTTTTTTTTTAACGATTTTCAGTGAGCTACTTCAATCTTTCCATTGGTTTCAGTGCACCTTGACCGAACTGCTTTACCGAGGTCAGAACGCATAGTAACGGTTGCTAAAGTATGATTGGACAATTTATGGTTTGGGGAGGAGACTAGCGATAGGTCAATTGTGCAGTGCATGGTGCACTGGGCGTGGCTACTGTAGCTATTTTCGTGACCATAGGCGAGGAGCACACAGCTCACAGCAGGCTGTGCGCATGTTGCAAATGGGTTGGGTTAGGTTGAATATTTATCAGTAGTTGTAATAACGGCAATAACTCTATATTTATCCCCTAAAATAACAGGATTTATACATTAATTAAATGGTTTTTCACTGGAAACATTAATGCTAGTCTTTTCACTTTTCTTACGAGATATTTTTTTTACCTCCTTCGTTGGTGTATTATGCACCCCTGCCGCTTACGTCATTCGGTTTGAAAAGTAGCCGAATTCGCTTTGTTTCATTATCGCACCAAAATAATATGAAGGAGGTATTCATATTATTGTACCCTAATGCTTTGTGAAGGATATACTTGTTTTAAAGAGGGTAAACAACCTTCGATTTGATATAATTTGAACTTAAAACACGTAATTGATAACGTGTAATATTAGACGGAAATCCAGTTTTCTTATTGCACGATCGTGAATTCTGTGGTAATATAGCCCAGCTGTAATTACAAAATGAGCTGGAATTTTACTGGGGTTAGCCTGTATGTAGCTACTCGTAGCTGGGGAAATAACAACTTCCTTATCCAGGAGATCCACTGTTATCAGTGCATATGCCATATATGCAAGTCAAATAGCTAAACTATTCTTGTAATGGATACTTGGCAGTACCCCAATGATCACCGTAAAGTATTTGTTGATGAATTTATTTAATAAAAAAGTATGTGTATAATAAATGTATTAAATTAGTTAATAAAAATGTATCCCCTATCTATCATTGACAATTGCAGGCTTAGACCCACCAAACACACAGGTAACATATATTTTTCCCCAAATGTATGATGTGTGCAGTATGTCATGCTGGAGCCAAAAAGCTGCTGCATGTCCTGGCAGGGCTGCTTTTCCAGTTGCCTGAAATGCACCCCCTCCTAACTTTGGCTAGGAAGAACTCGCATCCATGAAACTCACAATGGTAACTCGTTTTGGCTCCATATGTATGCACTAAAAAGCATTTGATGCTGGGGTCACCAGAAACATAATTACAAGGGGGTGCATATTCCGGCAGGGCTGCATTTCAGCTTGCCATGAAATGCACCCCCTTCCTAACTTTGGCTAGGAAGATCACACATCCATGAAACTCACAGTGGTAACTCATATGGGCTCCATATGTATGCCCTAAAAAGAATTTGATGTTGGGGTCACCAGAAAAATAATTACAAGGGGGTGCATATTCCGGCAGGCTGGATTTCTGCTTGCCGTGAAATGCACCCCTCCTAACTTTGGCTAGGAAGAACTCGCATCCATGAAACTCACAATGGTAACTCGTTTTGGCTCCATATGTATGCCCTAAAAAGCATTTTATGCTGGGGTCACCAGAAACATAATTACAAGGGGGTGCATATTCCGGCAGGGCTGCATTTCAGCTTGCCGTGAAATGCACCCCCTTCCTAACTTTGGCTAGGAAGATCTCACATCCATGAAACTCACATTGGTAACTCATATTGGCTCCATATGTATGCCTTAAAAAGCATTTGATGTTGGGGTCACCAGAAAAACAATTACAAGGGGGTGCATATTCCGGCAGGGCTGGATTTCTGCTTGCCGTGAATTTCGGTGTGATAATGAAACGAAGCGAATTCGGCTACTTTTCAAACCGAATGACGTAAGCGCGCGCGCTCCCGCCAGGGGGTGCATTCCACGGCAGGGGTGCATAATACGGCACAACACCTGGAACACCAATCTGCCACGACAATAATAATGCACGTAGGTTCTAATGATCTCTGCCTCCGACAATCGGAAAAGCTGAAAATGTATTTTATGGCTTATAACTTATAACAGCCGGTTGCAGTGCATGGTCAGTGAGCCCATTCCATCGATATCTTTCGGCAATATAGGTTTCAGCCGCCTGCGACAAATGCACATCTGGCTCAAAGGGTATTGCAGTAGTCTCAACGTCCCTTATGCTGACAACTATTGGATTTTGGAACAGGCACCTTTTTGGCAGGGATGGCCGACACCTTAATAGGGCGGGTACAGATCTCCTTACCTATAATATTGAATTTGCTATGCTGTCCGTGCCAGCCCAGTGCTGACTAGTGATGAGCTCAAATGAATTTGATATGTGCCAGGGTGCCAGCACAGCTGCTGAAACCAGACAGAATGTGACTAGAAATGTTGTTACTTTGGATGCTCAACCTGTCCAGGCTGTGTATCTCACCCCTACTGTATGTGTACACTTCATAACTACTGTTTTAAGCATTAATCATCTGTCTCGTCAAAAATGTAGACCTACTGGTATAACAGCAAGCAATCTTGTTCGTATCAATGCCCACCCTCCTGATATTAGTGCATCTACTTATTGTCATAAGTCTGAACTTGAATCTCTTCATGATCTCAAAATTTGTAGTGGTCTTGGACTTCTACACCTAAATGTAAATTAGAAGAAATTAATAGTCCAAGGCAGCTCTACAAAATTAAAAAGCCTTTATTGAATGGCTCACATTATTTAGAATATTAAAAAACCAACATGTTTCGGCCTACATAGGGCCTTCATCAGGGTATCTAGAACAAAGACCAAACACTGACTAATATGAGGAGTCCTGAGCTCTGGGAGAGTCTAATTGCAATGAGTAACAGCTGGTGCTGAAAGAAAGGAACAATATATAACTTAGCCAGAAGGGGTCAGTCGAGATACAATCTATTAGATAGATCATTATGTCAAATGAATAAACAATATTACTTACAAAATAATGCATTAAACTAACACATAATGTATATATATATATATAAACAACAACTCAAAAAACAACTCAAAAAACAAAAACTGTAGCAACATAAGAAAACAAGTCAGATCAAATCAATAAGTCAAACATACTAGATTGATGTTAAACAGAAAATAATATAATATAAACAATATGATATAAAAATAAAAATAAAATAAAGAGAATAAAGAAAATATCAGGAAATGAGCAATGAACAATGGACAAAGTAATAAAGTAGCCTACTTAACCTATAGAAATGACACCAAGTCTATGGAGTCATTTAGACCTGGGGGTACGGTGGCCTGTAGCCTATCGATCCAGCGGCTCTCTTTTTGGTTTAATATCTTCTGTCTATCTCCTCCCCTAGAGGTGGGGGGGACCATGTCGATGCCGATAGCTGTAAATATAACTGAGGCACTTTGGTGAGCGTTTTTAAGGTGTTTAGCCATCGCGTAATCCATATTGTTTGTTTTTATTGCATATTTGTGATCAGCCAGTCGATCAAGTAAGCGGCGTTTCGTACGACCCACATAAAAATAATTACATTTAGAGCAGGACAGTATATAAATAACATGAGTAGTTTGACAATTAATGAAGCTGTTAGATGTATATATTTGTTTAGTTACTGGGTGGGTGAACCCTTTAGATCTCTCCACCACATCACATTGTTTACAGTGACCGCATCTATACGTTCCTGTAGGAGGCTTGGGTAACCATGTGGATTTAACATCAGCCGGTAGATGGCTTCGTACCAATTTATCTCCGAGATTAGGGGCTCTTCTAAATGTACAGAGAGGGGGGTCAGGGAATATGTTGGATAAGGCATCATCAATTGAATTGGATGCCCGCTTACTTGATCGACTGACTGATCACAAATATGCAATAAAAACAAACAATATGGATTACGCGATGGCTAAACACCTTAAAAACGCTCACCAAAGTGCCTCAGTTATATTTACAGCTATCGGCATTGACATGGTCCCCCCGACTTCTAGGGGAGGAGATAGACAGAAGATATTAAACCAAAAAGAGAGCCGCTGGATCGATAGGCTACAGGCCACCGTACCCCCAGGTCTAAATGACTCCATAGACTTGGTGTCATTTCTATAGGTTAAGTAGGCTACTTTATTACTTTGTCCATTGTTCATTGCTCTTTTCCTGATATTTTCTTTATTCTCTTTATTTTATTTTTATTTTTATATCATATTGTTTATATTATTTTCTGTTTAACATCAATCTAGTATGTTTGACTTATTGATTTGATCTGACTTGTTTTCTTATGTTGCTACAGTTTTTGTTTTTTGAGTTGTTTTTTGAGTTGTTGTTTATATATATATATATATATATATATACATTATGTGTTAGTTTAATGCATTATTTTGTAAGTAATATTGTTTATTCATTTGACATAATGATCTATCTAATAGATTGTATCTCGACTGACCCCTTCTGGCTAAGTTATATATTGTTCCTTTCTTTCAGCACCAGCTGTTACTCATTGCAATTAGACTCTCCCAGAGCTCAGGACTCCTCATATTAGTCAGTGTTTGGTCTTTGTTCTAGATACCCTGATGAAGGCCCTATGTAGGCCGAAACATGTTGGTTTTTTAATATTCTAAATAATGTGAGCCATCCAATAAAGGCTTTTTAATTTTGTAGAGCTGCCTTGGACTATTAATTTCTTCTAATTATCACGGATCCTACCCCGGATTTAATCCAAAGAGCACCTACAACTTAACACAAAACCAAGAACGCCGTAGCCCTCTCCATATCCTTTTTTGATTTACCTAAATGTAAATATCAGAAGTTTACTACCTAAGTTAGACTTGTTATGATTAATGAATCTTCACCGGATATTTTTATTCTAACTGAAATGTGGCTCTCAAAAAATATTTAAAATTCTGATATTACTTTAACTGGTTATAATTTATTCAGATGTGACAGGAAAGCCAAAGGTGGTGGGGTACTGATTTATGTAAAAGATTGTTATACGGCTCGTGAACTGGCCGCTTCATCAAAGAATATATTGCATTAGAAATCTCCTTTGGCGGCGGCGTACATTTTAATGTTATTGGTGTACATTTTAATGTTATTGGCCTCCCTCAGCTATCAGTGAGGCATTGGAGGATATGGAAAAACTAATGTCATCTTATGCCTCATCTGAACTAATTGTAATGGGTGACCTCAATCTGGACTGGCTTTCTAATAACTCAATTGGACTAAAAAAATCGATGCATTGATTTAAATCTTTCTCAGTTGATCTCCAAACCCACAAGACGAAACACAAAAAACTTTTCTAAATCTACACTAATTGATGTCATTTTTACTGATAGGCCGCATAAATATTCAGCTTGTGGCATTTTTGCATAGGATATTAGCGATTTCTATGGGACTTATTTTATTCAGACTTTGAAAAAACTTGTTCCATCCCTGAGCCTGACCAAGTCTTGGATCATTTCTCTCTCGTCTTTAATTCCCTTGCTGACAAAGATGCCCCCCTTAAAAAATTCAGAATAAAAAAACGATCAAATCCCTGGTTCTCTGCAGAGCTCTCTGCAGTTATTCATCTCAGAGATAAAGCTTGGTCAAATGTTGGAAAACTGACTCTCCAGCTGGCTGGCTGGGCTGAGAAATAGATGCATTAGTATGATTAGAAAAGCGAAGTCTGATTATTACCTGACCTCTCTTTCTCACTGTATTGGAAATGCCTCTAGTTTTTTGAAAATGGTGAAATTTTTAAATAACAACTCTACAACTTCTCTCCCTTCTAGGATTAGATATAATAATGATTTTATTACAAACAAAATTGACATGGGTGAGACTTTTAATCATCATTTTATCTCCTCAGGTCATTTATTTGAGAGGCTGTCTGCTGACACTGCCCCAGATAGTTTCACCCCTAGCCCTGATAGTGAAACCACATCTAATTCAATCTACCGTCCTGGAAATAATTTCTGTTTTAGGCCAGTAGGCTATAGTGAAGTTTTTAAAGCTCTGGCTAGCATTGACTCAAGGAAGTCAGTGGGAGAGGATAATCTTGTTCCTAGCCTTTTACGTCTCAGTGCCCATATAACTGCTAGGCTGCTTGCTTACATTTTTAATCTAACATTTACCTCTGGCAGTATCCCTGCTATTTGCAAGGCAGCTCAAGTTACTCCTTTACATAAAGGAGGTGATACGAGCAATTTAAAATGATACTGTAGTGAAAAACCGACTTTTCCCATTGAAAACCGATGTTTTGGGTTAGATTATGATCATACACAACTGTTTTTGTCCGAAAATCTCATGTTTAGTCAAAATGGGTGTTTTCTGAGTTTCTGTGTAGGCTTACCAATACGCTGGTTTCCGGGGGTTCGTGACATCACAAGATCCTTAACATAAAAATGGGTGGAGTTGAGGTGATCCTAGGGTGGTCTCGGCTGGGCACGTGGTATAAAAGCAGAGACCAATGTTTTTTTTTCCTCTTTGAGACTGAGACCCTTGTACTGCTAACTAGCTAGTTCAAGATCAAATGCGAATTGCTTTGTATTACTGCTAACGTTAATATTACGACTTATATCGACACACCCTTTCACTCCTTGACCATATGTTCCACTATTCACGAGTTCCAGTTCAATAATTCCATAATATTTTACAGACACAGCAATCAGGATTTAGGCCAGGTCACACCGCAGCAACTCTGGTGATAAACAACATTATTAGCTCCTTGGATAATGGAGAACATTGTGCTGCGCTTTTTGTGGACCTTTCCAAAGCATTTAACACCGTTGACCATTCTATTCATTCTATTGAATAAATTATCCACTATTGGATTGGATGAGCTCTCTCTAAACTGGTTTCATGCATATCTTACAGGGAGAACTCAAGCTATTGTTGCTGATGGTTTTAAATCTACCTCTCTAGAAATTACCAAAGGTGTACCTCAAGGGTCTATTCATGGTTCACTTCTGTTCAATCTTTATAACAACAACATATTGTTTCCAACATTGCATTGTAATGTCCACTTTTATGTTGATTCCTACAAATATTTAGGATTTTGGCTGGATGGTACACACATGGACAACCTTGCTCAGAAACTTAGAAGTAAATTGGGATTCCTTTATAGAAACAAAGCATGCCTTTCTCCTGCCAATCGGAAAATTATTATACAATCAAGTGTTTTGTCTGTATTCGATTAAGGGGATATTATCTATAGCAGGGGTAGGGAACCCTGGTTCTGGAGAGCCACAGGGTCTGCTGGTTTTAGTTGTTACTCCCCACTTAATTGATCAATTAAAGCAGTTGAATACACCTATCACCTCACCTGGTTTCTTTGGTTTAAGTAGGTTCTGTATTTAAGGTGAAAACAAAAACCAGCAGACCCTGCGGCTCTCCGGGACCAGGGTTCCCTACCTCTGATCTATGGGCATGCTAATGCTACCACTTTAAATCCTCTTGATGCTGTCTATCACAGTGCCTTGCGCTTTATTACTGGGGATGGTTATCGTACTCACCACTGTTTACTTTATGATAAAGTTGGATGGCCCTCCTTAACAAAAAGAAGAGAGTGGCCCTGTATTTTGTTTATATATAAGGCCCTTATCATGAAACTTCCCCCTTACCTCTCGACATTAATCACGCTGAAAGTCAATAACTATTCCACAAGATCTGAGTATTTAATTTTAAACACACCACGTGTGAAAACCAAGTTTGGTCAGTCCTGTTTTAAATTATTTGCCCCTTTTATATGGAATTCCTTTCAAAAAGCACAAGCGCATAAACTAACATCTCTTGTCCAGTTAAATAATTTTAAAGATTTTTATACCGATTTTTCAAATTCTGTATGTAAATGTTTTGATTGATTGTTTGCTGTCTGTTTGTTAATTGTAATGTGTGCCTGAACTGTATCTGTGTTTCTATGCCTGTATGTGTTTCTTACCTATTGTATATAGGACTCACTTCAAAAAGAGATTCCAATCTCAATGTGATCACCTATTTAATTAAAGGATTGATACAGTGCAGAATATTGATAATCAAAATTAGGATTGAGCCTAGCCTGCTATTTACAGTTTTGTAGCCTACAGTGAGTAGTCTACATCTTTTCAACTATTCACTTTCCGTTCATAATAAGCTACAAATACTACAATACTACAAATATTACTGTGTCCACATAAGCATTGCACAGCTGCATTTATTGTCATTCTTCTCGTTACAGACGGGTGTAAGAAAAAAAACGGAATAGAGTAGCCTACCCCGGGACCAAAATGCAGTATGATAACAGCCATAAACAACTAAAAACAGAAATAAATATAGGAATCAGCCTAACATAAAAAAAGAAAAAAGACAATGTGTAACATCTGCCGTTTCCCTCCAGTCCACCTCCCTTTCGTTTCCTTCGTTTTCCCATTCCTCATGTTTCATGTTGTGTTTTTCAGTTCTCCCTGTCTGTCTAGTTCCGTGTTTGTTGCAGGCTGGGCGTGGTTCCCGGTTTTGTTCTTTGATTTCTCCCCTCACTGACTAGCCTATCACTCTCCCTCCTCGCACACATTCCGCACGCCCCTCATTCATTCAATCAGCATTCTCACCTGTTCCCTGCTCTATTTAAGTTCCCCATTCTCAGTCATTCATTGCCAGTTCGTTTTCTCAGCTCCGACTTGAGATCACTCCCGGCCAGTTTGTTTTCTCTATTGCTTGCTAACCCGTTTGTTCTCTGTTCCTCGCTCCAGCCCTGCCTGCCTCCCGTTTTGCCCGCTCCAGCCCTGATTCCTCTCCAGCCCCATTTAGTTTGCCAACCCCGCTTCCAGTCCGTCACATTCAGTTTTCCCTGTTCGTTTGTTTGTCTACTACCTTGCCTTGCTAATAAATCCACTCCTTGCTGAGTTTTACACGAGTTTGCCTCAGAGTCCTGCGTTTGGGTCCTATCCAGTGTTCTAACCATAACACAATGCACAATAAATGCAAAGTATGCATTTTTCCTGTTTGTGGGATTTGTATATTAAAGTCAAATTGGACGGCATACGATCTACAAAAACAGTTTATTGGCTTTTGAATTGGTTATGATCATGCATGCATTGCTTGAGTAAGCCCGGAAATGAGCAACTCGTAATCTGGACTGACACACCCCACACAGTGACTCTCCTCCCAGTCAAACGGGCTCAGGCGCGTGAAAATCCATGATGAAATTGCCACTTTGGCAGTGCGACGGTTCACCACACGCCATATGCCGGCCGGAAAATAGAGCCCTTAGTGTTGTATATGGGACATTAGAAATTTTTTGAAACATGTTTATTTTACGATTTTCTATTTTGATTTAAATTTCAGTTAGTTTTAAAGAGCGGGTTTACAAGTTTTAGTTTAGTTTTAGTTTTTCAAAGATGTGTTTTATTTGTATTTTAGTTTTGTATTTATTTATTTTTTTTGATGTTGATGTTTTTTCACACGTAGTTTTCACCTTAGTTTGAGTTTGCGATAATAACGTTGTTGGGAACACAATTTTTTATTGACAAAAGTAACTGATGATGATAATTATAAATTTTTCTTACGCTTTTGTCATGGGTAGTGGCTGCCTCTGTCGTTTCTGCGGTTGTTATCTGATTTGGCGTCGTCTGATGCTCTATCTGATTTTTTCTGCCTCCATCCTGGTGTTTGGATCTCGCCTAGTCATTATCTCCGGCACCTGTGTTCGGTTTCCTGCCGGCTATATATAGCGCTTACTTCCACTTTCCGGCACTTCTATATTGTTGTTGCCACTTGACTACGAAGCCGGTATAGGTATAGGAATTTCGGTCACTGCATTTCTGTTTGCCCTTTATACAGAAACACAGAAAGTCCGGTTAGTTGATAGGATTAGATTTTTTGTTTTCTATCCTATCTTTCACTTATTCTTTATTGCCTGCAGCCTGCTTATCTTGTTATTGAGCTCTTTATCCTACAGAGCTGTAGATTCAGGCTTGCTATTCTGTTCGTTCCTCTTCTGTTTTCTCTACCTCTTATCTACGCATACTATTTAGTGCGTGAGGTTCTTTCTTTTATTGTTTCTCGCAGTTTTTTCGAGATCCGCCTCCGTTTGAGGTTGTTTTGTGTTAGCCTTGTGCGAGGGAAGTTTTGCTCCCTTGTTTCTGTTTTCCTTGTCCCCTGGTGCGGTTTATTTCCGCTTTTGTGGCATGTCTATTTTTAGACACGCTTTCTGAATCCTTATCTGCTGTGTTTTGGTTCTCTGAACTTCAAACCAAAACCTTACAGCTTTTTATGTTTTGAGTAATTATTTACCCTCTTCAGCCACATTATGTAAGAAATAGCTATGCATGCTGTCATGAATAATAAGAGTATGTTCACATTATAGACTACTCATTTGAATGAAGAGGTGACAAAGTAGGCCTATCATACAGTTGTCAAAAATTTACATACACTTAGGTTGAAGTCATTAAAACTCATTTTTAACCACTCCACAGATTTCATGTTAGCAAACTACAGTGTTGGCAAGTCAGTTAGGACATCTACTTTGTGCATGACACAAGTCATTTTTCGAACAATTGTTTACATACAGATTATTTCACTTTTAATTCACTGTATCACAATTCTAGTGGGTCAGAAGTTTACATACACTAAATTGACTGTCCCTTTAAATTTTTAATATTTGGTCGCATATCCTTTGGCTTTGCATGCCAAGACTTCCTGATGTCTGTGACCCAACAACATCAAAAGACTCTTGATATCTTATTTTCTGGTACTCTTACAAGCGATCTCTGCATTTGAATGGATCTCTATGGGAATTGGGGGGTGGGACTAGATTTAGCTGTAAATTACACTGGAACAGTATGGAACACATGGTTGGCTAAATGGCTGTAAGTCATCAAGGGTCTGATGTATCAAACAAGCCTTAAATCATCACTCTGCTGCCAGAAATACAGTAGATATGGATGGATAACTTGAAGGGTTTCTTCTCCTGACTTATTTTTCCATAGAATTCAATAGGAAAATTTGTCAGGAGAAACAACCCTTAAAGTGATCCATATTATGGCCAAAAACAGTGTTTTTCTACTTAATGTCTCAATACAATCCTGAAATTCTATATACATGGTCCAGGGCTGGAATTTCTGAAATTAGCCATGACCTATCACATGACTCGCAGGGATTTAAACTCGTAATTCAACTGTTATCCTCCATTGGGGCTCTGTAGGCACTCAAAGGGCACAATCAAGTGAATAATTATCCAATTGAGAGGAAAAAATAAAAAGATTATGCAATTGGAGTTGCTAATTAAAACACTAATAAAAACAATTAGTTGTACATGTGGAGGCTGCTAAAGCCCTGCTCCGTCTCGTCTCCACCCGAAGCCTGAGTGCATAGAAACCCACCCACTGCTGACAATTCAGTGCAATTAGCCGACGCCACTGCCGAGCAAACAAGCCTATTCACTGCCCTCGCAATCTCCCTAACATTCTTTATTTCATGCATCAAGAAGTAAACGTGAGTACAGTTATTTATTAATAACGTAGCGGTAAGTTGAAAGAAGTAAAAGATAAATCAGGTGAAATGATGGTCACTTAATTTATTTAAGGATGTGCAGAGATTTTATAGGTAGGCTACTTTTAATAGGTTTCAAAAACTTCAACCGCAGAATTAATAACTTGGACAATTTGGCAATGGGAAGTTAATGCTCCTAGCTGTTGTTAATTTTTTAATACTAATTATCCAATTGAGAGGAAAAAAATAAATAAATTCTGCAATGGAGTTAATTAAGATGCTAATGAAAACAATTAGTTGAAATAGCTCCATGTCGTCTAGCCTACACCCCAAGCCTGAGTGCAGAGAAACCCAGCTGCGGACAATTCAATGCAATTAGCCTACGTCCATGTTCGATCAAACAACACAAGCCTATTCACTGCCCTCACATTCTCCATTTTGTGTGTCAAGAAGTACATACAAGAAGTACACAGTTATTTTTTTACTAATGCAGCGGTTATGTTGAACTTCCAACAAGTTGAAAGAAGTAATCGTTAAGACGCTTATGAAAACAATTAGATGACCTAATAGAAAAGTTAAGTGAAGCGCAGCATCTGCCTACACCTCATTGCATTCGATTACGTGCAAATGCGGTGTGGCTTTCCATTATGTTAACACTTCTGTCTTTAATATATATCTGATAACATGAATCAGACAAGGGAAAGTTAAAGGGTAAGTTCGCTATTTTGGACCTTGGACCCTATGTCCGTCTTCCATGAACCTGACCCATGAAGTTCATTTTTTCGCTGATCGGTCCAGTATTGAGTTCGCTACAGATTTCCTGTAGGCTCTCACTGGGCTACAATAGAAGTCAACGGGGCAATTAGAAATGTTATGGAAAAACAACGATAACTGTGCTTTTATAGCTCAGTGTGTATTCTTACGGTCTCAGTATGCTCTCCTGTGAAATGTAGGCTATCGCAAACGCAAACCGAACGTTGAAACAACAGTTCCATTTGAAACAGAACTATTTCTCCGACCGCACTACCTCGCACTGACTTCGGATAACATTACCTGCGCAACTTTAGCCTCTCTCTCTTGCTCTCTTATCATCCATCTCTCGTAGTTCCGTGTCCGTGTATTCTGGCTCAAATCTGTAGCCAGTAACGTCAAAGTCAAATCGAATTCTTCGTCTTCGTAATCATTATAGTCATCCATCATCCAAGTTTTTTTGTGGAAATTGTAGCCTACGTTGCTGCAGGTAAACAAACGCAGACTGCTCAACTAGATAGTTTCGTAAACGGCCGGCACACCTTCCCGCTCCCCTACCCCCGACACATAGTACTCCGCGGGAGCAGCGAAAATAAGCAACAGAGAAATGCTTACTTCCAAGCCATGCCAAGCACGTAAAAATGTTCGGATTGAGATACATTTCACAGGAGAGCATACTGAGACCGGTAACAATACACCCTGAGCTTCCCGTGTCATTTATTGTACATGAAAGCACATTTATCGAACATTTCTAATTGCCCCGTTGACTTCTATTGTAGCCCAGTGAGAGCCTACAGGAAATCTGTAGCGAACTCAATACTGGACCGATCAGCGAAAAAATGGACTTCATGGGTCAGGTTCATGGAAGACGGACCGCAAATAGGGTCCAAGGTCCAAAATAGCGAACTTACCCTTTAATATGGACGGAACTTCAAATGTCAATTTGCAATGTAATAATTATGGATGTTAAGTTGTTTTTCAGGAAAAGCATTGGCTAAAGTCATGGTGCGGTTGTTTAAAATCATGGAAAACTGAAAAAAGCATCACATCTCGGAGTGTTTTAAACAAACGTTAATTTTATTAAATTAATATAGATCCCATGCGCAGCAGACGACTGAAATAACATGCGCGACTGTAGCACCGTCAAACATCTGATTGTAACAACTGACAAGAATCTAGAATCTGTAGCCTATGTCACACTTTGTTTCTCCCAGCATTTGGCAATATGTGTCAAATGTATAAGGCAGCCTATACAAATAACACTGTAGAATAGGCTACGTTCAGGTAAACTGCCGAAAAATCAGGAAAGCACTAAAAACGGTGGAAGTTCCCTGAGGAACACCCAGCCTTATTATTAGGCTAGGACAAGAAAACGGCACTGCAATGTCACTGGGCGAATTCGGAGATGGCTACAGATAAGGAAATCATTTCCAACCCTCACACGAAAGGCAAAACGATAGGCTAGCCTACTTGTCTGTTGTAACCAACAGAAAAGAAAAGATGTGTGTCTTCTAATGGACAAGTTTTCACCAAGCATCGTCAATCAATGACAGAAAAAACTGTTAAACTGACCTTGTTCAAATTAAATCACATTTAGAACCTTGATTTTTCATCTGAACATTGTACATGACATTCACCACTTATGTCATTTATTTAAAAAATAAAATAGACGTATACCTCTGCTGCAAACCATTTAATTCTTATTAATAGCTAGCCTACTATTTCTTTAACGATTTCTGTGCAAGTTAAATGTTAGATAACTGCGTGCTGTCATTCATAATGTGACTTGACAAAAAGTGCTATAGGCAACCACTGAATGCAGTAGGAACTTAAATTAACTGTCAAAATGCTCAGTATTGCATGCTTCTCAAAAATACCACACATGATAACAAGTAGCCTAAGTATGTAGTATATCAGTTCTAAAATACATGGGCTGCATTTGCATCCATTGTATTTAATAGCCTGTAGCTCGGCCACTAGGCTAAATATGATAGACACTTCATTCAACATTATACATGCTCAGCATGACATGGTTATTAAAGCTACTAGCTCAACACAACTAAATAGTTAATGACTTAAATAATACATGTAAGTGTAACCCAGGTTACGAGTAGCCTCCATAATGACAAATAGTGATTCTAAAATAATACATTCCAAAAAGAAAATGCATCAACTAGGTTAATTAAAATATTTCAACCTCAATAGCCTACTAAGGTGAACCAATAAAACTGAGACAGTACATTAGTCAGCCTATCAGGATGTCAGTCCCTCTCTGAAGTTAAGTCTTAGACTAGTTTGTTTGTACATAATGTTTTAGTTGATATTTTTGGAAGACACTGCTGTGAGTAGGCTAGAGTCGGGTTTAACAACGTGCAAAGCTTCAAACAGATGACATCTCTGGCAAGCTCAGTTAGCAAAATCAGTGTGAGTTCAACCTAAACTAATATTACTGCTAGCAGAACATAACGTTAACTAAACCAGCAAAACATCTAGTAATACTACTAGCCTATTACAGTAATTACATTAGTCTTTGAGTATTTTTACTACCATGCTTGGGTTTCTCAAGCTAACTTCAAGTTTGCCTGTACCTTCAAATTTTACTTTCTTTTTTGTCATATTGCTTTTATGTTCTTAAATGTCGTATATACTTGACATTCTTTAGGCTATTAACGGCTCAAACCCCCAATTGCCGCTTGCGGATATATGTAGGGGACCGAGCAGCGTAGCTGCTGGTACCCTATTGTATTTGTTCAGATTCTTTTTTCTTTTCTTTTTCTTCCCTTTCACCTAAATTTCCCGTGAGCTGGTTTGGCCTAGAATCACCAAACTTGGCAACCTTGTTGGGATTTCCAATCTCTTGGATCCTCTATATTGTGACGCAGATTGAACACCTGGTAGCGCTGTAGTGCACGTGACAAAATTTTGACATTGACACGCCCACTGCCGACGCCCCGTTTCACCAAGAGTCACAAAATTTGGTATACAGGTCCCTTTGCTCATTCCGAACAAATTTGCCTCAAGGACCCATAAAGCCACATTGGATTTTTTGCTAATTAGCATTTTTTGTAAAACACTTAAAATGCTACTCCTCCTACAAGATTTGACCAATTGAAATGAAACTTGGTAGGCACACTCATTATACCATGCCTCATAAAACTTATTTAGAATTAAATATTAAAATATTAAAAATATTTAGAATTAAAATATTTAGAATTTTGATATTTTAAAAGATGGCCGAATGACGAGCCAATGAATTTTCACTGGACGTGGCTTATCACAAAAATGCTAATAATTCCAAAACGATTTGACACATAGTTATGAAACTTAGATCTGTTAAGAGTAACATCAGGACTTGACCTCTACAGTGTTAACCCAATCGAGCCATGTGGTGGCGCTATAGAGTTCCGAATATAAATAAAAATTTTAAAATTCACTAAAAATCACTGTTCCTTTGCAGAGATGTAAAACTTGCTACAGTGACAAAGACCCGGATTTGGATCATAGATCTTTACGAATTTGGTGGGCGCCATCTTGAATTTGCCGACATTTTGGCTTAAATGTACTCATTTATTACTTCTTTGAGTTGTTCCTTAACCGCTTGGCTGATTCTCATGAAACTTGGCAGATAGTTAGAAGTTGTCATCTCAAAAGCTCACACCAAATTCCGTGGTGATAGGCCAGTTGGTGGCGCTGTAGTGAACGTGTAAATATTGTGACATTTACACGCCCACTGCCTACGCCCCGTTTGATCTAGAGTCACAACATGTGGTAAACAGGTCCCTTTGCTCATGTTGAACAAATTTGCCTCAAGGGTCTATAAAGTCAGCCATATTGGATTTTCCGCTAATTAGCATTTTTTGTAAAACACTTAGAATGCTACTCCTCCTACTAAATTTGGCCAATTTACATGAAACCAGGTAGACAAACTCCATAGACCATGCTTCATAAAAGTTATATACAGAATTTTGATATTTTAAAATATGGCCGAATGACGAGCCAATGAATTTTCAATGGGCGTGACTTATCACAAAAATGCTGATAATTCCAAAATCATTTGACAGAAAGTTATGAAACCTGGTAGGTCTATTAAGAGTAACATGAGGAATTGACCTCTACAGTTTCAACCCAATCGAGCCACGTGGTGGCGCTATATAGATCCAAATATAAGAAAATATTTAAAAATTCACTAAAAATCATTGACACGCCCACTGCATACGCCCCGTTTTATCGAGAGTCACAAAATGTGGTAAAGAGGTCCTTCTGCTCATACTGAACAAATTTGCCTCAAGGACCCATCAAGTCACCCGTATTGGATTTCCCGCTAATTAGCATATCTTGTAAAACACTTAAAATGCTACTCCTCCTACAAAACTTGACCAATTTACATGAAACCTGGTAAACACACTCCTTATACCACGCTTCATAACATTTATATACAGAACTTTGATATTTTAAAAGATGGCCGAATGACGAGCCAATAAATTTCCAGTGGGCGTGGCTTATCACAAAAATTCTAAAAATTCCAAAACCATTTCTCAGAAATTTATGAAACTTGGGGGGTCTTTTAAGAGTAACATCTGGACGTGAGCTCTCCAGTTTCAACCCAATCGAGCAATGTGGTGGCGCTATAGATCCAAATATAAGAAAATATTTAAAAATTCACTAAAAATCATTGACACTGCCGACGCCCCGTTTGATCTACAGTCAGCCATCTTCGATTTTCCGCTAATCCTGGTTTTTCTGTTCTGCGTATTGTTTATTTTCATGTTTTTTTGTACTTTATTATTTTTCATATTCATTGCCCTTAGCCCTGGTTCCCGTACAGTATGCATTTCCCTCAGTTCCCCAGTCTGTCTGTGTGCTGTGTTCCGAGTTGTCACTCCCCTGTATCGTGCTGGCACTATTCGGGTGAAGTATTCGGGATTTCCGCCTTCCTTCGTGTCTCGTATTCTTTCTTCAGTCTTTTGTATTAAACTGTAGATACTATTAACAATTACTTATTGCACTTGTGGTTATCTAGTTTAAGTTACACTGTATTACACTGTATACACTAAATCTACTAATGTATATGTGTTACTAAACAAGACTAACCCCCGTATTGTAGTTATTTACTAATTGATACTAACATATCTTCTACGCTGTAACATTCCATTCTCGTGTGCTTTACCTGACTCCTGCTGCCTTCGCATATTGACTGCACCTGTCTCTAGTCTGTAACTCCGCCTACCAATCTGAGCACGAGTCTGCCTCTGATCCAGGCCGTGTTGTCTTCAATGTGTTTTCGTGAATCCGGTCCACATCTTTGTCATTCCCCCATTATTGTATTATCGATTCCCATTGTTATCACCTTTGTCTTGTTTGTAACCCCGCCCTCTCGCATACCTGACTCTCCTTTGTCTTATCCGTCCCTCAGTGTGCAGTGTTACTTTGTCAGAACGTTGATCATTCCTCTGTGCCGATTTCCTGTAAGCCTGAGTGTATTGAGAGTACTGCTAGACTTTTTTCCGTACGACTACGAGCCTGCTTTTCCCTTCTGTTTGTTTGCTGTGTTATTTTGGATTTTAACTTTGCCACGTTTTTTGCCTACTCTCTCGACTAGCCCTTGTGTACTGCTGCCTGTGATTTCCTGGTTTTTGATCTTTTGCATTCCACTGACTAGTCTCCTGGCTCTCGTTTTTCTACTGTCAGCATTACTGATTACCTAGCTTGTGATTTTGGACTGAACAAACAACGTTCGTTGCCTCATCCTGTGGTCTGCGTCTGGGTCCTTAGCAGAATCGTAACAGTTTTAATGAATGTGCTGCATAATTATTTTGGTTTGGCGCTGAATGGATCTGCTTTAGTACTACTCTGGAGCACGCACATCTCCCCCCACTAAACAGGCAGCCTGGTCTCACTCCCAAGTCGTCACATAGCGACGCTTGGGCAGCTCCTACGGCGTCATCCTTTAGACGCAGAAGGAGGCCTTTTGCGTCGTTATTTGACGCACTCGTCTCGAATTTACGAATCCTACTATGGCGAAGGCTTTGCTCATGATAACCGACTGCGAGCATGACCGCTCAGTCTTCGCCGTGTGCGCGGAGATCTTTCTGAGTTCGTGATTCCCGTACCCCACCCCCAACCCCTAAACATAACCTCACAGGAGTTCATGTAACTCGGGCTCATGCCCGAACTGTTAAGATAGTGGGCGAGCCCGACCACAAGAGTTCATGTAACTCTCTACCAGATGAAGAAAAAATAAAAATAAAAAAGCATAATATTGAAGTGCCACAACCAAAGACAAATTATGCGGCCACAACCGTCAATATACGACGCAAAAGGCTGCGTCAATATACGACGCAAAAGGCTACCTTTGGCGTCACATAGCGACGCTTGGGCAGAAGCGTCGCTATGTGACGAGTCCGCGTGAGACCACGTTGAAACAGGAGATGACCAGAAACCCCCGTACTAAAGCAGATCCAAAGAACAGTGGAAGCTGGGGTTGTGGAGGGTGAAGCTGCAAAGCAAACAAAAGGTAACATAGCAGCAGTGGCATTTTGACTGGGGTGGCCAAGGTGGGACACATGCTCACATTTCCGAGTGCCTAGCACACATCACCCCCCTACCAAGTTGAAGTGAATGACATCCATCCCACGTAGCCCTGAACTTGATACAATTGCCATCATCACAAATATCACTGGAATGGAACCAATTTGGTCTGTTTAATTAAATATAGGCCTACAGTTGAAGGATGCAGCCTATTTAAAATGGCTATTACCAACTAGTGACAATGTCTAGGTGATGCCAGACCACATCTTTTTCTTGTTCTACTACTTCCGGTGGGAGTCAGCAACGAATAGTAGCCCATGTTAACACATCCAATTAATGTTTTAAACCAGATGGTCTAAGCTCCCAAGGGATCACGTAAACGTTAGCATGCTGATTAGCGTTTTTCTTGTGTGCTAACAAATGATTGCAACAACCAGTTAGGAAATTTCTAATAAAAAAGCTAGGAGGATAATAAAGTCCGGGTTACACGGCTGGTCCGCATGTTTTACATAATCCTGCTGATTTTGGTGTCACTTAGCTTTACATGACATAGGAATCCACTTCTAGTAACGTTAGACTCCAAAGAAGTCCTCCGCCAGTCAGGCCACACAGAGCATGCAACAGCCCACAGGCAAAAAACCTTCCCGAAAGCATACGTGTAGGAGTGAGCAGGCTAAGCCGAGCATGGCTAGCATGACAGCACATTTTTAACACAAGCCGCAAAGCAAACAAAAGGCACCGTAGCAGTGAGCAGCACAGGGAGGACTGATTCTTGGTTTAAAAAGGGCGCTCCATTTGAGGTGTGTGCATGTGATTGGTTGAGTATGAGACGCATGGTTGCTAGATGTCAGCTACAGCAAGAGTTACCCGACAGAACTTGCTATGCGCACTTGATCGTTCGTGGCGGTCATTCTGTTGTAAATTTCTGAATGATTCAGCCTCTTCTTCAATTACTTTAAACCATGGATGAGCAGTGAATATTTGCAGTGAGATATTGACACTTAAATAAGACTAGTAGAAACTATGTGAAAATTCCCTAATTTGAGCCAAAGTTAATAGGGTTAACCAAAACATGGTGTAGCCTGCCAAGTTGCCACATTTTACAAACAACTGGCTGACTATACCTGCCTGGCATTTCATTCAGCTCTGGTTAGTAAAAATTTTAATTGAAACTAGCCGCTGGCTAGTTAGCACTGCCATATGCGGGATCAATGATAATTTCACGTTAGCTTGACGGCCAGCATAAGTCATACAGTAATATAGCTATAACTGTAATGACGATTACATTTATTAGGCAACACACTATGCCAGTGTGCTTGTTTTTGTAACAACGTACATGCATGATCAAGCAAACTGCCAAGATAAATGATGGCCAATTGCACCATTCATGGCCATTTAAGTAAGTGTAACTTTTCCTTATGCAATATTGATACTCACATTATATCACAATGTATTTAGGAAAAGTCACAAAGAACATATGGATTTCATGATGGCAGATTGATTATTGATTTATAGACGATGACTGCGTTTCTGCTGTTAACTATCATTGCTTTAACTAGCCTACTCTAGCTACCTTGCAATCACAAGGTCTTTAGTTATATCATCTAACAACATACAAACCATTAGTCGCTACGACTACTGTGTATACAACCCCTTTAAAATACATACCGTCATGCATTTAAAAATACTGCAAACACTTACTCATTTATCTGTAGTTCACGGTAAAGGACAGAATCCACACCTCTTTCAACTAGAATACATGTGTATTTGCATGTATTCTATATGCATGCTTCTCTCTCAACGTAATTATTTTATTCATAGATTCTCATCATCACTTTATTCATAGATTATCATCATCAGTTAGCAAAAACGGTACAAAAATAAAAAATCTCAAAAAACATTTTCAGTGTAACAAATTGCCAAGTTACTCGCACATAACCTACAAAGCACTGTCTGTAAGTCATTAATTAAAATTTGCTAAAACTAGTCATGCTGTTAAAAGTATTGAGATCGAAATGATCAAGAGTCTTTTGATCTTGTTGGGTCACAGACATCAGGAAGTCATGGCATGCAAAGGCCAAATATAAAAAATGATTACTTTATACTATATATAAATGCAGGGGTGCCAATAATTGTGGCACATGTGGTTTTGTTAAAAAATAATTATTTCTAGATGAGGGATTTCTTTTTGTCATAATAAATTAACTTGGATTTTGTTTTTTGGTTGGATTTTTCTCATTTTTTCAGTATGACATTAAGCTAATTCACCAAACAGTGAGTTTTTTATAACCCTTTTTACTCATCTTTACCAGGGGTGCCAATAAGAGTGGAGGGCACTATAGCTTTGTCAGCATAGCGTGACGCACAGAACGTGACACTAGTTAAGTGTCATATCACAAAAACTATTCACTGTACATCCATATTTTAAAGCTTGAATTGAAGAAGAGGCTGTAGGCTACCATTCAGAAATTTACAACAGAATAAATGTAGGTTATGTCAGAATCGTCACATACAGTACCCTATAGGCTGCATAATATAGCAAACCCATAAAAATGTGTAGCTTAATGTTTGTATCTACGTGGGCTAAAAAAGGTTTAACGTTTAAAGGTAAGCCTATGTTTTACAACAACAGCAATGTATTAGCCTACAGCAGCAAGTGTGATAGGTGGTTGCTGTGGAAATGTCAACTTTGCTAGAAATTAATTGGCAAACTGTAACAGCCTAAGATGAAATCTAGAGGGTTAGCCTAATAAGAAAACACTTGTAGCACCAGACAGGATATGGTTCCTAACGTGTTTATATTGTGGATTTTGTAGGCTATTTATAGGCTATTATTGTTCCAACATGATTTTTTGTTAGCAGGTAGAAATGCTGCGTTTTATGCATTTATTGTCTGTGACGGTGGCAAGCTGAAGGTTACGGCGGAATTTTTGGGGTTTAGGATGTAAATAATTTCCGAGAAACATGTAATTGGGATGTCGATAACTACCACTAGGGGGGTGGCTAAGATATTCATAACCGGCTTGTCAAATTCTTTGTAATTTTAACCCATTAAAACCCTAGTTTCTAATTAATTAAAGTCCACTGATTTCATTTCCACGTTGAACATCTGCTTAAAAATTTGAATGAGCAAAACCGATCAAGCATTACAACTTATGATAGTCCTATTCCACAGAATAGGCATCTTTCCCGGTAGCCCAGTGGTAAACTTCCTGTTTAGAAATCCAGATCTCGGTCTGAATCCCACATGAACGGGGCAGAACCTTTTCTCTTTTGGAAAGGGGCAATCCTATTCAACACAGGCTACCAGTATTAGACATTGTGTCATTGGCCTAGATGAGGTTTCAGATTTATTTTTGATTTATCCAATAGGCTGTCTATAAGTAGCTAAGTCATTCGCTTGAACTGAATGACTGTTGCCTTGTGGATACTGCAAATGAGAGATGATAAGTTAATACAGAAATTGTAAAATAAATAAATAAATAAAAAATCGTCAATCCAGTGGGTCGCCACTCGCCAGGCTAGGTATGCTACGTGACTGACCAGCCGAATGCTATAGTGACCAAGTCAGTTGGGCTACTCATTCACCACCGCCGGCCTCTGATTTACATTAGTTTTAATAGGATACATCATAAAATAAAAAAATCTTATAGGCCTACAGCATGAATCTCAAGTAATTGATTCACTTGCAAGATAGCTTCGGCGACCCAAACACACTAAACCGAGGACGATGGACTTCTTCGCACTGTTTCATCCCCATGCCCCACCCCGCCCTGCCCCACAGACTATGATTGGACAGTTGATTGCATTTATCGAAGTGCTCCGCCTTGTCAGTGACAAAATTAAATGCAATCACAGACCGCTCTGCAGGTCAAATAAATACAATCATGAGGATTGCTTTGAATTGTGTCACGTTCCGTGCGCCACGCTATGCTGACAAAGCTAAATGCAATGGGCTCGTTTGCATTTAAATTTTGGCACGGAAATCGCGCAGCTGGCCTTGAAAAGTAATACACTCCGTATTGTATTTCAGTACGAGTGTTTTTAGAGAACACACAATGAAATGCAATGCAATATGCGTTTTGTTTTTAATTATGACATGATAAATGTGCATCCTTATGTAAAAGCAAACGCAGATATGTACAGACATGCTCAAATTTGTTGGTACCCCTGGTAAAGATGGGTGAAAAGGGTTATAAAAAATTAGCCGTTTGGTGAATTAGCTTAATCTCACACTGAAAAAATCCAACCTTTAATTGACGTTCATTTATTATGAGAAAAATAAATCCCTCTTCAAGAAAGAATTATTTTTAACAAAACCACGTTGGCCACAATTATTGGTATCGCTGCATTTATATATTGAATAAAGTAATATTTTGAATATTTGGTCGCATATCTTTGCATGCCATGACTTCCTGATGTCTGTGACCCAACAACATCAAAAGACTTGATATCTTATTTTCTGGTACTCTTACAAGCGATACTATAACGTCTCTGCATTTGAATGGATCTCTATGGGAATTGGGGGGTGGGACTAGATTTAGCTGTAAATTACAGTATGGAACACATGGTTGGCTAAATGGCTCTAAGTCATCAAGGGTCTGACATATCAAACAAGCCTTAAACCATTACTTGGTGCTGCCAGAAATACAGTAGATATGGATGGATAACTTGAATGGTTTCTTCTCCTGACTTATTTTTCCATAGAGTTCAATAGGAAAATATGTAAGGAGAAACGACCCTTAAAGTGATCCATCCATATCTACTGCATATCTGGCAGCAGAGTGATGGTTTGAGGCTTGTTTGATACCTCAGACCCTTGATGACTTAGAGCCATTTAGCCAACCATGTGTTCCATACTGTTCCAGCATAATTTACAGCTAAATCTAGTCCCACCCCTGAATTCCCATAGAGATCCATTCAAATGCAGAGACGTTATAGTATCGCTTGTAAGAGTACCAGAAAATAAGATATCAAGAGTCTTTTGATGTTGTTGGGTCACAGACACCAGGAAGTCATGGCATGCAAAGATATGCGACCAAATATTAAAAATTCTATTTTTTCAATATATAAATGCAGGGGTACCAATAATTTTGGCCAACATGGTTGTGTTAAAAATAATTATTTCTTGATGAGGGATTTCTTTTTCTCATAATAAATAAACGTCAATTAAAGGTTGGATTTTTCTCATTTTTTCAGTGTGAGATTAAGCTAATTCACCAAACGGTTAATTTTTTATAACCCTTTTTACCCATCTTTACCAGGGGTACCAACAAATTTGAGCACGTCTATTATATTTCATAATGTGTCGCTCAAGCGATTGCATTTAATGAAGTCACAAAAAATCTTCCATAGACGTATATGCCTCCCGGTGATGAAATTGAAACTATGTCCTGACGTTTTGGAGCGAGAGCAGGCTAAGCCCCAGCTATAAAAGCAAATCTCAGCGGTTGATCTGCGATTCTGCATGGAGAGGAGATAGGAGAGAGATCGCAAGCGAGCGAGCCAGCTATATATATATACAGTATATATATATATATATATATATATATATTGCTAGCTTACAGTTTAGCTTTTTTGAATAATCTAGTAAGCTATATGTAAGGGGGGAGTGTAAGGTTCGGAGAACCAGGCGCGACAGCCAAGGAATCAGTGGACAGATCCTCACCAGGAAAGGAATAAACGAAAAATGGGAATGAAAACCTCCTGGCATAAGCCAAATCAAAAACAACCCCAAAAGAGGGCGAACTCGAAAATAGCGAGTAATAAAACAACAAAAGAACCTCACGCTCTCACACAAAGAGCATTAACAGGAGGTCAGAGAAAAACGAAAGAAAGCCTGTGTAAATGGGCAAGAGAAACAAAAATGAAAATAGAACCTGTTACCTTACCTGTGACCGAGTTCCTATACCTTACCGACTTCGATGTCAAATAGCAAACACAATATCAAAGTACCAGAAGGCGGAAGTCCAGGGCTATTTATAACCGGCAGGAAACCCGAAACAGGTGCGAAGGATAATAGCTGTGTGAGATGAAAACACCGGAAAGGAGGACGGAGAATCCGATAGAGCACCCCAACGACGCCAAAAGAAAGAATGACCGCAGAAACAATGGAGGCTGCCAAAAACCATGACACTATATACCTATTTTTCGCATATTTTTAGTTAGCTTGATATTCCCTTGTTTTTTGATAGTTTGTTTTTCTGTCTAGCTTAGCAAATAGCTAGCTAGTTTATTTTGAAAAAAATAAATATATACTTATAAAAATATAGGCTATAGTATAAGGCATAGGCTAAGGTGAGCCAGGAGTTGTAGTATATGCATGCTACACATTTACCTTTGCAACATCCCAACAGACATTCTCTCTTGGAGAGAGTTCAGTGCAGTGACCACATGTGTACCCGTTGAAATGGAAAGATATCTTGCAGGTAGTGTGCAGCCTGTCTAAATGGCATGGGTAACTATTTGTACAGCGTGTGATTTGTTGTTTGCTGACTGCATCATTATAAGCCCAAACGAGGCTATGCGTGCCGCCGGCCTACCACTCCAAAACATTGCCCATCCTCTCATTCTCCACCATTGCTTCTGCCTCGGCCACTACTTGGGGCTCGACAGGAGCTGGAGCAAGAGTGTTTGTTTGTGTGTGAGACATGGAGAGTGGAACGAAGCAGAGTGCTGTCCAGACTAGAGCAAAAGGCTACTAGTGAAAAAAATAGCTGGGGCGTGGTTTGATACCTGGAGCTCAGCCCCTATATTATTACCTTTTCACGCCCAGATTTTGGCATTTTTCTAATTTCAAAAGGGGGCGGGGTCTAGCTAAACCAGTGTTTTGTTACCCTTTAAACTAGCTCTATTCCAAAGCAATGCTACCCAATCTTTCCTAAATTATTTCTTTAAACTTAAACTTTAAATGACAATTAACAAAAATTGTCTGATGGAAGAACACATCATGTCAATAAATGTTTTAAACAGTTGACGAAAAATTAAATGACATGTTTATACTTGCCAAGTTCAACTTTTTCTAGCAGCATTGTAACATTCAAATATACAAATAGACATTTATACCAAGAAACATCATTTACAATAGAGAAAAGGGGATGAATAAATAATTAAAAAATTATTGTAAAAAGTGTAATAATAATAATAATGCATTTTATTTATGCTGTGCTTTTCATAGACCCAAAGCACTGGATGCAGACAATTGTTCACACATAGCCTATAGTCTAGTCTTTTTTCCCCAGTGTAACACATCTGCAGATTATTTCCACTATAAATGGGAATTTGGGGGTGGGGGTTGTTTCTCCTGACTAATTTTTCCATAGAGTTCAATAGGAAAATAGGTCAGGAGAAACAACCCTTAAAGTGATACATCCATCTACTGCATATCTGGTAGCATAGTGATGGTTTGAGGCTAGTTTGATACCTCATACCCTTGATGATTTACAGACATTTACCCAACCATGTGTTCCATACTATTCCTGTGTTATTTACATCTTAATCTAGTCCCACCCCCAAATTTGCATAGAGATCCATTCAAATGCAGAGAGATTGTAGTATCGCTTGTAAGAGTACCTGCAAATAAGATATCAAGAGTCTTTTGATGTTGTTGGGTCAAAGACATCAGGAAGTAATGACATGCAAAGGATATGCAACCAAATATTAAATATGATAACTTTATTAAAGTTTATGTTAATTTGTCCAATTACTTTTGGTCCCCTAAAATGGGGGGGGACTATGCATAAAAATGGCTTCAATTGCTACACCATTCACCCGATATGGACGTAAAAACCCTCAAATTAATGCTGAAAGTCTGCACTTTAACCTCATAGTCACTGTTCCATTTCAAATCCAATGTGCTGGAGTACAGAGCTAAAACAACAAAAATTGTGTCCAAATACTTATGGACCTAACTGTATGGAACGCTGTTTGGGCCAAAACGTGTAGTTCGGCGTCCGCATTAAGACGTCAAATTTGTTCGTCTTAAGACCATTCCATTTTGAACGTCTTAAGGCATTTGGACCATTAAGGCTTCCATGCTATTGGTTGGCGTCAACATACCCACCCCCTTTTGACGTAGGGGCTGCGTATACCCACCCCTTTTTTACGTAGGGGCTGCATTGGGCTGTACATATGCCTACGTTGTGGTCATGTGGCCTCTTGCTAGTGGGTATGTTTGGGCTACGTAGTATTTGGGACAATCCATTTAACAGTTTAGAAAAAGGCAGAGAACCACTGCTTATATTTAAATGTACAGTGCTCCAGCCCTTTTGGTTTAGTGCATTATCAACATTGGCCAACTACATGGGCATTTCACAAAGAACTTAAACTGCGCATATAAATAGAAGTGACTCTACTCAGGGATTTAATTAACACATACCAACATTTGTTCTTCCAGCCGACAAGACAAGCCGAGTATGCCAAACTATTCAGTCCCATTAATTAAAGGGAGAAAGTTGCACACCTCAACTGGGGAACGGGGATGAATGCAGACACCAACCATACAGCATGGAGAGTATTCTTAATACCTGCACCTTGCAGACAGATATGCATTTAGGGAGGTTGTAAATTAATGATGAATGGTCTCCTCCGCATTCATTAAAGATTGATTTTGAATTTTAAAAATATTATGCTCAAACTTTATTTGCATAGCCACCAGAGTGTGTGAGCGGAGTTTAGAAACTCCTCTCCCCAGCCATGCAGCTCCATCGCTCCCCTTTCTTACCTTTGCTCCGCTCCGTTATATTCCCTGCTCCCAGGAGGGAAAAACTCGCTCCAAATTCGCTCATTTTTTCTGCTAATCAGCCAAAAAACTAGTGTTTTGAATCTAATTATTTCAATAAAGCTCATGCTATTTATTCACCACAACAGGAAAAGATGATAGCCTAAACGAATGCGATTGTTACCAATATTCGACAAAGGGATTATTGTCCACAAATTATGGAAAGTTTCTATTTTAGATTTAAATAACAAGGAATACACCAAAAATACTCAAATGTCTGTGTAATGCACATGTTGTTTAAATAAAAAAATTGTGTTATAGCCTAATTATAGGGACAATTACTGAAGGAAAACAGAAAAATAGTAGGCTAACTAGGTTATCACCCTTATGCATTTAGGACATGGGAAAGGAAGGAATCATGGCGACAGTGAAAGTTTGTCCAATAATAGCCTGCTTTAATGAATAAAATCACAATAGGTGGTCAAAGTGGGGATTTGAACATTTAATACCAAATACCAAGGAATATGCCAGACATATCTAGCTATCTGGGCAAGGGTGCTGCTAATGCAACATCGTGAGAGGCACGGAGCGAATTTGAGCGAGCTTGAGTGGGTTTGAGTGATATCTGTTCAAGTTCAAGTATCTGTTCTTATATTCAGTCAAGCCGGAAAGTCTGCACACTCCTTTCACCTTCTCCACGTTCTATTACGTTACAGACTTATACTACAATAGATTGAGTTCATTTTTTGCCTCAAACATCTACACACAATAGCCAATAATGACGAAGTGAAAACAGGTTTTTAGAAAATATGCAATTTTATTTTACTGACAAAAATAGGTTATTTAGGGGTTACATATCTGTGCACACCCTTAGCCTAATACTTGGTTGCTGCACCTTTGGCAGCGATTACAGCTTCAAGGTGTCTTGGGAAAGAACCTACGAGCTTGGCACACTTGTTTCTAGACATTTTTGCCCATTCCTCTTGGCATATCCTTGCAAGCTCTGTCAGGTCGGATGGGGAGCGTCGGTACACAGCCATTTTCAGCTCTTTCCACAGATGTTCAATTGGATTCAGGTCTGGGCTCTGGCTGGGCCACTCAAGGACATGCACAGACTTTCTCCAAAGCCACTCCTTTGTTCTCTTGGCTGTGTGCTTCGGGTCGTTGTCATGTTGGAAGGTAAACCTTCGCCCCAGTCCAGAGCGCTCTGAAGCAGGTTTTCTTCAAGGATCTCGGTGTACTTCGCTGCATTCATCTTTCCCTCTATCAGGACTAGTCGCCCCGTTCCCGCTGCTGAAAAACATCTCCACATCATGATGCTGCCACCGCCATGCTTTACTGTAGGGATGGTATTAGCCAGGTGATGAGCAGTGCCTGGTTTCCTCCAGACGTGACGCTTGGTATTCAGGCCAAAAAGTTCAATTTTGGTTTCATCAGACCAGAGAATCTTGATTCTCATGGTTTGAGAGTCCTCTAGGTGCCCTTTGGCAAACTCCAAGCGGGCTGTGATGTGCCTTTTAACTAAGGAGGGGCTTCCGTCTGGCCACTCTACCATAAAGGCCTGATTGGTGGAGTGCTGCCTGGATGGTTGATCTTCTGAAAGGTTCTCCCATCTCCACAAGGATACGCTGGAGCTCTGTCAGAGTGACCCTCGGGTTCCTGCTCACCTCCCTGGCCAAGGCCCGTCTTCCCCGATTGCTCAGTTTGGCCGGGCGGCCAGGTCTTGGAAGATTCTTGGTGGTTCCAAACTTCTTCCATTTACGAATGATGGTGGCCACTGTGCTCTTTGGGACCTGTAAAGCTGCAGAGATTTTTCCGAACCCTTCTCCAGATCTATGCCTTGACACAATCCTGTTTCTGAGGTCTGCAGATAATTCCTTTGACCCCATGGCTTGGAGTTTGCTCTGACATGCACTGTCAACTGTGGGACCTTATATAGGCAGGTGTTGGCAATCCCCAATCATGTCCAATCAATTGAATTTATCACAGGTGGACTCCAATTAAATTGTAGAAACATCTCAAGCAGTATCAGTGGAAACAAAATGCACCTCAGCTCACTTTTGGGTGTCATATCATATTTTACATTTAGATTTTTAATAAATTAGCACAAATGTCTAAAAACCTGTTTTCATTTTGTCATTATGGTCTATTTTGTGTAGAATTTGTGGAGAAGGTGAAAGGAGTGTGCAGATTTTCCGGCTTGACTGTATGTCAATGGTTCAAGTGTATGGAACACCGAGAGTGCCACAATAATAAATAAATAAATAAAAGAATAAATAAATGTGGAAATAAATAAAAGAATAAATAAATAAATGTGGACATATAAAAATTAATAAATAAAATAATTTGGAAATAAATAAATCTGGGAATGAATATAGAAATGTAAATGTATGTGCAATTAATTTGTGATTACATTTTTTAAATTTTATTTTCAAATATCCATCCATCCATCATCTAACCCGCTTATTCCTGGTCAGGGTCGTAATTTGGGCTATTTTTTGTTACATTTGGCATTTGTTCATCTTCCTCTTTCAGCTAATTATTTACATTAACTCTGGTGTATTTTGTCCCTCCTCTCTCTGTCTATTCCTCGGTGGTCATTGAAACCAGTTAATAGTCGCTGCTTTTGTTTGATATGCAGAGGCTTGCCAGTGGGTTAGAAAGACAATCGTGGAAATCAGAAAGAACGCTGACTTTCAGTTGCTCGTTTTAGTTGTTATGCTGTGTTCATGCTTTAATGGGGAAAAGTGGCTGATGTGTAAACTTTACTGTTGTGCAGACCACCGTGTCTTATCTTTGAATGCACGTTGACTGCCGTGTCTTTTCGTTTAAGCTATTTTCCTAATCAAATGTTTTGTGCTTATGCAAAATTGGGGAAAGCAAGCCTGCACACACAAAAAGCAAGTTGAGCAACATAGAAACATAGGCTGCTCATTTCTTGCCCACTACTTCTATGTTGCTCAACTTGTTTTTTGTGTGTGCAAGCTTGCTTTCCCCGATTTTGCGTAAGCACAAAAGGTTTGATTAGGAAAATAGAACTAGCCCATAACTTAAAAGCGTGTATGCGCGTTCGCAAATCATATTCATAAACATTTTAGAATCTATCGATTGGCTACCGTTCTGACAGTAGGCTACCTCCACCTCCAGTCCAATCTCCCTCCCCCCTTCCGTTCATAACTTAATGTAGCCTATTTTATCCAAATTGGGCTATTTTTATTAAGATTCGGCATGTTTATAGTTTTAAAATCTGGCAACACTGTGTTCAGAGAATGGTTCAGAGCTGCAGACAGCGTTTCTCAATATGAGAAAATACATTCATGGAGACAATTCCTCACATATTGAGAGAAATGACGGATAGAGAAAGCTAACTAGCTAGCACAATCTGTCAACTTGCTTTGGCCCACCCACTAATTTCGCCTACTTCCAAGTCAATCAGGTTCCAACCCTCCATGTAGGCTATTCAGTGTTACTGACAGCGTTTCTTATGAGCAAGTAGAGAAGTCAATTTCTCAAATATTGAAAGAAAAGGCGGACGGATAGCTTGCTGTGAGCAATATAGTGATCTTGTGTCCGAGAAAGCTAGCGACATGATCCTGTTCAATGTAGCCTACAACGTTCGCTGTCATCCGATGCAAATCTAAAACAGATACCTAGCTAGCTTTCTCTATCCGTCGTTTCTCTAAATATGTGAGGAATTTCAACTAATGTATTTGCTCTCATTGAGAAACGCTGTCTGTAGCTCTGAAACACTTTTCTACAGTCTAGTCTCTATGTTGGAAGGGTGGGAACGTGGCGAACTTGGGTGGAGCAAAGCAAGTTGATTGCCAGGTTGTGCTCGTTGGGAAATGACAATAACAATCGGTAAATATATATGGAAATAAGTAAATAGGGAAAGAAATTGGGAAATATATATGGAAATAAATAAATGAATATATTTGAAAATAAATTAAAAAATTAATTTAAAAAAAACTTAAATTAATTGCACATTTACATTTCTATATTCATTCCCAGATTTATCTATTTCCAAATTATTTTATTTATTAATTTTTATATTTCCACATTTATTTATTTATTCTTTTATTTATTTATTTATTAATGTGGCACTCTCTGTGTTCCATACAAGTGCGCTCCTCGTTCAGGTTAAATTAATGGCACTCTGCTCCCTGCTCCACTCCAACTCCGCTCCACTCACATGCTCTGATACTGTACTCTACATCCTCTACAGGTTCTCATTCTTCTCTGATAGCCACTGTACTCTCCATCCTCTACAGGTTCTCATTCCTATCCAGAAGATGAAAAACAGACAATATGTGTGTTTTCATCCAGTCTCAATTATATAAGAATTTCTTTCTAAACACAAATGTGGTACAAATGTGGTGTTTTAAACAGGAAAACTGTAATTCCTAATCAACAATCTGTTCATGAAAGGACAAAAGTTAAATTAGATTTCAAATTAGACTCAAAATTCAACAGGTTGCCATTTGTGCTCTAATAATGCCATCTAGTGGGCACTTTGGCGAACACACCACATTAGATGAATATGTCAAGTATGATATTGTATACCGGCTACAGTTTCTCAATAAGTAACCAGTAGCCTACAAAAATTCCAGATGTTAATAATGTCACTGTAAATCAATATTATTTCTTATTCTATATTTATTGGGGAATTGTTTTCTCTCTTGCAATGATTGTATGTAGGGTTTCCCCTCATAAACTGATGAAATGGTAGCACCCCATTTTAAACGCCTTAAAGGGATAGTTCGGAATTTTGGACATAATGTCTCAATTACGACTTACCCATGATGTAGTTGATTGATGGAAACCATTTTCAGCTAATTCCATACTGTCCCTTCTTTTGGACATACACACGTTGCTAATGCTAGCGCAACTCTATGGTAACCGGTAGCATCTACTACCAAATGCACTTAAACACTCCACAGTGCACCCAAAGCAAATAAAATACGACGACAGTCTATCGGGGTTATTTTGAGTGTTTATACCATAATTTTTTAAGTCAAACTATCGTTGAATCCTTTACTTTGTGCTGACCTATATTCTCTGTGGAAGTACGGCGGCGGAGTGAACGTGGCCATTGCAACTTGTTGCTCTTCTTTGTTGTTGTAGTCGACCAGTGCTGGCACTACATTCGTAGGTAATGTAAAGTATCGCTCCGCTGCCATACTTCCACAGAGAATATAGGTCAGCACAAAGTAAAGGATAAGCTGAAAATGGTTTCCATCAATCAACTACATCATGGGTAAGTCGTAATTGAGACATTATGTCCAAAAGTCCAAACTATCCCTTTAAGATGTTCAAAATGGACGTGTTAACAGGGTATTTTCTGTCGTCTTAAGACGTAGACGTTCAAAATAGACATCTTAAGACAAACAAATTTGACGTCTTAATGCGGACGCCGAACTACACGTTTTGGCCCAAACAGCGCTCCATAGTATACACGTACGTATACATGCGCAATTACATGATTGCCAATCATTATTGGCAGTAATGTCAGCTATCACACCCCATAGAGCGAAGCGAGTAAACAGAGAATTCCCATTCAACAGAAACCATTCTTAATTTCGGTTTCTGCATTGTTGCCTACAGAGGTATATACTACGACTAAGAACGTGCTGATCATGGAAGATTTATATTCCTTGACTCGGTGTAGGCCTACTCTAATAATATGTCATTTGATAGGCTATATTACAGAAGCCACCTTAAAGTTTGCCGCAAGTTTCCATCATGGCTAACGTTACTAAAAACCTGAAACAAAACTTGCAGTTACTCTGAATATGTCGTCCACACTTTATATAGGCTAATGGCTTGACACGCGTCAGTATAGTTGTCATGGAAATGTGGATTATAGGCTATCATCTATACTACGCTAATTCCTCAGTCAGAATGTAGCCTAAGCAATATTCTTGTAATTTTTGGATTTCCAGATGGAATTTAACATGATAGCCTACATCAAAGAATATATCACTATTCTCAGATGTAGGCTATGTTAATCTTTGATGAATAGATGGATCTCTGATCCATTATGTACAATAAATATAAAAGGCCTAGGCTATAGACCTATTCGTAATATTGAAGTTTTGTTGTACAGATTTCATAAAATGACGAACAGCGCTCATTAGGCCTAGGCTTGTCGTATTTTGACACCGGTGTTGGGGATGGAGCCGAGCCGAGATGGTATCGTCCAATTTCCCTTCCATGTGATATCGTAAAATCACAGGCCTCTCCCCAAATAATGATATAGTGGCGCTGTGCCACCATGACGGCACCTTGTAGTGAAAAACATGACACTTTTTTAAAATCTATGGAATTCATAGTGGCGTGCAAAGTGTCTTAACCCCCTTCCACCGCATATTGCACGGCGAAAGAAAAAACCTGGTTATTCTTGCTCATGAGAAGGTCATTAGCCTACATCGACTCTTGATATGCATGAAAGTACACGTTTTTTGTGGCATTTCCTTTTTGCGGTATTTCCACTTCATGAAATAGCCATGAATAGCCATCTCCATGAAGTCCAGATGTGGCTCATGTTGCAGTAGCCTGTAGCCAGGTAGTGAACTACAGTGAGTAGATTATAGAATTTTTTTTATTAAAAGCACAGACGTAATAATCACATACCATCATTAGGAAAGAGAGTGAAACTGATATCGCGCACGTCTTAACCAAGGGGCCAAGACTGGGGCTGTGTTCGGAATCGCTCCCTATTCACTCCCTCCCTATACACTACTTAGGGAATGTACATAGGGCACTATATAGGGATTCACTGGTGGAAAAGAAGGAGGTGATTTCGGACACTACATAGTCTGAATAGGTTACTTAGCAACGCGCAACGCTTGCGTGACAGCGGTCACCGGCTTGGTGAGAAAGCATGCAAGAAACGGTAAAAAAGTTTTCTTTTTTTATTTTGACCAAGGGTTTTGTTGTCTCGTTGTAGGTAGATAGGTAAGTTAGGTAGCTAGCTAGCTAATTAAGTTGCATTTTCCATTAAACAGTAATAATTGTTAAATTAAAAAAATAGTTAACACTTTGTAATATATTTAATCTACCACGTTTATTTATATTTCGGTTATAAAGCCGATTAAACTGATTTAATATAGGCTACAAGATGAAACTTGCATTTATATTTACATTTGTAGACCAGCGCAGGCTCAGCCGTCGCCATCTTGACAAAAAAAATATCTCCGGTCATGTAGTGTACATCGTTTGTACCCTACATTTTGCAGTGCATTGTGGGGGATATTGAGTGCACTAACTAGGGTGTCAAATTGACATTTTGAATTTTGGACACCCTACAAAATGGCCGACACCCTAAATAGTGCACTATATAGTGAATAGGGAGCGATTCCGAACACAGCCTGGGCTTTCGTTTTGAAGCTCACTTCCTGGTTGGGCTGGGAGCGGCAATTGTGCCATTGCTCACTAGCGCCACTGCGATTGGCTCCAATATAGGTCTTTCACCATGTAAGTCAATGGAAGCAATGTGGTCAAAATACTCAGTCAATAAATTTTTCCCACAAAAATTTTTTATTGCAATAGGTGCCTTTCCTTCATCTAATGCCTCTGCATGTGCTGATTTTTTAAAATATTGTGTCGTTTGGACAGGGTATTCACATTTGTTCAGGACCAATCAGAGGGACAGGTTGAGTCCTCTTCGGCTCCACGGAGCAGGCACAGTTTGTACAAACGGGCGTTGAAAAAGACATCCGAGCTTCAATTCAGATTTTACAAGGCCGTGGAAAGGCAATGGGTGATGTCACAGTGGCTTTGTCCATATTTTTATACAGTCTATGGTCTTAACCCCCTGCATCATGTTGCACGGGCGATAAAAAAAACCTGCTTATTGTTGCTCATGAGGCCATTAAAGGGTAACAAAGCACTAAAACAACTTATTTTAGATGATAACTGATACATTTGTTTTTTTTTTTAAGTATTACTGATTAATCCTGGTCCAAATCTTTACAAATTACTGCAGTCAGCGCAAAAAAGCATAAACTTTAAGAATCTGGCTCAAAAGTGTCTCTAGTGGTAAAATGTTAGGTACTGCACGTTCAATCTGTGATTGGCCAGAACTTTCATCCAGGTGACGTATTCCTCCCGGTGACGAAATAGAAACCTGTACAGCTACGCCCACCGATAGTTTGTGGATACACCCTGAAGTTTTGCCGCGAGGGCGGGCAGCGCAGCGGTTGATCTGCGTGGAGAGGAGATAGAGAGAGCGTGCGAGCGATATAGCTAGCTTACAGTTTAGCTTTTTTGAATATTCTAGTTATAATAGCCTATTTATTTTTGGTATATATTTTTTAATAGCTTGATAATCCTGTTTTTTGATAGTTCGTTTTTCAGTCTAGCTTAGCAAGTAGCTAGCTAGTTAATTTTTGTTCTAGCTTAGCAAGTATATATAGCCTAGACTACATATTAACTAATTGCTTTCGCAAGGTTTCAGACAACAATCACGAAATTGGTGAAATGGGGCCAGGCATTATGTACAAAAGGTAACCTAATATTAGGCTAAAGGTAGTCTATTAATTGTCAACAAACAACATAATTATTCATTAGCGTTTAATTCCAGGCTTCCTGATTATTTTAACTAAATCATTATCTGCGCATTGATGTTCTCACCTCGGATAAATCAATGATGATATGCACTTATCGTGCCATCTTGTATTGCGCTTAAATGCCGAGCCATGGTGTATTACATCGCGGATAACGTTCTTTATTTGCTGTGTTCATTTGTTGAAACTAATGGTCAGTTTTGTTATAGTTCAGATAATTGTATGAACAGCACATACTGTGTAGGCTAGACCTTCTACCACTGCATTAATGTGTAGGCTATAACTAAAAAACATATTTTAAACATTTTCAATGTCCTATTGCGTTATACTGCACCCTTGTGGACGATACCTTTTACGCCTATAACAGATTAGAAGGAGCGTGACTTATTATAGCCTACATATTGCACCCGACAATATAAGCTAAATAGCCTATTATGCAAATGATATTGGAATATATTCAATTTCATAACAACTTTAGAAGATTACATTTTAATTCAATTTCATTCCATAGCCTATTGACCCCTAACCAGAGTTTTCGTTATCCGGTAATTACCTGTTTTTTACCGGCAAAAACTGTCAAAGTCCAACAAATTTAAATCTTGCCGGTCATAATGTCGGGTAAATCATCCTAAGCACATTTATAATTTTATTGAAATAAATTACATTTCCACACACCCTTCTATTAAAAAATGACATTTATATAATGCATTACATTTCCACATATCCTTTTATAACAAAAGAGACCATTTTCATTTTTTTATGAATGTGTAGCCTAGTGTATGTGCGATGAACGAAACAAACGTTATGTTACGTTTGTCACACTCCGATCAAGCGCGTGCTTGGATTGGATGCTATAGGCCTAGCCACCATTAGGGATTAGCAATCGGGTTTTAGGCCAGGTCATAGCACATTAACAGCAGCAACTCTTGTGATAAATGATATTGTCAACTCTATGGATAACAAACTGCAGTGCGCTGCACTTTTTATTGACCTATCAAAGGCTTTTGACACCGTCGACCATAATATTTTATTGAATAAGTTATCCTCCATTGGATTGGATGAACTTTCTCTTAACTGGTTTTATGCATATCTCTCTGGGAGAACTCAGTCTATTGTTGCGGATGGTTTTAAATCTAGCTCTCTTGAAATTAGTAAAGGTGTCCCACAAGGGTCTATTCTTGGTCCACTTCTATTCACACTATATATAAATAACATGGTATTCCCAACACCACAATGTAATGTTCATTTTTATGCAGATGATACAATCTTGTATTCCACTGGCTCCACGCTTAACCAGGCAATTACTAATTTACAGTCTGCCTTTGATTCTTTTCAGTTAACTCTTATTAATCACAAGCTTGTTTTAAATTCTGATAAAACAAAATGTATTTTATTTTCAAGAAATCTAATGGGAAATGCATCTAATATTGGCATTCATACACTTCGTGGTACTCAAATTGAAACTGTAGAATCTTATAAATATTTAGGAATTTGGCTTGATGGTAGATTTTCCTTTAAGACTCATGTGGAACATCTGTCTCAAAAGCTAAAAGGTAAAATTGGTTTCTTGTACAGAAATAAAGCATGCTTTTCTTTTGCTAATAGGAAAACAATTGTACAATCAACTGTCTTATCTGTTTTTGATTATGGAGACATTCTGTATATGCACGCTGCCCCTCCCACTTTAAAGCCCCTTGATGCAGTTTATCACAGTGCATTGCGTTTTATCACTGGGGATACATTTCTCACGCATCATTGTGTTTTGTATGGAAAAGTAGGATGGTCCTCTTTATTAATGAGGAGGGAACTACATTCCATTGTATTTATTTATAAGGCTTTACTGAAGAAACTTCCCCTTTATCTCTCATCATTAATTACGTTTAAATCCAATAACTATGGTACCAGGTCTCAGGACTTCTTAGCCTTAGATACACCACATATAAATACTGAGCTGGGCAAAACAGGGTTTCAATATTATGCCCCTCATAATTGGAATAAATTGCAAAAAACTTTTAAACTAGAATCTCTTATTCCTTTAGAAAATTTTAAAGTTTTATACATGGATTTTCTTAATGTTGTATGTACTTGTTTCCTTTGATATATCCCTGTATGATGTTTGAAAGCTGAATGTTAACGTGGCTGAATTGTACTTGTTTTTAAGTTTTTTATACATGTTTTTATTTTTGTTCGCAGGTCTCTCTTGTAAAAGAGATCTTGATCTCAATGAGACTACCTGTAAAAAAAAAATAAAGGTAATAATAATAATGTGCGGGACGAGTCGTTTAGCTGAATAAACGGTGCTGCTCCTGCTAGTCGGGAAATAGCTACTAGTCGGTTTAACTATTTTTTTATTAAGACATTTACGTTTTGTTTTAAACAGTTAGCTAATTTGCACCCAAATTACTGTCATGTCTTCCTAATAAAATGTTGCTTTTTAAAAAAAGATTTAAAAAAAAGATTAAACTAGCCTAAATTGTTACCATCCTCACGCGGCCGCTCAGGCAAGCGCGAAAAAATGCCGGCTTTGTTCCATTATGCATAGGCTAGCTAGGCTATATCCTACAAAACATGACAACCATTCACAGTCGGCATATTTATTGAAAACCATTCCATTACTGGCAGCTGGTAGGCAATAGCCTATGTTAAAAAGCAGTAGTTACTCAGACCATACATTTTTGTTGAGCGAAATGAATAACATGCATGATGTGAATGTGGTCGGGTCATAGACGGGACCAATAACAGTCGTAGCCTAATATTGAAAATAATTTTCAAATAAACTGACTGGGCAGGATAATAGGCCTATTGGCATATTATGAAAAAACAAACACTGCTACACTTACTCAGACCATTTCTGTTGAATGACCAGAGATGGCGCGAAGCAATCTGTAGAAAACACGTAACAACCGCAGCTGAGCTCATACAAGCTCTTCTCGCAAGATCGCTCAATCAAAATGTGAAGCACTGCGACCCAAATTGCTGCGGCAACTACTGGCACTGTAGTTAAACATTTCTCAGAGGAAACTGTAAGGTCAGCTTGTGACAATAACTGACAGCATGACCTAGGCAGTAGCCTATAAATATAATACGTCTGTATCAGGGACGTCACTAGAATGCAAAGACATGGGGGGCTTAGCCCCAAGGGGAGGGCAAGAGATGCGAGCGCAAATTGTTTTGGTATATACTGTATTAGAACTACAGTACACATATGTCAACAACCAGTGAAGAAGCCAAGATGGCAACAAGTAAAAAGCAACAGACATATTCTCTTCTTCCATTTCTCTTTTGTTGTACAATAGCGTTATGAGGGACAGTTTTCACTGACATTAACTGACCCTAAACAATAACATTCTATGGGGACTGATATTATTGTTTCGAAATACTAGAGATATATATTCATGGCAAAGAATAGAGAGCTGTCGATAGAGTTAGCTAGCTAGCTATTTCTTGTATTTTTCTCGTTCACGATAGCGTAATCCACTTGTGTGTGTAGCTAACGTTATAGCATATGGTTATGGAAAAGCGCCTAATGTTCCATTGAAAAACTTTGCGTGTGTGTTCGCTGCACATACGGAGGTAACTACTTTTAATTTTAATGATGACTGGACCAAGTTAAACATTAACAAAACAAAAGCTTATGCATCAATTTGAAGCTGTTTGCTGACGTTGATTGTGGGATTTTAGCTACGTTAGCCAACTTGACAGACAATAGCTTAATTTAACATCATAGCCTACTACAATATCCCCTTTTACCTCAAGTAAACCTAGCTAAAGTTAAGCAGGTAACAATCGTTAACAACTACTTACAATTTCACTCTGTGCATCATTCACTTTGAATCTTCACATCACGGCTAAACTCCTTCGCCACTAACGTTATCCTGTCACAAGCCGTTGCCAAAGCCGATCGTTACTTGCTTGGCAGAGCGAGAAGCTGCGAGAAGCAATGGAATGCAGCCTCCCCCAAGGTCCTCGTGCCCGCGATTTACATTGTGAAGTAGGCTACGACAGGCTAGTATTGGATGGGGAGACAACAACATACAAACCAGAACGATAATTTTAAGCCAATAATGCCAAATTATTTGGGGGGGCTTAAGAACATTTTAGGGTGGCTTCAGCCACCCTTAAATAGGCCTAACGACGTCCCTGGTCTGTATAATACCGTTTTACAGGTAGCATGATCTGGCCTGATTCCGCTACTGCTTAGGTCGCACTGACATAACTAAAAGTAGGGCTGGGCGATATACTTAAGCAATAAGGTACGAGACGCAGTACTATATCGTCAATACAGTCACAGTTAAAGGGTGTTGTTAGCAACCCTTTAACTGTGACTATATTGACAATATTGTACGTCGTCGAGTACCTTATTGCTTTTATAAAACGGTTGCCAGCTATATTGTAAATAATATATAAGGACAAGACACACTTTCAATAAAAAATTTTTTAATTAACGTTATTAATTTAATTTCAACAGCAGAGAAAATAGTCCCCAGTGTAGCTGTTGCCATGCAACACAAAAACAAACAAAGCTAGGAATGGAATGCTAGCTAGCAAACGAACTAATAGCTAGCGTTATGTGCTAATAACATAATAATAATAATAATAATAATAATAACAACAATATAATGTAAAAGTTACAAGGTTAGCTAGCTAAGAGCTTTTGTTGATATTTAGTTGGACATTTCCATTGATTGTGCATCCACTGAAGAAATGTCCCATTTCGCCGTGCTCGAAGGTGACATCGCTGCCGAACATCCGTGGCCTCTTTGCCGCTGTAACGTCGTTTGACGTTAAAATGTTTTCTCCAGCGAGAATTTCTAGTAGATTGGGTTTCCAGTAGCTCTGAAGGGAACTCTCGCTTTTATGTCCACTCACGGCCATGATTTCTCTCGCCTCTAGCCCAGCATCAGCAAGTTTTTGCACCAGAGTGCTGCGTAGGCAGTGATTGGTGTAGATCCTGGTGCCTGCCAACTTGCAGATCCTCGGCAACATAGTTGCGAGGTAGTTCACGCCCATGGGCTCCATCGTGTACCTGCAACAGACAAATGCTATAATGATACATTGCAGCCAGCTAGCTAGATACCAATGCAACATATCCATATTGAATGAAACAATTAGCTGGCTTGTTAAGAAAATACATAGGCTAGACCTACCAAATGTCGTCAGACATTTCCCACTTCCTCTTCGGGTGAAGGTATAAGGCAGGTGCGTTGGAGGGTAGAAGAGACAGGTATTTTTCCAATGAGGCAACAGGGCAGAGTGAGTACATATACCCACGCCGACTGTCCTTCTTGCGCTCTTGGGGATCTTTATGGTTTTTCGTCTCTTCGTTAAATGTCATACTTGCGTATTTCAACCCATTTTCGTCCCGAAATACTGAAAATGAGGCTGGAGTAAGCTGACGGTTCCCCTCTTTCCCTCGACGTCCAAAGTGCAGCTGGACATCAAACCACACTTTTCGAATAAGACCCTCGGGTTTTGTCGGATCCAGTGATGACTTGATGGTATTAAAGTCACTTGCCGATATGGAAGGGTGGTGCTCCGTTGTGTCACGTCCCTGTCTTCTGAGTGTTTTCACAACTCCAACAAACACATTGTTTGAAGATGTGAAGGCACTGTCCTTCATTAGGCACCAGCACAGGCTTAGTGGTGGATCACTGACGTGCCTGTTCAAACCTGAACGCAGGCTGATATAACTGCTGATCCCATAATTCTCGCCCTTTCCATTGCGGACAGTGCCATAGAAATCTCGCAGTACTTCATTGAGCCTTTCTTTTGTTATTGCCATGAAGTCCACTGAAATTGACTTCTCCTGACACCAGCTGGTGAAGCAGTTTAGTGCCCACTTAGTTTGCTGCACAGTGTTTTTTTCGTTGCGTGTCAGTTCAAAGGTGTCGATGTCTTTTTTTACTACGGGAGCATGACGTCCTCCATCTGACTTTCCAAATTGGCTTTCAAATCCCTCATCATTGCTCATGCCCCCGGAAATATCAAAGTTCGCGCAAAACATTTTAACATTAGATAATTTGTAACGATCACAGATTCAAATTCTCGGAATACCGTTATTTTGCGCTGCGGAGTGATATGAATTTAAACATCCAGGTAAACGGATTTATTGCATCATAGGTGTACTATATCGTGAATATAGACACAGCTTTGAACGCCTCTCAACCAATCATAATGCGTGGTCAGAATTACCCGTTTTATAAAACATCGATAATTATCGAATGCAATAACGGCCGTTGCCACCGTGTGGTGCGCCTTTCTTTTCGTCTTTTTTTCTTTAAGTATACCCAATATACTGTAGTAAACATCCAAACTTCAGAGGCCGCGTGAAATGCTTTCAGAAAAGAAACATCACCGCTGATTTCTATTGATTGTTGATAAGACAGCCAACCAGCAGCAAGGTCGTACAGCTTTCACGCGATCATGTGATGTGTTTTTTCAATCGCATTAAAGGTGCAACGCCTTTCTGTGATTGTCCGTCTTATCAACACGCAGTAGACAGTGATGACGTTTTTTTCCCCGGAAGAATTTCACACGGATTTTGAAGTGTAGATTACTACCGCACCAGGTATAATTAAAGAAAAAAAGACGAAAAGAAAGGCAATACCCCACATGCTGGCAACGGCCGTTATTGCAATCGATAATTATCGTTGCGATATATCGCCCAGCCCTAACTAAAAGACCTCAAAAAATTACCTCAGTTGATTGTTAACACACAAAGCTATAAATAGCTTGCTTCAACATGGCAGTAATGTCGAAACAATGAAAATGACAATTTGGCAAAATAGTATTTATTGTTAATAATTTCATGCACTGTCCCATAACATTTGTAGTTCATTTCAAATAGCCTACTTATAGCTTTTGAGTAAGGAAATTTCGCTGAGGTGATTCTATTGTTTTTCCTGTCAGATCAAAGATATTCTGACACTATTATCAAGTGTGTTCTAAAATAGAAGTGTACTTGCGATCTTGCATACTATGAAGTACGTTCTAGCTGGTATAGGCCTACTTGGAAGAAAGTAGGCTACTATCTAGCAAGTACCTAGCTAGCTACACAGAACGCAATAGGCTAGAGCCTGTCGTTTTTTTTTTAAATGATGTTAAACATGTGTCTATTGACGGGAGTTATTTTATTTGACAGGACTTAATTTATATTCACGCTATAGCCTACTGTATTTGCGAAATCACCTTTCATTAAAAACTATTATAAATCTATTCCCCTGATGATGATAACGCCTGCATATCAATTGTTTTAAAGCATAATAAACACCAGATAATATTTGACCGGAATTTCTCCCATTTGTCCGGCAAACTGAAATCTTGTCGGTCAAGGTGGCCGGCACCAACGGAAACTCTGCCCCTAACGCCAGTGTCGAAATAGTAGACTAGCCTAACAACCTTTTTGTCACTTTTGATATCTGAATGGATCGCATAGGCTCTAGCTATTCATCAAAGATTCACCTACATCAAAGGATAGCCTACATTACTATTCCCAGATTACTATTAAATTCCATCCGGCACTACAAAATGACAAGCAATTTAAAACCATTCTGTCAGAGAAATGACCACTAGAAGATATTAGCTAAATCCACATTTCTAGGACAACTATAGGCTACTGAAGCATGTCAAGGCATTATATAAAGAAGTGTGGACATCATTAGAGTAACTGCAAGTTTTGTGGTCAATAGGCTAAGTGACATTCAGTTTCAGATTTTTAGAAACGTTAGGTTTAGCCATCTAGTTAATGAAAACTCATAGCTTAAAAAGGTGGCTTCTATAACATAAATGCTTAGCTATGACATTATATAAGTAGGCCTACACCGAGTCAACAAAATTAGTATCTTGCATGATCAGCCATGTTCTTAGTCGCAGTATACCTGCGATCAAATGGCCAATCACACAAGTCAAGGCCGGTATTTAAAGTGACCAATCAAAGGAGTGGAGACATCAGCCACTATGTATCCCATCCCCGCCCCCAAAGTCTCAAAAATCAACTTGGTGAGCAAGCGGAGAAGGGTGCCTGTAATACCGGAGCCAGGCGCAGTGTCAGGACCGTAGTCTCAGGACCGCGTTTCTAGCACCCTGGAGTCCTGCGCATGCCAAAGAGAAACAAGAAGATACAAAACCAGACAACAATCAGACTGTGAGTACAAAACTGAATGTGAATCAAGTTTTATTTGTTTAACGTTAAAAACAATTCTGGTGTAATGAATAGATCTTGCTAGCTCACGTATCTAACGTTTAGATAAATAGAATGTAACGTTAGCTTATTATAGTCTTTGCTAACGCTAACGTTAATGTTCGATTCCAAGCTAATCGAACCACATTTAAAAGGAACTACAAACAATCCTGTTATAACGTTAGTTTACCAATAGCTTGCAAAATGAACTAACGTTAACGTTAGCCTCATTTGTTTATTGGTTTAATTTTTTGACATTATTTTGTAATGGTTTGGGTATTCATAATTTGCACTTTTTAAAATAATATGATCATAAAATAATAATACTACAATTCTATGTTCTTGTTTTAGGGTATACCATTCACAGATGTGGGTTAGATTGCAGACCACAATGGCATTATCACTGCATCCACTGCCAGTCAACACTGCTACATAGACAAGAGTTCATAAAACACCTGTATTTGTGCAAGGAGAGGCACCCTGCCGTAACCCCCACCATCCCAGCTCCAACAACCCCCCCCCCAGAGGACTGAATGCTCATTTCTCGACCATAAACCACCTCCAACATTGTTTCAGAGCATTTGCAGTACATCCAACCTGTCACAAACTACAGACCACGTATAAATATTCTGGCCCAGGACTATCGCATCAACTACAGCCATTGTAGAGGAGTGGGACAACATTCACAGGCTACAATCAATAACCTGATCATCTCTATGCGAAGGAGAATTGCTGCTGGTCACACTCAGACAAAAATACTGACTGATCCTCGAACCCCCCGCCCCGCCCCCAAAACACCCCTTGTTCTTTGGAGGTAACTGTGACCTACAGATCCATATCCCCATGGAAATCCATAGTTTAGGGCCTAATTAATGCATTCCATTGGACTGATTTCTTTATATGAAATAAAGAACTCTGTAAAATCTCTGTAACTCTGTAAAATCTTTGAAACTGTTAGGCCTACATGTTGCGTTTAAATTTTGGTTAATTTTGAACCTTAGTTTGAACTGTAGTCAAGAGTGACAAATTTCTTGTGTGCAACAGAAATATTACTTCTTGTTATATTTTCACTTGGAAACCACTTCCTTCTTATTTAAAGAGATGAACACACACAGGAGCTGTACTAGCTTAAAAGAATAGATGTTTTCTTCTGTACACCACCATTCGTGGCTGTGAGAAATCTGCGCCTTGGCATATTCTTCAAGCCTCTGGAACTCTACTGGAGGGAAGCAACACCATTCTTCCAAAATAATGTGCAATTGGGTTGAGATCTAGTGGCTACAAAGGCCATAGCATATGATTCCCATAATTTTTGTACTGTGAGCCACTGTATTTACCTCATAAAATAAATGCATTTTGGGGTAAAATGAGTTCTGTGTCAAATGAAAGCTCTTGATGAGCTCCATCTAGTGCCAAAAGGACAGCTGAAATGATGAACAGTATTGAATAAAGCAACAAAACAAAGATCTAACACAAAAGTTATGGTCTTTTTGGAGCCAGAGGTAAACAAATTTTATACAGCTTTGTTATTGATAAAGACACACTAGAACTGCAGTCCTGCCATGGTTGCACTGTCCCGGTCATCCAATTTGGTAGGTGGCGCTGTCGTGAAAAACTAGGGTCCTAGGAATGCCGTCCTGAGACTGCAGTTCTGGTATGCTCCGGTATTGCAGGCACACACTATTGAGTGAGCGAGAGGAAAATAATTTTGAGCGAGAGCAAACCAAGTTTGCACGCTCACAGCTCCGTGCTCGCGTGGATGGTTCTCTGCTCGCTCGCTTCACAGCTCCACGCTTGCAGATGGGCTTTCTGCTCACGCAGATGGTTCCCTTCATAGTTCCACACGCGCGCTATTTATGGAACTAAATAAACTCCATAACCCATTTTCATGTTTATATTTACTCCAGATTCTATTAAATTTTATATGTATAACTGTTAATTTAGCGCTTTTTACATAGAGCACTGTCACAAAGAAGCTTTACAGAGATCCCAGCCCTGAATGGATAACTCTGTACCTTTTTTTACTGTACCAAATGTCAACGATAAAATCAATTGTGTACTGTGTACTGTACTATGTTTTGGTTCCTTAGCAAATCGGCTTATTTGAGGAGTTTCAACATTTGATAAGATGGTCAATAATACATTTATATTATCTAATCTGGCTAAAAATAGCACATTTGTTTTTCAAAGTCTGGTCCTGCTTACAGAATAATTATTGATATTAATCAAATATAAAATACATACTCATTTTATTTATCCTGTATGGTACTCCCAAAAGGAAAAGACTAATTTGAAGATAATGAAAGGGATTTACCCGTTTCATACTTTTTAAAGAAGAGATTTAAATTCTAACCTGAACAGTGTACTTTTTGTTTCAACCAGATAGAAACCATTGAGCACTTGTTTTATTTATGCTACTTGATCTAAGCGGCTCTGTGTAGACATTAATGGATGGTTATCATTAAAAATGCCTGATTTACCATCTTTCCAATCTATTGATATTTTCATATTTTCCTTTATATGGACGGCTTGCTGGGGAACATTTTGGGTTCAACCAACTCTCTGACTCCTTGGACTCCTGAACGTTATGAATTGTGGGATTGGGATGGCAGGTATGCCATCCGCCAAGTTACGGCTTGGCGGGGCATGCCCCATACCTATACAGCACCGAGAGTTTGGCACTTTTCAGGGTTTCCTACAGAAGTACCCACAATGACCATAGACTCTCAACCCTTAAAAATTACCATTACCTTCTGTATGTTCTGACCTCATGTAACCACACAGCATTCAGATACAACTTCACACATCCACACAATAAAGCCCCAAACTTGGGTTATTTTGCCGTTTTTCTCCTTCCTCTTCCACTTCTTCTTCTTCTTCCCATTTTTCCTGCCAAACTGCCTGCCACCGTCGCAATGTTATCCAATGGGGAGAATTATTATTTGAGGGTATGGTCCGTATACCTGCTCATCAAGCTTATCGTCCAATAAAAACGCTTCATACTAATGTTTTTTAATGTTAATGTAGCTAATGGCTTCATGCTTTCCAAGAAGCTACTGTGGCCTAGTGGTTAGAACTGCAGTCTTTCACACAGAGGATTGTGGGTTCAAGCCCAGCAGGGCACATGCTTATTATCCACAAAAACAATGTGCAACTGTTAAGTACTTTTAATTTCTTAGACTGTTATTATTTTCACATTAACACATTAACGTATTTTTATTGCAAAGGCAAAAGAGGTTTCCAATATTAACTGTTCAATGTTTCACTTGTACTATATCACACCCTCCCCAAACCGGACGCTCGCTATTGTCTGGTTTGGGGAGGGTGTTAACGCTCTGCTCTTGCGGTCATGACTGACTGACTGTGGAAACCGAACCTCAACCTACCCTTGCCTCGGCCAACATTTCTTTATTCATTAATTTCTTCACTTCAGCTCTGTTCACTTTATCCTTTTCACACATAACACAAGGTCACCATAAAATTAACTACTAGGAAAATTAAGAATTTACAATAATAGCCTACATTAACCCTTTCCAGCCGGAGCGTTCTAATTTCAGTACAATTGTTCTGATGGTTTGACGTATAATAGCTCTGCCGTCCAATCACTGATTTTCTTTTTGAAAAATGCTAGTTACAGATGACAAAATAAGCTACAATTGCATATAATTGGTTCATGAGCTTAGTGGGCGGGGATTTATTTCTAGACCGCTAAATAAAACCGCACGTCAACCTCGTAAATCTCCATTTGCCTCACCGCGGGCGGAGCGGACCACCTCGGACAGAAGACTATCGTCTGAAGACTTTACTGCGACTGAGGGAAAGCCAGTAAACCCCCTGAGGTAAGAAATATTTAAGATGATAATTAACCATAGATATTACTTCAGAAACAATTTTATTTTGAATAAAATCCTGTTTTTGTACCGCAGACTTTCTCATATTTTCACTTGAAATTCGCTAAGGTAGCTAACGTTCGGTTCTAGCTTCAAATGATGCCACTGTGTTATTCTTCCCCCAGCTCGTTTTGAGATGAAATTGTGAAAAAGTCTGTCATACAATGAATAAGTGAAGTGATAACGTTAGATGTGAATATTTTCCGTATTTAGTGTAGACCTTGATAACAAAATAATAGCTAACTAAAGCTAAAACAAATAACGTTAGTCTAACAGTGAGCTGACATCCTCTCGCCGCGCGTACAGCCATTTTCTTTTCTGCGTTTTTGTTTTCCTAATTTGAAACGTTAGCTCTGCTGTCTGTCTTGCTAGCTTTATAAATGTTATACTCAACTATTAGTCTTATCAATAGCAAGTACTAACTAGCTAGTTTTTTTAACATAACGTTATGTATAAATTTGAAGGTTGTTGTTGATCAGTCCTGTCGAAAATGAATAGAGAACTAAACAGCAAACATTTCCTAACGTAACATCAGCTTCACGTTTTATTTTCTGACTCACGTTTTTGACTTGAGCAAGATTAGCCTGTTTAGACAAATATGACAAAAATACATCATTCAGTTGAGCCAATGTCACTGGTGATTTAGGTCTGTTCATTCAAAACAATATCTTATATGAATGGACATTATGCTAAGTAGTCTAACATTGTGTTATTGTTGTGCTTTTTATCTAACGTTATTCTGGAGCATAAAGTGTTTTCTGTAAAATGTCATTCTCACTATACACCCCTTTAATGACTCAGAAATGGTTTTATATGTTATGGATTATTGAAATGGCAACTTGATAATATATTTATCTATTACAGTGGTGGATGGACATTATGCTTGTGTCCAGAATAGCTATTTTATCTATTCCTGACATAAGCATAAAGCGTTTGCTGTAAGATGATGTTATTGCAAGTATATAGCCCTTTAATGACTCAGAAATGGTTTTATATGATATGTTATGGATTAATGAAATGGTAAATGATTACATATTTATGTATTGCAGCAAAGGATGGACATTTAGCCATCTGATACAGTCCCTGAAGAGAAGGAACGTGCTGAGGGTCATTGCAGAGCATGACACGGAGGACCATCAGGGCATGCATGCACTTACTGTTATCTTCTTGATTTTTGAATATATTGAAGGTATTTATGCTTGACCATAGATTTGTCTGCTATATCTGTACTAATACATTAATGATTTTACTGTAAATAAATCCAATGCATTAATTTTACGGGTATCTAAACTGATATTTGCCATGGGTTGTATCTTGTTTTTATTTGTTTTACAATGTTATCCATTTACTTAGTTCATCCATTCACTATGTTATACATTTTTTTAAAATAAAGTGTGTGTTTCATTGAACACATAAATTGTATATTTCAGTGTATGTGTCTTTCAATTTTGCATTATATCAACAGATTCTCAACAGTGACCCATTAGGAGTATGGATAAGTGGTAATGTGAAATGTCAATGAAGCTAACATTCTACTAAAAAATTTTTTTGCCTTTTCCCATACATCACTAAGATGTTATAACTTTTGAGCAGTAAATGATAAATCTGTTCTGATTTCTACCCTATATCACTTACAAAATATTGAAGATAACACAGTTTGTCTCCCTCGATCTTGAACATGAAATGTTTAAAAACCTAGGTTTCTCATGGAGAATAGCCATTTAGAAAGTTTTTTTATTATTATTTATTTTGTGATTTGTTTTAATAATTGATGATATTGTGTTAAAGTAAGCATATTATTGTATATAAATGGAAAGCTCCAGTTATCCTGTTTAAAATAGTATATTATCTTTAGGGGTGTAACATAATATGATCACACCACAAACAGTTTTGCATACACATGTCATATTTTCAATGAACCTAACATTCTAAAGCGTTTATTTTAGCCTTTTCTTACCCATCACTGAAGTGGTTATAACTTTTGAGCAGTAGAAGATAAATCTATTCTGATTCCTATTCTATATGACTCACACAATGGTGAAGATATCATACACTGTAAGTAAAATAGTAGGTTTCTCATTAGAAAATAGCCATTTAGAATGTTTTATAAATTTAGTTGGTAAATGTATTTCCATAATTGATGATATTGCCATCAAATAATCCTATTAATCCAAATAAGTATATCAATTGAACGCCCCAGTTATCCTGTTTACAATGGTATATCAAGTTTAGGTATCTGATGTAATATGATCACACTACAAACATTTTTGCAACGCGCATTAAGAAATAAAATGGAATAGAATGTTGACCCAATATTCGCTTAGGCTGGAAAGGGTTAAGAATTAATGATAACCTCTTTTAACCTCTTAATACCAAACGCCCCCTAGCGGTAACGCGGGCGTTACGGAAATTATTAAATTATACATTTCATTAATTTAATAATATATAATAAACTGCTCACCTCAATATTTTGATTAAATATCCTTAAGATATATCCATTCCTTCTGGGAAAGTGGTTTTTAAGCCCAAAACGTCGGGATAAAACTTCGTAAATAACGTTGGAAACTCTGACCTAATTCTCAAACATGTATTTCAGCTTGATGTCACACCATAAACAATTTGCTGGTAAACTGTTCTGCTTAATTGTATTTCACAAAACTTTGGTTTCGCCATGGCAGGTAACGTCGTTAGGGCTGGTGGTATTACCGATTTTTTCGATATACCAGTGTGAATTCACGCAATGCCATGCGGGTTCGTAATTACATTGTCAACTCTATTTTATTGTTTTTCATACAATTAATATTACAAATTGCACATTCCAACGGTATGATAAATAATATATGAAGTAAACTTAGGGTGTATTGTCACAGATGTTTGTGGAAACGGTAAGTTTGGTGTAAGCATCGAAGCAATTTAGCTGCAATGCGTGAATCCCTGTGTTTCTTCTGTGAAGCTAGCTAACCTTATATACTTATGCATAAAATCGGTCCCTCTCAGCTAAATTAATATAGATAGTATTAACTTTACAGTGGCAAGCTAGCAAGCAAAATTACAGGTAACAAGCAGATAGCTATCTATTTGTGTCTGAGATGAGCTACTAAATCGATTTTTCTGATTGTGAAATGGCTTCTGGAAGTGTTTAGTAAAGTCATTGTTCCACATGAGTAAATTGTTCTGTATGCAGTACAGAAGGCTGTGCAGGTAAACAAAATGGCAATTTATGCATGGTATGAGGGAGAGAACATGATAACATGAGGGAGTACTTGTTTATTATTATTATTGTTGATTGTTGTTGTATAAGGGGGACTAATGGGTATATCAACATGGTGGACAATTCCATGGACAGGGTTAGTGGGGTTTGTAATGATGCAGATTGCTCTCCTGAGGGAATGTGTAGTCTAAATGGCTTCTGTATGAATGGTTAAATAATCTCTCCTCACCCTCCACCCCCATGTTTTGATCCTTTGCCTTTTTTTGTTTTTAGTTCATTTTTTTTATAGCTTTTTGGACCCTGCCATTTTGTACTTTCTTTGTGTAAATACGGTAACTTCAGCAATTAGAGGGCAAGGATCTTTTTATTTGTTACAGCAGGGGTGTTTTTATTTTTTATCTAGGAAACTGGTGGACTTTTGATTTTTTATCCACTGCACTTTTAGTAGTACACCTTAGTGCACTTGTATATAGTTGATATATGTTTGTCATGTATAAAGTTTTGCCTCCTAAAAACCCAACCCCAACGTCCCTGTCATAGGAGGTGGCAACAGAATAAAGGACAGGACTGGCAAGCAGTAATGTGTAGGGAAGTTTCATACTATTCCCATTATTCATTTGAAAACCTGTTTGCACATTCCTGGACTCATTTCTGGCTAATGGGGCTCTGGTGAAATACACAAGATTCACTGTGCTGCTACATGGGTTTTGACAGCTTTTTGTAACCTTGGGTAGTTAGTTGTGTAATATGAAGAGCACCAAGAACACGTCTAAAAATGAACTTTTATTGCCAATATTGACAAATTATCTCATTTTATTGTAAAAACCTAAAACATAAATCATATTGAGACCTTTCTGGAACATTGCAATTTTTGGAACATTTGGCACCATTTCAGGGTTCGTACGGTCATGAAAAACCTGGAAAAGTCATTGAAATTTAAAATGCAATTTCCAGGCCCTGGAAAAGTTTTGGAAAATAATATATTTTTTAAAGTTTTGGAAAAGTTATGGAAATATAGCTAAAGTTGCATCAAATAAAATTACTAATTAGTCCAAGCATAAAAAATAGTATGTAACGTTATAGTCATAAAACGTAAATTGGCACGTGACGTCGCGGTGGTGTGAGAAGATAATTCAGTCGGGCTCTGACCCCGTCTACACGTATATGGATATTTCTAAAAACGTAGTATTTTCTCTGCGTTTTGGCCTCCCGTCCACACGAAAACGAGTTTTAGGTCGCTGAAAACGGAGCTTTTGGAAAACACCTTCCAGGGTGGAGATTTTTTAAAACTCCGTTCTATGTGTATTCGTGTGTACGGTTGAAACGGAGTTTTTGGAAAACGCTGACATCATGCCCTCAATTTGCGCGTGGCAAATGTTGTTATATTAAATTGTCCAAGAGACACAGACCATTAGAATAGTTATTTTCTTATTTTAGTGAACTATTTTTTTACTGACTATATTTTCTCATTGATACTATCTTTTATCAACGTATCACACAAAACACACACACACACACACACACACACACACACACACACACAAAAAACTGTTGTTTTAGAAAATCTTGCACAGAATTAGGTTATAGACTTGTTGCTTGTCATTTTCGTGGATGGTTTTATGTCTCCCGATACACGACTACTTTACAACCAAAGCCTACATGGGCTCTTGTACTCAAAAAATTGTATTTACGGTGAAATTAATACAAAGAATTTAGTTTTTTGCATTGTCGTGAGGACAGAGAGATTTTCTAAAATGGTGTGGTGTGGACGGGAATTTTTTTTTTAAACGGAGGGGGAAAAAATGCGTTTTTAGAAATATCCGTGTACGTGTGGACGAGGCCGCTGTCTGTGTGGTGTTTGCAGGTAACGTTACGCCCACTAGCCTGCAGTTGCGTCTGCTAACGTAGCAGTTAGCAAATTATGCAGACAATATGCCACGGAAGTGCAGCTTCAATAATAAGTGGCTTTTCAAGGACAAGTACCAATTATGGCTCACAAAAGACACCGACCCAAGACGTGCTAAATGCAAACTGTGCTGTAAAGCATTCGATATTTCGAATATGGGCGAGGCGGCCCTCGCTAGCCACACGAAGGGGAAAAAGCACGAGACCGCAGCAGCTATTGCTAGCAGCGCCATTCCCATCAGTGAGTTTATGAACGCCGATGCTACAAACACACAGCAACGCTACTGCAGTTTCCACAACCAAGAAACAGACAACTTTAGATGTTGCAACAACATCTATGAAGTCATCAAAGCGGAGATACTGTGGGCATTAAAAATCATGAATTCACACTACTCATTCAAGTCATCGGAAGACACGAGCCGTCTTTTCACCGCAATGTTCCCGGACAGCCAGATTGCTGCAAGATTTGCCTGCGGTGAGAGTAAGTGTGCTTATGTCTGCACATTTGGGCTTGCTCCGTATTTTAAGAGACTTTTACTGGCAGAAGTGTCTCAACAAACGGCATATGTAGTGCTGTTTGACGAAAGCCTAAACCACCATCTGCAGTCTAAACAAATGGATTTACACGTGAGGCTGTGGGATGGAGCAGAAGTAAAGACTAAATACGTTGGCTCGGAATTTTTGGGACATTCCACTGCAGTTGATATCGTCGAAAAGATGAGCAAAGTATTGTCCGAGATGGGAGTTAAAAACCTCATCCAGCTGTCTATGGACGGGCCACACGTGAACTGGAAAGCGTTTGATCTTACGCAGAAAGAGATGCAGAAGCAGGTGGACAAATCGCTTCTCAACATTGGTTCATGCGGTTTGCATATCGTGCACAACGCTTTCAGAGATGGATGCAAATCTACCAACTGGGACATCGAGCATACACTCTCGAGCCTATACTGGCTTTTCCATAATTGTCCTGCTCGTCATGAGGACTTTGTCACTGCCACTGGATGCAGCACCGTGATGCTCAAGTTCTGCGGACACCGTTGGATTGAAAATGTCAGTGTGTCTGACCGAGCTTTGAAGCTTTGGCCCTACGTGACAACCTACGTAGAGATGGTGCGTAAGGGTGATCTACCGGATCCTAAGGTTAAGTCTTTTGAGGCTGTGAAGAACAGTTCCAAGGATCCTCTGTTCATCCCAAAAGTGATGATCTTCAACAGCATCGCAAGAGAGATCGCCCCCTTCCTCACCCTCTATCAGACGGATAAGCCTATGTTACCCTTCCTTGGCGAGGATATGTTTCAACTGATGAAAGGTAAGGATGGATTTTCATATCATATGTGTGTGCTCTGTTTCTGTCCATCTGTTTATCTTAAGATATGTAGCTATAGGCCTTATATTTTGTTTTACCTGTGTCTATGGTATTTTCTCAAACTAAGTGAAGTGAGCAAGCACAAAAGCAGTATTATAGGCCATTATGGGCATCTTTGGATTTATTATTATTATTATTATCTTGACGCTAATCATTAGTGAATTTTCCATATCAGCATTGTGTTTATTCGATCTATTAACATTTTAAATCCCCACTCTGAACGAATAATTAAACAACAATGACACCTAGAGACTTGTCACATTTGTACTGATTCAAATTATGTATTTATCAATGCCAGTAGTAATGTTACATGACACATTATAATATATAGAAAACTAGATACAAATATAAATAAAAACATTAAAATATAGCGGAATCAGGGTAGGGATCAAGGCCTGGTTTAAAAAACACACCCCAAATAAAGAACTCCATTCGGAGTAAGCATTGACTTTTCATGATTTATAGTGAGTAGGGCTGCAGCTAACAATTTGATTAATCTATGCATTAATTTAATTTATCTTTGATTTATACCATATAATGCCAGAAAAATAAGGTAATAAAGTAAAAAAAAAAGGTAAATGTTCATCACACATTATCTGAAGCCAAACAGCATCATCTTGAAATAACTTAATTTTACTTTAAATTTTATTATATGGAACAAAGACAAACACAATTTTGATGAAGTTGAAATGGCACATATCAGAATTTACATGATTACATCTTAAAAAAAGAATTTTACAAAACTATTAAAATTAAACTAAATTTTTCTTCTTATTTTATTGTGTGCTTACTTATTATATTACTGTTCTTATTGTGCTCTTCTATTTTTGACTATCCACTTTGCTGCTGTAATACTGCAATTTCCCTGTTGTGGGACTAATACAGGACTATCTTATCTTATATGCAATTTTATTTTATTTGTATAGATAGACTAAGCAATATTATTCCATCTCTTGGTGTACATAGGGTATATTGGCTGTTACATTTCAATTTTTCACACATTTTAATTTTTTGTCATTCACAGGACTCATGGGGCGATTCTGCAAAGAGAAACCTCTGAAAGAGGCCACCTCAATCCTGAAGCTTCTGCATATCCCTCTCCAGGGCAGCAGCCTACACAAGGACGCTACCAAAATCAACCTGGGATTCTCAGCTGAAACCTGTCTTAACCAACTGAAATCCACCAAGAACATATCAGAGACAGGCACTGGAACTTAAGATGGAATGCAAGACATTCTTCATCACAATACTGGAGAAGCTACAGAATAAGGCTCCTGTGAACCACCAGCTAGTGAGAAGCATGCGATGCCTTGACCCAAGATGCATGGCTGAATCCAAAGAAGTGTGCCTGGCTCAAATGAAAAGGATGCTACACCACCTTGTTGGGGCTAATCATGTGGAGGAGTCAGCGTGTGATGACATCCTTCGGGAATTCGGAGAGTTTTGTGATTTCGCTGCCCTTCAAGTCAGCTTCAGGGAGTTTGACCCCAAGACAGACAGAGTGGACACTCAACTATATGAGACAATGGGAACCAACAAAGCTTTCTCCAAGGTATGGCATGTGGTGAAGATTGCTGCTAGTTCTCTCTCATGGACAGGCCAGTGTTGAGAGAGGGTTCTCCATCAACAAGGAGCTGATTGTGGAGAATCAGAAGGAGGCCTCTCTGGTTGCTCAGAGACTCATTGTTGGCCATATCAGATCTGTTGGCAGTGTAACTAATGTGCAACTCACCAAAGAGCTTTTGATCTCAGTTTCTGGAGCAAGACAAAGGTACCACAGCTACCTGGATGACCAGAAGAGGGACAATGGTAAAGAAAAGAGTGTGAAAAAAAGAAAGGCTCTTGGAGATGAGCTGGATGAACTTAAAAAGAAGAGGGCCAGAGTAGAGAACGACATTGGTGCACTGGAGAAGTCGGCTGATGAGTACGCTGACAAAGCTGAATCCACTGGTAAACTGACTTTCATCACAAAATCTAACAGTTTGCGTCGCACTGCCAAAGAAAAAAAGGCATCTCTTCAAGACCTTGAAAAGCAAATTGATGAGAAACTTGCTGAGATGAAGCAATAAGCTGCCACGTGACTGTTACTGCATTTAAAATGGTGTTAATAGTGAATACAAGGACACACACTACAAAGATTTGTTCCACATTGAGTTCCAGACTTTGCATATTCCATCTCTAGATTTAGGAGTGGAAGTTCACGTTGGAAGAATTCTTTTATTTATTTATATTATGTGTTTTTTTTAACAACTCATGTACTGTGAGCTGGACAATCGGTAGTTAGCACTGGCATTCCTACCCCAATGCACTATTTCTCTCTGTCTTGCTCATTCATTGTCTCTCTTTCTCATGCTCTCTCTGAGAGAACATGTGATGGCGTTTTTGATTTATCTTTTGAGATACTGACAGAAATGTTAAGCTATTGGAATTAAAATGAGAAAATGTATCTAAGTGCGTCTGTCTGGTATTTATTTGTTTTAGCGAGGCACCGTATGTTTCAGATGCAGACCTAATTTTACTTAGTGTTACAATGAATCATATTCAGTGGTCCCGCTGAGATAAAATCATTTCTGTTGGTCATGGAAATTCAGTTAAAGGTTGTGGAGATGTCATGGAAAAGTTGAAAAAAATTGAAAATCATTGGTGAAAAAGTGTATGAACCCTGCCATTTGGATAACGAAAAAGGTTCACCTGAAAAAAACCCTGTAAAATTTGAATGGTTTGAGATATTGACACCAGATTGTTACCAGAGGTAGGCAGCATATTGATGAATCAGATAGAGGAGTCATTTCCTCCATAGCATTTGTAGCTCCCCAGGTAAAAATTCTTAAGCTTGAATGTAGGTACCCGTTTTTTAGTTTTTTTATATTTTCTGTACATAAATTGTTGTAGTTAAGTATCAAAAACTGGATTTCTATGAGTTCTCACTGCTTAGTCGTAATACTGCAGGTGTCTGCTTTAATAAAAGCCATGAACCATATTTGTACCATTTATAGTTTTTGAGATAACCACCTTTGTTTGTCACTAGTGAAAACAGGCAAAAATTGGCCTATTTTGCCCTCGGTAGGAAGACTTACACCCTAAGTTTACTTCATAAATTATGTATCATACCGTTGGAATGTGCAATTTGTAATATTAATTGTATGAAAAACAATAAAATACAGTTGACAATGTAATTACGAACCCGCATGGCATTGCGTGAATTCACACTGGTATATCGAAAAATCGGTAATACCACCAGCCCTAACGACGTTACCTGCCATGGCGAAATTCAATGCGTTTATAGCATAACACTGTTAGTATGATAAAACAACTTACATGTCAGCAACATCATCTCGGTCATCAGTGGATTCAGCGTCACTGAGACAGGATGAGTCTCCCTCGGCAAAAACATCTTCTGGCTTATCCAGTTCGTCTAGCACTTGGTGCACGGATAAACGCCTCAAAAATCTCGACATAACTACACAAAAACTGTATCAAAAATACTCTAAAGTAAAAAATGTAACTGCGGGCCTTACCTAATTAATTGTGCTTTGCTAAACGGAATGTAGCGAGCTACGCTACAAGGTAAAAACACTGCGCCATTTTGGTTCGATAATTACGCGTGGCTCGCCACTTCCTCATACGCATGGCTCGATTTCCTTTTTTACGACAGCTATTGTATTCAATAGCCGGCTTGTTTCAAAGATAAGAGTCTTGGCTATTTCCTGGAATATTTGACAGACAGTTTTAAAACCCAATGGAAAGCTAATAATACTCAGAGTGGAGGCGGGTGGAAGACGGTTTTTCCCACTTCAGATAGGCCTATTGTGCTATCAGTCAAAGAAATACACCCAATTGACGACGGTTTTGCATAAATCTCTGCAAGCATGTTCAAAACTACTCTGGCTAACATATACTAAGCCATGGGATTGGTACTCCAGAAACTGGCTGAGTTTCACAACGCCAAAGTGAACACAGCCGAACGAGTCGTAATCAAGTGCAAAAAAGCACAAGTCGGTTTAAAATTGGAAAAAAATAATGTACAGCCGTATGAAAGTTTTAAAGAATTTTTTTTGAAGCCTAAAGGTATAATGATTTTTCAAACCAAAGTTTTGTGAAATACAATTAAGCAGAACAGTTTACCAGCACATTGTTTATGGTGTGACATCAAGCTGCAATACATGTTTGAGAATTAGGTCCGAGTTTCCAACGTTATTTACGAAGTTTTATCCCGACGTTTTGGGCTTAAAAACCACTTTCCCAGAAGGAATGGATATATCTTAACGATATTTAATCAAAATATTGAGGTGAGCAGTTTATTATATATTATTAAATTAATGAAATGTATAATGTAATAATTTCCGTCACGCCGGCGTGACCGCTAGGGGGCGTTTGGCATTAAGAGGTTAAATAGTTTTGGTTTGTAATAGTTTTTGTTGATTATTCCTTATAAGAAAGAGTAATATTTATTTTTATAAATGAAGGGAAAAAGAAACCTTCCTGTCACAGACAGTTGATTATACCCTAAATGTTCCAAGAATAAAGGTGGCTAATTTTTGTTCTTGAAATGTGTTCTTTTTTTCTCTCCAAAAAATATTGGAATCGGAAACGAGATTCGATAAGAACCGGATTCGATAAGCAGAATCGGAATCGGAATCGGAATCGATAAAATTGAAACGATACCCACCCCTATCCATAGCTCAGGTGGTGCTGTTCATTGTATTTGATTACACATTAAATACTGCTCATCTACAAACTCTTTTATGTAATTGTGTGCTGTCTGTAATAGGATAACTGTTCTCATTCTTGTCAATAGAGGGCGTTATGGTTACGCGAATGTCTGCATTCATTTCTTTGGAATGCATGTCTCTCTCCGTGTTTATCTTCATGCATTATTCATCATTAGTTAGCTATAAAAAATAAGTGATATCAGATCAAAAACTTACGTCTACGACGTAAAAAAAGCCAAGTTACTCACGCATAGCCTACATAGCGCTGTCTATAAGTTCTTAATTCCAACTTGCAAAAACTAGGCCTGCCTTTAAAAGTCTTGATATCAAAATGTGGCCAAGTTACAACTAACAATATTGCCTATCGTAGCTCACACTAAATAAACTAGCTCTACTCCAAAGCAATGCTATCCGAACTTTCCTAAATTATTTAATGCAACTTGGCCCTGTGTTTCTTCATCTTACCATCTCAAGAGAATGTGGTCAATGAAACTGTATGTGCCACATCAAACTGCAAAATTAAAATAATTTATAGTGGAAATACTCTGATTCAGATGTGTTGCACTTACAAATTAAACAGAAAAATTACTACACTATAGGGCATGTTTGAACAATTGTCTGCATCCACTGCTTTGGGTCTATGAAAAGCACAGAATGAATAAAATGTATTATTATTATTACAATTATTATTATTATGTATTTATTGATTTATTTATTTGGATTTCTATCAAGACCTGTGTGGTCCTACAGAGCATAGATATCCTTGTGTTCACAAAATTCTGTTTGCAAATATCATAAATACTATTATGTTAAGAAAATTGGTACTACAAACCAAAACACCCACAAACATGTCTGGATACGTTTGTAAAAATGCTATATGTACGCTATTTTTATCTGCATTTATTTATTCATCACCTCTTTCTCTATTGTACATGATGTTTCTTCATATAAATGTCTGTTTGTGAATTGTAAAGAATTCTGTAGCAGCAGTTAACATTTTAAAACCTGTACATTTTCTAAAGTAAACTTGCCAACAAAGTACAAGCATATCCTTTCTGGAGTGTAATTATTCATCAACTGTTAAAAACATTCATTGAAATCATATGTTGTTCCATGAGGCACAATCTCTTCACATGCAAAGATGAAGAAACAGGGCCAAGTTGCATTAAATAATTTATGAAAGTTTGGATAGCATTGCTTTGGAATAGAGCTAGTTTATTTAGTGTGAGCTACGATAGGCAATATTGTTAGTTGTAATTTGGCCACATTTTGATATCAAGACTTTTAAAGGCCTAGTTTTTGCAAGTTGGAATTAAGAATTTATGGACAGCGCTATGTAGGCTATGCGTGAGTAACTTGGCTTTTTTTTACGTCGTAGACGTTTTTGATCTGATACACTTGGCTCCAAGTACCGCTCCGTAACAGTATTAGGGTAAGGGTGTATTAAGTGTGAGTTAAGTGTGCTGCATGTTGGCATTTTTCTGACATGGGACACTCTTGCACACTTACTAGTGCCACATGAATGCGCACTTAACCCATTGGCGCAGATGACAAATTTCACCTATTTAGGGGGTGCTCTGTTTAAGACTTTATAACTCCAGGTTTGAGCATTACATACACTTGGTAAATGGCTTAAATGAAACAAGACAGGTGTACCATTTACAATACAAACTTAGATTTGCTTATTTTCATAATTTAAGTGAAAATAAAGTGCCACAAATGCAAAGAAACTTTGGAGAAAAAAAAATTGTAAATTGTTTTTCTTTAGTTTGCTGAGAGCTACATAAGTGAAATCGGTAATATACTGTATATACATTTCCTGGATCATAAACTCCATGTCCTCAAGTTTTGCAAAATCTGAGGATGATATGCAGAACTACTAAAGGTCTATGATGCAAAATATAGCAGTGTACCCTGTTGTCCATTAGTGTCTCCAAATCTATCCAAATGGCTAAATTGTCCACTGCTCTAAATAAAAAAAGATTATGATATATTTAACTACAAATCAACAGTTTTGGCTCATAAAACTCACTTTTGCATAATTTTCAAGTGGAAATTACTATATTTTCATCATTATAGGGGGGTAGATATCTATGGGTCCAAAAACCCTATGCAAAACATGTCATAAAATGAATACAATTAGTTTTGTCCATTATAAAGCATAAACATTTGCTCCTTCTGATGGTTTAAGATAAAAACACATTGATAACACAGTGTTACATATACCTAAATATGTCAATCTACCACATATCAGCGCACAGTAAATTGGAATGCGCATTTGTCATGCCCTAAGAGACAAGTATATACGTCATAGCCTATATTATGTGCGATAACAAGAACATAAAATAGTATTCCACCATCTGCAAAATGCTGCCAAATGTTCTATCTTCAATGAACATCGGTGGCCTACATCAAAAATACATTTAACGATTGCACTACAGTATGTGAAATGCACGCAAAATGTGAAAATAAAAATAGGGCTATGAAACATATTGGAAAGACAGTGCTTGAGTGGAAACACGAACGTACATATGTAGCCAGCGAGACCAACGGCATTTTAGACGCAAAAAGACATATCGGAAAAGGGAAACTCTCCTCCCTAATGCGTTTTCTATAGAGCTTGTGTAATACTAGACCGTTAAAACAAAAACTGCCGTTATGCTGGGCTGTAGTAAATAGTTCAAAGCACCCAAAAAGACATGGTATATACCGTTGCTAAGGTTATAATGTACTCTACTGGATAAAAAAGCCGACAATTAAACCAGAATGAACTGTAATGAATGAGACAAGCTTACAGGGCATGGGGGTATTACACGTCGACGTTTCAGATAGTGTAATAGCGGTATAAAGTGTTGTATATTTCTCAAACCGATTGTACCAGACAATAAATGACCACTGCATTTTGAAAGGAACATCTCGATGTGTAAAACCAATGGTAGGATTGTATATTTATTTCATATGTAGTAGCATATATTGCTAGTAGAATACATGGTGGAATGAGACAGTACTTTCACCGTTTATTTTGCATTTGAGTGAGCAGGGCTTTTCACGGCTTTTCTGGCATACGATCAGGCTATTGTTGGGTTTATCTCATTGCTATGACGTTATTCAAATTTTATATGATAAATAAATATATTTATGAACTCAAACAAAGACGCTATTGTCCACTATGTCACGCATGGGTAGGTATAGACTAGGCGGGGGGTTGCTTGTTAAATGGACTTGCTACGGGGAAATAGTGACACTTAGAAACTCTGTATTCGGCAGAAATCGTCACAAACCGTCTACCAATAAATTTAAAACACAGAGTTTGTGATTTGCACTAATAGTTTGGCTGCAGTAGCAACGAATGTCTCAGTTGAGCAAAAAGGTTCCGCCGGCGTCACCTTCTACGCAAAGGGGTTAAGTAGACTAAACCGCAAGTGTGGATAATGGGACAGTACGCACAGGGGCGCCATATGGGGAGGATTCTAAGGGCCCCTGACTGACAGTGGTTCTAAAAAATTATTAGAACACTAATGAATAAATAACATTAATGAAAAAATAAATGAATGTAACATTAGGTACGTTTTTTTTCAATATTAAATTATTAACCTATCATCATTAATAGAATATTCTATTTACAATGTACTAATAAAACTAACGGTTTCTTTTTCTTTTCTTGTTTTTGGTAAAAAGTAAACATCCAGAGAGCCTCTTTACTCCCCGCCCCCCGGCAGGAAATGGTTTATTCCTGCCGTCTCAAACCAGTGGCGGGTGGGCACTGTCTTAGTAGTCGGTGAATTTTGAGTTAGTACCGCAATTCTGTGGTTAATACAAACAGTGTCATCTTGTATCTTCCTAAAGTAAAAGTTGGGTTCCACAAATGGAAAGTGAGAAAAGAGTGGGCGACAGTACATCACCCAATGTTTCACAAAGGAAATCCGTGAGTGGTGCAAATGAACATGTTATCTAATTCCATAGTGAAATATATTTTCACATAGAAAATTCTGAGTCTTTCCATGTTGCTGTTTTAGCTGAAATTTATTAAATGCCGGCTAGCGTTTAGCAAGCCATTCATAGGCCTATTAAATCAGTTGTCCCTGGTGCCAGGCCCAACAGATTCAACTTCAGGCTCAGAACCCCAGTCACTCCATACCCCTCCCAATGAACCAGTTCTACTCCCAACTGAAGGAGGCGAGCAACATTATCTTGAATGACAAAACGGTTAATTATAATACAACGTCTTCCACCTATTTTTCATTTGTTTAGTGGTTTGACTGAACTCAGGATCTTTCATTTTGTCTGCTACAGGCTACATCCTAAATCACTATTTTGTTTTCTGTCATCCAACTGCACAATGATTATTTCTTTAATACAGAATTTAAGATTTGTCTCCTCATCAGACCAGAAGTGAGGGTTGCGTGCTTGCTGCAACATAATTTTTTTTATTTTACCGTAAATTAGCTGGCTAACTTCAACACCCAAAACACACCTACATCTGTACATCTACATGCACAGACTGTGTCGCTGTAAACCGAATATTGTGTTGTTAAGCCTACATGCTTTTCATTTTTAGGTTATTACGTATCACGGAGGAAATGGTTGGAAGACCAGACACGACAGGTAAGGAATCTAAAAGTGTATATAGTGAAATATACACCAGTAAAGCAGACAGATCCGCACAGGAAAGGGATAAATAAAACAGTGGGGAAAAAAACCTCCTGGCGTAAGCCAAAACAAAGCAAACCCAAAAGAGGGCGAACTCGAGAATAGCGAGTAATCAAACAAAAGAATCTCACGCTCTCACACGAGAAGCGACAACAGGAGGTCAGAGAAAAACAGAAACTCGAACCTGTTACCTACAGCTCTAGGTGGGAACGAGCTGAACAAAAATGTAACAGGTAGAGGAGTATAAAGGATAAAGAGAGAAAGGAAAGAAAAAGACTAAAAATAACTAACTCTTAACTCTAAACCGGACTTGCTGCATTTCCTATTCGTACAAACCAGAAATGCAGCGACCAAAATCCTATACCTTACCGACCTACTTGTCAATATAGCGAAGACAATATGGCAACGAGAAAAGAGCGCCCTGCCAGAGAATGAGGACAGAAAAGGAATAAACCTGCCAATCCATGACAATTATGCATGTGTAACCTATTTATTTATTTATTTATTTAGCTTTTTGCATATTTATGAGGATTTTCCGGCGAGTTTTGCTGAGGTGTTAACATAGGCTGCCACTGTATTGTAACCGGAATACCTTTTATATAATTATAGCCAAGCCTGGAGTTGTTCATAATCAGACAATCAAAAAGGTTTACAAAAGAAAGAAAAATTAAATGTAGTGACATAACATGCAAAAAAAAGACCTTGTGAGAGGCCAGTGGTCTAACCCTAACCCTAAAATGTTTTTTTCTGATTCATTGTTTTCTATCTTTTTTCAGTATAAAAAAGCAGAAGCACGGTTTAACAAATGGGCAAATTTTATTCATGTTGAACCATTGGAGATTGAGCTGGGTAAGCTTTAGGTGATTGGTATGAAATGAGAGTATACACATATGCATAGGCCTACTGTCGTTTATTGTCAGGTACAGCCTACATAATACAGTAGCAATGGCCAGATTCTTGGTGTGGTGGTGTGCCGCTATTGTTTATTGTTATGGGAAACACTTTTATATTATCTCTCAAAAGTCACAGAAATACATGGAATGAGCTCTTGTAAATTCTAAATCTTCTGGGGGTGTACAAGACCCCCTATTTGATTGAGTGTAATTGACAGCCAAAATGATAGCCATTATAATGCTACTGTCGAAAAAGACAGGCAATGTTAAGGTGACTGCCAGTGCCAGATAGTCAATGTAATGTCATTGTTGTAAGGGGGAGTGTAAGGTTTGGAGAACCAAACGCGACCGATAAGGATTTCTAAAAGCGTATCTAGAGAGATACGCCACAAAACGTGGAAGTAGCCGCACCAGGACTGAGATAACACAGGATCGGGGGCAAAACTTCCCTAGCACAAGGCAAAACAAAGCAACCTCCAAAAACTGAGGCGATCTCGATAAACAGCGAGAATAACTAACAAAAGAACCTCACGCACTAAATAATAAGGCATAACAAGAGGTGGTGAAACAAAACAAAACTCGATAAAACGAGTGAAGGAAAAGAATAGAAAAGATATGTTAGCCAAAGCTCTTGTGGCAAAATTGCTGAACACAACTGGCAACAGGTGAAAAGAATAAAGGCTAAAGAAATATTGGAAAGGAAAGAAAACCAATCCGAAATTCCATTACCTTACCGACTTCGTTTGTCAACATAGCAAAGACAATATCGAAGTGTGGAAATGCGGAAGTCCTGAGGTATTTATAGCCGGCAGGAAACGCAAAACAGGTGAAGGGAATAATTGTCAGGCAAGATACGAATACCGGAACGGAGGTGGAAAAAATCCGATAGAACGTCCTGACAATGCCAAAAAGGAAACCAACAACGTAGAAAAGCAAAGGCTGCAAATAACTATGACACAACCCCCCTTCTAAGGGACGGCTCCAGGCGATCCCTCAGCCTTGCTTCTACGAAAATCCCTAATTAGAGTAGGATTCAAGATGTTCCTGGAGGGAACCCAGCAACGCTCCTCAGGCCCATAACCCTCCCAGTCCACTAAAAATTGATAACCACTGCGCACACGTCTCTCAGCTAAAATACGCCGAACGGTATACACCGTACCTCCATCCACGAAGCGGGGGGGAGGCGGCGGCTTATCAGCCAGAGCGAGGGCGCTAACAAGCACAGGTTTCAGGCGGGAGACGTGGAAGGTAGGATGGATGCGCATGGAGGAAGGCAACTGGAGACGAACAGTAACTGGGTTGAATTTTCAAATAATTTTAAAAAGACCCACAAACCGAGGCGCGAGTTTATGAGACTCATCTCGCAAGGGTATGTCCTGTGTGGAAAGCCACACTCGTTGCCCCACCAGGTAGGAGGGAGCACGATGACGACGCCTGTCGGCCACCGCCTTCAGCTTAGTCGAAGCGCGCAATAGAGAGGAGCGCACACGCCTCCAAACCGCTCGACAAACCGCTGTGAACAAAGGAAGCGGCAGTGGAAGCGTTACACAAGGTATTATGAGCGTATTCGGCCCAGGCGAGATGACGACTCCAGGACGTGGGATTGGACGCAGCCAGACACCGAAGGGTGCTCTCCATGCTCTGGTTGGTACGTTCAGTCTGTCCGTTAGTTTCGGGATGAAACCCGGAAGAAAGACTGACCGATGCCCTCAGCTGAGTGCAAAAGGAGCGCCAAAATTTAGCTGCGAACTGCGGACTGCGATCTGACACCACATCCAGGGGAAGACTGTGCACCCTGAAAACGTGGTCCACCATTAACTGGGCCATCTCAGGAGTGTACGGCAGTTTGGGCAGAGCGACAAAGTGAGAAAACCTTAGAAAACCGATCAACCACCACCAAGATAACGGTGTTCCCATGAGACGGCGGCAAACCGGTTACAAAATTAAGAGTGATGTGGCTCCTTTTTTATAACTCTGTCAATGTTAGCTATATGCGTGGCTGGCTATGTTTACGGTCACACAGATATAAACGTTAGTGGTATATTTAGCTAGTAACTATATACATATATATATTTAAATCTTTAGCTAGCTAGCTAAATGAAAACGATGTTGAACTTAGCTTAGCCATTAGTAAATCGGCTGTCGGAGTGCCGGAGTACATCTGGTTGTTCGTAATAGGCAGTGGTGGAGTCAACTCGGAGAATAGTGAATCACACAGGCCAAAACAAATACAGACGTTCCGACCCGGAATGGAAATTTCAAAGGAGAACATACTGGTGGTAGCATTGTTGTCAAAAAAAATAATGATATATTTAACTACAAATCAACAGTTTGGGCTCATAAAACTCACTTTTGCATAATTTCAGAGTGAGAATTATATATTTTCAGCAGTATAGGGGGGTAGATATCTATGGGTCCAAAACCCCTATGCAAAACATGTCATAAAATGAATAAAATTAGTTTTGTACATTATAACGCATACACATTTGCTCCTTCTGGTAGCTTAAGATAAAAAAACATTGATATCACAGTGTTACATACACCTAAATATGTTGCCTAATCATTCACTCTTGTACCTCAATAAAACATCACTTGTCCCTGTACTCTACAGTAAGTATACTTTTGTCCTGGGATTGCATTTTCCTGTATTCTTTTAATCTTTTAAGTTTTCCTATTCATAATAACTCCAAGGAAATTTTTACCTTAATCTACCACATATCAGCGCACAGTAAATTGGAATGAGCATTTGTCATGCCCTAAGAGACAAGTATACGCCATAACCTATATTATGTATGATAACATGAACATAAAATTGTTTTCCACCATCTGTAAAATGCTGCCAAATGTTCAAATCTTCAATGAACATCGGTAGCCTGCTTCAAAAATACATTTAACGATTGCACTACAGTATGTGAAATACACTCAAAATGCGAAAATAACAATAGGGCTATCAAACATATTGGAAAGACAGTGCTCGAGTGGAAACACGAACGTACGTATGTAGCCAGCGAGACCAACGGTATTTTAGACGCAAAAATACTTACATATCGCAAAAGGGAAATTCCCCTGCATAATGCGTATTCTACAGCGCTTGCGTAATACTAGACAGTTAAAACGAAAACTGCCGTTACGCTGGGCTGTAGTAAATTGCTCAAAGCACCCAAAAAGACTTGGCATATACCGTTGCAAAGGTTATAATGTACTCTATTGGACAAAAAAGCCGACAATTAAACCAGAATGAACTGTAGTGCATGAGACAGGCTTACAGGGCATGGGGCTATTACGCGGCGACGTTTCAGATAATGTAATAGCGGTATAAAGTGTTGTATATTTCTCAAACCGATTGTACCAGACAATAAATGACAACTGAATTTTGAAAGGAACATCTCGATGTGTAAAACCAATGGTAGGATTGTATATTTATTTCATATTTAGCAGCATATATTGCTAGTAGAATACATGGTAGAATGAGATAGTACTTTCACAGTTTATTTTGCATTTGAGTGAGCAGGGCTTTTCACGGCTTTTCTGGCATACGATCAGGCTATTGTTGGGTTTATCTCATTGCTATGACGTTATTCTAATTTTATATGATGAATAAATATATTTATGAACTCAAGATTCCTCAATATACTGCTTCATAGCAGCACTCTCAGGGACCAATAAGGAATACAGTGAACCCCTGGGAGGAACATTACCCGGGTACAGCTCAGTGGCGCAATCATATCATCTATGGGGCGGCAATCTGGTGGCGCGTTGTTTACTAAAAACCTCGGCGAGGTCCGAGTACTCCGCTGGAACGCCCGCGGGTAGAGCAACCTCGAGCGCCCCCACCACCTCCAGCGCACCGGAGGAAGTGTCAGACAACCTGTCCCACTCAAAATCAGAGGTGGAAAAATCCCCCTCCTCCATGGAACCTCCTTCCGCAAAGGGGTCCCAGGAAAGACTTTCCTCTCTACTCTCAATGAGGGAAAGAGAGTTCTCCGAGTCGTAGTGAGACTTCCTCTGAATCACTGTCAGAGCCAAACTCGGAGAAATCAGGGGCGTGGCCCGACGAAGAGAAGGCAACTGAACGACAATGTGACTGGCCCTGAGGGCCCCACTGCCGAATAGGTTTCCTATCTGTACCCCAACAGATATGGGGTCATGTAACCCTAGCCACGAATGTCCCAGTCCCATGGGTACGACGGAGAGTCAATTAAAAATAATTCTATTCTCTCCGAGTGCCCCTGGAGATAACTCCAGAACCCAAAAGGGCGACTATCAAGGGCAGTAACCTGACGGGAGCTAGTGAGTAGATTGGTGGGGATTTCTAATTTCCTAGCCCATTTGGCGTCAATAAAAGACTCCATGGCCCCGGATTCAATAAAAGCGTTAACGCTTACAGAGCGTCCCTCCCAAAACAGTTGAACGGGTAACAGCATCCGAGAAGGAGTATGATTTTGTCTCACTGGAGACCTCGGTTTCCCCCGTGAGACCCCCTCGTTTCCCGTGAACTTAGGACATAGTATGGCCCCTACGCTTGCAGTAATGCTACCAGTATGCCCGCGGTTTCACTCCTAGGTTGGTGGAGAGACGACCCATCCACCTGCATGGGCTCCTCCTGATCAGCGGAGGGATAGGTGGGGAAAAACCTACTACCTGCCTACTCGACCCAATCCCTACAAAATTAGTTAAAGAACTTTTCCCCATACTAGGCCAGCATATGTTAAAAATCATTAACACATCCTTAGTAGCAGGATATGTACCAGAGCCACTAAAAATGGCGGTTATTAAGCCATTACTAAAGAAACCAAACCTCGAATCTGACAAATTGGAAAACTATAGACCCATTTCAAATCTTCCATTTCTATCAAAAATATTAGAGAAAGCTGTTGCTAAGCAACTTGGTGCATACCTTAGCTCAAACCATATCCATGAAATGTTCCAGTCAGGATTTAGACCCTACCATAGCACTGAAACGGCACTTGTTAAAGTTATTAACGATTTACTATTATCAGCCGACCAAAACTCTGTGTCTGTTCTTGTACTCCTTGACCTAAGTGCAGCTTTTGATACAATAGATCACGAGATTCTACTGAATAGACTCCAGGGCTGTGTTGGACTAAATGGTCAAGCTCTTGCATGGTTCAGATCATACTTATACAATAGGAAGCAGTTTGTTAAATTAAATGAAGTATCATCCAGTTACTCAGTAATGAAATATGGTATTCCACAAGGATCAGTGCTAGGCCCAATACTCTTTTCATTATATACGCTACCCCTTGGTGATATTATTCGGGCACATGGGGTAGATTTTCACTGCTATGCGGACGATACGCAGATATACCTTTCCATGAAACCCGGCGAGGCACTACCACTTTCTCGGTTAGAGGCTTGTATTGCAGATATTAAAGCTTGGATGCTTTCCAATTTCCTGCTCCTAAACTCAGAAAAGAACGAAATGCTGGTTTTAGGTCCAAAAAAACAAAGGGAGAAACTGGGTACATCTACTTTAAATTTCGATGGTTGTTTAGTTGTTCCAAACTCAGCTGTGAAAGACCTAGGTGTTACTATAGACCCAGATCTAACCTTTAGCGCGCACATAAAAAACATATCTAGAGTAGCTTTCTTTCAGTTAAGGAACATAGCTAAAATAAGGCACTTCCTATCAATAGGGGACGCAGAGAAACTGATCCATGCTTTTGTTACGTCTAGGCTAGATTACTGTAATGCCCTGCTATCTGGCTGCCCTAAGTCCTTGCTAAATAATCTCCAGCTTGTGCAGAATGCAGCCGCTCGCATTTTAACTAGAACTAAGAAATATGAGCATATTACCCCAGTACTAGCATCGCTTCATTGGCTACCAATTAAGTTTAGGATAGACTTTAAGGCTTTGCTTCTGACCTTTAAAGCTTTAAATGGACTTGCACCAGTGTATATATGTAATCTGCTTTTACCATATAAGCCGAAAAGATCACTTCTTTCCCAAGACGCAGGCTACCTAGTAGTCCCAAGAATATCTAAAAACTTGACGGGTGGTAGAGCTTTCTCCTACAGAGCGCCACTACTGTGGAACACCCTGCCAAAATTTATAAGGGAATCAGACACCATCTCAATATTTAAGTCTAGATTAAAAATGCACCTTTATGATCAGGCTTATAATGAGCTATAGTCTGGAGACAGGACCAGAGAAGCATTTAGCCATAGAGTAATGTGGGGTGGCATCCTTTCCTTACTGTCACCTCTTGATAAGTGGGTAGGATTGTTTTCCCTCTCGTGACTGCATGGTTTCTCAAACTCTGTCTTCATAGCTATTAGGGATGGGGTCGTGTACACGTTTAACCGTGTACACGAAAATTAATCACTATCCGTTTAGGACTGATTAACCGAAATCTTAAAATAATTTTTAAAATATTTTTTTAATCATATTAATTATTTAAATGTTGCGTAGGCTATAATTGTTCCTCGTACAATATTATGTATATATCTAAAGCATTTAAATATATCTAGATCGTAAATCACGTCAACATAACTAATGTTGATGGAAAAAATGCGGGAGTGAGTCAGTGAATTTGAGTGAAAGCATCAAAATGAGCGGCGGAAAAGCTAAAGCCCGGAATTATTTTACAAAACAAGTCGACGGCAACTCGGTTACATTGTTTTAAGTGTGAAAGGGGGGAGTACCAGCTCAATGAACAATCATCTGCGATTAAAACACGCGAACGTAGATTTTGAACAAGATGCCGCGGTGGGTAATGCTAGCATCCAACCCCGAATAGACTCCGTCTTCTACAAGTGCACTCCACAGAGAGCTGCGAAAATCACCCAGCTGATCGCGGATATGATTGTGAAAGACACAAGACCGTTAAGCGAACTGGATGCGCCAGGCTTTCGGTCTCTGATGGAGTATGTTGAGCCATCTTACTCAGTCTCAAGCCGGTGGACAATAACAAAAACACTCTGTGATTGGACTGTTTTATTTGAATTTCATGACACTAGTTTATTTTAGGAAAACATTTTGAAACAGTAAAGTATATTCTAACCTATATTTACCTCCTAATGTTAATCTTTCATAACTGCTTGCTTACTTACTAGCAGCTACCCGAGTTTCCGACCAGTATCGTTGGCCTCTATGGCTATGACGTCATCGCTTACGCGCTATGACGTAATGTTACGGTTAACCGCGGATACACGCCAACATTCTAAGTGTAAACGTGTACAAAAAAAGCCAAAACCCCCATCCCTAATAGCTATGCAGCCATAGATTACTCCTGGCGGGGGCACTTGTCCAACCCTCCCACCCCTTCCCCACCCCCCACCCCTCCAGTTGGTGCTCCTGCTGCTCTATTACACTTTCCCTAACTGTTTTCTCTCTCTCTTTTTTTTACATTCTGCCGGCGGGGCTTATGCCCCGCATCTCGAGAGTTGCTGTCCGGCTTCCTGTCCGTTGCCGCTTGCCCCTCCCTCCTTACCACTGCTGCCATCGGCGCCCGGTTCCCCACCATCACTGCCGCCACATCTGGACTGTCATCTAGCTGCTGCAAATTATATTATCATGGACATTGGCTGTTTTGACCATGTTGGTCTTTAAGCCCTAGACCCTGAGCCGACCAGAGGAGGATGGGTTCCCCCATTGAGTCTGGTTCCTTCCAAGGTTTCTTCCTAGTTACACCAGGGAGTTTTTCCTTGCCACTCTTGCCTTTGGCTTGCTCTTGTGGGGGGTTTAGGCTGGGTTTTGCTGTGAAGTGCATTGTGACAACTTGTGAAATACGCTATATAAATAAATATTGATTGATTGATTGATTGAAACTGGGTGGAATACCTCTAGGCAAGGCGGATTTAAAATGGACCGAGTGATTGCTACGCTCACGTTCATGCTCTCTGATCCGGTTATCAAGGCGTATAGTCGTGATGACCAGGTCATTGAACGTAGCGGGTGGCTCAAGCATAGCTAACACGTCCTTAATGGGGTTGGACAACGCCTTTAAAAATAAGGATTTTAGCGGGCCAATGCTCGAAATGCTATGGCAAAGGCCGCTACTGTATCAGTTCCCTGGCGCAAACTGGTCAACTTCCTGGCTGCCTCTTCGCCTGAGACCTTGTGATCAAAAACCAGCTGCATCTCATTCATGAGCTGGATTGAATCATGAATAACAGGGACGTTGGCCCGAATTAGAGGGTCAGCCCAAGCGAGAGCCTGATCAGATAGAAATGACAAAATAAATGCTACACAGGATTCTGGTGTAGTGAAACAGGAGGGTTGTGCTTGAAAAAAAATTATACATTGTGTCAAAAATGGTCCTCATTTTCCCGGTTCCCCACCTTGCGAGGGGTTCAGACCCAGTGCGATGCAGAGATTTTCATGTCTGACTGAGGCTTTGTTTGAGTTGGATTTTTCATCTTCTTTGTACGGTTTTCAATTAAATATATGTGAAAGAGAATTGAAGACCTGGGTGCTAAAAGTACTGAAGTCACATTTTTAGACAATTCAAGTTGAGCATAGAAACATATTGTATTTGTTTAGCTAAGTCTACCCTATACATATTGTTAACAGAAAAGGTGCCTAAGTCTCTTTTCTCCACTATGAAAACAACAGGTTATCGTATTCTGGTACACAAGAAGTATTCGGATTTGATTTTCTCAAAATAGACATTTTGTTACTTCAGTACTTTTAGCACCAGGGTCTTCAATTTACAAATCACTGCTTTCTGCTTCTATGTCAATTTTACATACTGTCCCAACTTTTTTGGAATTGGGGTTTGTACAATCAGTTACCTTAAATTCAAAATAAAATAAATTCATTCCAGTCCATTGCAATAGAGCATTGTTGTCTCAGTGGACATTTTGGTATATTGTATTCAGAAATTATAGACTAATTATAAAGACACATTGCCTGAAGACACTACATCACCATTTGTGATGTGAATCATTCTAGGAACAGTGATTGGCACCCTTGATAAAGACAATTTTAGCTATTATATGCTCAAAATAGCGGGAAATTATGATTTTGCATACTAATACAATTGCTCAGTGAAACTAAAGTAATAATTTAACTTCCCAAAAAAAATGTTGGTCTGTTGCACCCTCACAAGGATAACACAACTGAGTTGGGGATTGGGGGGGGGCGGGGGTACCAGGATTTTGCCCCAAAAGTCTTCGGCAGCGGTCTGATAAACGTTCTTCCCTCACAACAAACTTCACTTGCAAACTTCCCTCGGGAGGACGTGACGCAGCACCAAAAGAATACGAGAAGACACTTGAACTGATGGGGAGGAGCAAGGGAGGTAGCGGAATTATTTTTGAATTGGACCCACAGACCATAGAAAAATATGGACGGAGTGATGACAACGTCACCCATTAATTTCTTGTGGCTCACTTACATGAAGCCTAAAACTGACCTAAACAGGGTGCCGCCATTATATTTTTTACAACCGTTTTGCAACCAACGCAAGCACATTGGAGCAAAAGTGTGTAGTCCATGACTGCATAAAAATTGAGTATGGGATCTCTGCAGACCAAAAGTGGCAGTTTCTCAATCGTGGGCATAAATGCATCGGTGGGGTTTCTTACATTGACGGATGTCATTGGTCAGTTTCTCAATCTTGTGGGCAGAAATACATCAGTGGGCGTTACTACATTCTGAAACGTGATTGGTGGGAATCTACTTCAGTTACTTCACCATTAGTACCTGGAGTTTGAACGCTGAAAGAATACATGAATTAATGTAAGTTAAGCTGATTTATTCATTTACTTAGATAATTCAAACCATGTTAATTTACCTTGAAATTAGCTTTTTGACACATAACGTTGATTGTACATAAGTTCGGATGAGCAAGTAGCTGTTACGATGAGCAAGTAGCTAGCTAGCTTCATTAAATTGACAATGCAGTCTGTCATGACAGCTAGTGAAACATGTTTGGGAGCTTCGTCATTATGCATTATAGCTGCAAGCAGCAATTACGGGGAAAAGCACATAAGCTAATTTGACCCTTGTCCACATACAGTGCACTCCAAAAGTGTTAGGACAGTGACACATTTGTTGTTGTTTTGGCTCTGTACTCCAGCACATTGGATTTGAAATTGAACAGTGACTATGAGGCTAAAGTGGCAACTTTCAAATTTAATTTGAGGGTTTTTACATCTATATTGGGTGACCCGTGTAGCAATTGTAGCCATTTTTACATGTCTGTGACCCAACAACTATTATGTGACATCTAAGGGGATTGGGGGCTGGGACTAGATTAAGATGTAAATTACACAGGAATAGTATGGAACACATGGTTGGCTAAATGGCTGTAAGTCATCAAGGGTCTGAGCTATCAAATGAGCCTCAAACCATCACCCTGCTGCCAGATATGCAGTAGATATGGATGGATAACTTTAAGGGTTGTTTCTCTTGACTTATTTTTCCATAGAGTTCAATAGGAAAATGAGTCAGGAGTGCACTGTATGACAAAATAGACATGGAACAAAAAAACTCCAAGACGACGATGAAGAAGGAGAGGGCATAGAAGGAGACTGAGAAGGAGACTGAGTATAAGAGATATATTTGTTTTTTCTAAGTGTTACTGATTCTGGTCCAAATCTTGACATTTTACTGCAGTTAGCGCAAAACAGCATAAACACAAAGGATCTGGCTCAAAATTGTCTCAAGCGTTAGGTACTGCACGTCCAGTCTGTCATTGGCCAGAGACTTCATCCAGTTGACGTATGCCTCCCGGTGACTAAATTGAGACCTGTACAGTTTTGGAGCGAGGGCGGGCTATGCCCCAGCTATAAAAGCGAATCTCAGTGGTTGATCTGCGTGGAAAGGAGATGTATATACAGTAGCTAGCTTACAGTTGAGCTTTTTTGAATATACTAGTAGGTTTTGGTATATTTGTAGTTAGCTTGATAGTCCCTTGTTTTTGATAGTTCGTTTTACAGTCTAGCTTAGCAAGTAGCTAGCTAGTTTATTTAAAAAAAATAATTATATGTACTTTATTAAAAATAAATATATAGCATAAAGCATAATTGAGCCAGGAGTTGTAGTATATGCATGCTACACGTTTACCTTTGCAATGTCCCTACAACAGATATTCGCGTAACTGGAGTATTACTGTCATTCTCTCTTGGAGAGTTTCCAATAGTATGGCAGACCCTTCCCGAGAGTTCAGTGCAGTGACCACATATGCACCCGTTGAAATGGAAACCAATATTGTAGGGCTGCACGATATGGGGAAAATATGCAATATGCGATAACGTTGTTGAATATATGTTATAACGTTGTTGACAATATGACTTGCAATAAATAAACAAATATTGAAGTATACAGTTTTAATGTCTTTCTGCTTTAGGCTCGCTGCGAACATAGACCCCAGACAATGAATAGCCTATGCCCACTGAATAAAAAAAATGAAATGCATTATTTCCAACATGCTTTTATTGAAATAATTGCACCTAAACAGCTGCTGTATAGAAAACAAATACCACCAACATAGTTGCGTGGCAATAAAGTTTCTTGATCACTTTAACAGAACATTTACTTTAACAGAACATCTAGGCCTATTTAAATAAATACAAATAATTTCATTTTAATTTCCACTGCTCCCCTTAAAATATTTTCTTCTACTCTAACTCTAGAAAAACATCCCTTACCACCCGGATTGTTGAAATAAATAAATAAAAATCTGAAAACAAGTTAAATAATTAAATAAATTTTAATTAAACATAATAATTTAAAACAACTGCAATGTCTCTCATTACAATTGTCTACCCTTGTCTCCGCCCACCAAGTAGTTGGGGTATGAGGGTGTTGCAGTAGTTGCAGTATGAGGGGGGAAATTTAAAGGGATAGTTCGTAATTTTGGACATAATGTCTCAATTACGACTTACCCATGATGTAGTTGATTGATGGAAACCATTTTCAGATAATTCCATGCTGTCCCTTCTTTTGGACATACACACATTGCTAATGCTAGCGCAACTCTAAGGTATCGAGTATTTAAGGTATCTAAGGTATCGAGGGTTATTTTCAGTGATTATACCATCATTTTTCAAGTCAAACTATCGTTGAATCCTTTACTTTGTGCTCACCTAAATTCTCAGTGGAAGTACGGCGGCGGAGCTAGCTGTAGATTAGCCAGGGTATCTGCCTGTAGGCTATCTGCTGTACTCCAGTTGCCGACACAATCCGTTTTGCTGTAAAGTTACATATTTGGTAGACAACAAGTCAGCTAAACAAACAAACATGCTACAGAATAACACAGCATATACAAGCAAGCACTCTGGCTACCAATTTGCAGGAAAAGTTCCTTCCATGACTTCCCAATCGTGGCAACTAGCTAGCTAAATTGAATAGATAGATCACGCATGCAATCATTTATTAGTTACCTGCTCGTCAGTTGTTTTCGGTGCATGAAGAAAAACAGGTGATGGCACAGCAGTCTCATTCAGTAGAGGGTGTCCCGACCGTCCTTTTTTGATTTTCACATAGTCATCCTCCGTGAAATGGTCACTACACACTTTTAACTTTTTTAGAGTCTCAATTGGTGACATCCATGCGAGCAGCAAGAAGCCACAGCTGTTTTCTTTGTTGATCTTCCACTGGAAATCGGTGAAAACTTTGTGGTGCCCATTTTCTTTTGCATGATTTGAACAACCTTGAAATACACACCGAAATACCATCTTACCTGAACGTTAGCTAACAATACTACGAGTCTGATTCTTTCACACGCGCGATATTGTTTTTGGCCGGCAGAGCTATAGGCTACTTTACGTTACCTACTAAACTAACGCCGTACTTCCATGGAGAATTTAGGTGAGCACAAAGTAAAGGATTCAATGATAGTTTGACTTGAAAAATGATGGTATAATCACTGAAAATAACCCAAATAGACTGTCGTCGTATTTTATTTGCTTTGGGTGCACTGTGGAGTGTTTAAGTGCGTTTGGTAGTGGATGCTACTTGATACCTCAGAGTTGCGCTAGCATTAGCAATGTGTGTATGTCCAAAAGAAGGGACAGCATGGAATTATCTGAAAATGGTTTCCATCAATCAACTACATCATGGGTAAGTCGTAATTGAGACATTATGTCCAAAATTCCGAACTATCCCTTTAAGGCGTTTAAAATTGGGTGCTACCATTTCATCAGTTTCTGAGGGGAAACCCTACATACAATCATTGCAAGAGAGAGTAGGGTGTAATTGGCCACCAAATTGGGAGAAAATATGGTAAAATTAGAAAAAAAACCAAAAAAAAAACAATGATCGACCTTTATGGCAAGTTCTTGGCCTGGAAAACCAGCATGTTTACTTTGATAGATTTTAAACATGAGCGTTGACATGTTACAACATTTCCTGATGTACTAAAAAGCCTCTCTGAGGGTGAACTACTTGCAGGTATACAAAGATACTTCCTAGCTAGTTTGCTCAGTTGTGGGAAGTTGACCTGGTGGAGTTTCCACCAAGCCAGAGGGTCTGCCTCACTGTCAATGGTGGGGGACAGCAAGTAGCTGTTGAGTTTGGCTTCGACAACTTGCTCCAGTTGCACGGAAGATGGGGTGGGGACTGGGTTCATCTTAAAGAAACTGCCCAATGATCTCTTTGCCTTCTTAGCACTGGGTGAATCCATGCTCTGGGCCTCTGGGTCAGAAAAAATTTTTTTTTTTTTTTTTTTGCACTGCATATTCAGTTATATACTGTATGTCATGATCCATTCAAGATCATGCATGTTACATCAAGATCATGCAATATCTGATTTGTGTATGTGAAATATTTTATCCCACCAGCCCTCATGTCATTAAAGTTATAACCTAATTACCTTCCGTGCTGTTGCTTTCATTTCTGACATCACCCTGGTCTTGATGTCTGGGACCTTTTGCTGCTGATGTAGCTGACTTTGAATCTGGGATCCATGAAGCATGCCAGAAGTTCTTGTGTTGCCGGGTTGTCATACTTTGTGTTCATGCAGTCCAGGATTTTCACCTTAATGGACTTCGTTAAATCAGTGTCTTCTTCCTTCTCTGCAAGAACTGATGTCTTCATCAGATGAAGGACTGGTTTCACATATGAAACACTCACATAACTTTCACCTGAAAGAGCATCTGTAAATTCTTGCAGAGGCTGTAATGCCTGGTTTACAGACTCGAGTACATCCAGGTCCTGCCAGCTGGGAACCAGATGCTGTGATTTTCTGTCTGCCGAGAAGACGTCGGATAAGGCCCGCTGCTGCTCCAAGACCCTCTCCATCATCTTTTGCCTTGAACCCCACCTGGTTGCGCATTCTGTAATGAGGGAGTGCTCCGGGAGGTTGTGCTCCTGTTGTGCTTCTTTCAGTGCCACCTTCTGTTTCCAGTAATGGGAGAAATGTCCCACCAATTTTTTGCAAAGCCCAGCAGCTCGAGCAATGCGGCCATCAACTTTAACAGCATTTTCTAGGGAGAAGACAAGACACAGGACAAACATTTATTAAAACCTACCAGTAATCACAATAACTGCAAAATATACCATAGTAACAAACTAATAATAATACTACAATATATGAGAGAGACTACCATTATGTGACATTTAGTAGCCTAACTTGTAGGCATGAGCTCACCGTCACCCACCATTTAGTAGCCGAACTTGTGTGTGCATGAGCACACAATCAATAGGTTATAAAGCAATATGCTATACAATACAATTGAATGACAAATTTGTGAACTACAATAACATTAGGTGACAAAATGGACACATTATCTTCAACCATCTCAATGAATAATTAGGCTTATTCAAGTTACAAAATAATAAGACTACAATAGATTAACGTTACACTAACAGTGCCAAGCAGATCAATTTATTTCCAGTCATTTAAACACTTACTGACGGCAAGATGTAGCCTGTGACCGAAACATTGAAGTCTGACCCAGTCATTGAGTTCGATGGCCTTCACAACATTGGAGCCGTTGTCCTTGGTGATGCACACTTGCTGCTCTTCGCGCAAATCCCAGATGGCCAACGCCTCACGTAATCCAAGCGCTATATTTTCACCCGTGTGCGATTCCGGGAAATACACTGTCTGTAGACATCGGGTTTTCAGTTTGAAGTCTTCATTGAAGAAATGCAGAGTGAGGCTCATGTAGGGCTCTGTCGTTCGACTAGACCAAAGATCTGTAGTACATGCGTAGTACTCAACTTGACCCAGTTCTGATTTCACTGTCTTCCTACATGTGTCGTACATTTGTGGAATGGCGACTTGGGAAAAATAATTCCGCGATGGAATCTGGCATCTTCGGTCCAATTTGTTTATCAGACTCACAAAGCCCTCTCTGCTCACTATATTCATAGGCATCATGTCCTTAGCCAAATAACATGTGATGGCCTCTGTAATTTCTTTGTGGCGTTTGGATGTTTTCCAAACTTGCAAAACTCGCATGTTTTCCACTCGCAAAACTCTGGTAAATGGACGGCTGTTGTTGGACTGATTTGCTGCTAACTGTTACTTGACTTAGGTTTTGTGCTTTGGCTAGCTTTTTTGAATTCTTGGTATAATTCTTTGTGGTTGTGTTGTAGGTGGCAATGAAGATTAGTTGTGTTTCCTCTAGTAGTTGCCACAAGCGTTCGGCATGACTTGCACAGTACCTGTGTTTGTAACACGTCGCCTCTCCTGTATCCAAAATATTCCCAAATAACAGACGTGCTGTTCTTTTTAGCCATGAGTTTGTCTTCATCGCTCACATTTTCCTCAGCGCTGATCTCTCTCCCTTCAGCCATCACAACGCTAACCTCACTCGCAACCGAATAGATTCCAATAATCTGACCATGGCTAACGGGCATCTAGGGCTCCATCTGATTGGCCAAATATATTCACATGCAGAGTGTGAATGCATGGCGCCTGTAAATATACTATTTATCGCAGTTCAAGCAGTCTTTTGCGATGTGTTCATCGCGCATGTTCATATCGCGATAAAGGTAAATACACGATGTATTGTGCAGCCTTACAATATTGTTGATATCTTGCATGTAATGTTAGTGTGATTGCCTACAGCCTGTGTAAAACGAGTAGCCTACATGGCATGGGTAACTATTTGTACAACGTGTGACTTGTTGTTTGCTGGCAGCAAGCCTAAAAAATAAGCCAAAACGAGGCTGTGCGTGCTGCCCGCCTACCACTCCAAAACATTGCCTATCCTCTCATTCTCCACCATTGCTTCTGCCTCAGCAGCAGCTGCAGCTAGCGGTTTTGTTTGTTTTCATATCCTTTTATACCCACTCATGATAGCATCACCTGTTTACCTGTGGAATGTTCCAAACAGTTGTTTTTTTAACTTCCCAGTCTTTTTTTTGCCCCTGTCCCAACTTTTTTGGAACGTGTTGCAGGCATCAAATTCGGAATAAGCATGTATTTACAAAAATCAATAAAGTTGATAAGGTAAAACACAAAATCTTTTCTTTGTACTGTTCAATTAAATATATGTAAAAGATCATTTACAAATCACTGCTTTCTGCTTTTATGTGCATTTTACATACTGTCCTAACTTTTTTGCAATTGGGGTTTGTAATTGTAAAGTGCGTTGAGACCAGGGCTGCATGATTATGGCAAAAAATTATAAACAATTATTTTAGTCAATATTTAGATCACGATTATTTAACACGATAATTAATTGGTTTTCAAAACATAATACTTTTATTGCACTTTAATATTTTGAATGAACAGAATAATGCTTATGTTTTCACATTTTCTAACCCTAACCCTCTACTGTGAGGGAGGTAAAATTGGAGTGCTTTATTTGATATAGAACACCAGAGAAAGTCCAGTAAAGTGAGAGTTTTCACTGTTCCTTCAAAATTGTCATTCTCACTTCTCACGGTTCCCGGGTTATATTTATTTTATCACTACTTACCGGGACCGCTCTCACTTGGGCTGATCCTTTGATTAGGTCAGACGCCCCGGTCATGAATGATGTGGATAGTTTGATGGAGGAGTTGCCGTTAGTCTTCGACCATGACGTCTCTGGTCAAGAGGCAGCCATGCAACTAACCCATCTCCGCCAGGGCAGCGAGACGGTAGCAGCTTTCTCTATTACGTTTCGAGCACTGGCAGGAGAGACAGGGTGGTCTTCTGGTCTTCTGATTTACCCACAGCTTACTGTGAACTACAGTCAACTTTCATTACTAGGGATAGCTGCTACGTTATGGGAAGGATGTGCTTTGTCTTGTCTGTTCTGTAGTGATCTTGATGACGTCTCTGTATGCACTTATTGTGCGTCGCTTTGGATAAAAGCGTCTGCTAAATGAATGTAATGGAATGGTCCCTTGATTTCGGTCTTTATTAACGCATTATCAGACCCCATTAAAGACGCCCTGGCAGTGCTCGAACCGCCCGCTACATTCGATGCCCTGGTGACCACAGCTATCCACATCGATAACCGGGTCAGGGAACGTGATAGAGAGAAAAGCGAGAGGAGAGACCGTTCAACTCGCTATCTCCCTTCACTTCCTATAACAACTCCAGCCCCCTCGTTCGCCCGCTCCCACCTTAACAGGGAGGAGCCGATGCAGATAGATGATGCTTCGCTACGTGAGCCTAAGCAAGCCAAGCCGCATGAGGAGTGGTGCAGACGCAAAGGGCACATGAGAGATCAGTGCCCGAAACTGAGGGGAAAACCGCTAGGGAAACCGGGGACACTAGCGAAACAACATGGCACTGTTCACTGTTATTATCTATCCAATTATTTTGGAATAAGCACTCTGTTAAAGTCAACGGTTTTATCGACTCCAGAGCTGTGGAGTGCTTTGTGGATACCAAATGGGCCAAGGAACGTAGAATTCCAATTCATCGCCTCGGCCGGTCCCGGCTGGTTACGGCTCTCAACGGTCTCCCCTTTGGGCTCCGGGACCATCAAGGAGCTCCATCAATATGTGTGTCCCCCGCAAGGGACATTCAGAACAGATTCAGTTCCTTTTGGTCGATTCCCCGGCTTATCTCCTTGTCTTAGGTCATTCTTGATTGGTTCAGCACGGTCCGCATATCAATTGGGGGTGGAGACAGGGCTGTTATCCTCCAATGGGGCTCCCAATGCAGGTCTCATTGCCAGCTGACGGTACCCCTTATGTCTGATGGGCGTGACTACAGCTCAGAACTTATTTCTGTCAGCGACCTGGAGGAGGTTGATTCCCGGCCTGATCAGGATAGTTCTGTTCCTCTCTCTGAGGATGGAGAGGAGAGGGATGGGATTCTATGGCCGACGGTAATTCTCCCTGGGACAAGATCTCTTCTGAGGAGTTCTCTGATTCAGAGGTCACGTGGGACCCCTTGCCTGATTCGCCTTCTAATCTGGAGAGCATTAAAGTGGCAGGGGTGCATTCACACTCTGCATGTGAATATATTTGGCCAATGAGATGGAGCCCCACGTTACCGCCGCATCGTCCCTATGATTGCGCTGTCGAACTGTATCCGGGTACTATTCCTCCTAGGGGTTCCTTATACTCCTTGTCTGCTCCTGAGAGTGCAGGTATAAGGGAGTACATTGAGGAGGCTTTAACAAATAGGTTTATCAGAACGTCCACTTCACCAGCAGAGGCAGGTTTCTTTTTTGTAAAGAAAAAAGATGGGGGTTTAAGGACGTGTATTGAGTAGCCTTAATGAGATTACCATTAAAAACCGGTACCCACTCCCACTTATGAACTTCACCTTTGAGCGCCTGCAGGGGGCATCTACATTTTCTAAACTCGATCTCCGGAACGTGTACAACCTGGTGCGCATGCGTAAGGGCGATGAGTGGGAGACAGCCTTTAACACACACAGCAGACACTATGAATACCGGGTGATGCCGTTCGGGCTCACTAGCGCCCCCTCTGTCTTTCAGGCGCTAGTGAATGATTAGCTCCGGGAGATACTGGAGAAATTTGTATTTGTCTATCTGTATGATATTTTAATTTTCTCTCCGGACCTTCCGACACACATTGGCCATGTCAGAAAGGTTTTGGAAGCCTTTCTTAACTCCTTTGTGTAGAAGGTGACGCCGGCGGAACCTTTTTGCTCAACTGAGACGTTGCTACTGCAGCCAAACTATTATTGGAAATCACAAACTCTGTGTTTTAAATTTATTGGTAGACGGTTCGTGATGGTTTCTGCCGAATATGGAGTTTCTAAGTGTCACTATTTCCCCGTAGCAAGTCCATTTAACAAGCAACCCCCCACCTAGTCTATACCTACCCATGCGTGACATAGTGGACAATAGCGTCTATGTTTGAGTTCATAAATATATTTATTCATCATATAAAATTAGAATAACGTCATAGCAACGAGATAAACCCAACAATAGCCTGATCGTATGCCAGAAAAGCCGTGAAAAGCCCTGCTCACTCAAATGCAAAATAAACTGTGAAAGTACTGTCTCATTCTACCATGTATTCTACTAGCAATATATGCTACTAAATATGAAATAAATATACAATCCTATCATTGGTTTTACACATCGAGATGTTCCTTTCAAAATGCAGTGGTCATTTATTGTCTGGTACAATCGGTTTGAGAAATATACAACACTTTATACCGCTATTACACTATCTGAAACGTCGCCGCATAATACCCCCATGCCCTGTAAGCCTGTCTCATTCATTACAGTTAATTCTGGTTTAATTGTCTGCCTTTTTATCCAATAGACTACATTATAACCTTAGCAACGGCATAGGCCAAGTCTTTTTAGGTGCTTTGAGCAATTTACTACAGCCCAGCGTAACGGCAGTTTTCATTTTAACTGTCCTGTATTACGCAAGCTCTATAGAATACGCTTTAAGGAGGGGAGTTTCCCTTTTCCGATATGTAAGTATTTTTGAGTCTAAAATGCTGTTGGTCTTGCTGGCTACATATGTACGTTCGTGTTTCCACTCGAGCACTATCTTTCCTATATGTTTGATAGCCCTATTGTTATTTTCGCATTTTGAGTGCAGTTCACATACTGTAGTGCAATCGTTAAATGTATTTTTGATGTAGGCTACCGATGTTCATTGAAGATAGAACATTTGGCAGCATTTTGCAGATGGTGGAATACTATTTAATGTTCATGTTATCGTACATAATATAGGCTATGGCGTATAGCCTATACTTGTCTCTTAGGGCATGACAAATGCTCATTCCAAATTACTGTGCGCTGATATGTGGTAGATTAAGGTAAAAATTTCCTTGGAGTCATTATGAATAGGAAAATTTAAAAAAACTACAGAAAAATACAATCCCAGGACAAAAGTATACATACTGTTGAGTACAGGGACAAGTGATTTTTTATTGAGGTACAAGAGTGAATGATTAGGCAACATATTTAGGTGTATGTAACACTGTGATATCAATGTTTTTTATCTTAAGCCATCAGAAGGAGCAAATGTATATGCGTTTAATGGACAAAACTAATTTTATTCATTTTATGACATGTTTTGCATAGGGGTTTTGGACCCATAGATATCTACCCCCCTATACTTATGAAAATATGTAATTCCCACTTGGAAATTATGCAAAAGTGAGTTTTATGAGCCAAAACTGTTGATTTGTAATATATCATTTTTTTATTTTATTTACAGCAGTGCACAATTTAGCCATTTGGATAGATTTGGAGACACTAATAGACAACAGGGTACACTGCTATATTTTGCATCATAGGCCTTTAGTAGTTCTGCATATCATCCATCAAAACTTGTGGACATGGAGTTTATGATCCAGGAAATGTATATATATTACCGATTTCACTTATGTAGCTCTCAGCAAACTAAAGAAAAACATTTTTTTCAAATTTTTTTCCAAAGTTTCTTTGCATTTGTGGCACTTTATTTTGATGTAAATTATGAAAATAAACAAAGTTTGTATTGTAAATGGTACACCTGTCTTGTTTCATTTAAGCCATTTACCAAGTTTATGTGATGCTCACACCTGCAGTTATAAAGCCTTAAACAGAGCACCGCCTAAATAGGTGAAATTTGCCATCTGCGCCAAGGGGTTAACCTCTTGCTGCCAAACACCCCCTAGCGGTAACGCGGGCGTTACGGAAATTATTAAATTATACATTTCATTAATTTAATAATATATAATAAACTGCTCACCTCAATATTTAGATTAAATATCCTTAAGATATATCCATTCCTTCTGGGAAAGTGGTTTTTAAGCCCAAAACGTCGAGTTAAAACTTCGTAAATTACGTTGGAATCTCCGACCTAATTCGCAAACGTGTATTGCAGCTTGATGTCACACCATAAACAATGTGCTGGTAAACTGTTCTGCTTAATTGTATTTCACAAAACTTTGCTTTGAAAAATTGTTATACCTTTAGACTTCAAGAAAAAATACTTTAAAACTTCCATACGGCTGTACATCAAATTTTAAACCGACTTGTGCTTTTCTGCACTTCATCAAGAGTAGTTCGGCTGTGTTCAGTTTGGCATTGTGAAACTCAGCCAGTTTCTGGAGTACCAATCCTGTGGCTTAGTATATTTTAGCCAAAGGGGTCTTGTACTTTCTTGCAAAGTTTTATGCAAAACCGTCGTCAATTGGGTGTATTTATTTGACTGATAGCACAATGGGCCTATCTGAAGTGGGAAAAACTCGCATCGACCCGTCTCCACTGCGATCATTATTTGCTTTCCATTGGGTTTTTAAACTGTCTGTCAGGATCCTGAACCTGTTCTGTTTGTTTATTCTGTGTATTTATGTTTCCTGATTTATTTTGCTTATTTTCCTGACTTTGTGTATTGTGTTTAGTATGTTACCATCACTATAGTTTCCTTGTCATTCTGCGTTCCATGTTTTCCAAGATTCCACTCCCTGTCTTTGTCATTGCACTATTCGGGTGATTTTGGGTACATTCGGGTTTCCTCTTGTTTTCTTCCTTCTGGCTTTCTTAATACTTGTATATAATACTAATGTACTAATCGTACTAACTGCTAGATTAGATTTAATACTAACCTGCTAACAAACTAACGTGTATATAATACTAACCAGCTAACCTAGGGTTTTAGAGTTTGCTACGAACATTACTAATTACCAATTCATCTTGAGCTTCTACCTGCAGCTGTCATTTCCCTCCTCGTTATCCTATCCCTGTATCTCTCTGTGATTTCGCATTCTCTGCACGTGTGTCCACTTCCACGTTCCTCCCCTCCGAGCTGTGCACGTGTCTACCTGCTAACCCCAGGCTGTTTGTTATCATTGTGTCTGTGTATTCCAGTCCGTGTCTTACGTTCCCCCCCGTTATTGTATTATTGGTCCTTGTTAACCCTCATTGTTCTCACCTGTGTACTCTCCCATTTCCCCGCCTCTGCACACCTGATTCCTTTTGGGTAATCTTCCCCCAGTGTATTTTAGTGTCTAGTTTGCACATGTTCTCTGTCAGACTGTCTTACTTTTTCCCTGTGCCAGTGCATTTTTCCTTGCCTGTGTTATTGTAAGTCCTGAGACCCCCTTCTGCTTTCCGATTTTGAGTTTTGCCTGTCAATTCTGTTTTGTTTGCCTTTGTTGTTTTTCTGGTTTTGACCTTTTTATTGTTTTGTGACTTTGCTTCTGCCTGCCGATTTTTGTACCTCTGCCTTTCTGATTTCCTGGTTTCTGATTTTTGGATTGTTCGACTATTCTCCTGCTTTTTGATTTGGCACTGTCTCGGCATCTTATTACCTGGCTTCTGACCTCGGACTGAATAAACCATTCTTTTGCCTCATCCTGTTCTGCGATTGGGTCCTTGCACAGAACATAACACTGTCTGTCAAATATTCCAGCCAATAGCGAAGACTCTTATCTTTCAGACAAGCCCTCATTCAACACAATGTGTTAGGTTGTCACATAGATACAATTGTGTGTAAGAGGAGGAGGCATCCAATCGTAAAGTTCGTACCAAGATGGCGCAGAGTGTTTTTAGCTTGTAGCAGCTAGCTACATTCCGTTTAGAAAAGTATAATTCATTAGGTAACGGCAGCTGTTGATCTTTTTACTTTACAGTCACTTTCATACAGTTTTTGGTTAGTTATGTCTAGGTTATTCAGGCGTTTCTCCGTGCAGAAGGTCCTAGCCCGAAGATGTTTTTGCGATCTTGTGTCAGTGAGGCTGAGTGGTGTAAGGTGGGTCTTTTTTGCCGATATACCAGTGCAAATTCACTGTTCTGTATAAAACAAATCCCTCTGAATTAGGCGAATATAGCTAACATTACTATATTGTAACAATGGCAAGCTAGCCAGCAAAATTACACATAGCAGCTAGCTATCTACTTGTGTCTGAGACTAGCTGTTTCAAGTTTCTTTTGAATGAAATGGCGTCTGAAATGTTTGTTTAGAAGTTATTGTTCCACATGAGTAAATTGTTCTGTATGCAGTACAGCAGGCTGTACAGGTAAACGAATGCGCAATTTATGCATGATGTAACATGAGGGAGAGATAACATGAGGATGAGTTTGTTGTTGATTATTATGCAGGGGGTTACTTTATCTTGGAAACTGGGGGACATTTGATTTTATATCCCGTTTGCATCTACCTGGACTCATTTCTGGCTAATGGGGCTCTGGTGGAATACAAGATTCACTGTGCTGCTACATGGGTTTGGAGAGCTTTCTGAGGACCATGGGCAGTTGTGTAATATGAAACACACCAAAAACACATCAAAAAATTAACTTTTATTGCCAATTATCAAATTTTATTGTAAAACGTAAAATAAATCATATTGAGACTTTTCTGGAACCTTGCCATTTTGCACAATTTGTGCCAACTTTGGTAACCGAAATTGTTCACCTGAAAAAAAGCTCTGTAGAATTTGAATGGTTTGAGATATTGACACCATATTTTTAGCAGAGATAGGCAGCATATTGAGGAATCACATAGAGGAGTCATTTCTTCCATAGCTCAGGTGAGAATTGGTATATTTTGCCCTTGGTATTAATAGGTTCACCTCTTCCCTCAAGCCTGTTTTCACTAGTGACCAACAAAGCTGTTTATCTCAAAAACTGTAAAGGCTACAAATATGGTTCATTGCTTTTATTAAAACAGAGAACTGCACTATTATGACTAAGCAGTCATAACTCATATACATAGACTTTTTGCTACTTAATTACAACAATTTATGTACAGAAATTGTGAAAAAACGGGTACCTACATTCAAATTTCAGATTTTTTACCTGATGAGCTATGGAGGAAATAACTCCTCTTTGTGATTCCTCAATATGCTGCCTATCTCTGCTAAAAATATGGTGTCAATATCTCAAACCATTCAAATTCTACAGAGCTTTTCTTCAGGTGAACCATTTCGGTTACCAAATTGTGCAAAATGGCAAAGTTCCAGAAAAGTCTCAATATGATTTCTTTTTTTAAGTTTTACAATAAAATTATATGATAATTGGCAATAAAAGTTCATTTTTTGATGTGTTTTTGGTGTGTTTCATATTACACAACTAACTAGCCTATCCGTGGTCCCCAAAAAGCTCTCCAAACCCATGTAGCAGCACAGTGAATCTTGTATTCCACCAGAGGCCCATTAGCCAGAAATGAGTCCAGGTATATGCAAATGGGATATAAAATCAAATGTCCACCAGTTTCCTAGATAAAATAAACCCCTGCATAATAATCAACAACAAACTCATCCTCATGTTATCTCTCCCTCATGTTACGTCATGCATAAATTGCTCATTAGTTTACCGGCAAAGCCTGCTGTACTGTATACAGAACAATTTACTCATGTGGAACAATAACTTCTAAACAAACACTTCAGACGCCATTTCATTCAAAAGAAACTCGGAACAGCTTGTCTCAGACACAAATAGATAGCCAGCTGCTGTGTGTAATTTGGCTGGCAAGCTTGCCTGTAGATTATTAGAGTATTTAGTTCTTAGGGTTTTGTTCTCCTTACTCTTTATTTCCTGCCTTGGTTTTCTTTTCTCTGTCTCTCGCTACTGGACAGTAACCTCAGCTTCGCCTCGTTTCCGTTTGCCTATTTTAGCTTTGACAGTTTCTGAGCTAGAGGCTATTCTCTCTGCTCCGTTCGCGGGCAGTTTCCCTTCCTGTTTATCTGGTTTCCCATCTCGGTGGGATAACTTTCTGATCCCCTCACGGCCGCACCTGGGCCTCGATCCCCAAGCCCTTACAAATGGAAGGCTGATGATAAAGCTTTGGGCCTATATGGACAGGCACTATTACTGAAAAAACACATTGCCTGAGCATGTTGTAGGAGATTAAAGTATAGAGGTCACTGCCCACAGTCTGTTACAAAAATTGGTTGCCATTTGTCTCACTTTGTTGACTTTTTAACACAATGTTGGTGTCACAGTCTGGAGGACATCTACAACATCTGCTGCCTCCACAAGGACCCAACTCACCCCTGCCACCCCATTTGCCCCCCTGCCAGAACTATTCACGCCTGCACATCCAGACTGAGAAATAGTTTCTTCCCCAGAGCCGTCATTCGGCTGAACCATTTAGCCACTCCCACACTTACCTATAATATTATATGTTATAATATTCTGAACGTGCAATAATAATACCTGGCCTGATCAGCATTATGCACTTTACAAATTACAAAATCCATTTGCACTATTTCAAACAGACAGACATATATGCATATTGCATGTCTGGGTTTGGCATGTCAAGTGTGAGGATGTACATATATATTTTTTATGGATGTATATTTTTAACCTGTCTCTTCTCTTCTGTTATTGTGATTATTATTATTATTATTATTATTATGTGTATATATTTCAGCCTGTTGTAAGCGTCAATCAGTGAGTCGCACCTGAATTTTGTTGTACTGCTGTACAATGACAATAAAGTATTCTATTCTATTCACACGCCGTGACACACCCCTGGGAGGGAGATGCGGTATAATGGTATAAACACTCAAAATAACCCAGATAGACTGTCGTCGTATTTTATTTGCTTTGGGTGCACTGTGGAGTGTTTAAGTGCGTTTGGTAGTGGATGCTAGCAGTTACCTTAGAGTTGCGCTAGCATTAGCAATGTGTGTATGTCCAAAAGAAGGGACAGCATGGAATTATCTGAAAATGGTTTCCATCAATCAACTACATCATGGGTAAGTCGTAATTGAGACATTATGTCCAAAATTCCGAAACTATCTCTTTAAGACCGCATAATCGGGGCACAAGTGTCCGTCTGTCCGAACGAATATTTTCAGTGCAAAAACACAAAATATCTGGGTATCAGCCGATCTAATAGCCTACTGGATATTGGAAGGTTAGCTTAAATAACGTTCTTTCAAAACAACGTTCAGATTGGAATGCAATACATCGATGGGGTTACGTTAAGGTTAGCCAAATATGCTTTTTCTTTTAAATGTGCATCGAGCTACTATTGGCGTATTATCAACAGGCTTTTGTGATAGCCTGTCATTTCTACGCCTCTGACTGCTACTGCGAGCTAACAAAGTTACCTTTCATTTACCACAGAACTGTACAGTTCTGAGAGCATAACTTAGCAGTCGTCACTATGGAGGTTCCTGCTTTCTGGGAGGGTGGGCTAATATGTTGGCTAATGAGCCTTCTTTGTTCAACACAGCTTCAAACAACATAATGATGAGTAACATTATAGTTAACGCTAACCAAACACCTTGTTAATAATGTAGTTAGCTAACAACATAGATATTAAACATTTTTAGTAACGTTAACTATCCGCGGCTCATTTATATGAATTTGCAGTAACTTTAGGCTGTGAGGCGATTTTAACAAGATAGACAGATTAACGTTGAAGGCTAATGTAGAGGCTAACACAACGGTACATTGCAAAAATCACCATAGTTCATTCTATCAGTCTAACATCGACATTCCGGGGAGGCTATAGCCTACCTGTAAAATAGGCTACGGTTAGCACTGTGGCCATTTCCATCACGATTTCTCATCATTCAGGCAACACGCTATTATTAGCCGGGCAAGGACCGCTGGTTCACGGAAAGCTTGAAAATGCGGTTGGGATCACCGACTGCAATACCACAGACGGTAAATAAACAAACAGGTGCAACAATCATTATTTAAGTATGTGAATGGAATCATAGCATAGACGTATTCAATAATTTATCTATGTATTTATTGTTTTGATTTTCACAAAATCGATTGTTCTCACAAAACCCACTCCTCGGTGGCTCTAGATTTGCAGCGGAAGCCATTACTCTGCAAAAGGGACAAAATGACCACCTTCACATGACATGTCATGTTGGCCAATCAGAGAAAATACTTTGGGCCTTGGAAAATGTACCATTTTGAGAAGGCAGTTGCCTTTCTAGTTCTGTGGGTTTCATACATACACACGTGCCTTATTTCTTCCCCCCACCCGCATTCAGAGAAGAAGAATATCAGGGTCAGAGCCAATCAGAGGCAGAGTAGGAGCGGGTCTTCTGTGGGTGGAAAAAAATAAAATAACGCTACAGACCTGCTAAATGTCAGGCGCACCGGTGTGACCAATGAAAATGTTTAGTCACACTTGACAGATTTTTGGTCGCATGTGCAAAAGCCTGTAATTTCAATGTGAACTTAGGATAGGGACATGGCTATATCTTCCTTATGGATGAGAAAAGTAGCCTACTTTAGAAATCTGAAGAAAGGAATAAACATTTTTATTCCCAGACTCCAAGTAAACAAATATCTGGATATGAATGAAAATTAATAAATTAAATTTAACTCTCACCGTAGCTACATTTCATACTTATAATATAAGATATAATATAGAGTAAAAAATAAACAAAAGAAATTATGAAAATTCAGTTATACTGAAAAGGGCTGGATTAGTGTACCACATTGTCAATATGACAGAATTATACACTGCCCGGCCAAAAAAAAAGTCGCCATTGTACCCGTCATGCATAGTGCCCACTGTACAAGCCTCTGGAGGCAGTGTTATGATCTGGGGTTGCTTCAGTTGGTCAGGTCTAGGCTCAGCAACATTATGCAGCAATAAAATGAAGTCAGCGAAGTACCTGAATGTACTGAATGACCAGGTTATCCCATCAATGGGCATATGCCAGGATGACAATGCCAAGATTCATCGGGCTCAAATTGTGAAAGAGTGGTTCAGGGAGCATGAGGAATCATTTTCACACATGAATTAGCCACCAGATTCCTGACCTTAACCCCATTGAAAGTCTTTGGGATGTGCTGGAGAACACTTTACGGAGTGGTTTGACTCTCCCGTCGTCAATACAAGATCTCAGCCAAAAACTTATGCTACTCTGGATGGAAATAAATGTTGTGACATTGCATAAGGTTGTCGAAACAATGCCACAACAAATGCACGCCGTAATCAAAGCTAAAGGCGGTCCAACGAAATATTAGAGTGTGCGACTTTTTTTGGCCGGGCAGTGTACATTGACATGCATGCCAAATTAAACCAGTTTGTTTTTCTCAGGATATTTACAAAAGATACTATTTTCTGATATCGACAGATATACTGTGTGTGGTGAAACTAGCTCATAATGTACAATTTTCAGATAACTACAGGTTTACTGTGTGTGAAACAAATTTTTTGATGGAAAAAAATATTCTCAGCTCGTTGCCGGTAACCACAGACCCGTAATCACCCTCCTGGTACTAACGTTACCGCGCTGAAACGCTAACATTTATTAGGTCTCTCTGCCTTGTAATAAAGGCATCCACGGGCTATGGGGTAGCGGTAGGAAGCATTATGTTCTGTAGAGAATTGGGCTAATGAATGCGGGTCTCAAAATCTCAGCTCAGAGTTTTTATTTAGTTCCTCCGTCCATTAGGGTCGTCAACGTTACAGATATGTTTTCTTTGTTGTCGGATGCATCGAGAATCTTATACCAACCATTTGTCATGGCCATGATCTCCGCGTGATGACGTAACTTCCTCCATAAATAGAGACATGTCAAGGCGGAAGTTCTCTTTTTAATTCTCACCGATGCGAGAGTTGAGACGTAAATACTTTGTTGCTAAAATACTAGATACTTTGTATTACTTTTTGTTATTGCTAACGTTAAACTTTCCTAATTGTTTTCTTGTAGAATATGGTGCAGTTTGGCACTCGGTGCTGCCACGTTTATATTTTACCTTAGGAGTGTTTGCATTCCTTTTGGGTTTATATTGTATTTTGCTAATTATTGTTTAAATCCTCCCGAGTAAAAGTGAGCGTGTGCGCTCCGTTGTTGGTTTAAGTGCTGCAAGAGAGTATGTTAAATCCTTTGTTTAAAGCTGGGTGTGGTCACCCCCCATGGAAAATATTCAGTAATAATCAGTGAGCATGTGCGCTCCGTTGATTGGTTTAAGTGCTGAGAAAGTGTTCGCTGATTCGGTCTCTAAACCCTGGGCATAGTTCCTCCCCCAGAGAGACTTTTCCCAATCGGTGAGCGTGTGTGCTCCATTGATTGGTTTAAGTGCTGTGAGAGTGTTCGCTGATTCTGTCTCTAAACCCTGGGCATGGTTCCTCCTCCAGTGGGACTTTTCCCATTCTGTAAGTGTGTGTGCTCTGTTGATTGTTTTGTGTGGTAGATTATGAGCGTGTGCGCTCAATGCGCTTTCTGCTCTTTCCATTCTCGCCTCTTGTGCTCCAGTTCACCCGTCCATGATTGCATCCTTGGGTGCAATCCTCTGCTCCAGGCATGAGCGCCTTGTGCACTGAATGTGGGGGAGTCACGGACCTGTCTGATGCTCACACCAGGTGCTGCTTGTGCCTTGGTCTAGAGCACCTGCAGGAGGCATTCTCCGACCCCTGCTCATGTTGTGTGGGCATGTCTTTGGAGACCAAGCAGGCCAGATTGGATGCGTTTATGTGCTATATGCCCCCCTCTAGTAGGGCGCCTCCCCCTGTAGGGGTTGCCCTTAAATGCAAGGGTGTTACCGCCACTGATGGCCCATCCCGTAAAAAGGACAAGTCTGGCAGGGACAATCACCTCTCCGCAGAAGTCACACAGCTTTAGCTGCTGGCTGCTATGCTGGAAACCCGCACTAAAGCTGAACCGGCTCCCGAGCATGGTCCCCCTGATGGGCCTCCAGCGGGGGAGGATCTGAACTTTGAGGGGGTTGACGCGCTCTCCACAGCGGCTCCCAACACCCTGTTTTCTCAGAGTTGTGCCTACACGGTTGACCAGCTTTCCTGGCTGATGCTTTTGCAGGCATTGATTTGGGGGTGGACACCTCAATCAGTGATGCATCTCTTCAGGCCTTCGCATTCATGTCATGTGAGCTTGGCCGTGTGATGTTTTTTCTCACGGTGGCCCGGCGTCAGGTGTGGCTGGCTCAGTCCCCTCTCTCTGACCCTACAAAGAGAACCATTCGGGACCTGCTGTTTATCCCTGGCTAGGGCTAGCGCTCTGTGGAGGCGTTGAAGTACAGAGAGCAGCAGATGCCCCCCCCCCCCCCCCCCCCTTCACCACCCTCCTGCTCGTTAGCCCCAGCCAGTGGCTTGTGGCCAGGAGCAGGCCTTGTATGGGAACCAGGGAGCCCCTCGCCGCTCGTGCAACTGCATCTGGGTTGCGTCATGACCCCATGGGTCCACCTGCCCGTCCAGCTAAGGGATAGCAGTCCAGTCACCGCCCACCCAGACCTCCCACACATACCCCCACACGACACCCTGGGGCTGGCGGTGGGGCAGTTTCACCAAGACGAACTGGTGAATTGAGCGGCCCTTACAAACATTCCAGTTCAACCGGCAGCCCCCCAACATTCACCGGGGTCAGGTATATGCACATCCTGGACCTCATTCAGTCGGGGATGCTGAGTCGAGAAATGACAGCGACGGGCCTGAATTTGCATCTAAAGCAATACTTTCCGGATTCTTCGGGTAACAGAAGTCCGACACACTGTGAAACTTGCACTTGAAAGATGCGTACTTCCACTTCCCTATCTGTGTGGAACATCGTCGTTTACTCAGCTTTGCATTCCGAGGTCAGGCATACCAATTCTATGTGCTCCCATTCGGTCTTTCCCTGGCCCCCAGTGTGTTCACCTGCTGTATGAATGCTGTTCTATCACCGCTCCGGCTGCGGGGGTTAAGGATCCTGCTGTACCTGGAAGACCGGCTGATATGTGCCGAGTCGCACCGTATGGCGCTCTCCCACACTGCCCAGACATTAGCACATACACTGCCTGGCCAAAAAAAAAAGTCGCCGTTGCACCCGTCATGCATAGTGCCCACTGTACAAGCCTCTGGAGGCAGTGTTATGATCTGGGGTTGCTTTAATTGGTCAGGTCTAGGCTCAGCAACGTTATGCAGCAATAAAATTAAGTCAACTGAGTACCTGAATGTACTGAATGACCAGGTTATCCCATTAATGGGCATATTCCAGGAGGATAATGCCAAGATTCATCAAGCTCAAATTGTGAGAGAGTGGTTCAGGGAGCATGATGAATCATTTTCACACATGCATTGGCCACCAGATTTCTGACCTTAACCCCATTGAAAGTCTTTGGGATGTGGGACTTTACAGAGTGGTTCGACTCTCAATTCAATTCAATTTCAATTCAATTTTATTTATATAGCGCTTTTCACAGATGACTGTCACAAAGACGCTTTACAGAACAGAAAGGGGAGCAAAGGGGAAATGGGAAATGCCAGCTCTAAGCCAACTCTAAGCCCCCAGATAGCAGAGGTAAAAACTCTAGTAGGAGAGAAAAACCCTCATACTGTGGCGAGAAAAACTCCCCGATGGGAAGAAATCTCGAGAGGAACCCGGCTATTGGGGGGATGCCCATCCTCCACTGGCCTATGGGTTGATTATGTCATAGGGAGGTATTCGATTCAGATGACTCCATCATGTAGAGATCAGCAGTGGCAGGTGGGGGGCGCCTAGCTGGTCTTGGGCTGGAGCTCCGGGCCAGGAGGGGGGGCGGGGGAAAGACGCGGGAAACTCTGGAAACTTGGGCTAGAGCTCCGGGCAGGTGCCCAGAGCATGGAAGAGGAAAAAAAAGAAAAAACATTGTTAGGGGGTTCAGATGGTAGCAGAACAAGCGCAGCAGGAGAGACAGAGGTGTCTGCTGCGATAAGGAAACCCCGGCAGAATAAGGCTATGGCAGCATAGCTAAGGGCTAAACAGAGGCAGGGGCCAATACAGCCATGAGGGCAGGCTTGAGACAGTCACCACTAGACCATGACCGGTCGAGCTTAACACAACACTACCAATAATGATCCAGTGACAGCACTGACCGCTCAGTCCACCAGCGACTCTATAGCTAATGCCAGCCACCCACTCCTGCCCCTCAACTATAGGACAGACTAAAAAGATGAGTTTTAAGCCTAGCTTTAAATAGACTGACAGTGTCTGCACCCCGAACATGAGCAGGCAATTTGTTCCATAGGAGAGGAGCACGATAGGAAAAGGCTCTACCACCTATTGTACTTTTAGCTATTTTAGGAATAACAAGGAGGCCTGCGCCCTGCGAACGGAGCGTTCGTGAGGGATTATAAGGGAAAAGTAAATCCCTTAAATATAAGGGGGCAAGCCCATGTAAGGCTTTAAAGGTAAGTAATAGAATCTTATAGTCTATTCGAAATTTGATTGGCAACCAGTGAAGTGAAGCTAACACTGGGCTGATGTGTTCAAATCTTCTAGTTCTCGTGAGAATACGAGCAGCTGTATTTTGAATTAGTTGAAGCCCTTTCAGAGAGGACTGTGTACATCCAGACAAAAGAGCATTACAATAATCTAATCTAGAAGTAACAAAAGCATGGACTAGCTTTTCAGCATCATGTAGGGACAGTATTTTTAGAATTTTTGAGATATTCCTCAAGTGATAGAAAGCAACCCTAGAGATGTCTTTAATGTGAGTATCAAGTACTAGATCTGGATCAAACGTAACACCAAGATCTTTAATGACAGCACTTGAGGTGATTGAAATTCCATCAATGTTAGGCATATAGCCAGATAGTTTGCGTCTCAGGGACTTGGGCCCCACCACCATTACCTCTGTCTTATCAGAGTTTAGTAAGAGAAAGTTATGGGTCATCCATTCCTTTATATCTATAAGACAAGCTTCCATTTTTGACAGCAGGACAATTTCATCAGGCTTGACTGATAGATACAGCTGGGTGTCATCTGCATAGCAGTGGAAGTTAATGCCATGTTTACGAATGATTTGTCCCAGGGGAAGCATGTATAGAGAGAAGAGCAAAGGCCCAAGGACAGATCCTTGTGCTACTCCATATCTAACCCTAGATTTATAGGAGGAGTCATTGTTAAGATGCACAAATTGATATCGGTCAGATAAGTATGATCTAAACCAGGAAAGAGCCAGTCCACGGAGGCCAACAATATTTTCGAGCCTATCCAGAAGGATGAGGTGATCAACTGTGTCAAATGCTGCACTTAAATCCAGAAGCATGAGTACAGAGATATAGCCACTATCAGAAGCAAGGAGTAGGTCATTGAATACTTTGACTAGGGCTGTTTCAGTGCTATGAGAGGGTCGAAAACCAGATTGAAAAACTTCCAATATTTGATTAGGGTGCAAAAAAGAGTTGTTTTGAAATGGCCTTTTCTATTATTTTAGAGAGGAACGGAAGGTTTGAGATAGGCCTATAGTTAGACAAGTCGTTTATATCCAAGTTTGGCTTTTTAAGAAGGGGTTTGATGACTGCAAGTTTGAGAGTCGGTGGTATATGTCCAGAGGCTAAAGAAGCATTAACAATATGCAACAGTGGTGTTCCAATTACTGGCAGTAGCTCCTTCAGTAGCTTCGTTGGAATAGGGTCTAGAAGACAGGTAGAAGATTTTGAAGAATTTACTATAGTATTAAATTCAGTGAGATCTATTGGAGCAAAGGAGTTCAGATAGGCCACCCGTCCATCTGAAGATTCTGCACCCAGGTGTTGAGTGGACGGAGGGGCAGACCCTGTATGAGGGGTGGTAGAAGAACTTTGAATCTTGTCCCTGATTTTTATTATTTTGTCATCAAAGAAATTCATAAAGTCATTACTATTAAATGGGATTGAAACACAGGGATCAGCATGATTCTTAGTCAGTCGGGCAACAGTGTTAAACAGGTGCCTAGGATTGTTTCTATTTTCATCTATCAAAATAGAGAAATATAAGGAACGCGCTGTGATAAGGGCATGTTTATAATGGAGAAGGCTGTCTTTCCAGGCATGGAAGAAAACATGCAATTTAGAGGAACGCCATTTGCGCTCAAGTTGACGTGAAGCTTGTTTGAGAGCACGAGTATGGTCATTGTACCAGGGAGCTAATTTCTTATTGCAGACTTTCCTCTTTTTAAGAGGTGCGATAGTATCCAGGGTTCTACTAAGTACGTTATTAATGTTGTCAGTCAGCTGATCAATTGAGTTTATGTCTGCATTTGTATACGCATTTTGGCTGGAGCCTAGAAAATCCCCACAGTGCACAAATGAGCCTGGGAGCTCATTAATAAAATCATTTGCAGATCTGGAGGAGAGCTTACGACTAAAGTAGAATGTAGTATCTGATGGCACATGACAGACTTGTGAAAGGTGAAAGGTAATTAAGTAATGGTCTGATAACACAGGATTTTTAGGCATGACTGTTACGTTTGCTATTTCTGTATTATACGTTAAGACCAGATCAAGAGTATGGTTATGAGAATGGGTGGACTGATGTATATGTTGATTAAAGCCAATGGGTTCAATAATTGACAAGAATGCAGATCTGAGAGGATCACCTTCACTATCCATGTGAATATTAAAATCACCTACAATTACTATTTTATCTGAATGAATAACCAGGCTAGAGAGGAAATCAGCAAACTCAAGTAAGAAACCACTGTATGGACCTGGTGGCCTATATAAAATGACAAGGGTAAAACTGATTGTTTTTCTGTCTGGATGTGCAAAACTGAGAACAAGCACTTCAAAACAGTTAAATTTGTAGGCAGATTTCAGAGTAGCAAAGAGATTAGAATTATATATAGCAGCAACACCACCTCCACGACCCATCAGACGGGGAATGTGTGTATAACTGTAACCAGGAGGAGTGGATTCATTTAATGCAATATATTCATCAATTTTAAGCCAAGTTTCAGTTAAGCATAGGATCTCAACTTGGTGATCAGTAATTAATTCATTTATAAGAGTTGCCTTAGGGGCGAGTGATCTGATATTAATCAAGCCAATTTTTGGCTCTCTCTGTTCAGCCCCATCATTAGTAGAATGACAGGGTCTGATTTTTTTAAAATTAGCCATACAAACACCCCTAATGGGCTTTTTAGCAAAGCCTACTATAGGTTGGGGGACAGACACTGTCTGAATAGCATGGAACCTGGGCAGCAGTTTTTGGGAACATGCAGAAATCTGTGTAAGACAGTAGTTCTGCTGCCTGGTCTTGGCTCTGGTGTGTCAGGTAATAGACTTTCTGAGACTATAAGATAGATTCCTGGAAATAAGAGCGACACCCTCCCACGAGGGGTGAATACCATCTCTTTTCAAAAGACCAGGCCTCCCCCAGAAAGTACTCCAGTTGTCTACAAAGCCAACACCGTTTGCAGGGCACCAAACAGACAACCAGTGATTTAGTGATGTCAATCTGCTGTAGATCTCTCCCGTCATCAATACAAGATCTCGGCCAAAAATTAATGCAACACTGGATGGAAATAAATGTTGTGACAATACATAAGGTTGCTGAAACAATGCCACAACGAATGTGCGCCGTAATCAAAGCTAAAGGCGGTCCAACAAAATATGTGTGTGACTTTTTTTTGGCCAGGCAGTGTATCTCCAATCTGGGCATCAATGTCAATTATGGTAAGAGCCAGCTAGTGCCGAGCCAGTCCCTCACTTATATCGGACTGTTGCTCGATTCGCGGAGCATGATAGCATCTTTGCTGCCCCACCGCATAGCCAGTGTACTCGATGTTTTGTGTCGGTTCCAGGTGAACGCGGTCCTCGTTTCAGTGGCTTCTGGGCCTAATTATGGCTGCCTCAGCGGTCGTGCCTCTTGGACTCATTGCAGCCAGGCCGCTTTAAATGTGGTTGAATGCCAGGGTGCTGCACCCCAAGGGGGACCGTCACGTTCAAATCACGGTGACGCGTCGGTTTTGACAGCTACTTCGCCCGTGGTGACAAGGGGGGTCCGGATGTGGTGGTGACGATGGACGCTTCACTCACCGGTTAGGGAGCTATTTGTCATCACCTCCCAACTCAGGGATTGTGGGAACATCAGTTGGGCCAGATCAATGTTCTTGAACTTCAGGCAGTTTTTCTGGCACTAAGGCATTTCTTGCCCTTGCTCCATGGCAAGCATGTGAAGGTGAGGTCGGACAACACCTCGACGGTCTATCACAAACCACCAAAGCGGAGTAAGGTCCTGCCAGTCTTTGAGGGTGACCCAGCGTCTCTTGATCTGGGCTCTTCCCAGGTTAGCCTCTCTTCGTGGTGTCCACCTCCTGAGTGCCCAAAACAAGGCAGCAGACTTTTTATCTCGCCAGGGGATTCACCTCGGCAAATGGTGTCTCCACCCTGATGTGGTGGAGTTGGTGTGGTGACGGTTCAGTCATACTCCGGTCATACAGACCTGTTCGCCTCTCAGGAGTCCACTCACCTTGGTTTGCAATGCTCCTCTGCCTTCTTTGCGGATCGCCCTGGGAACTCCTGATCCGAACAGACCTGCTGTCTCAGAGGAGCGGCTCTGTGCTGCATCCTCGGCCAAGCGGGATGAAGCTCTGGGTCTGGCCATTGAGGAGACAGACCCTTCGTTAACTGGGTGTGGTTCCTTTGTCCTGCAGACGCTTCTTAACTCTAGAGCCCCCTCCACGTGGAGGGCCTATGGGTATATGTGGCAGTTATTTTGCACGTGGTGCTCACAGCACTGTGCAGACCCTGTGCACTGCCTGATTTCTGTTGTACAACAGGCCTGCAGGGAACCATCACCTTATCCGCCGGTTCCTAAGGGGTGCCCGGTAGCTGAGATCAGTAAGGTCCCTGGTAGCTCCCTCCTGGGATCTCCCTCTGGTTCTACGAGCGCTTACCAGGCAACCCTACTAGCCTCTCAATACAACCAGCCTCAAGTGGTTTTCTTTAAAGAGGGCATTTCTACTGGCAATGGCGTCGGCAAGGCGTGTTGGTGAGCTCTGCGCTCTCTCCATCACCGCAGAGTGTCTGAGGTGGCAGCTGGATGACTGTGGCATCACTTTGCGGCCCAACTCATCTTTTCTGCTCAAGCCTGTTTCAGCGTTTCATATTAACCAGCCGATTGAACCAGCTTCGCTCCCCCCAACCAGGTGAGGTCCTGGGGGAGGCACACTTGGTATGTCCAGTGCTCCGCTGCTAAATTGAGGCACAGGGCAGCTCTTTGTCTGCTACAGCAGGTCCAAGGGCAAAGCGCTCTCGGCTCAGAGCCTTTCCCGCTGGGAAGGGAAGGCGACTATGAGGCTAATGCTAAGCCTTTACCTACGACTGTCCAGTGTGGGTCAACCAGGAGTGTGGCTATGTCATGGGCAGCACAGAGGAGTGTCCCTCTTCCTGATATCTGTGCGGTGACAACTTTGGTGTCCCCCTGCACGTTTTCAAGATTTTATCTGGGCCATCCTGCCGGGAGCCTTGGCATCCACTTAACGGTATGTATGTCCCTTGTGATGCAGTGAGTATTAGTCATCCATAATGTTGACGACCCTAATGGTAGGGGGAATTAAATAAAACGAAGGTAACGACAGTAGCCATGGTTTTATGAGTTCCGGATGACCATTAGGGGTCATGGTCACTCAGGACCCTTTTGGGGCGTGAAGGGTTTTGAGAACTTCTGCCTTGACGTGTCTCTATTTATGGAGGATGTTATGTCATCATGCGGAGGTCATGGTCATGATAAATTGTTAGTATAAGATTCTAGATGCATCCAGCAACAAAGAAAACATATCCATAATGCTGACAACCCTAATGGTCTTCCAGAACTCATAAAACCCTGGTTACAGTCGTAACCTTCATTATGGTGTTTGGAGGTAACAGGAAGGTCCCAGAAATAAACCTGTATGGCGTACCAAGGTACAGGAGTTAAAATTTTGGGGGATTTGGTTTGATGAAAATGTTACTTGGAGAGTGCATATTGATAAGATAATAAGTAAATGTGAGAAATTCATTAATGTTCTCAGATGTGTGTCTGGATGTGATTGGGGAGCAGAGAGGAATATGATGCAAATGATATATCATGCGACAATTATATCAGTACTAGATTATGGTTGTATGATTTGTGGGTCTGCTACTAAATCTATTCTTGAAAAACTAGATAGAATCCAGTCCAAGGCACTAAGAATTTGTTGTGAGCATTCAAGTCCTCTCCGGTTCCTGCTCTTCAAGTATAAATGGTGGAGATCCCATTCAAAGACAATTAAAGTTAGGTTTACATTATTGGACTAAGCTGATGAAAGGTTGTTCATCCTGGAGAGGTTGCAAAGGTCTACTAGCGGGTAAATGAGCTTTATCAAATATATTCTGATGGTTCTTTAGATCCAGAAAGTGGTGAAGCAGGTTTTGGAGTGGTGATTCCTTGTCTGTAGATTCATCAAAGCATCTGACGTCCTGATAGAGTATCAGCAGAGATTGTATAGTACAGAGATATCATGTTTCACCTCAAGGGGCGACTATGAGTACTAAAACTGGGCTAAACAGAGGAGAATGAATGGGGGTCAATGGAAGTGTTTTCCAGAAACGCAAATCTATAAGGGAATACATTTTTTATGTAAGTGGGAGAAAGTCGCAGACAGCAGATAAGAAAATATGCTTTTCTACGCACTTAGATTAATTAAATCTTGAACCGAAAATGACTTTTTTTCCTCTGATTATGCAAATTTTGTCATGAATATTCATGACCACTTTGGACGTGAGACTCAAAAACAAGATGGACGGCCCACAGCCAGCCAAAATCGTTTGGTAATAACAGCACAAGAATGACAACTATGTGGACAAACAAAGTACAAGCTAGTACTGGCGGTACATCACCTAATATATCTCATAGACAATCTGGTTTTAACAAGAATCTTCTAGAAGCTTCTATATATGGAATATATAGTTTTACTGAGCAAGCGAGAGCTACTGGCTAGTTGGCTACCGTTAACTGAGGAGCCGCCGGTAATGAATATTCATGAACCGGCGAACTCATCAACAATGCGTAGCATCAATGCTAGTGGAAATGTTTTGAAAGTGAGATCATAACACAACCATCGATTCCATGTCGACTTATAATTATGTATTAATTATAAGCATTAGGCAGAGTAACATTGGCAGTAATAATCTAGTTCCGCAAAAATATTTGAAAATGACTGTGATGATACTACTGGGCTAACAGACATCTTATGTGCACTATGGTGGGTAGAGGAATCTAATTTAGAGAGCGTAGCTTTATTTACTGACTTGGTCGCAGCTCTATTGGCTCTGAAGAGAAAGAGCCATCCAGATATCATAAGGGAAATTTATTTGTGTTTATACTGAATTTCAAATAGATGTTCAGTTGATATGGTGTGGGTTCCAGGGTAGGAAGGTATACAGGGAAATGAACTTGCAGATGAGGAGGCCAGGAAAGCCTATAAAAAAGGAAATAGAGACATTAGTATTTATTTTGGGATTGGGGAGTACAGGAGTTTACAGGTGAGTGGGAGTTATGGGAAAAAGCAAAAAGAGGAAGACATTATAATATCCAAAAATCTGTAGTTAACCCCCTGGCGCAGATGGCAAATTTCACCTATTTACGGGGTGCTCTGTTTAAGGTTTTATAACTCCAGGTGTGAGCATTACATAAACTTGGTAAATGGCTTAAATGAAACAAGACAGGTGTACCATTTACAATACAAACTAGATTTGTTTATTTTCATAATTTAAGTCAAAATAAAGTGCCACAAATGCAAAGAAACTTTGGAAAAATGTTTTTTAAAATTTTTCTTTAGTTTTCTGAGAGCTACATAAGTGAAATCGGTAATATATATATACATTTCCTGGATCATAAACTCCATGTCCACAAGTTTTGCAAAATCTGTCCATTAGTGTCTCCAAATCTATCCAAATGGCTAAATTGTGCACTGATCGAAATAAAAATATATATTCTGCCAAATGATTGTAATGTAATGTAATGTAAAAATATATATGATATATATAACTACAAATCAACAGTTTTGGCTCATAAAACTATCTTTTGCATAATTTTCAAGTGTGAATTACTATATTTTCATGAGTATAGGGGGGTCCAAAACCCCTATGCAAAACATGTCATAAAATGAATAAAATTAGTTTTGTCCATTATAAAGCATATACATTTGCTCCTTCTGATGGCTTAAGATAAAAAACATTGATATCACAGTGTTACATACACCATATGTTGCCTAATCATTCACTATCACAGGGGTTCTCAATCCTGGTCTTGGGGGACCCCTGTGTATGCTGGTTTTCGTTGCAACCGCAGTTGCAATCCCAGAATTTTAACAAGCTGTTAATTTTTCTTAATTAGGTGCTTTTCATGTTTGGAGGAATTATTCGCCCACTTAAGACACATTATGTCAGAAATAGCTATGCATGCCATGTAGAACAAACTCCCTATGTTCACATTGTGCTTATTGTGCTATATTGCAACAATTACATAAGAAAAGGTTACAAAATAATATATTTTCACTCAAATGAAAGAGTGAAGTGAATCAATAGGCTCCTAATTAGGTTGTTGAACACGTGTTTAACTCAATTTTTTCTTTAAGCTTAAGACAATGCAGGTTTGGCTCGTTATCATTTGCTTTGTGTTTGAATTCTTCATTATCTACGAAATGGTTAATTTTAGTGGCCATGTGTCCACACTTTCACCAATTAGGAGCCTATTGATTCAAATCAGTCTTTAAATGGATCTGTTAAATAATTTTCTTATCTTTTTTAAATAATATAGCACAATGTGAACATGGGGTGTTTATTCTACATGGCATCCATAGCTATTTCTGATATAATGTGGCTTAAGAGGGTGAATAATTCCTCCAAACATGACAAGCACCTAATTAAGAAAAATTAACAGCTTGTTAATTGCAACAGGATTGCAACTGCGGTTGCAACGAAAGCCAGCATACACAGGGGTCCCCCAGGACCAGGATTGAGAACCCCTGCACTATCATACCTCAATGAAATATCACTTTTCCCTGTACTCTACAGTATGTATACTTTTGTCCTGGGATTGCATTTTTCTGTAGTTTAAACATTTCTTTTAATGTTCCTATTCCGAATTACTCCAAGAAAATTTTTATCTAAATCTACCACATATCAGTGCACAGTAAATTGGAATGAGCATTTTTCATGCCCTAAGAGACAAGTATATACGCCGTAGCCTATATTATGTACGATAACATGAACATAAAATACTATTCCACCATCTGCAAAATGCTGCCAAATGTTCTATCTTCAATGAACATCGGTAGCCTACATCAAAAATAAATTTAACGATTGCACTACAGTATGTGAAATGCACTCAAAATGGGAAAATAACAACATATAAAACATATTGGAAAGACAGTGCTTGAGTGGAAACATGAACGTACATATGCAGCCAGCGAGACCAATGGCATTTACTTACATATCGGCAAAGGGAAACTCCCCTCCCTAATGCTTTTTCTAGAGAGCTTGCGTAATACCAGGCCGATAAACGAAAACTGCCGTTACGCTGGGCTGTAGTAAATTGCTCAAAGCACCCAAAAAGACTTGGCCTATGCCGTTGCTAAGGTTATAATGTAGTCTATTGGATAAAAAAGCAGACAATTAAACCGGAATTAACTGTAATGAATGAGGCAGGCTTACAGGGCATGGGGGTATTACGAGTCAACGTTTCAGATAGTGTAGTAGCGGTATAAAGTGTTGTATATTTCTCAAACCAATTGTACTAGACAATAAATGACCACTGAATTTTGAAAGGAACATCTCGATGTGTAAAACCAATGGTAGGATTGTATATTTATTTCATATTTAGTAGCATACATTGCTAGTAGAATACATGGTAGAATGAGACAATACTTTCACAGTCTATTTTGCATTTGAGTGAACAGGGCTTTTCTGGCATATGATCAGGCTATTGTTGGGTTTATCTTGTTGCTATGATGTTATTCAAATTTTATATGATGAATAAATATATTTATGAACTCAAACATAGATGCTATGGTCCACTATGTCACACATGGGTAGGTATAGACTAGGTGGGGGTTGCTTGTTAAATGGACTTGCTACGGGGAAGTAGCGACACTTAGAAACTCCGTATTCGGCAGAAATCGTCACGAACCGTCTACCAATAAAGTTAAAACACAGAGTTTGTGTTTTCCGCCAATAGTTTGGCTGCAGTAGCAACGAATGGATCAGTTGAGCAAAAAGGTCCTGCCGGCGTCACCTTCTATGCAAAGGAGTTAAGAACTGTGTATCAGGAGGTGGAAAGAGAGATAGGATGATCGTTACGAAATTGAGGTTAGGACACTGTGTCCTAGGACACTCTAAACGAAGGTCTGAAGTTAGTAGGCAAACATCCAGATGGACGATGTGAGTGTGGGCAGGCAGAAAACAGAATGCGTTGATAGTTTACGGAAGGTATGAGGCACATAGAAGGGTCCAATATCAGAAAGTGGTGGGAATATCATCCATCTCTTTGAGTTCTCTCTTGGGATATCATGGACAATGTTTAGAGGTGGAACAAAATATAATGGACTGTAAAAAGGGGGTGATCCCAAACGCGCTACAAGCCGGCTATATAAACAAGGAACTATAGGTGCTCAACAGAAGGACCAGTGAAAATATAATGGACTTTATGGGAGCCAATGGACTAGCTTTCCAGTAGATGCTGGAACATTTCTGCATGGATTTGTTCCATTCAGTCAGAAGAGCATTAGTGGGGTCGGGCACTTATGTGGGGCTGTGAGGCCTGGCTCACAGTCAGCTTTCTAATTGATCCCAATGGTGTTTGATGGGGTTGAGTTCAGGGCTCTGCGCAGGCCTGTCAAGTTCTTCCATACCAATCTCGACAAACCATTTCTGTATGGACCTCTATTTGTGCATGGGGGCATTGTCATTCTGAAACAGGAAAGGGCCTTCCCCAAACTGTTTCAACAAAGTTGGAAACCCAGAATTGTCTAGAATGTCATTGTATGCTGTTGTAATAGTTACACAGGGACATTTTGGGATTCTGACTTTCTGATCATGAGACTGGGCCCCCTGCGCAATCGTTCAGAATTAACATTCCTCAACTGAGGCACAATGGAGTGTCTATCCCCTTCTTCATGTGACTCTGAGATGAACATAGACTGCTTGATCGATCAGGCGCCAGTTTGGGCAGGAACACCCCCCCCCCCCCCCCCCCCTCTTTTGAGAAGGAGAAGGGAGATCCCAATTTCAGACACCCTGAGGTGATTGCAAATAGCTGGTCCATCTATGTTTCATTGTAGTTTCCAAGGGAATGAGCCAATCTGTTGTATGGGTGCCCTAAAGCCATCTACCAATTGGGATCAAAGGGATTTTGACCATAAAAACCCATGTAACTTTACCAACGTCGCTCTGATGGGAAAGACGCAGTCTTACCTCTACCAGACGCACCACTGAACCAGTGGCGGCCGGCCACTAGAGGGCGCTAGGGCGCCGCCCTACCACCCTCCACATCCTAGACCTTCATGTTGAATAAGACTAAAAAAATACTTTGAAATATATATGTATTTTTAAATGTGCAAGTTAAATATAATATAGTTTGTTAATAAAATGTATAATCTTAAATGAAATGTAGATAAAAAATGTTCTTCTACGTTGTCTAACGTTACTGATATGTTACGTATTTCCGCCCTGGGCGCAGGAATCTTCGATCGTTGACTCTCGTTATCAGTTGTACATGCACAATTCGCTTCTCTTCAATACAAGAAATAGGAGCTGTTTTGGGCGCAGGGAACTAGCGTCCAAACAGCATGTATCTGAATTCTGCTGACGTACACACCACCAACCACTGGGTGGCAGCTAGTGAGTGGCTCGTTAGTCGTGACGTCTGACAGAGAAGAGTTGGCGCTTGGAGGAGTGTTGTTGTGCAACAGACGGAGAGTTAGCTAGCTTGCTAGCTACCATGGAGGCAGAAAATTCTGTTAAATCCCTCAAAACAACACCTTTTGAGAGACGAACATTGCAAGAGAAACTGAAAGTGAAAGAGCTTGGACTCGATCAGCCTGACATCTCAATTCAGCAACAATCCAAAGACAGAGGAAGACAATATACTTGGTCGTTTTCAAGGAGCTGGTTCGGTAAGAAGGCTTGGCTAACTGCATGTAGCGAAACCAATGCTTTATTTTGCTTTCCCTGCCTCCTTTTTCAAACGAGAGGATCAGACCCAGCATGGATTCAGACAGGAATGACCGATTTAAAGCACATATCAGAAAAAACAAAAAAGCATGAACAAACTAGGGTCCACATGGAAAATGCAATGCGACTAGCCATGTTTGGGAAAGTAAACATAGCTGTTCAGCTTGATGAAGGCTACAGAATAGGGATCCGCAAGCATAATGAAGAGGTTGACAAAAACAGGCACATCCTGTCTAAAATAATAGACTGTGTCAAGTTCTGTGGTTCCTTTGAATTTTAATTTTGTGGTTTTATTTGACGTTTTGAATCACTGGGACATTTTTATGTTTTCGAAAGAAATTGATACTTTTATTCACCAAGGTAGCATTAAATTGATAAAAAAAATACAGTCAAGACATTGATAATGTCACAAGCTACTATTTCTATTTCGTTCCATTTCTGCTGTAGCAATTTTTACACAGTCCCCCCATTTTAGGGCACCAAAAGTAATTAGCATATATTTTTTCATATTTAAAGGGTAATTCCACCCAAAAACAACATTAACCTTATTTAAGTCGCTTTTGTGGCTGGCCAAAACAAAATATGTACTGAGTTATTTGAATATAAAGTTGAAAATTCTCTAGAGGTATACGTCAAAATCACGCATACCTCTACCACTTCCTGGTCTCTGAAAGACTACAGTGTTTTGAAGTAGGCATGTAAATTACATAGGTATGCTGGCGGAGCCAGCGAGGGAAGAAATGCTGCCTGTGTCTGTCACGGTTCTGAATAGGGACCACAGAATGCAGGGACACATCGTAGATCAAGCTAGCTATCATTGCTATTTTATGTTAATGTCAGAAAATTACATTGATAGGCTACATTATTTCCTAAAGATATTTTGGCAAACTAAACCAAACAGGACTCGAGTGCTGTCGGTTACAGAGTGGAGCTCCTCCGGTATTCCCTGATTCCCTGTACATCTTCCGCTGCCTTATTGAATCACCCGGTAAGGAACCATGTCAACTAACGTTACATTATGATCCATGACCATGAAAAGTAGACTAGCATTAGCGAGCTGACCATAATTGAAAGGTTTCTCTTTGAGCATTCGATTACAGAAGCAATGTTCTGGGTGAGTGTGTTAGCTCTTATTAGACTGGGGTGAGAAATGCATAGCCTAGCTAAATGTTACAGACTTCTGGCTAGGCTAACGATATCAAACGTCGATAAGCGCAGCGCCTCTGCCCCCGCTCCTGTAACATCATTCCCGTAGTGATACATTCAAATGCAGAGAGGTTATAGTATCGCTTGTAAGAGTACCTGAAAATAAGATATCAGGGTATTTTGATGTTGTTGCATCAAAGACATCAGGAAGTCATGGCATGCAAAGGATATGCAACCAAATATTAAATATGATGACTTTATTTAAATTTATGTTAATTACTTTTGGTGCCCTAAAATGGGGGGGACTATGTATAAAAATGGCAAGTATCAATTTCTTTCAAAAACATAAAAACGTCTCAGTGATTCCAAACTTTTGAACGGCAGTGTATATATATAAGTCAAAATATGATACTGGGACACATAAACGTGACATAGACACCAAATGTATTGTTGCAAAAACCAATGCAAATTTATTTACAAGTTTGACAACTCTCTGACTCTATCAAAAAGAAAGAAGATAGTTAAATAACCGGAAATAGTCTTTTCAGGTCATATAAAATTTACCACAGTAGTGTTAATATGGTGTCTCAATGACACGTGAGTGCAAACTTATTTTTTCTAATTCATTAAAGTGTAGATACATACCCTATCCGAGGCGGTCCACAATGAAACTGGACTTTGAAGCTCTAATCTATTTATGGTTGTGTAATACCCAGTTGATTAGAGGACACCGTTACGTACGTAATCAATGCAAGAAAAGATTAATTTTCTAAATTCAAAAATAATAAAATAGTAGTTTTGTACCAGACAGTAATGCTCTTTTTTTTTTTAGGTTGACCAATCCACCAGCCATGAAACACGTGGGTAAACGATTCATGCTTATGTACGTAACGATTGGGACACGGAAAGAAAGTCAGCACTATATATTCCCCTTGTTTTAAAGTATCGTGGAGTGTATGAATTTGGGCACATATATTTTTTTTACTTGGCTTATGCATGACAGAAACAAACAATATATATTTATTTTTCATGATTGCCGATGGCATGTGTGTATGTAACTCTCAGGACACAATGAATTACGTACATGAGCCTGATTAATTTTGCTCTCCCATATGAATACGAGCGACAACTTTCACTAAGCAAAATGGGGTTTAGAAAGGCATATCAAACATCTTCAAAAATATTTGGTTGAAAGAAATGTATGCCATTAGGATAGGTATATATTTCCACATCAATTATGACAGTGTAAAAAATGTCACATTTTCCTGTCCTATTAATGGGTAAAAATCGATAACAAAGTTTAAATGTACAACAGTTCAAGAAAGTCTGGCCCATGATAATAAGATATTGAGAGTCTTTTGATGTTGATGGGTCACAGACTTCAGGAAGTAACAGCATGCAAAGGATATGCGACCAAATATGAAATATGATACTTTAAAAATACATTAAAGCAAAGGGTATGAATACTTATGCACGAGAGATTTCAGTTTTTGATTTTTAATACATTATGTTTTCACTTTGTCATTATGGGTTACTGAGGGTAGACTGATGATTAAAAATGGCAATTTTATCCATTTAAAATTAAATCTACAACACAATAAAATGCGCAAAAAGTGAAGGGGTTTGAATAATTTTGAGCTCAACTGCATATATATATATGTATATAGGCTACGAGTTGGTAAGAAAAGCATCTAAACGGTAAAAAAAAGTCAGATATCTAAACGTGTAAAAAGCCAGGTGGAATACTTGCAACTTGCTCTAAGAATTCCAGCTCATTTTGTAATTATAGCTGGGCTATATTTCTGCAGAATGCAATGTGCTGGAATAATAAAACCATATGGTTTGCGTTCATTATTACCCCTTGTCAATTACGCTTACCCTATCCGCAGTGGCCCCCTAGTGGTAATCGTTGACGTCCCAATTATAGTAACCTATAAATTTTTCTCTGAAATTATAAATTAATTTACAACATAACAAAACCCAGACATTTTGACAACTCCTGCAGGCGATAATAGTTAAGAGGGCATTTTACAAATAGGCCAGCTGTTCTGGGAAATTTGGAAATAAGGTAACCTGTGTTATGCAGACAATTCTCACGTTTATAACAAGTCAAATTTTCAGAAAATTAGTTGACAACTATCAGGGGAAGTCTGCATACGCTATCAAAATACGCTGATCTTCACCAAAATAAATACGAGTGGAAATAAATATGGCATGAAATAAATAAAAGAAACGAAAAATAATTAATAGATATTTATTTCATTGCTTACTTATTTAGCTAAGCATGTTGACCGTTTTGAGACGGTTCAGTCGCGGCTGCCTCGCCACTTTGGCAACTTCACTACCTTTTTCTCCTGGTCTGTTTTGTGTTTATAAGGCATTTTCATTCGCTTAGTTGTCGCAAGGACTCACTAGCTAGCTGACCTTAAAATGTATCCATGACCATGGATAAAATCATCACATGATAAAAAATGGACACTTGACATTGGACAACAACATACGCAGACATTTCCCAGCAATCTGCATATCAGAAAATAGCACTAATACCAAAGAAAATGTTCAAATTATTTAATTGAATAGATAAAAATACATTATCATATAGCATATAGGGCTAGTCTAAGTTTGACATGATGAGACTGTTGTACAAAGAAAATATAGTAGGCTAACGATGACAGAGATGAGTTTGCTTATTTAAGGATATACACTACTCACAAAAAGTTAGGGATATTTGGCTTTCGGGTGAAATTTATGGAAAATGTAAGTTCACGCTACAGTGATATTATACGTATCATGAAAGTAGGGCATTTAAGTAGAAGCATGCAATGGTGATTTCCTCATCTCAAACAATTTATTGAAACAAAAGCCAACAACAGTGGTGGGTATACCACAACAAAAATGTCAATGTCTCAATAACTTGTCATGTGCCCTTGAGCATCAATTACAGCTTGACAAAGACGTCTCATGCTGTTCACAAGTCGACTTATTGTCTGCTGAGGCATGGCATCCCACTCTTCTTGAAGGGCGGCCCTCAGGTCATTGAGGTTCTGGGGTACAGAGTTACGAGCCTCTACACGGTGAGTCAGCTGATCCCATAGGTTTTCTATGGGATTCAGGTCTGGAGAAAGTGCAGGCCACTCCATTTGAGGTACCCCAGTCTCCAGCAGCCTTTCCCTAATGATGCGACCTCGATGAGCTGGAGCATTGTCGTCCATGAAGATGAAATTAGGCCTGTGTTGTTCATGCAGGGGCACAATGACTGGATTAATGATGTTATTCAGGTAGTATGGGCTTGTCACTGTACCATTCACAAAGTGTAGGGCAGTTCTGTATTGACTAGACACACCTGCCCACACTGTAACACTGCCACCACCAAAGGGTCGTCTGGTGACAACAGTGGCTGATGCATAGCGCTCTCCTTGACGTCTCCAACATCGTTGGCGGCCATCATTTCTGCTCAACGTGAATCGACTTTCATCAGAGAACAGCACTGAGGCCCACTGGTCCCTCGTCCAGCGTAAATGCTCCCTGGCCCATGCAAGACGATGACGCCTGTGCCTGGTGGTGTGGTCAGGTACCCTTGCAGGTCGTCTAGCACGCAGACCACGCTGATGTAAACGGTTTCGAATGGTCTGACGTGACACTTGGGTGCCTCTCACCTCCCTTAAATGTGCCTGGAGTTGAGTGGCATTCATCATCCGGTTCCGCAGGGCACTGTTCACAATGAAGCGGTCATCAGTGTGGGATGTGGCCAAAGGACGTCCACTTCTATGCCTTTCTGTGACTCTTCCAGTCTCTCTGTATCTCTGTTGCAACCTGCTGATGACACTCTGTGACACTCTAAGCTCAGTGGCCACTTCCCTCTGAGAACATCCTGTTTGAAGCCTCGCAATGGCGAGGTACTGTTGATCAATTGTTAGGTGTCGTCTTGGTCTCATGATGTCAAAATGTGAACAGCATGATGAAGAGGACTGTTTAAATACCAATTCTAATTGAACCAGGAAATTTATTGGTCGATTCATGGATCAAACAATTTTGCCGTTCAGCTCCTTGTTAGAGAACAGCAAGTTGTGCAAAAAGTACTGAAACATTGAATAGTTGGACATGTGCATTCAAAAGTTTAGAGAAGGTCAAATTAATTTCACCTGTAAAGGTTATAGTGCATTTTAGGTTCATCCTGAAATTTCACCCGAAAGCCGAATATCCCTAACTTTTTGTGAGTAGTGTATAAAGCAGACTCTCTTGATAAATTTCAATGCTTGAAATGCAAAAGTATGTTTTCTCTGACGTTTAATTAGTGTCTCAAATTTAGATTGTGACATGGGCCCAGCTAGAGGTTTGGTATTTAAGTCATGCAGGTTTGCTAGACACACTGCGACTGGACTGTACTACTGGAGTAGGCTAATGCGTGCAGCAGGGGGTTCTTATCTGCTGTGTTCAGCTGTGATTGGCTCAGTCAGTGGATGCTACAGTTTTGTATAGGTCAACAAGTGTATTGCCTTTATCTCATAATGTGGCATGTTACGGGCAGCGTAGTGTTCCGAATTACAGACATAGAACTTTTTTTTTTTTTAATGATATATTTTCTTTTTGATGGGCCTTCATAAAAGTGGGCGGGCCCAGGCCCGTCAGGCCGAATGCTGGCACCGCCACTGCAGCTACTTCTCTTGCTTGCGTTTCTCTTTCTTGCTCGCGGTTCTGTTTTTTCTTTTTGACAGTGGTGGGCAGGGCCAATAAGTCGGTGTTCTGTCATAGTTGAGGGGCGGGGCCAGCGAGGGGGAAAACAATGCCGCGTCTGTCACTGTTCTGAGTAGGACCACCAAGCTAACTAACGTTGTTATTTTATTATAATTTCAGAAATTACATTGACATGTTGTTTCTGAAAGATAGTTTCCTAAAGAGGCTGTCATCTTTTAATATGCTTTCTAATGTTTAAATAGCTTTGACTAATTTGAGTGCCGTCTTAAAATTAATTACATTCTTTAACGCATTCAGATTATTGCCTGATCCTTGTTAAACATTCTCAAGTTGTCACAAGTTGTCGTTGTCATTTCTTAATCATGTGCTACATATTGGTCTTGATTATTCAGCGAATTAATTGTTTGATTGTTAGGTTACTCAAGCTAAATGAACAGAAACAAGTCTAATGCTGTAGCCTATACCCCACTTTTTCCAGCGCTGCAGCTATCAATACATACAGTTGTGTTAAAAAAAATAGCAGTACAACATCAGTAACCTGATGAACCACTGTTATTAGTAGTAGTGATATTTCTGCATGGCAAATAATTTACTTGTAGATGTAGTAGTGTAATAGAAAAACAACAGATCCAACTGTCATGACATGCATGCTGCTTGTTCTGAGTAATTGACTCATTCATTGAAAGGGGCGTGTTCAAAATAATAGCAGTGTGGAGTTTAATTAGAGAATTAATTCATTCTTTTAAAAAACAGGTGTCATTAATTGTCCTTTATTAAGCAAGAAGGGAAGCAAATGTTTCACACATTGTTATAAAATATATTTCCTTCTGAATTGTAAAAGTAAAATGGGCCGTTCTAAACATTGTTCGGAGGAACAACGTAATTTGATTAAAAAGTTGATTGGAGAGGGTAAAACGTATAAAGAAGTGCAGCAAATTATAGGATGCTCAGCTAAAATTATCTCAAATGCTTTAAAATGGCAACAAAAACCCGAAACACGCAGAAGAAAACGAGCAACTACTGTTAAAATTATCGAAGAATAGTCAGAATGGCAAAGATTCAGCCAATCATCACCTCCAGAAAGATCAAAGATGATCTAAAATTACCTGTAAGTGCTGTTACAGTCAGAAGACTTTTGATCGAAGCTAAGTTATCAGCAAGAAGCCCCCGTAAAGCATCATTGTTGAAAAAACGGCATGTGCAGAATCAGGTAAAATTAGCCAAGGAACACATCGATTGGCCCAAAGAGAAATGGCGTAACATTCTGTGGACTGATGAGAGTTAAATTGTTCTTTTCGGGTCTAGTGGTCGTCGACAGTACGTCAGACGACCCCCGGGTACTGAATTCAAGCCACAGTACACTGTGAAGACAGTGAAGCATGGTGGCGCAAAAATCATGGTATGGGGATGTTTTTCATGCTACGGTGTTGGGCCTATTTATCGTATACCAGAGATCATGGATCAGTTTGAATACATCAAAATACTTGAAGAGATTATGTTGCCATATGCCGAAGAGGAAATGCCCCTGAAATGGGTGTTTCAACAAGACAACGACACGAGTAAGTGAGCAACATCTTGGTTCCAGACAAAAAGGATTGAGGTAATGGAGTGGCCAGCTCAATCCCCCGTCCTCAACCCCATTGAAAACTGGGGTGACATTAAAAATGCAGTTTCTGAAGTAAAACCCAAAAATTCACAGGAACTGTGGAATGTAGTTTGTTCATCCTGGGCTGAAATACCTGGTGCCAGAATTTGGTTGACTCGATGCAACGCAGATGCGCAGCAGTTATCAAAAACAATGGTTATGCAACTAAATATTAGTTCAGTAATTTAAAGTGAAGTTAAATCTTGAAAAATTTATTCAGTTTATACAGTAAGTGTTTGAGTTTGAAGAGAAAAATGTCGACTGCTATTTTTTTGAACAGATTAATATTCCTTTTCTTTGCTTCCTGTAAAAGAATAATGCAGACTTGATAAAATTTGTTAATGCTTCGATTTGGAATTGAATGTGTAATGTTTCCACTACATTTGAAATATGGAACTAAAAGCTATTAAAAAATATTTGCACTTTATTCACTTTTTTTAACGCACTGCTATTTATTTGAACACAACTGTATATAACATAAGTCAGTGCTACATATTTTATGACACAAAGAAAAATGCTAGCACTGAAAAACTAGCACTGCTCTATTCCTTGATATTTGTTATTCAGTTAATTGTAAGAACTATAAATGAAAACAGGTTGGGATTAAGATTCGTATAAAGGTAAGGTTACAGAAGGCCTATTTTACAGCCGACGGCACGCCACTGGATCATAATGTAGTTTACATGGTTCCTTACTGGGGGATTCAATAAGACAAAGAAGATGTCAGGGAATGATACCATAGGCCACTGAGTTGGATCATTTGTCCACTGACTGTAATCGCATAAGGACAGCACTCGAGTAGCTTACTGTTTGGTTTATTTTGCTAAACTATCTTTAAGAAACAACGTGTCAATGTAATTTTCTGACATTATAATAAAATAACAACGATATTGGCCCTGCCCACCACTGTTGCGTGAGCAGAAAAGAGAACCGTGAGCAAGAGCAGTAGCTATGCTCGGATCACAGTTTTGCGTGTTCGTTCAGGTTATGTGCAATATTGCACTGAAATACGGACTTTACTCGTAAAAACTGTAAAAACACAAGGCAAATCAATTTGCATGCAAGGAGTTTCGGGCTGTGCACATGGCTCCTCGATTTCCACGCGTAGATTTTATTTTCTCACTCGATTTTTGGCATTGATATGCCACTATAGTAGGCAGGGTTTCAAGTCCTTTTTGCAACTTGGGCTGCGTTCCAATATTCTTCACTACCCACCTCCTCTCCTCCACTCATCTCCTACCAAGAAATATGCGAAACTGTCTGTACGTTTCAAGTACAAGTAGTTGCATGTACAGTATACAATATACCTGACATTGCGGTTCGCGTTGAGACGTTAATTAATATTTAACAATTAATATGTAATTAATATGAAATCAGCAACATAGATTAGGACACAAAGATCCATTTCCGGGGCACGGAGGAGAGGAGGTGGTAGTGGAGGAAAGGAGGGTGCATTTTTCGAGTATTGGGACGCACCCCAGGCGTTGCAGTTCACTCTTTAGCCACTGGGAAAAAAAGCTTGAAATATGGCGGCGAGTTGTTGCCGCTTGATTGGACTTGTACTCAGAAATTTGCCAGAGACTCCAACAGACCATTGACAAATTATTGGACAAAACTTTCCAATAAATTGCACAAGACAACAAGCTCCAACCAATATCTCAATGTTTATTCTGGCAAAAGAGCAAACTAGAAAATGATTGACAATAAATGTATTGATAGACAGCACTTTAAACTACCTCATAAGCAGGAATGGGTAATACACTTGTATGTTACAAAATACCTCCCAATCAAATATATTATAGGTACAATCAAAAGGTGGATGTATAGATCGCTTTGCATGTGGCACAGAAGTATAAAACATAAGAGGCAAGTAACCTGTATTAAAAATGAAATCCAAGCAAAATGTATTTGTAATATTGCCCATGCTTATAAGCTGGCTCATTTGCTGGATACTCGCTGAACTGTAATGAGCTGAAATAATCATTCTAAAACTTTTTTCTAGTAGGCTATAACATTAAACTATTCGGAAGTATTAAAGCAATTTTATCAAACCACAAAATCAATGTTATCCCCTAATTTATTCAACATTTCAGTCGTGCAATAAATAACTTTAAAAAATTTGCCACTTTCCCCAAGTGGAAGAGGTGAGTGGAAGCCCCGGTCCTTGAACGAGTTCATGAGTCGACGAACTTTAATCTTAAGACCCCAGGATTCATATATGCAAAACTATCCCATAACATCAAAAATCCATATTTCACCATAGGTATGACAATCTTTTGAACATAAGCATCCTTTTTCCGATGCCAAACCCATCACTGGTGTGCATTGCCAAAAAACTACATTTTGATCTCATGTGACCATAACACCCAAATTCCGATGCTGAGGTTTGATAGGAACCGGGTGCTTTTCGTGTGCTTTTTCCCTTTTCTGGTCAGTACATACCTGCTATGAAGTTGTAGGCTGCCAGAGCACTGCTGATCAGAGCCATCTCCACACTCACTGCCTGGGCAACTGTGGGGGGTCTCAGGGTCCGAAGAGGGTCGTCATACGTGCCTTCCGAAAAGTTCTTGTCTTCTAAAGAGTATAATCCAGACTCCCTCCCTCTCTTCTTCCTTGCGAATCCCAACACAAACACACACATACAGTAAGCATATTTTTCCAATGTGTGGCATTCTAAAGCTACATCTGCAACTGAAATATGCACACATTTGATGTTAACAGTTAATTATGTTTATAGTCTATTCACTGCAGCGAGAATAAACAGCATTATTTAATTATTAATTTTTATTTATCTATTAATTGCTTTAATTACCTTATTGCATTATGTGATTTGTATATACAGTATTTGCATTAATATAAAATATTATATACTAATTATTTATAATAATAATGATAAATATAGCCGCAAGCGGCAATTGGGGGTTTGAGCCGTTAAAAGCCCAAAGAAAGTCAAGTATATTCGACATTTAAGAATATAAAAGCCATATGCAGCTGTGGAATGATACACATTCTACACAAATCAGAAGAATATTTCCTGTTTAACATTGAAAAACAATGTATGGGAATTTTTGTGAATGTAGTCCATTGACTCGAGTGATTAACTTTAGCGTTGGTAGACCAGATAGACCAGGTTCCGATGGGAGGCAGTAGTTATACCGGACAACAGCAGAATGACCAAACCAGAGACCATGGTGTGAGACTAAAACCTCTCCCTTCTCTTTAATTTGAAGCAATAATCAATTTTTCTATTAAAAAATAAAGTGCATTATTACACTGCAACATCTCAGTAATTTACTTACTTATTTTTAGTCTCCCATTTTTGAATTTCCTATTTGTTTCCTAATAAAATCTCTATTTTATCCTCTAATTTATTTTATGCATCATCCATCAGTCTCTAGTGTAAATGTTATGGTTTTTGATGCCTTTTTCCCCATGTAGTCGTTTTCCTCGGTAGCCACGCGAGGGTGCTGCCCTTTTAGTGGATGTTTGCTCCGCCCCGTCTTTATTGCGGAGCTTCTCTCAGCATCACACCTGTGCATGGTTACCTTGGAGCTATTTAAGCCCACGTTTCCATCGTTCTGGGCTTCGATATTATTTAGCTTTATTTCGCACTGTTGAGTGTGTGTTGTTGTGCCATTATACTATTCGCCTGTTCTTATTCTTCTCGTTATCGAGGCAGGGCGTTTATTATTGCTGGCTCTTCTTTAGTCACTTAGCTCGTAGAAGTATGGGAGTTCTCTGCTCTATTTCGCCTTTCTATGGTCTCTCCTTATTGAGAGACCGGGCGTTCATGCTTTTACTTAGTTACTTAGCTCGTAGAAGTATAGGGCAGCAGTTCTTTGTGCCATTCGCCTTGTTTGGTTTTCTTACTGAGAAACCTGGCGTTTGTGCTTCTACTCATTGGCGTGTGACAGTGAGCCGGTTAGTAGCTTCGGTACGTTCGTTTCCCTGTTTTGTCTCCTTCTCATGGACTACGTTTCCCCTTTGTTGTGAGTCAGGGCTTTTTATTATTCTGAGAGGCAGGGCGTTTATTTTCTACTAGGCTTGCGTTAGTCATTGAGCTGTTAAATGTCCGGAGCACTTCCGTTCCGTTTGTCCTTCGGTACCCGTCTCCGTATTTGGAGTCTGGGCGATTTTGTTCAGAACTGTATTTCTTGTCGTCCTTCGGTACCTGTCTCCTCATAGGGAGTCTGGGTGATTTTGATGACGTGTGCGTGTGACTGTGAGTCTATGAAAGTAGCCTTGGAACGTTCGATCTCTGTTCCTTTCACCGTCTCATTACCTTTTCCCTTTATTGAGATGTAGGGCCATTATTTTCCGCATGTCTTGCGTTTGGCATACTGCCGGTAGGTTAGGACACGGAGACTGCTTCCCATTAATTCCGGCAGCAAGCAGTTCTCTCCGTTTTAGAGTTAAGGAGTTATTTTTTCGCCGGTTGCGTTCTCCTCTTGCTTAGCTCTAATTTACGTTCCTTTGTTCATTACCTCCGAGGCAGTCTTTTCTCTCTCTCCACGTTAGCATCTCGTCCACTGTTTTTTATACTGTAAGGTAGTCAGTGTGTTTGTTAGCTCATTGTGTTTTCCGAGCTCGAGATTCGTTGCTCTCGTCTGCCATTCACCCGGTTAGTGAGATATGGCCATTGGTGTTCGCATGTCTTGCGTGTGGTATACTGCCAGTAGGTTAGGACACGGAGATTGCTTCCTTCTATTCCTCAGCAAGCAGTTTGCTCTGTTTAGAGCTAGGGAGTTATTTCTCGCTTGTTGCGTTCTCCCTTTGATTAGCTCTATTTTATGTCCTTTTGTTTGTTTCCTACGAGGAAGCTCCTTTCCTTAGTTCACTTTTTGCAACTCGTTTTTCACTGTTTGTATATGTTTGTGTATTCAGTGTTTTTTTAGCTCGTTGTGTTTCCCGAGCTCGAGATGTGTTGCTCGTGTGACATTCGCCCGGTTATTCGGGTTGTTTTTAGTTACGCCCCTTTTTTCCTAGTTCCCGTATTTCCCTCCAGTGAGAGTAGGAACTAGGTTATTTGCGTTTTGTCTTTATATTTCCTTATATAACGGGGTCTCTCCGTCTCAGTGGCCTTAGTGCTTAAAGAATCCCCTTGCTGCGTTTGGTCTCTCGAACCTCACACGTCACGCCCCCCTACAGTAAAGGTACACTATCCAAACTAATTGTTTTTATTTGTGTTTTAATTAGCAACTCCAATTGCATAATTTTTTTATTTTTTCTCTCAATTGGATAATTATTCACTTAATGGTGCTGTTTGAGTGCCTACAGAACCCCACTGGAGGATAACAGTTGAATTACGAGTTTAAATCCCTGCAAGTCAGATGGTTAAGATAAACTGGTGGCCCCGGTGATGGGCCATGGCCAATTTCATAAATTTTAGCCCTGGACCATGTATATAGAAGATGGTTGAGCCATTAATTAGAGAAACATTTTTTAAGTTTATAGCAGCCCCCGTGGACGGATTTGGACAACCATTTTTCTTGTTATTCGTCTAGTTTTGTTCAAATTGGATGAATGAGTTATGGCCATTTATTTGATAGGCCATGCCCAATCTCACATTGATTGGCTCACAGTTCCCGTAGTTATTGTCCGATATAGCTGGATTATAGTTAGCAAGTATAAGTAGGTACACTAATGATATGTACCAAGTCTGGTCCAAATTGGTCAAGAAACAAAAAAGCCTTAGGGAAAAAATTATGCAAATTAGCAGAAAATCCAATATGGCGGATTTTCATGATATTGTGCATGCAAGTACATGTGCTTCCAGGGAATACTCACAGCAAATTTGGTGTGAATTGGACAAAGGGTGTGGGAGATATTACATTAAAAATATTAATTTTATATGTAGTATACACGGGAGTATGATGCCTTAACCACTAAGCTACAGGAACTTTCACAGTTGGTAAGGTAGGTAGACAGCCTGTTAAGCATAGATAGTGTACTTGGCGGATGGCATACCTGCCACGTGGATTGATTGGGTTAAACCTGCAGGGCCCAGGTCTTGATCAAACTCTCAATCAACTCACCAATTTTCAGAACTTTATGTCAAACGGTTTTAGAATTACTAGCATTTTTGTGATAAGCCACGCCCAATGCAAAATTCATTGGCTTCTCATTTGCCATTTTTTGACATAGGCCTTAGAAAAGTAAAGCATGTATGAAGGTGTAAAATCCAGGTTCAGAAAGTAAAAGTCCTCCCCGGTATTTTGTTCCAATCACCTGGATTTGCTCATTAGCACATTTCTTCAGCCAGGAGGTAGACCGAATTAGTGAATTCAGCTGACTGAGTTAATGGGTGGAAGAAACACATGGCAGGACTTCTACTTTCTGACCGCTGGATTTTAAACCTCTGATGAAGGGATGTGGGCTCAAACCGGTTTTGTGGAAATTGGTCAAATCCTGTAGGAGGAGTAGCATTTTAAGTGTTTTACAAAAAAGTCTAATTAGCAGAAAATCGAAGATGGCAGACTTCATGGTTCCTTCAGACAAATTTGTTGGGCATGAGCAGCGGGACTTGCTCCACCACAATCAATAGGACAATCTACAATTTGTGGTTCATATATGCTCGTACCACAATCCACAGTATTATCGTTTTTAATGTTAACTGGAGAAATTGAGTGAAAGAAAAGCGCAGACCATGTCGTGTAATGTTAGCTTTATGGTGCGCATTCACACGAAGGGCAGTCGAAAAACAGCAGACAATTAATCTTTTATTTTTCTTGTTTCTTTTTTACGCTCCCGAGCTGTAGTCTACTTTCTGAATTTGTCTCTGTCTCTGCTGTTTGATCTTGCCACTTTGCCAGTTGCCACCCAACTCGAAAAACACTTTAAGCAAATTTGAAAATTTCATAGCTGCATGTAGCTATGCAGCGTAGGGACGTAAGCCTATAGCTACTTCCCACATAACGTCAACTTTCCGAAACACCATTTATGCTAAATGTATTTCCGTGTGTCTGGGTGTGCTTCACAAAGATTTATAGGCTATTTTGGATAAATATTATTTTATAAAAATGGTTATTTAAATTAATTTCCCCTCCACCACGGGGCCCTGTGAAGTGCGGGGCCTGCCCTTAAGGAAATGTAATATACTGAAGTATATTTTAAATATATTGTGAAGATAATTTTGATATATTTACAATATACTGCAGTACATTATTTTTCCATTAGGGTGGGGCGGTTGCACCGTTTACAACCCCCCCCCCCCCCCCCCACAAAAAGACGGCCCTGCATCAACTAGCAGAAATACCCACGTCTTTATTGGAAGAAACTAATTTTATAACAACCTTAAGAAGTGTGGTTTATTATTACATGAAAACTTAGTATCTTGAAACCCATCATTCCGTCACCACCTGTGAAGCCAGAGAACGCGGGCTATCTGGTTGTGGAATTTCTACACACTCAAATTCAGTGTCGGTAGGTTCGTGCATACACTGTTAAAAATGATTTGTTGACTCAACTTGACTAAGTCAAGTCATCTTCTTGCTTTGACTGAGTTAAGTTGAGTTAAAGTTGAGTCAACATATAGTGTCAAGGTTATTACACTTCAATAAATTAGTTGATACAACATGTAGTCTGTTGACTCAACTTAACTCAGACAAAGCAAGAAGATGACTTGACTTAGTCAAGTTGAGTCAACGAATTATTTTTAACAGTGTATATGGTTGTACAACCCCGATATTTTTGTTGTGTGTGATGCCGAGTTGTCTTCTTGGACAGAGGAATGTCAATCAAGTATGCTAATTAGAATATTACGACCATGCCCGACCGTCCTAATACAGGTCTGATCAGCTAATTCAGCTGTTTTAGAGCAGTGTTTTATCATATTTATCCGTATTTGTTTTCATTCAAACTCTGGTGGATGCTTAATAACACACTCAAGTTTGATATCATACATACATTTTAACGATTTTAGGCTTTGTTCCCTGGGGCTTTAAGGCTTTATAACTCCAGGGGCCCTATCTTACACCCGGCGCTAAGCGGCGCTAACCCAAACGCAAGTGTCTTTGCTATCTTACACCCGGCGCATGGTTCATAAGGCCTGGTACATACTCTATGCAAGGAACGCGCGCAACGACGCAAAGAGCAACGCAGGGGGCGTTTCTCGCGTTCTTGCGTAGCAAAATGTGCAGTCCAAATTTTGTTTGCGACGCAAACATGTGGTGCAATTCCACGCGTTTCCGTTAGGGGTGCTAAATGTAAATACTGTTCAATAACTGCAGAATTGCAGACTACACACAAAGAAGTAATAATTTCCGGTTTAAGGTTACTCGCTCCAACCAGATTAGCCTAGGCTGGAGCATATGTGAAACAGGTAAATCAATGTATAGATTTACCTGTTTCACATATGTAGCTCTCCAGCGTTCCTTTGCATTTGTGGCACTTTATGTTGATTTAAATTATGAAAATAAACAAATACAAAGTTTCCTGGATCATAAACTCACAAGTGACCATAAGTGTGCAAAATCTGAGGATGATATGCAGAACTACTAAAGATCTATGATGCAAAATATAGGCAGTGTACCCTGTTGTCTATAAATGTCTCCAAATCTATCCAAATAGCTAAATTATACACTGCTCAAAATCATAAAATAATGATATATTTAACTACAAATCAAATGTTTTGGGTCATAAAACTCACTTTTGCATTATTTTGAAGTGGGAATTACTATCTTTTCATCAGTATAGGGGGGTAGATATCTACGGGTCCAAAACCCTATCCAAATTAGTTTTATTCATTGTAAAGCATATACATTTGCCCCTTGTGATGGTTTAAGATGAAAACATTGATATCACACTGTTAAACACACCTAAATATGTAGCCTAATCATTCACTCTTCAATAAAACATAAGTTTCCCCTGTACTCTACAGTATGTATTATTTTGCCCTGGGATGGAATTTTTCTGTAGTTAAAAAAAAATTGCACAGTAAATTGGAATGAGTATTTTCCATGCCCTAAGTGACAAGTATAGCCCAGCAGGACAAGCCTATACTATGTATGATAACACTACAATAAAATAATATTCTACCAACAGGACAATGCTGCCAAATGTTCTAGCTTCAATGAAAGTCAGTAGATCAACCAGAAAACATGACTGAGCAATGAATGTTTACACTACAGTGTGTGAAATGCACTCAAAATGTAAAAATAATCATATCTAACATAGTCTACTGGACAAGTCTATAGTCTATGTTTTCTGTAGCTGTTTGCATCATAGTACATTGACTAGATAAAAAATTCTGTTACGCTGGGATCCAAATTATTGGTCAACGGCCCTGGGCGAGTTGGAACCACGGTCAGGAGTTTGAGGAGCCGCGCCCTGAAGAGGACGTGGCGCCCGTCGTCCTACTACCGGCTGACAGGGTCCATAGCAGCGATTCTCTAGCAGTTGCTACAAAGGGGTAATTGAATAGCATAGGGTTCAATTGGCTACCAAATTGGGAGATAAAGGGAAAACATCTGAAACAAATAATAAAAAAAAGTATATACTGTCGATGTTGTGTAATAACGAGCTAAACTGGTGTGTACAACAGATTGTCCAAGACAATAAATGACCACTGAATTTTGAAAGGGACATCTCTATGCTTAAAACCAATGGTAGGATTGTATATTTATTTAATATTTAGTAGCAGATTAATAGTAGAATATGTGGTATAATGAGACAATAATTATAAATATGTTTATTTTGCATTTGAGTGAGCAGGGCTTTTCACTGCTTTTTTGGCACACGATCAGGCTATTGTCGGGTTTATCTCATTGCTATGTCAGAATTCTCATTTTATATGATGAATAAATATATTCATGAACACATAGATGCTATTGTCCACTATGCCATGCATGGGTAGGTATAGACTGGGTGGGGGGTTGCTTGGACTTGCTACGGAAAAATAGTGACACTTAGAAACTCCGTATTCTGCAGAGTTGTCCGGAATCGTACAAATAAAGATAAAACACGGAGTTTGAGGTTTCCATTAATAGTTTGGCTGCAGGAGCAACGAATGCTTCAGTTGAGCAAAATCTTGGCGCCAGCGTCCTGGTCACTAGGAATCTGTGCAAAGGTGTTAACTGTTCACTGTTTCACTTGTAGCCTACATAAGTGAAACGGTGAAAGTCAGCAGACATAGTCCAGTACCTTGGCTACCCGCTAACACCGCAGCCTGCAGGTTAGGCAGTACGCATTTGTCGGTTAGAGAAAATAGTTTTAACGCAAATTATCATCTGGTTAAGATTGTTTTGTTAAATTAATGTAAAAAAAAAATAAAAAAATAGAACTGTGCCATTGCCTACACATTGCCTCTCAACAAACATACTTTCAAAGACTGTCACTGACTAGCCTATATAGTCTCAAGCCGAGGGAAACCACGTCAACACCTAATACATTTGGGGTGTAACGGTACACGTATTCATACAGAACCGTTCAGTACATGGTTCGGTTCGGTGCGCGTTGTGAGCCGATTGAATAGTCTAGCTTTAACCACGCACGTGCAGAACATTTTTTTTGTGTGCGAAACTTAAATTCAAACTTCGAGTTCCCTCCCCCGAAGACATAACTTTCGAGCCGGATATTTTTAGTTCAGCCCATGAGCACAGCAACTGAGTTAATGCTGCATGAGTTTTTTTTCATTCCAAATAGGAATCCTGATATCTGACTAGGGAAAATGCAATAAAACGCCCTTCCAACTAGGAGTTCCATGTCAGAAATCATGGATCGGGAAGAACTAGGAAGAACTTGACATCACATCATCATGGCAGCTCACACCGCGACCCACATTGTGAACAGTAAACAAACATGACTTTTAGCTTTTTAGACAATTTTAGCTTTTAAAACACTTCAGCTTTAGTTTTTCAGCATGAAATGCTTTTGTATCGGCCAACATACCGATACAGAATGATAAACATACACAATTAAAAGTTAAAACGTTATTGTTGTAGTTGTTAGCTGTTTTAGCTATATTTGCTAGCAAAGCCAAAGTTGTGCACCAGTTGTGCACCGTTTCCTACATCCGACCTCCAACCATAAATTAATGCAGGGCCCGTGTGTCCAGTGCAGCAGGGTTGTTTCATGAACGCGGTTTGGGGAGAATTGGACATTATAAATTGGGGTGGGAATTGGATATAGACAGCCCTGAGTTGGGAGCCAAATTATAAAAAATAATAATAAAATAAAAAAATTTTAATAAACAAATGCAGGGTTAGCACAGCCCTGTTACGTATCAGATACGGGACGAACCCAAGTGCAACGACCAGGAGACAGATTCACAAAAAGGAGTTTTTAATAAATTAAGTGTTGGGGTAGTCCCAACACTGTACAGGAATGGCAACACACAGAATAACACAGGTATCGCCTGGAAGCCCGGGGCGGGCTGCTCCAAGCCGGAGCTGGACTGGAGGATCTGGAACTTATCGTTCCAAGCCGGAACTGGACTGGACAGGAACTGGACCGGGAGGTCCACACTGGAATCAGGGTCTGGAACGGAATGTTCCAAACCGGAACTGGACTGGACTGGAACTGGACCGGGCGGTCCACACTGGAATCAGGGTCTGGAACGGAATGTTCCAAACCGGAACTGGACTGGACTGGAACTGGACCGGGAGGTCCACACTGGAATCAGGGTCTGGAACGGAATGTTCCAAACCGGAACTGGACTGGGCTGGAACTGGACCGGGAGGTCCACACAGGAATCCGCGTCTGGAACGGAATGTTCCAAACCGGAACTGGACTTTGGACAGGTAGTTATACGACTCACGCCTGGACTGGACTGGAACTAGCAGGGGAGCGACTCACTACGGCAGGGCTGGAACTGGACCGGAATGACTGCACCGGTACAGGACAAACAAAAACAGAGGGGGATTAGTGCAAGGAAAGGCACGGGAAGGACCGGGAGGTTCTCACGGAGGTCCAGGGCTTGGCAGGTAGGTGAATGATGAAGCACGGCAGGGCAGGGTAGTGTGGCGTAGCTGCGGTAGGTCCGGATGGAGCTGACTGGTCTCCAGAGCTCCCGGAACCGTAACCGAAGACTTTGGTGGCTTCTTCGGCCGGACAGGAACAGCTGGAGGGTAGCCAGGAATAACGCCACCGCGGAGCCTACGCGAGCAGGAGGTGGAGGTACCGCAACACACACAACGAACACAGGGCTTACGAACACTGCTGCTGAAGAGTGGGAGCTGGGTTAGGTGGAGGAGAAGGGAAACAGGTTAGCTACATTCACAACAGGAAATAACTGGGGAGGTAAACTACCAATCCGTAGTTTCGAGCAGAACCAAATGCTGTAAGGGGATAATATCCCACAACCAAGCGAGTAGTTCGAAGTAAAAGACCAGATAACACAACGAGCACTAACACCAAGTGACGATAGTTAACGAACTGGCGCCGACTGGCAGCCAGCCGAAAGACTATATAGTGAGGTTAATGACAGAACTAAATAAGGAACAGGTGTGGAAATAAAACGGGAGTGATTGCGAAACACCAGGTGAGGAAATGCATGCAACGAGGGGGAAGGAGTGAAAGGCGGAAGTAAGACAAAACAACCAGACGAACAAGACAGGGAAGGACACGCCTAGTCCGCAGCAGCGGGGAAAACACGGACAAAAGGATCCAACATGACACGGAGGGAAAACAGGAAAACACGGAAAACGAACAGGAAGGGAGCGGAACATTACAAGCCCAGCCTCATCAGTATGGCGAACTGGTACAAGGAAAAACAGTGGAGTGCAAACCCAGCTCCCCATGGCATTTAAGCTGCCTCCACTAATTCAGACCAGGCAAAAGCAATAACAAACGCCATAGCTTTTAAGAAAGAAAGATATGTGCCTTCCTTTGTTCAGGAAATTATGGCCAATTAGCCACTGCTAATATATTTATAACTTCATAATAAATGAAAAGCAATTTTATGTTTTGCATTTCTTTTTTTCCGCTGTACTGAAAACATACCGAACCGTGACTTCAAAACCGAGGTACGTACCGAACCGTGACTTTTGTGTACCATTACACCCCTATAATACATGCATTCTCATCGCCATCAGCTTGCTTCTGTTCATATCTCCTGTAGACTACGCTTCAGCAAAGTGTATTGGAATTGCTTGCAATGCAAGGCAAGTAGGAGAAATGACCGGCAATTAAAGATCCGACTTACAAATTTTATTTCCCCATTTGTCATGGAGGACCTGTTAATTGTTGCAGTGTAAGGTGTGTTTGTTACCTGCAGTAGCCTAGCCTATAGGCTAGCGCTAGACCTTCAGTTTTTATGTAATGGCATGCTTTTTACGCTCTTTCAATTGGACAGTGATAGCTGCCTACCAGAAAACATGCCATGAAATTAACACTTATTTTCAGGGTAATATTTCATGGTCTATCATATTTATCTGCAGTTGATTATAAAAGGTTGCAGATGGGCCACCCCTGTAATCAACAGTGTAAATATGCAAACATCCAGTTACAGTTAAGTTACAAGCAAAATGTTTGTAAGTAATGCCTCCATGAAAAACAGCAGCTCAACCAGACAAAATGGGACGAACCCCCTTAGAAATGCTCATTACATATTTAACCTCAAATTGTAATGGGAGTAGTTAAACATAAGATATGTACAGATATGTACAGGCTCACAAAGTACAGAAATTAACTTTAATTAAAGTTGTGCAATGTGGATTTTATCTCATTTAGTTTAAAAATGGTGCCATTAACCAAGGCAGTAAGTGGTACCATCTGGACATGCTGCTGTTTTTATACACGTCTCATATGAAAATCAGTTTTTTGATCTTAGTCTTTAGCGATCATTACGGTTAAAATGATTCTGTATTATTTTAATATGTATTAATAATTTAATCCCATTTGGATAGGTCTAATTAATATAAAATTCAGGTGACCGATTATAGCATTTTCCGTACTTCCAGCCATTGAGAGGTTGCCTTCAGTCCAATCCACCTAAGTACAATATACACCTTTATATTGCAGATTTAACAGGTTAGAACTTAGTGGGATACCAGGGATAATGATCACAGCAAAGGTTTGGCTGTATTTGTGAGGCTGGAAAAGAAGCAAATGTGGTAGTAGGCCAGGTGTGTCATGGTTTTCACCTATCTTCCCTCTGTTGCTACGGTTTTTATCTCTTTCCCATTTTTTCTTTTCAGTCTATCGGATTTTTCTGCGTTCCATTTTGGAGTTTTCATTCTCCCCGCTAATTATTCGTTTCACCTGTTCTTTTACCTCTCAGGTATTTAAACCCCTCACTTCCGCCTCCTGGCGCTTCTTTGTCATTTCATGTTTTCACGAGGTTAGGGTTAGTAAGTTTTTGTCTCTCTGCTTTTGTGAGAATTAAGATTTATTTTATTACGCAGTACAGACGTTCTTCCACTTAGAAGCCTAGGGGAATTAGGGTTTAGTTTCCCTTATTGCTCTTCCCTCTCCTTTGCTCCCACTCTCATTTCTGAGAGTGTGAGTTTTATTTTAATTTTATTTATTTCACCATTTATCGGGCGTTATAGCCACATACCGAAGGTGTCTTGTTTTTTCTGTCCTCTTTCGCTATCTCTTTAGCGTTAGCTATTTTGAGATTTAGCTGTGCCCATGTTTACTTGGCTAGCCCGTTTTATAGGGGTGTGTTATTATTTGGCACTGCCAGGGACTTTCTATCCCTTTTTTCTGTTATCGCGTTTGGCTCATCGCAATTCGGCACAAACCCTCACAGTACAAAGAAGCCAGTTATGGATGAGTCAGCGATTGAACAACCGGGAGACGCTACACCGGTTGAGGGCGTTAGAGCTCTACAGTTACAACAACAAACACTAGCCAGCCAAGTAGGGCAGCTGACGTCCCAGTTGCGGGTACAGGAAGGCTGGCTTCGGGAGTTGGCAGAGGGCATGCGCCGCCTCACGGTTGCACCTCAAAACCCTGTGCCGGTACTTCAGGCTACTCCTCCCCCTGTTCAAGCACTTCAACCACCTAGGGAACCCAAGATGCAGCTTCCCCTCCGTTATGACGGTCAGGCCGGCAAGTGCCGAGGTTTAATTTCCCAATGTCTAATTTTCTTTAAAGCCCAGTCATCACGCTTTAGTTCAGAAGAATCTCGTGTGGCGTTTATTTTATCTTTGCTCACCGAAACCGCGCTTGATTGGGCTACTCCTTTAATTCGGAGCCAGTCTCCCATTTTGAACTCCGCTACCACTCTAGTGAAAGAAATGGAGTCCGTGTTTGATCACGACACTTCAGGTCTTGAGGCGGTTCGGTTTCGTGCTCTGGCAGGAGAGACAGGTTGGCCAGAAGCGCCGATAATGATACAATTCTCTGAGGCACTCCACGATTCTGTTCAAGATGCGCTGGCAGTTTTAGATCCATCTGAGACACTGGAGGCATTAATTTCCACAGCCGTTCGCATTGATAATCGCGTCAGGGAGCGGGTCCACATTAAAAGTAGCAGGAGAGACCGCCGGATGAGCTCTTCCTTCGCTCCTTTCACTATGTCCGCCCCTCCGTCCTCCGTTTCCACTCCTCCTAGTAGCGAGGAGCCCATGCAGATTGACGGGGCTACCTGTTCACCCTCCAAAGATACTCCATCTACTCTGGAGCGGTGTCGTTATTGCAGACGCATAGGTCATAACATAAATCAATGTTTTAAACTTAAGGGAAAAGGAGGGTCCCATTAGAGGATCCGGGATCTCTAGCGGGACTCTGTGTTACTACATCTCGGACGATACTGCCTGTTACTCTTGTATGGCAACAGCGCCCTCTCCTGGTCAATGCATTTATTGACTCTGGAGCGGTCAAATGTTTTATTGATGCCCAGTGGGCTAAAAAGCACCACATTCCTGTTCTCCACCTTACTCAGCCCCGAACTGTCACTGCACTTGATGGGCGTCCCTTAGGTTCAGGTACTATTTTTAAAACTACCAAATTTCTCTCCATGCACATTCCGTTTGAGGATCATACTGAGCAGATTCAGTTCCTTCTGGTAGATTCCCCTACCTACCCCTTAGTGCTGGGCCACACCTGGCTTGTCCGGCACAACCCCCACATTAATTGGGGAGGGGAGGGTCGCACCATATTGCAGTGGGACCCTCAGTGTAGTATTCAGGGTCACTCCACCCCTCCATGCACTTCCCGTGGAATAACTAGAGGGGTTGATTCCGATTCAGAGTCCAATTCCGAAGAAATCATCTCCCTGGAGAATTCCAGTTTTTGCTCCGGGACTGGTGATGAGAGTTTAGAATGGGACTCCGCCGGAGAGGGGTTAATTTCGGATGAATTGTCCGATTCTGAGATTCAATGGTCCCCCCCCCCCCCCCAGCCCTCATTCTCAGGCTACTGGTGTCAGTATAGCTGGGACACTGGAGTTCCCTTTGCCTCCTAATGTTCCCATGGAATACTCCAAATTAGCAGAGGTGTTTAGTAAGCAGAGGGCCACCTCTCTGCCTCCGCATCGTTCATATGACTGTGCGATCGAGTTATACCCTAGTACTAGCCCTACCAGAGGCAGTCTCTATTCCTTGTCGGTCCCGGAGAGTTTGGCCATGAAGGAGTACATCGAGGAGGCCTTGCTAATGGTTTCATCAGACCGTCCACTTCACCCGCTGGCGCAGGGTTCTTTTTTGTTAAAAAGAAGGATGGAGGCTTAAGGCCTTGTATTGATTATCGATCCCTCAATGGCATAACCATAACAAACAGGTACCCACTGACTCTTATGAACTCGGCGTTTGAGCGTCTACAGGGGGCATCTATTTTTTCCAAGCTCGACCTCCGCAACGCATATAACCTGGTGCGCATGCGTGAGGGCGATGAATGGAAGACCGCTTTTAACACCCATAGCGGTCACTACGAATATTGCGTCATGCCTTTCGGGCTCACTAGCACCCCCTCAGTATTTCAGGCGTTGGTGAATGATGTTCTGCAGGAGATGTTAGAGAAGTTTTTTTTACTTAGACGATATTTAGATTTTTTCTCCTGATCCCGTCTCACACATCAGCCATGTCAAACAGGTTTTGAAGGCAGAGAAGTGCTCTTTTCATGCTAGCACTGTCTCCTTTTTGGGTTTTGTAATTTCGGAGGGCAAGGTCCAGATGGATCCTAATAAAATTTCTGCGGTACTGAACTGGCCCACTCCTCAGTCGGTCAAACAGGTTCAGCGTTTCCTTGGCTTTGCCAATTTTTATCGCCGGTTTATCCGGAGATTCAGTTCACTCGCCGCACCTATCACTGCTCTCACAAAGAAGGCGTCAGCAGACCAGTTTCGCTGGAACCCCAAGGCTGAGTTTGCCTTCATGGAATTAAAAAAGAGGTTCAGTTCTGAGCCCATTTTAATTACTCCCAATCCCTCCCTCCCGTTTATTGTCGAGGTAGATGCGTCAGAATTAGGAGTGGGTGCCATCCTATCTCAACATTCCCCCATCGACCGCAAATTGCATCCGTGTGCTTATTTCTCTCGCGCCCTTACTCCGGCCGAGAGGAACTATGACGTGGGGGATCGGGAACTCCTGGCCATCAAATTGGCTCTTGAGGAGTGGCGTCACTGGCTTGAGGGTGCGGAACACCCCTTCACGGTCTGGACCGACCATAAAAGTTTGGAATACGTCCAACAAGCCAAAAGACGGAATTCCCGGCAGGCGCGCTGGGCATTATACTTTACCCGTTTTAATTTCCTTTTGACGTATCGGCCCGGTTCTAAGAACCTCAAACCTGATGCGCTATCGCGCATTTTTGACCCATCAGATAAACCTACCATTCCAGAGCCCATTGTGCCATCTGCCCAGATTCTAGCTCCTGTCCTATGGGACATCGAAGCGGCAGTCCAAGAGGCGCTACGCCTTGAACCGGACCCGGGGGGGGGGGGGGGTCCCGCCAACTGTCTTTTTGTTTCTCCCACTTTGAGGTCTCGTGTTCTGCAGTGGGGTCACTCCTCCCAGCTGGCTGCCCATCCGGGTGCGCACCGCACCAAGGATTTTCTGTCCAGACGTTTTTGGTGGCCTGGAATGGAAAAAGATGTACGTGATTTTGTCGCCGCTTGTGTCATTTGCGCTTGTAATAAAGGTTCGCATCTTCCTCCTGCGGGTTTATTACGTCCGCTACCCGTACCCAGGCATCCGTGGAGTCACATCGCGTTGGACTTTATAACCGGGTTACCTGCTTCTCAGGGTAATACGGTTATTTTAGTCATTGTCGATAGGTTTTCCAAGGCGGCACATTTTCTCGCTTTGGCCAAATTGCCATCTGCTCTGGAGACAGCGCAGCTAGTGGTCAACCACATTTTTAGGATTCATGGTTTGCCTCATGACGTAGTGTCCGATCGTGGTCCCCAGTTTGTCGCTAAATTTTGGTGATCTTTTTGTGCACAGTTGGGCGCGTCCGTTAGTCTGTCCTCTGGGTTCCATCCACAGACCAACGGACAAACGGAGCGCACTAATCAGACATTGGAGAATACTCTTCGCTGTTTGGCAGCCTCTAATCCTACTTCATGGAGCCGTCATCTTCCATGGGCTGAGTATGCCCATAACACTCTGCGCAATGCTCCACGGGTCTTTCCCCTTTCGAGGCTCAGGTGGGCTATTCACTAGGGATGCCACGGTTCTCTGTATAATATTGTACCGTACGGTACGCCATCCACGGTTCAATACGCACTTGTGAATTGCGGCATTTTCGGTTTTGCAATTAATGTCACCTTACTACTTTCCACGCATTTCTTACTGCCGAATTGGCACTGTGTGTGTATGTCTGTGTCGCTGGAGAAACCCCCTCCCCATGAGTAAATATCCAATCACTGTTAGTATGCAAATGACTCAATGATGTTTGGGTAACTGGAGTAGAGTAGCGAGGGGATTTCACAGAACAAAGAACGAAGGTAACGAACAAAAAAAATTTACATGGCGAGCGGAGTTGAGAGGCAACAGTTTGAGGAAGCACCGTCTTCTTACAAATCTGTGGTGTGGGGACATTTTGGTTTTGGCGTTGAATACAGTGATGAGGGAACGATGAAGAGCGCAGTACTGCAAACTCGTCCCCTATATGAAAGTCATACAAGCGCGCACTTGGCAGAGGAACTGACAAATGCAGTGACTGAGTGGAAGTTGGAGAGGCCAAACATGACAATCCCAGTAACCACAGATAACGCATCAAACATTGTGAACGCGATCCATGAAGCTGATGGACTGGGGCCGCAGATAGGCTGCTTTGCACACGTTGTAAATCTCGCAGCCAAGAAGGCAGTGTCAATCAACCCGGTGTCCCGCCTCCTGGGGAAGGTCAGAAAAGCAGTGACTTTTTTTCACAAAAGCACCACAGCCCACCATGTTTTGACTGTGAAGCAAGAGATGTTAGGTTTACCTAAACACAAGTTAATCCATGATGTCACAACTCGTTGGAATACAATACATGACATGCTGGAACGATATGTGGAACAGCAGCCTGCCATCTACGCTGCCTTACTGGACAAAGGTGTGAAGAAGTCTGCCAAGGACATGGCAATGTTGACTGACAGTGAACAGAAACTGGCAGAAGAACTCATTCAGCTACTCAAACCACTGAAAACAGTGACCACTCTCATGAGCAGTGAAACAACCCCCACCACATCAATGATCCTCCCTCTGAAGGAAATGATTCTGAAATCCATGGCACCAGGAGATGAGGATAGTGCAACCCTCAAAGAAGCCAAAGCAGCCATTACACAGGACCTGGAAAGGAGGTACACAGACCCCGCTCTTCATGATTACCTCCAAAGAGCCACAGCCCTGGATCCCAGGTTCAAATCCCTGCCTTCACTTGATGAATCCTCTCGTGTCAGACTCTACAGGGATCTTACCACACACATTCTGGAGCATGAACAGCAGGTATTATTTGATTATCATGTATGACGTTAACCATGTGTGATTTTATGATTTTTTATATTTGGATGGCTGTTATTATACATCTTAAGTCCTTTTCACAGTTGTTAATTAGAAAAATAATGAAACATTTGTCATTATTCTTGCAGTGTCAAGCAGAGAAAGCTGGGCCATCCACAGAGGAATGAAATCCACCCTCACCCCCTCCCCAGAAGAAGACAGCAATGGCAGAGCTATTTGGGGAGCTTTTCAAAACAGAGGAACGGGCCAGGTCCTTTTCCCAGATCACTGAGGAGGAAGTCACCTCATACAAGTTAGCAGACTGCATTCATGTGGATGCTGATCCATTCATGTGGTGGAAGGCAAACGAGTGCAAGTTCCCCCATGTTGCAAAAGTTGCGCAACGACATCTCTGTGTCCCGGGAACCTCTGTTGCAAGTGAGAGAATTTTCTCCACTGCTGGGGACATTGTAAACGCAAACCGCTCTCGCCTTGCTGCAGAGAATGTCGACAAGCTTATCTTTTTACAGAAGAACCTCACAATACAGGAATAGATAGCTGATGCCTAACTGATGTTGCACTTTACATCCTGTATATCAGGGGTTCTCAATCCTGGTCCTGGGGGACCCCTGTGTATGCTGGCTTTCGTTGCAACCGCAGTTGCAATCCCAGAATTTTAACAAGCTGTTAATTTTTCTTAATTTGGTGCTTGTCATGTTTGGAGGAATTATTCACCCTCTTAAGCCACATTATATCAGAAATAGCTATGGATGCCATGTAGAATAAACACCCCATGTTCACATTGTGCTATATTATTTAAAAAAGATAAGAAAATTATTTAACAGATCCATTTAAAGACTGATTTGAATCAATAGGCTCCTAATTGGTGAAAGTGTGGACACATGGCCACTAAAATTAACCATTTCGTAGATAATGAAGAATTCAAACACAAAGCAAATGATAACGAGCCAAACCTGCATTGTCTTAAGCTTAAAGAAAAAATTGAGTTAAACACGTGTTCAACAACCTAATTAGGAGCCTATTGATTCACTTCACTCTTTCATTTGAGTGAAAATACATTATTTTGTAACCTTTTCTTATGCAATTGTTGCAATATAGCACAATAAGCACAATGTGAACATGGGGAGTTTATTCTACATGGCATGCATAGCTATTTCTGACATAATGTGTCTTAAGTGGGCGAATAATTCCTCCAAACATGAAAAGCACCTAATTAAGAAAAATTAACAGCTTGTTAAAATTCTGGGATTGCAACTGCGGTTGCAACGAAAACCAGCATACACAGGGGTCCCCCAGGACCAGGATTGAGAACCCCTGCTGTATATAGCCTATACTGAAGTATGGGTATGTTTATTTAAAATAGGCTAAGCACTAGCTACTTTTGGATTTATGTTTTCCCCCAGATTGTATATGGGCTACCAGCTGTCAAGGCTAAAGTGCACTTTTACTTTTTAAATTGTTTTTTTTTCTTCCTTTTATCCTATGCCAGTAGTCAAGGCTAAGAGGCACTTTTACACTTGAAAGTATTTTTTATATATGTTTATTTATATTATTTTATATTATACAGTACACCAGTCATATTCTGGAATGTGTCTGAATGGAAGTGTTTTTAATTTTTTTGCTAATAAGCAAAATAAAGAAAGAATTTTGGAAATTGTAGCATTTTTTTTTCTCCTTACGCACAAAACACGTACCGAAACCAAACCAAAACCATGACCCAAAAACCGAGGTACATATTGAACCGTGGGCTAACTGTATTGTTGCATCCCTACTATTCACCTCCACTTTTTCCGGAGCTGGAGAAAGACGTGGAGGTCCCCTCTGCTAGGGCTTTCGTTCAAAGATGTCGTGCGGTTTGGAAGCGAGTTCGTGCCTCTCTTTTGCGAGCTTCCGCTGGTCAGAAAGCCTCCGCCGACAGACATCGTCGTTCGGGTCCGTCCTATCGGGTGGGTCAGCGGGTCTGGCTGTCCACACGGGATTTGCCCTTATGGGTCGAGTCTCGCAAACTCGCCCCGCGTTATGTGGGTCCATTTAAGATCATCCGCAGGATCAACCCGGTCACGGTGCGTCTCCAGTTGCCACGCTCCATGCGTATCCATCCCACTTTCCACGTTTCCCGTCTTAAACCAGTTCTCGTTAGTGCCCTGTCTCCGGCCGAGAGTTCGCCACCCCCCTCCTCAGATTGTGGAGGGAGGTCCGGTTTATACAGTTCGTCGCATCTTGGCTGAGAGACGTGTGGGTAGGGGTTTCCAGTTTTTGGTGGACTGGGAGGGCTATGGCCCTGAGGAGCGATGTTGGGTCCCATCAAGAAACATCTTGGACCCAGATTTGATTAAGGATTTCCGTAGACATGGTCCTGGGGCATCGTCTGGGGCCGTGCCCTAGAGGGGGGGGTCCTGTCATGGTTTTCACCTATCTTCCCTCTGTTGCTACGGTTTTTATCTCTTTCCCATTTTTTCTTTTCAGTCTATCGGATTTTTCTGCGTTCCATTTCGGAGTTTTCATTCTCCCCGCTAATTATTCGTTTCACCTGTTCTTTTACCTCTCAAGTATTTAAACCCCTCACTTCCGCCTCCTGGCGCTTCTTTGTCATTTCGTGTTTTCACGAGGTTAGGGTTAGTAAGTTTTTGTCTCTCTGCTTTTGTGAGAATTAAGATTTATTTTATTACGCAGTACAGACGTTCTTCCACTTAGAAGCCTAGGGGAATTAGGGTTTAGTTTCCCTTATTGCTCTTCCCTCTCCTTCGCTCCCACTCTCATTTCTGAGAGTGTGAGTTTTATTTTAATTTTATTTATTTCACCATTTATCGGGCGTTATAGCCACGTACCGAAGGTGTCTTGTTTTTTCTGTCCTCTTTCGCTATCTCTTTAGCGTTAGCTATTTTGAGATTTAGCTGTGCCCGTGTTTACGTGGCTAGCCCGTTTTATAGGGGTGTGTTATTATTTGGCACTGCCAGGGACTTTCTATCCCTTTTTTCTGTTATCGCGTTTGGCTCATCGCAATTCGGCACAAACCCTCACAAGGTGAGGTGGGGCGTGCCACTCTGCTTTCCATTTCACACAGCAGTCTAATGTGCCTAATGTTGTACAGACAGGTTTTGTGTAATCCCCATCCCTTGTTGTTTTTACATTGCATGTGAAACATGCAAAGTACTGTTCTTTCACAGGATCTTTCTTTTTATTCTTCTTTCTTCCCATTTTGTAAACACTAGTCCTACAGTTTTATACTACCCAGACAGAATACATAAAATATGTTTCTACTATATGTGCTGATGTATGCTATTCAAAATCTTGATACTAATTATAGTTTATTAATAATTCAAATTTACTGTGCATATGTGCTAGATGAATTTCCTGGAGTGATATGAATGTGTATATGCTTTATAATGGACAGAAAATATTTTATTCATTTTATGACAGGTTTTGTATAGGTTTTTGAACCCATAGATACAGTCAGGTCCATAAATATTTGGACATTGACAAAGTTATTGTTATTTTAGCTGTCTACCGCAGCATATTTAAGGTGAAATTAATTAATGAATGTGAGCTCAAAGTGGGGACTTTCAGCTTTAATTTTAGGGTATTTACATCTGAATCGTGTGAACGGTGTAGGAACTACAGCACTTTTCATACATAGTCTCCCCAATTTTAGGGGACCAAAAGTAATTATTTATATTTGGTCACATATCCTTTGCGTGTCATGGCTTCCTGATGTCTGTGACCCAACAACATCAAAAGACTCTTGATATTCTATTTTCTGGTTCTCTTACAAGCGATATGATAACCTCTCTAAATTTTAATGGATCTCTATGGGAATGGGGGGGTGGGACTAGATTTAGCTGTAAATTATTCTGGAACACATGGTTGGCTAAAGGGTCTGACGTATCAAACAAGCCTTAAACCATCACTCTGCTGCCAGATATGCAGTACATATGGATGGATAACTTTAAGGGTTTCTTCTCCTGACTTATTTTTCCATAGAGTTCAATTGGAAAATTTGTCAGGAGAAACAACCCTTAAAGTGATCCATCCATATCTACTGCATATCTGGCAGCAGAGTGATGGTTTGAGTCTCGTTTGATACTTCAGACCCTTGATGACTTACAGCCATTTCACCAACCATGTATTCCATACTGTTCCAGCATAATTTACAGCTAAATCTAGTCCCACCCCACAATTCCCATAGAGATCCATTCAAATGCAGAGAAGTTATAGTATCACTTGTAAGAGTACCAGAAAATAAGATATCAAGAGTTTTTCAATGTTGTTGGGTCACAGACATCAGGAAGTCATAGCATGCACTTTATTGAAGTTTATGCTAATTTGTCCAATTACTTTTGGTCCCTTAAAATGGCGGGGACATAAAAAGGTGCTGTAATTCCTACACCATTCACCCGATTTGGATGTAAATATCCTTCAATTAAAGCTTAAAGTCTGCACTTTGAGCTCATATTCATTATTTAATTTCACTCCCAATATACTGTGGTAGACAGCTAAAATAACAATAACTTTTGGATAGATTTGGAGACACTAAGGGACAGGGTACACTGCCTACATTTTGCGACATAGGCCTTTAGTAGTTCATCCTCAGATTTTGCACACTTGTGGATAAGTTTTAGATATGTAAGTCTCTGTATTTCATTGCAAACTATAGAAAAACCTTTTTTTTTTGTGCATTTTTGCCAAGATTTATTTGCATTTGTGGCACTGTATTTTGACCTAGATTATGAAAATAAACATATCTAAGTTAGTATTGTAAATGGTCTTGTTTCATTTAAGCCATTTTCCAAATTTCTGTGATGCTCACACCTGGAGCTATAAAGCCTTAAATAGAACACCCCCTAAATAGGTGAGAATTGACCAAATTTGGCAACTGCATGAAGGGATTAAAGATGCAAAATTTTCCATTGAAATGGAGCCCAATCATTTCCAGGGGAGAAGTTACCTTCCCAACATGTCCTCCAAATCTGACAATTTTTTTGGCCAATCAGGCCAGTCAGTGACTGTATAGGCCTACACTATACAAACGATACCACTGTGACTGTATAGGCCTACACTATACAAACGATACCACAGTGACTGTATAGGCCTACACAATACAAACAATATCACTGTGACTGTATAGGCCTACACTATATGTTCTGTTCGCTGTATTTACTCTGATTGAATTTGTTAGCTACCTACATAGTAACCTACAGACTAACAGCACCCACATGGTTTATCTTTTCCTGCATGTTAATTCTTCATTGAACTGTCCACCTCACTAACAATATTAATATAGTCGGTGTATTCGGTGAATAACAAATTCTTGGTTGCATGTAATATTAGGTCAAAAGAGAGAAGGAAAGCAACTCAGTCTTTTGTTTTATTTGGGCACGGACGCGTTTCGGCTTACCGCCTTCGTCAGCGTGCATAAACAACAAGGACAGGTATAGGGCTTATATAACATGACGTGAGTCAATCAACTCGAACATTCAGTCAATCGATCAATCAATCAATCAATCAAACACTACATAAATGTTTGTAAGATATAATAACACATTGTATAGAACATCATATATGCGTGTCAGTATTGTTGCAGAATAGCAAACCTTGAACAACACAAAAAACAAATATAATGTGAACACCGATCAAAGCAATTTGGAATTTCGTTTCATTTTATGTCTATTTTAATTTAGATATTTGATTGGTTCACTTTAAACGAACACATGGAATAATATGACTATAAACGCACTTGTAGCTGGAACCACACAATGTATGGCATGTTGTATTTTTAAGAATTGTTTCCTACATAAGAATCTATAAACCACATCATTGTGAAAAAAAGTGTTTGCATTTCACTCATTCAATGGATTTTTCACAAAGTGGGACAAGTCTTTCAAAAGAGTAGTGCGTTTTGTTTTGAAAAACAATTGGTAAACAGTCACCGTCTTAAAGAAAACACGACAGGGAATGAGAGTCATTAAGCCCTCTAGGGGAGACCGTGGATAGATGGTGTATCCACCAGGCCTCCCTTTGAAGGAGCAATTTATCTCTATCGCCGCCCCTGCGTGGACTTTTTACATATTCAATGCCCATAAACTGCAAAGAACTTACTTCGTGTTTGAAGGCATTGAAATGTCGGGCAACAGGTGATTTCTCGTCATTATTCCGAATTGTGCTTTAATGTTCACCTATTCTTAAACGAAGCTCTCTCTTGCATTTTCCCACATAAAAAAGACCACATAGACATTTCAGAATGTAAACACAGAATTTCGTAGTACATTTAATGGTTCCTCTTACTTTTAATTTGGCCCCTGAGTGGGGATGGTAGAAAGTGTCACCTTTAATCATGGCGTTGCAACTGATACAATTATGACAAGGGAAATTACCTTGGGGAACATTGGAAAGGAAGTGAGTCTGACTTTTTGCACCACCCACATGGTTTGTCTTTTCTTGCATGTTAATTCTTCATTCAACTGTCCACCTCACTAACAATATTAATATAGGTGTATTCGGTGAATAACAAATTCTTGGTTCCATGTAATATTATCAATGAGGAGCTGCAGTTACACGTCTGTCTTCTGCACTGCTAGGACTGACACTTCATATCACTGTGACTGTATAGGCCTACACTATACAAATGGAAACAGGAGACACTAAGGGTCATAAAACTCAAACAGATAAGACTAAAGAATTCCAGTCTGTCTCCCCACTTCCACTTCTTCGTGCTGCAACACAGCTGCACAAAGAGGCAGCACTCCATTTTTGTCTACGCCTTTTGCGAGCTACACAGCTACAAAGGTCGATCTCCATTCTCTTTCTCCATTGCACCAGCAACACCACAAGGCCACGGAGAGAGACACAAGGAACGGGTTAGCTCGTCTAACAGCATCTAACCATAGAACGTGAACTGAGTTAACACCTCCGACCGATGGTTAGCTTCCGAACCACGGACAAAGACGCAAACCAGGCGATAACCAGGCGACGTCGGACCAGGCCATAGGAGACGCCCTGGTCATCCACCACACGGACAAGCCAGCTGTAATCAACTCAACGCGGACTTCAGTAAGACTGACCAAACATCCCAGGCATAGTTTAGGATTTTAATCTGAATTGTGCATCGGTGACTTATTGTATCTCGACTTGTGTGATAATAATAGCTGTATAAACTTGTTACGCTGGTTAGCAAGCTAGCCGGCTGGCCTATCGTTTCATAGCTAATGTGGTAGTACTGTTAACTAACCAAAGCAGGGCTCACGGTTTCCTCCTCTATCCTAACATTTACTAACATTCGTGATCTAATTTTGGCTTACTGTAGATGGTTAACTATTTCCTGACCGAAGTGCGTGAACTTGTATAGTAACGTTAGATCTGAGATCACTAACCATATAACTTAGCTGCTCACAACCTGAGCTTAGCTTACTCCACGTGATTCCTTTGTTCCCTGAACGCACATGTGGCATAGGCCTACACACCGACACACACACACGCACACCCATATGTGCATACCCACACACAAATGCTACAATATGCACACAACACGATATGTCTGTTTAGTAGAATGTAATATTCATGTTTTTCCTTGTTTAATAAATATATTTTTGTTAAACCTGGTGTCTTCTGATATCATATGAACACGAGGGCTGAGTCAACCTAATCATTAGAACGCAATACCTTCAACCCTTGTGAATTATTAGTTATTAGTATTTTGATGCTAAATTGAAATAGTAGTAATTATAATCCATAATAATCAAATGAGACTGATTTAATTTTAACAGAACCTAAGAATAATAAGGGTAAACCCCTATATTTCTGGCATCACATGTAAGAGTTGTTTTTGTCATTGTATAGGCCTACACTATACAAATGATATCACTGTGACTGTATAGGCCTACACTATACAAACAATATCACTGTGACTGTATAGGCCTACATTATACAAACGATATCACTGTGACTGTATAGGCCTACACTATACAAACGATAACAATGTGACTGTATAGGCCTACACTATACAAACAATATCACTGTGACCAAGGGTTCGAAATTAACAGGGGCTTAGGGCAAAAATGCCCTCGATAATGGATAATATTCCCTCGAAAATCAGGGGCAAAAAAATGACCTTGACATTTTCGAGGGCATTTTTATAGTCTATAGTTTTTTTCCTGTCAAGAAAATGTCTGGAAACATTGATAATACATTACCAAATAATAAAGAATAGAATAACGTTACTATAATGAAGAGTGGAAGACGTGGATTAGTAATCCCTATTGATCAAATGCCGATGAATCTCTCCTCTATGGTCCCACCATTGCGAACGGTAACTGTGTCTGCTGCGGCGTTGTGGTTGTGCTAACGACATTAGCAGCATCGGGCGTTTTCTAACCTCAATGAAGCCTGTCCGAAAGCCGACAATAACGTTACATAGGGAAACAAAGGTCCCACCACCACCAAACAAAAATGTAAAGCGCTCGACAGTGGAGTCCTGGAAATTGGACTGGGTAGGGATCAATGAGGAGGGTGATCATATAACGTTGTAGGCACTGTAAAGTGTAAAGTAACAAAGTTATTGTAGCCTATTGTAGGCTAGTTTTGACGAATTTGTACTTTACTCAAGTAGGCTAGTTATCTTTGTTTACTTTCACTTTTACTTCTCTACATTTTGATACTTTTACTGGGTTCGTTACCATGCAAAAAATAACGCCAAACTGAAGAGAACAGTCAGCGCACCAGCCAGTCACATGTATAGTCTACTCTCGGTCCGTAGCCTACTTGATTAAAAATAATAGCCAACTACACCCAAAAGTGATCAAAATGATCAAACAATATCTAGCACAGACCCACCATTATTTTTGTGTACATTGTTAAGCCTTTTTTGTGTTCATTTTAACAGGTGGGTGTCTCAAAGATTTATTTTGTATTTTACTAATGTACTAAAACTGGCTTCAAGTTAATCTGTGTACCAAATATGTGATATACGTACATATCTGAACTATAGGCAGCGATCATGTGGGTGCTCAGGCGCCTGGGCACGCACGGGCAAATCGTAGGCTATTGCAGAGTGAAGTAATATTTTGATTAAATAAACGTGAAACAAGCAACCAATTGAAAAGCACGATGTTGAGGTATGCTACATCGCCTATTACTGTACATTGTGCCAGCTATCAATGACAGTTCGCTAGAGGTGATGTTGACTCCACAAAATTGACAAGTTTGTAATACCAATTAAACCCAAGACAGAACTACACATACAATACCACTGTGCCTGTATAGGCCTATACTATACAAATGATAACACTGTGCCTGTATAGGCCTACACAATACAAACGATATCACTGTGACTGTATAAGCCTACACTATACAAATGATACCACTGTGCCTGTATAGGGCTACATTATACAAACGATATCACTGTGACTGTATAGGCCTACACTGTATCACTGTGACTGTATAGACCTACACTATACAAACAATATCACTGTGACTGGATATGTCTACACTATATCACTGTGACTGCATAGGCCTACACTACACAAACAATATCACTGTGACTGTATAGGCCTACACTACACAAACAATACCACTGTGCCTGTATAGGCCTACACAATACAAACAATATCACTGTGACTATATTGGCCTACACTATACAAATGATACCACTGTTCCATGTATAGGGCTACATTATACAAACAATATCACTGACTGTATGGGCCTACACTACACAAACGATATCACTGTGACTGGATAGGTCTACACTATATCACTGTGACTATAAAGGCCTACACTATACAAACGATATCATGAGGACCTGTCTGCTTTGAAGAACAGTAGAACTGCCTTTCCAGCAGCAGTGCACCCGCTTCCTAAGACTGGTACAAGAGGCCGATCTACAAGTTTTTTGTTTCTTAATTGTACACTGCCTGGCCAAAGTCGCCGTTGTACCCATCATGCATCGTGCCCACTGTACAAGCCTCTGGAGGCAGTGTTATGATCTGGGGTTGCTTCAATTGGTTAGGTCTAGGCTCAGCAACGTTATGCAGCAATAAAATGAAGTCAGCTGAGTACCTGAATGGACTGAATGCCAAGATTCATTGGGTTCAAATTGTGAAAGAGTGGTTTAGGGAGCATGGAGAATCATTTTCACACATGAATTGGCCACCAGAGTGCTGACCTTAACCCCATTGAAAGGGATTGATTGGGATGTGCTGGAGAAGACTTTACGGAGTGGTTCGACTCTCCCGTCGTCAGTACAAGATCTCGGCCAAAAATTAATGCAACTCTGGACAGAAATAAATGTTGTGATGTTGCATAAGGTTGTTGAAACAATGCCACGATGAATGCGCGCCGTAATCAAAGCTAAAGGCGGTCCAACGAAATATTAGTGTGTGCGACTTTTTTTTTGGCCAGGCAGTGTATAAAGCCTCCCTTCATCAGAGTTCAGCTGTTAAGTCAGCAGTTTTGGACATCCTTGTAATTAGTGCCCTGGCCTCCTTCCATTCCCCATTTCATCAATAGTTTCTTTGTTTCAGTTTTATTTTTGAAGTGCTGCATTATCTTCTTTCTGTACAGATTCCACAAAGTACTTTTGAACTGTTTGCCTCAGCTGTATTTATTTATTTTTTTGGCCTGATGTATTTTCCTCTCATTAGTGAAAATACCCTGCTGGGGTTTCCCTGTACTTAGATTCAATCTTTTCTGTTGTGATTTTCTGTGCTAAAAATATTATAGATGTAAATGTTATGCAAATGTTATAAAAGTAATGTTCTCTAAGTAAGAGTTACTCAAAGATAAGGTAAGTAGATTGAATAGAGGCCAAATTATTGGTTTATCATAAGAATCTAACCACATTCAGCAGCCATCCTGAATAATAGTTTTTTGAGTAAATTAGTAGTAGTAGTTGAATGTGTGTTATTTAACAGGGTCAATAAATACTTCAACCTAAAGCAATGCAATTTATCAATTTATGACCAGACATTTGTTCAGGGCAAATGTATTCACATAACACATTATCTTTAAGTGATCTATTAAGTGATCACAATGGGAAAAAAAATAACTTCTTTTGGGACGGACACACACACACACACACACGCACACACACAGTGATGAAATTCATACAAATTTATTATTTTAAATTTTGTTATGATATCTACATGGAAACACTAAAGGAAAGTGGTGATTTGCAAACATCACCTAACATCAGCGAAAAAGACATCCTGTCACTAGCAAAGTTTTAAAAGAAAAGACTTGTGAATTAAATAATTGGCGGGAAGCACTTTTGTTCTAACAAACTGTTCAGGCTACCAGTAAAAGCTCATGGGCATTTGGTAGTAAATAATGAAAAAAAAAAAAAAAAAAGTTTGGAAGACCATTTACCCTACAGCATATTCATTGTTTTTTTAATAATTAGGGTGCTAATTATTCTCTGTCACAAGACCCCAGAGACTGAATATGACCGAATATGATCCCTTCACCCCTTTGATGGTGCATATTTTAGTCAACTTCATCAAAATGCTTTTGAGTGGGCTTTTCTCACAAATGGGGTCACTTAAAATCCCAAGATGAAACCGGAGGTTTTGTTGAGGGGATTCAGGAGCACACTCATCTAACTATTTCAGGAAGTAAACCGGAAGTAAAACGACAACTTGTAGTATAAGAGCGGGACATATTATGAACTACTCTCTTTATATTTTTGTTAATTCTACACTGCCTGACCAAAAAAAAGTTGCACACTCTAATATTTCTTTGGACCGCTTTTAGCTTTGATTAAGGCACGCAATCGTCGTGGCATTGACGGGAGAGTCAAACCACTCCGTAAAGTCTTCTCCAGCACATCCCAAAGACTTTCAATGGGGTTAAGGTCAGGACTCTGGTGGCCAATTCATGTGTGAAAATGATTCCTCATGCTCCCTGAACCGCTCTTTCACAATTTGAGCCCGATGAATCTTGGCATTGTCGTCTGGAATATGCCCATTGATGGGATAACCTGGGCATTCAGTACATTCAGGTACTCAGCTGACTTAATTTTATTGCTGCATAACGTTGCTGAGCCTAGACCTGACCAATTGAAACAATCCCAGATCATAACACTGCCTCCAGAGGCTTGTACAGTGGGCACTATGCATGACGGGTGCAACGGCGACTTTTTTTTTGGCCAGGCAGTGTATCTTCATTCATAATCTACACTTTATAACCATTGTCATATGTAAACTGATTGATATTCTCAATAAAAAAAAAAAGTAAAATAATAAATGAAAAATAAAAATATAAAGTAAATAATAAATTTGGTTACACATTGCTCAGCTGATGACAATTCATTATTTATATTTACAAGTCTTACAGAAAACAAACAAAATATTTAAAGATTGACAGGAAAACAAGCATTATAAAAAGGGGTGAAGGAGTCATTCTTAGTTTAATCCATTTATGGTAACACAGTTCAACTCATAAATCCATCTGGCTTCTAATTTCAAAAGCCATTTTTCCATATTACACTCTCTATGACTTATTTTTAATTTATCATTGCCAATACATCTCAAGTCTTCCATCTTGTGTCCTTTTTCAGTGAAATGACATGCTACAGGAGATACTACTGTATATCACTTATCCTGATGCTACTTCTATGTTCTGTTATACATAATACAAGCTACAAGGGCACAACAATAAATAAATAATATGATCACAGTTGCACGGTATGCATTCTTTAATAGTTAAATGTTTTACCATTCACATTGAATACCTTAGTGAGGACTATATATTTCCATGAAACACAGCTTCTACAGGGAAAACTACCTTGAATAAAAACTTGTCTGCTCCGACTAGTATATCTCTAATATTTTTTGCCCTCATGTGAGTAAATAGAGGGAGATTTTCAAATGCTTTTTAAAATGTTTTATCTGAAGCCAAGATGTGCCAACGTTTCATAATTGTGAGTTTTACATTTTGAAGGTTAGAGCACAATGTTTTTTTCATTTCAACGGATTTCTCTAAAAGTACTTCTCAAGGTTTATCTTTTAATTTTGTATTACTTTTGGTGAAATACACAACACTTTATAATGCTATTACACTATCTGAAACATTGGTGCGTAATACTCCCCACACTCTGCAAACCTGTCTCATTCATTCCAGTTCATTCTGGTTTCATTGACGACTCTTTATCCAATATATAACCTTACGGTGATTTCAATGTCCAGTGTTTCCCCCAGGTTGCACCCCCCCCCCCCCCCCCCGAACGAATGGAAATGGGAGCAGGCCTAATGCTGTGTCATGTTACTCCCATTTCCCTGTTTCATTTTCCCACTCTGTGTGTAGCCTACAGTGTACAGAGTAGGCACCTCAATAAAACTCATTTCTGCCCTATCTTCACTGCCTGCTTATATGCCCAGGTGGCAGAGCATCCCTACAACAGTCAGAATTGTATTATGTAGGTTAAATTGAAAATGGCATAGAATAGAATAGAATAACTTATTTTCCCGTTTGGGAACTTCAGTTGTAGCCCCAGCAAAAACAAAAAGACAGAGACAGTGGAGCAGACCCACAGCACACAAACAAACATATCAAATAAAGACATTCAATAGAATCATTTCATTAATCAAGTGAATTAAAGTGGAATACAGCCATGCTGTCATGATTAAAAATAGCTCCCGCTGTCCCGAGATGTCCAGTGGCATTAAACAGTCCAACGCACAAACTGCGCCTCTTCCTCCATACACGCAGTGTTGCGGTCTCTGTACACCACCGAAACGGATCCACCGAACTGCGTCAACCTTCCCAGTCATCGCCTCACTCCTCCCCCGCATTATCTTCTCCTTCCATTCCCTGGTTGCCCTTTGAAGACCGCCTGCACTCTCTGATCAGTCCCGACATCTTCAAATGCGGTGAAGAGCGATGGTAAACTTTGCTGCTGCAGATCCAACGGACATTCCCGAGCATAAGTTACGAACGCGTCTCCATGGTGACGACCACAAACAAAATGATCCTGGCGAGACAATTCGCCAATATCCTCAAAACAAGCAGCAGGAGTGCCCCGAAAAATCTCCAGCCCGCCTACCCGCACCACAACAAACACACAGCGCATGAAAAAACAAAAGTCAAAAACCTGACACAGCAAAATACAATCAGATTAACAAACACGAACACGAGATACAGCTGGACTACATGTCGCCATTACAGCGCCATGTGACGTCATAAATGTCATTTGGCTTTATGAATACAAGTGCTTCAAAATATCACAGACATCAAAGAAACAATAGATCGGAAAAAAATTTAAAAGGACGTGAGAAGAGCGGGTAACATACAATCAGTTTAACGTTTTGTTAAAAAAGGTGGCTAAAATAACGTTGTTTAAACGCTGCACTGTGATTGGGATATTTAGGAGTTTCACTGACGGAGATTGCAAACTTTAGTTCTGAGTTAGTTACGCTCCTAGGCTTGTTTCATTGAATCATAAAGCCATGGTTATAACTATAGAATATCTGTTGTATCGACTGTAGACTCAACTGCATCTGTAGGCTATTGTTCGAGTTGGCTCGCATCTGTATTATCAGAAAGCGGCACGCACTGTCCCCATTCTCCCTGAGCTCACATTTACATGGAATGTGGTAAGCTGAAGCTGAAGCTTATTAGCTGAAGATGACATTACCATTAGCTAGGTTAGTTATTTGCTTTCCTGAGATAACGTAACCGAAACAAATCCATTCTTCTGCGTGTTGCAAAGCAGCCAAACTGTAGTGAGATTACTGCAAATCAAGACTAATTTCACACTTGGAGTTTGTTACTAACCGAAGAGAGTCCACAAACTCCGCAATCTATTGAATCGTTGATAATTTCCAAAGACAGGTTAGGCTCAAAATGGTGTGCTTATTGGCGAACAAATTTTCTATTGATTTTTAAATTATAGTAAATTAGTTTTCAAAAAAATACATTGCCATTTTATATTTTTAGGCGGGGCGGCAAGCTCCGTAGGTGGCAGGGTTGTGCTCAATTCGGAATTTTGGAATTGAATTACTGTCAGGGTGCAGTATGGACTCAAGCGCAGACAGGACTAGAAAAATAAACCGAAGTTTATTAGTGGCAAAAGCCATGAGGAGATGGCAGAATCGAAGTCAGGAACAGACAGTAGTCAAAACCAGGAGATCACGGCAAAAGTACAAAAACACAATCCAAAAAGCGAAGTCAAGAAACAAAATCAAAAAGTCAGGAGAACAGAAATCAGGCACACGAAGAAACTAGCAAAAAAAAACGGAGCGAAACAGAGCAAAGCAGGCAACTGTGAGGAACTCGCAACAAAGACAAGACAGAATGGAACTTAAATACACAGAAATGACGAGCAGGTGAAACACATAGGTAATCAGGAGCGGAGATGAGAGGCGGGGCTGACACAATGGGGAAGTGAAAACACAAACACATGGATGGAAGACGGAGAAAGAAAACAAAAACACATGAAGAACACTGAACATAACCGAACACAAAGTAACAGAAAAATACAACACAGAACTCAAATACTGACAGAAATAGTCAACTTAACGTTATTTTATTTTGTTCCAACACTTAATTCAACATTGTTGCATCTGATTGTCATGAGCTGCTCAAATGTTTCATCATTTAGATTTAATCTATCTGGCCTGAATATCTTTCTTGCCACACTGAAAATCCACTCCACAGGAGTAGAGGAAGCAGGAATTTCAAGGCATTTTCATGCAAGTTGGAGGAGATAAGGGAATTTCTTTTCTTTCCAGTAAGCCAATGGGTCAGCCTCCTTGGGTGAGCATAGTTGGCTCAGGTACATAGGAATTTCACTTGAGACTTGGGCCATTGGAGGAGGATTACACTGACTGTTCATGTAAGCAAATAGTTTTGAACGCTTCTTTGGTGGGGCGGAAGATTCATTGGAGTTCATTGGAGCATTCACTTTTGGAGGGAGGGATGTAAGCTTTTTGGTCAACCCGTCTGTTATTGCAGTTTTCTCTCCGGCAATGCACCAGTCCAGTTTGAATCGTGGGTCAAGTGTGGCGGCCATCTGAAAGCATTCCATGTCCTCAAAATTTGCAAGGCGTTTTTCAACGGAGCTCTGCAGGGTGGATACCAGCTTGTTGTTACCAGTAACCTTCACATCTTTTGCAGCATGGTGAAGAACTCGGACATATGCAATGACCAGGCTGGACGTAACTCTCTTCTCAACCTGGCATTTGTCTGTCGCCTCTTCAAAGGGCTCAAGTGCCTCGCAGAGTTCCCCCATGACTTTTAGCTCGTAGGGTGTGAGCTGGATGGGACAGTTGAGCTCTGCCAAGATCTCACTATGAACCCGCAGGACAGACCTCATCATCTTCAACTGGCTATTCCACCTGGTGGCATTGGCAGGCTGAAGTTTGAAGCCTTCTTCCAGGATGTCCCGTGTAGATTTGTGGCAAAATGCCACAAGCTTTTGGAATTTCCTATACTAAACTCTTTATGGGTCTTGCTTGATCCATGGCATCATGGACCACAAGTTGAAGGATGTGGACAAAGCATGGGCTTCTTTCAGGTGTGACATCAGTCATTTCATCCTCAATATTCACCATTTCCAGATCAGATGCCTCCTCCTCATCCTGGTCTCCCTCATCATCTTCACTCTCAGTGACCTCCAATGGAGGGAAGAGAGTGAACGTCTTCACCATATCGGAAGCATTATCGGTGACAATGAATGACACTTTGTTGCCAATGTTTTAAAACTGAAGAGTTTCCTGATAGGCTTTACAAATGTTCTCAGCTGTGTGCCTCCCTTTAAAGCGCCCACAGGTCAGCATGACACTCTTCAGGCCAAAATCTGCAAAGAAATGGCCTGTGATGCCAAGAAATTATCTCATGGATCTGTCTGACCACAGATCAACAGTCAGACAAATATCATCCGACCTTTCCATCTGACTGCTTAGATAAGCTTTTGCACTAGTAGTGCGCTGAGGGATGAGGATATAGCTTAAGTTCTTTCTGGTGGGCATCGTTAAACGGGGTTCTGTCAGACCCAAGATTTTGCAGAAATCAATTAATAATAGGGACATCTAGTGGACAAACCATGTGCTGGTAATGCATAGAGGTAGTGATATAATGTGATAATTGCTGAAAAAAATAAAATAATAAAATAACCATCACAATTTTCAATAAGAACAATCTTTAATGTGTACAGAAATTAACTTGAGAATTTCAGCTCTATACGTCTTGTCCCACATCGTGAAAGTTTGTTGTGTACAGTCCAGTTAAATATAACTGTTTTTTAACAGTGGTGGGCAAACTGTCATAATTTTTTTAATTTCATCATTAATTTATAATTGCTAAATCAGAATGATTTGTTCACTTACTTGAAGATGCCTCCTGAAATTTGAAGTGGCTTTTATTGAACCACAGACAATAGTGTTGCAGTGACTGCATGTGGCTTGATGGTTTCCAGCTCTACCACGGGGTGTCAGTTCACCAAAATGAGAAAGGGTCGGTGTCCTCTTAGACCCTTCATCTGAGTTTTTCTCCATGTTCAAGTGTAATCCAAAATCCAGTCCAGGGGCCACATTGTCAAAATCCAGTCCAGGGGCCACATGTATGAAACTCTGAGTAAAAGGATGCGTAAAAGAACGCTCAGGGTGAAAGTCAGAAATCTTAAAAAATGTTTTGCATGTTCTACCTCTTCCTTTCTGTCACGGTGTTGCCATATCACACAAACTCCAAACATTGCGTACGTATGGTGTCCATCATGTGCAAAGGTACGCAGATTCTCACAGCACGTTATATTATACATCTGAATTTCTGTGTGGAAACTCGCTTACAAGGCTTTCTGAGGGCATTTTTCTGCTCAGCACTGTTTATACATGTGGCCCCAGAGTTCATACACAACAGCAGGTAGTCTTCCAAAGTAGGGCAACAAATAATTATCTCAAAACAGTCCGGGGTCATACACAAAAAACAAGCCAATAAAACAAATAACATCCAAGACACAAAACCTCTCTCAACACAACAAAACACCTCTGACAACACCACCATCAAACCATCAAACATCTCATGTGGTTGGTTGGCTTTTGAAAGTCTTAGGGTCAACTTTAGGGTTAAGCTAATGCATTCTGGGATATGTAGTATATTCACCACAGTATTGAATAACATTCAAGTTAATATAACAACCCATATAAGCAAACAGGTGTCAGACATACATTCATTCATTTATTCATTGTAAGAGTTTTCTTCCCCCTGAAAATAATATTTATATTTAATGTTTTAACAACATGTTTGACATACATGATGTTTTATATACCAAACGCATTACAATCCATTGCTGTATAGGCTACACCTACAGTAATACAGAAGAGAGAAGACTTTTGAATTCCATTGAATTTCAATTCAGTCAATTCTACTTCCTGTAATTCAAATTCAAATTACAATTCTGCATCCTGTTTACCCCTTCAATTGAAATTCAATTCAAATTCATGAATTGAATTGGAATTTATGAGACATTCGCAATTCAAGTCGGAATTGAGCACAATCCTGCGGGCCGCCCCGCCTAATGTATGGTAGGGGAAACAGCAATGTCTTATTGGATGCTTTGTACAATAAATTACAGCCGGGCGTAACAGAATTTCTATTTTTATTCGTTTAGATTTACGCCAACAACTGAGAATGTAATTTAGCTTGCCAGGCGTAATTGTTGTTTTCCTGGATTTATGCTAGTTTTTACTTATTTACTAACTCGAGAAAATCCTCGCCTGCTTACATGGATTTTGGGAGTAGGTCAGAAGAAGATACCATAGTTACCAATATACCATACCATTAATTCTATCAGAGAGGAACATGAGGGAGATTTTTCTCCTCAAAATGCAAGTATTACGGCTTGTGATATTTCAAATATGCACGTTAGTTTTTCCACTCTGCCAGTGTTGTGCCATATGTTTGATATTGTTATTTTCACATTTTAAATGCATTTCACATACTGTAGTGTAAGCGTTCACAGGTGGTTCAGTCATGTTTTATGTTTGATTTGCCCTGAAGCTAGAAAATTTTCCAGCATTTATCCCACCAAAAAAGCCATAAACAATAAAAAAAATAAATAAAAAAAATAAATTAAGGTGAACAGAATTAAAATTATGATTATGATAACAGTGATCTCGATTTTTTTTTAACATTTTTTTTTTACTATCACAGCAACTATAAATTGTTGTCATCATTTCAGTGTTTCCCCTGTAACTGCCAGGATAACAAAATCGTTTTTTTAAATTCCAAAAATAACACCACATACCTATTCTTTCGGAAATCAAATTTGTGCTCCCGTGTCATTGCCTGGGAAACTTGACAAGATGAAAGAGTCCCTTTCTGTTGCTGCTGAGCGACAGCATGAGCGTATGGGATAATGATGGAGTGGAGCAGATCAAAGACATGCTGGCCTTTTTATCTTCATTGATTCTTCTCCAAGGCTTAAGAAGTGAAAGTAAGTTTCTGATATTTAATATTTTTTTGTGGAACCACAATGTCACTTTATTTGTCTTTTGTTTGTGTGTTCATGACCATTGTATCAATTGGCTGAACATAATGTTCCTTCCGTAATCCAACATAATTTTATTGCATCAGCTTTATTTAAATAATCAAATAGCTAGCTAGCTTTACACAGATACTGCCTCTCATTGCTAGATAGGGAACGTTAACTATCAATGTTGTGATTGATCAATTTGAACAAATTTGTGCGCACAAAGACGACTTCTCCATAATTAAGCAATATCACATGAGTGTCGTTATACTGTATATCAGCTAGGGTTGTAAAGGGAGGACATTTTCCAGGGTAAATCACCACTCACTGTAACAATCTCATGCTTAAATAAAGCTAATAACACAAAAAGTTGAAGAAAACAATAAACAAAGAAAATGTGCTCAACAGGCCCAGGTTCTTTCTGGGGAGCAGGTTTCTGTGACACATGGTACCATCACTGCCATTGCACAGCATCTTAATCTTCTTGGAGGGGGGTCCGGTATATACCGTTCGGCGTATTTTGGCCGAGAGGTGTGTGGGCAGAGGATTCCAGATTTTAGTAGACTGGGAGGGTTATGACCCTGAGGAGCATTGCTGGGTTCCCTCCAGGAACATCCTGGATCCTACACTTATTAGGGACTTCTGCAGAAACAGGGCTGAGGAATCGCCTGGGGTCGTCCCTTAGAAGGGGGTCCTGTCATGGTTTCTGGCAGCCTCCGGTTGTTTCTGCAGTTGTTCTTTCTTTTGGCGACGTTGGGGCAATCTATCAGATTTTTTCCGCCTCCGTTTCGGTGTTTGAATCTCGCCCGGCAATTATCCCTTTCACCTGTTTTGGATTTCCTGCCGGTTATAAATAGCCCAGGACTTCCGCATTTCCGACACTTCGATATTGTCTTTGCTATTCGACATCGAAGTCGGTAAGGTATAGGATTGCAGTCTCTACGTTTCTGGTTGTTACAAATAAGAAACGTAGGTATTCTGGTTAAGAGTTAGGGTAAAGATTTATTTAGTCTTTTTGTTTCCTTTTCTCTTGTTTTCCTTTTATAGTCCTCTACCTGTTACCTTTTGTTCAGCTCCTTTACACCTAGCGCGGTAGGTAACCGGTTCTATTACTATTTTATTTTCTTTCGCCCTTGTTACACGGGCTTTCTTTTGTTTTTCTCTGACCTCCAGTTATATGCTTCTTATGTGAAAGCGTGAGGTTCTTTTGTTTTATTACTCGCAATCACAGAGTTTGCCCTCTTTTGGGGTTGTTTTTGTGTTGGCTTATGCCGGGAGGTTTTGATTCCAATTGTTTTTATTTTTTTTATTTCCCCTTCTACTGCGGAGCTGTCTGCTTAGTGGTGTATATCTCACGATATACACTTTTAGATCCCTTGGTTCTCCAAACCTTACACTCCCCCCTTACAACTATGCTATAAAATATCTATCAAGTAATGATTGAGACAACGAATAATTATTTTGTTGTTTATTTGGCTCTGCATAGTTCCTTCAGAATCCCATTTTAAAAGATTTTTTAACAACAAAGAATCAATTAGAATATAAACACTCATCGAATGCGCCTTGGCTAATCACTATGCATGGTCAGAACTAACTGAATCGATACCTAACACCGTTTATGATTTTCTACTGTTTTGCAAAGGCCAGAGGATTGCTAACATTAATGCATGCGGTGCATAAACCTTGGTGAAGCCTAAAAGTTAGATATAAATTTTAGATATAAGATATAAATTATATTGGATATAAATAAAAGTAATGCCAAGTCCTTATTTTTTTCCTGCAATAGCAATGCTTAAGAAATAAATGACTCCAACAACTCCCATTTAATGTAATGTCATTTAATAAAAATATAAATTTGTAATGAATGTTATGAACAATTTTCTTTGTCATGTTTGAAAAAAAAATATTGTTAAAGATACAGTATATACAATTGTAGAGTCTTAACCCCAGATGCCAAATCTGGTCAATTCTCACCTATTTAGGGGGTATTTAAGGCTTTACAACTCCAGATGGGAGCATCACAGAAACTAGGAAAATGGCTAAAATGAAGCAGGACAGTTGTACCATTTAGAATCCCAATTTAGATTAGTTTATCTTCATAATTTAGGACCAAATAAAGCTGAGCTTCGAACTGGTTTGAGGAACGGAAACGAAAACCAGAAACGAACGATATTTTACTACATACAGAAACGGAAACGACAATGTTATCACATTTATTTTTCCAGAACAGAAACATTAATTTGAAATCTCTGTTACCAGTTAATAATGTTATTTTTTTCTAGGGATGCACCGAAACCACTTTTTCATGGCCGATACCGATTCCAGAGTACCGATCCGATACTGACTCCTTTTTCCTCTTTAAAAATTTCACAGTTGATTACAAACCTGTTGTGTGTATGTACTCTGCTTGGCATCATTCTTGTCCATCTAAAAACAGTAAACACTCAAGCTGGGAAATGAAAGTCCCACAGCATGATGCCAACGCAAGCTACACTCATTCACGTGCAAGCTCTGTTTCTGTCAGTCACGTCACACGCGTTTACGGCATCACGTCCAAAAAAAAAAAAAAAAGGACTGGATCGGATAATAACATTCACTGTTTCCCCGATACCAGATCTGGCATTTTAGGCCAGTATCGGACCGGTGCATCCATATTTTTGGTAATTAGCAGCCTTCGCTATTTCGCCGTTTGGTTTTCCTTTTGCCGTTGTTGGGACGCTCTATCTGATTTTTTCCATCTCCACCCCGGTTTTTGTATTTCGCCCGGCAATTATTTCTTGCACCTGTTTCGGGTTTCCTGCCGGTTATAAATAGCTCAGGACTTCCGCATTTCCGACACTTCTATATTGTCTTTGCTATGTTGAAAACAAAGTCGGTAAGGTATATTACAGTGTTCATGTTTGTCTGAAATGATAAACTACAGCTTCAAGAAAACCCCGTAAATTTTGACGCAGCATTGTTTACCTCTTCCTACGAAGGGCAAAATAGGACAATTCTCGCCTGTTTTCACTAGTGACAAACAAAACTGTAAATGCTACAAATGTGGTCCATAGCTTTTATCAAAAAAGAGAACTGCAGTATTATGACTAAGCAGTCATAATTCATATGCATCCACTTTTTGCTACTTAATTGCAACAATTTATGTATAGAAATGTGAAAACTAAAAAACGGGTAGCTACATTCAACTTTCTGAATTATTACTTGATGAGCTACAAAAGCTATGGAGGAAATAACTTTGTGATTCCTCAATATGCTGCCTATCTCTGCTAAAAATATGGTGTCAATATCTCGAACCATTCAAATTCTACTGACCTTTTTTCAGGCAAACCATTTCGGTTCCTAAAGTTGGCACGAATTGTGCCAAATTGTGCAAAATGGCAATGTTTCAGAAAAGTCTCAATATGATTTATTTTTACAGTTTTACAATAAAATTTGATAATTTGTCAATATTAGCAATATAAATTAATTTTTATATGTGTTTTCATATTAAACAACTAACTACCCGTGGTCCCAAAAAAGCTTTCCAAACCCATGTAGCAGCACAGTGAATCTTGTATTCCACCCCCCCCCATTAGCCAGAAATGAATCTGAGGGTGCGTCCCAATATTCTTCACTCTCCACCTCCTTTCCTCCACTCCCCCACGACCACTCCTCTCCTACACGGACGTATGCAAAACTGTCTGAACGTTTTGAGTACAAGTATTTGCATGTACAGTATAAAATGTACCTGACATTGTGGTTTGTGTCGAGACATTAATTAATAAGTAAAACAAGATACCCCAGGTACATGCAAAACAACATACAAAATCAAATGTCCACTAGTTTCCTAGATAAAATAAAAACACCCCGGCATAATAACAACAAACTCATCCTCATGTTATCTCTCCCGCATGTTATGTCATGCATGCATTTGTTTACCTGCACGGCCTGCTGTACTGCATACAGAACAATTTGCTCATCATACTAAACAAACACTTCCAGACACCAAAAAAAACTTGGTACAGCTCATCTCAGGCACAAATAGATAGCTGCTATGTTTAATTTTGCGGCCTAGCTTGCCATTGTTACAATATAGTAAAGTTGGCTATATTCATTTAATTCAGAGGGATTTGTAATAGTGAATTTCCACTGGTATACTGACAAAAAAATCCGTTACCTTATACCTTATGCCACTGACACAAGATGGCAAAAACATCTTTGGTCTAGGACCTGCTGCACGGAGAAATGCCTGAAAAACCTAGACATAACTTATCAAAAACGCCCTGACTGTAAAATAAAAAACTGAACTGCAGCTGTTACCTAATGAATAATGCTTTACAAAACGGAATGTAGCTCCAAATTACGCGTGCAACAAGTGAAGGGCCATCTGTTTGGGAATGCGCTCCACCACTGTGGCGCACTGTCGGATAAGTAATGAAACGAAGCATTGACGTTATTGCTCATCTTTACCAGTCCAAGTGCAGCGTGGTGAGATGCAGGGCTTTTTTACCAATTAAAGATGTAGGTGCAACTTAATCAACCATATAAATCTTAAAAAATCATAAAACCGTTTAATTCAGAAGGACATGAAAGTTTATTTATGAAGTTCATGAAAACATTTGAATAGTCAATGCTAAATTACTCAATTAAACAGGCTACAAATAATTGGCAATGCTTTGCAGAACGAATTATATTGCAATAGCCTAATAAAAAAAAAGGACCCCCTCGCAAGCAGCCGATGACATCGGACATCGGCGATGTTTTATTGGCCGATGTGACAATGTGAAATTTGTTGACATTGAACAACCCTAGTGTGGGAAGTGAGGTGATAAACTTCTGGTTCCACCCAGGCATCAAGCTGTCCAACAGGTAGCGAATGGTGGTAGGGTTGGGGTGGTGCTCCGGGGCCTTGGCCAGGGCAGGGATCTTGATGAGTGTGGATATGAATGTTTTACAGGTGTGTTGTTGACAGTTAAGTGAGACTCATAGAAACTAGGTGGAAATTGCCTCTGGAGGGTAGGGTTGCAAAGGGGCGGAAAATTTCCGGTAAATTTCCGGAAACTTTCCGGAAACTTTCCGGAAATTTACCATGGGAAGTTAATCTCGCGAATTTTGACCAAATTTTTTAGATTTTTTTTGCAACTTAGCCTATAACATGGAACTTAAATTTAGTTGGAAAATACACAACTGCAATTCTAGATCTTGCAGCATGCTTTGGTTAAAACAACCCAATTTAATGCAAATTCAGTTGAATTTCAACCCTGCACTGTGCATTCTTCCATAGAGCACTCAAGTGACTACGTCACATTGGTTCGGAAGTGACTTCCCCATTAGTTTAGACCATAGACATCAACTAAAACTTACTTTTAAACTATTTCTAGTGATCGTCTTGCCATCAATTTCCTGGATTGTTCAATATAACAAAATATGTAGTTTTTCTGGACCAGCTTCGAGTATATTTTACGTTTTAGCATTTTTTTGTGAATATACCAGCGCTGGCACTGTTTAAAAACTTGTCGTCCCATAATTCCCTCTGGACGGTTCAATGAAGTAAAATGTCAGAATTAGCAAGGTGGTATGCACTGCCAAAAATGTCCAGACGAGATGATATTTGATTGGTCGAGAACCGCCCGTGCGTTTCAGTAATGGATATGTAGTCCGTCAAAGTGGACTACAAACCGGACTACAAATCAATAATCATTACGTTAAAAAATAAAAATTGGAACATGAAATGTATGCTCTATATCAGGGGTGTCAAACTCATTCCATCGAGGGCCGAGTGTATGCAAGTTTTTGTTCTAACCATGCTCTACACCAGCTGATTCCACTAATTAGTTCACCTCCTTGGTTGAAGAGCTGAGCTAATTAGTGAAATCAGCTGGTGTAGGGCACGGTTGGAACAAAAACCTGCATACACTCGGCCCTCGATGGAATGAGTTTGACACCCCTGCTCTATATCCTTATACCACACAGGCTAATCCAGGAACGTTTCGGCTCATTCTATAAATCATATTTCAAGAAGTTGTCGATAGTCTCCGAAGTCCATTCTATCTGTCGTAGGGAATTTACTTCTGAAACCAAATTCCACCACATCTGACGTACTCACTTGAGTACTCTATTACATGTGCAGTGCATTCTTCCATCACATGCAGAAATAATTCCCAGCATCCTGCACACTACAGCAAGGCTATTGAGGCCACACTACTGCATTTGAGCCCAAGGACTACATCAATTTTGAATCCATAAAATGTAACCATAATGAATCCATAAAATAAACAATAACTTTCTGGTTACAAATTTACAAGAATCAGCGCCTGGCCCGTATCTCATCTGTGCGCAAAATGGTGCTGTTGCCTGAGTGCACGTTGTGCCCATTCTGCGCACATAGATCTCCTGAATCATATACTCCTTGGCCACATCGGCGGGTGATATGCAGAACTCCTAAAGATCTATGATGCAAAGTGTAAGCAGTGTACACTGTTGTCCCTTAGTGTCTCCAAATCTATCCAAAATGTGTCTGATGCTGGTAAAACGGTCCACAAGTAGCAATGGGCCATTTTTCAGTTTTTTTATAGTTTATGAAAGTACAAATCCTAAGCTTTCAAATGATGTCTCATACACTGCAATATGCAAATAATTGAAGATGATATGCTTCTTTGAATGTTGGTACACCTTAAAACACTTTCGTGAGAAAACAGCTCTCAAAGATTTCACACCTCAGGCTGGCAAACTTAATGGGCGTGAACAGTAGCTGGCTAACCCCACCCCCAACCACTCCCCCACTAGGGTATCTGGCACTGGCAGATACACAGCCACCAACCACAATTGCAAGCACAATCGTTCCAACCACAATTTTTTCTTAATTAGGTACTTTTTATGGTTAGAGGGGTCATTTACCCGCTTAAGCCACATTACAAAAGAAATAGATATGCATGCCATGAAGAATAAAAGTATCATGTTCACATTGTGCTATATAACAATCAATTACATAGAGGTAGCAAAAATGTTTTATGTAACTGATGAAGGCTGAGGTGAATCAATAGGCTCCTAATTGGCGAAAGTGTGGACATGTGGCCACTAAAACTAACCTATTTGGTAGATAATGACAAATTCAAGGATAAATGCATTCAAATAAACAATAATGGTGTATTTAAAGTCAGGTTTCCAACACTGCAATAGCAGGGTCCTGCTCTGGCCAGGTGTGCAATAGTGCAGCGTTCAATGTTCAGCTCCACAATGTCCAATGCAGCAGGGGAGCTACAGTCGAAGTGAATCTACAAACGTAGATTCTTGTTCTGAACTGTTGTGTAGTTTGGTGTGTGATGTCTTGTGCCTCATCAGAGCAGAATTCTCTGATATTGTCAAAAAGATATTTCTGCCTGGCTGAGTCCAGTCCGAGTGGGGCTTGCACAGGAAGACCATCTGTGAAGGGCCAGATATTAGCGTTGTGCAGCAGCAGAAATTATGTTGGTTCTGCATCACAATGCTCTCTGGCCATACCCATGGACATGCGGCGAGCTAGATAGCTAACTATTAGCTTAGCCAAAAAAAGGGCTTGGTTTGTTTTAAACAAAGATGCATAGATAGATAGGAATATCATGACAAACATGCTTGCGAATAATAGGTTGTTTGGACATACTGCTAGTTAAACAAAGACGGGTAGATAGGAATATTACGACAAAATGCTTATACTTTGTTTGGACACGGGGCTAGCTAGATAGCTAACTGTTAGCTTAGCCCACAAAGGCTTGGTTTGTTTTAAACAAAGATACATAGATAGGAATATCACGACAAACATGCTTGCGAATTATAGGTTGTTTGGACATGCGCTGCTAGTTAAACAGACTGGTAGATAGGAATATCACAACGAAATTCTTATACTTTGTTTGGACACGGGGCTTGGACACTGTTAGCTTAGCCAGAAAAGTCTTTGTTTTTGTTAAACAAAGGCTGTGTCTGAATCAACGCCCTTCTATTCTATTGAGTATTCTAACATAGCTGAATACACTGGATGAGAAAGTTGTTAAGTAGGCAAAATGTTCTGTAAATGTAGTGCACTTTAAATCCCCAAATTATATAGCCTACTTATTTACAGGTTTTTGCTGATAACAGTAATGAGGACATTTTTCACATTTGTATGTCACTAAACAGCCTATGCAGTAGCCTAACTTTAAGCAGAAATGTACACATGCTAGTAACGTTACACAGAACGCAGTAACGTTAGATTCAGTAGGACGCAGTAACGTTAGTAACACTCTGATTCGGACACAGTCGTCGACTAACAGATATAGATAGATCGGCTAACAGAAATATAGACAAAACTTAAAATTACCAGAGTACAGAAGGCTTCATGACAAACGACAGTAGGCTACTATGAATCGTATAGGCTATGTTCTCTGATGCTTTCGTTTGCCGGTTGAGTCATTTCAGAATCGTTAGTAGCTACATGTCAATAAAGTTCCCAAAATAAGCATGTCTCTTGTCTGCTGATTATGACGCCGTGTTCGTTCTCGTTTTATAGATGAATTATGTCATGGTGCTGTGAATTCTCCTTTCGTCTCTGTTGGCTTTTGCAGTCAATGTTGTGAGTTTACCTTGAGTCTCGGAGCCTTCCTTAATCTGGCCTTAGATCCAAACAAAATAGACTCGGTTTTACCTAAGTGAAGTGAGAGCCTATTGTCAGCCAGCCAGTTGCTAATTGTAGAAAGCTCCTCTCCAAGCATTCTTTGAAGCGTACTCAAATCCTTGTGTGAGATAAGCAAGGTTGAATCACCTGCAAATAAGAGTAAATTACAAAAACATGCATCTCGCATATCATTTATGTACAATAAAAATAGCAACGGTCCTAAAACACTCCCTTGTGGCACCCCACAGTCTATTGCTTTGGCATCCGACATAGAACCATTGACCTCTACTCTCTTGTCCCTGTCTGACAGATATGAGGCAATCCACTTGACGGCCGTGTCATTCAGTCCCAGAGCCTTCAACTTATCAAGCAGTAGACCATGATTTACTGTGTCAAAGGCTTTTTGAAGATCGAGTAAAACCATTCCACACATTTTCCCTTCATCCATCTCCTTTCTAATAAAATCAGTTAGATAAAAGAGGCATGAGTCTGTGGAATATGATTCCTAAACCCTGATTGGAATCCATATAGAAGATTTTCCTTGCCAACATATTCCGATATCTGCTTGTGCACCGCTCTTTCTAAAATCTTGGATGCAACACTCAAGATGGATACTGGCCTGTAATTACCGGGCTCTGATCTATTCCCTTTTTTATACAAGGGAATAATCTTTGCATGTTTAATGCCACTTGGTACAATGCCTTGCTCCAGGGAGAGGTTAATTAGATGTGTAACACAGGATGCTATTTCCGGCGCCCCATCTCTTAAAGGGGACATGAAGCACTCGGTAAAGTGGCTCTGGTTTGTTAGCTTTTTACCTTAAATTAGATATGACCGTGCGTTCAAATCTCAAACCTACCTGTATTTGCTGGAAAAAGAAGTTGAAATTCACTTTTTTTCCACTAGGGCGCAGCCATCTTGGACCAACTGCGGTCGTGACGTCACTAGGTTGGTCGGTCTCTGCTGCTCAATGTATTCCTATGGGAAAATAGCTGACTTTCAGCGAGTTCAATTATATATCGTGAGGAAAAAATAAAACATAAAACGCACAGACGATCTTTTTCTATTGCCCCAACATGCTCAAATGAGTATTACCGAACGAATTTCCACGTACTGCTTCTGACCATATTAGCTAATGCTGTGGCCAGCCGGCAACTGCAGCGCCGCTGCATTGCCTTGATATATTAGTTAACAGCCTGCAAATATATTCCTACCACGACCTAGCATCACAAGCTAAAGCTTATTTTATGTAGGCAATATTAGCAAGACATGACTTTAGCTCGCAAACCGTTTATCAAGGCAATGCAGTGGTGCTGCAGTTGCCGGCTCGTCAGGCCACAGTAGTAGGCTATAGTCAGAACAGGTCAGAAGTTTGTGGAAATTAAGTTTTAAATTTAATTTTGTTCGGTAATACTCATTTGAGCATTTTTGGGCAATAGAAAAAGACCGTCTGTGAGTTTTTTGTTTTATTTTTTCCTCACGATACATCGTTGAGCTCACTGAAAGTCAGCTACTTTCCCATAGGAATACATTGAGCAGCAGAGACCGACCAACCTAGTGATGTCACGACCGCAGTTGGTCCAAGATGGCTGCGCCCGAGTGGAAAAAAAGCTAATTTCAAACATCTACACACACCGCTCTTTTCAAATTTCAAACATCTAATTTACAGCTGAATCTAGTCTCACCCAGTGAAGCACTGTGAATACTTTCCGGATGCACTGTACATCAGTATTAAAATCACCCATTAAAATACATTAGTTTTTCGTCACACCGCAGCTAGTCAATACATTTTCAAGATTATCATGAAATGCACCTTGATCAGGCGGTCTGTAACATACTCCCATTAGCAATGGTTTCGTTTTGGGCAGAAAAATGTCCAGCAGCACAACTTCATCAACCAAGTCCATCCTAACAGTAAAATTAATATAATTTCTCACAAAAGCACAGACCCCACCCCCCCCCCCCCCCCCCCCCCTCTGTTGCGACTGTGATCCTTTCTAACTACAGAGCAATTGGATATTTCGATTTCTGAATTTCTGATAGTGGGGTCAAGCCAGGTCTCCGTAACACAAATAACTCCTGTACTTTATAAACCAGCAGACGAATATCATCGATCTTCGGTAGTAAGCTCCTCACATTGAGGTGTACAAAGTGCAGACCTTTTCCATCAGCGACCTTGGCCAGATCAGAAAAAAGGTCAGTGACCGCTGTTGTGCTGCCCATGGGCAGCTCGGCATCAGCCCCACCCGAAATCGGACCCGGGCATTGGTGGATATCTCCCGACATCAGCAGGCAAAGCGCGATAACCAAATACTCTCCGTCAATTTCACGCTTGTTTCCAACTTTGCGCGACTTGTTGTTCGGATTGTTCCAGCTTGTATACACGAATGCATTGAGCAGTGCATTCTTCCCGTGTCCAAAATGCTTTGATCCAACGATCGCATTTCTCGGTAGACCTATAATACTCACACCTGCCTCGTCATAAAAACGTTTTTCCTTTGATAAAACCGGGCCAGTATCAGTGAAACTCAGGATAAAGGCGTAAGCTAAAAATGCTGCCAGTACACCAAACTTTCCTGCCGCCATGACCGGGGCTCGACAGACAGACTTCGTTGACAGCAGAGGTGAATATGTCAAAGAAGTCAGCTGTGTGGAAACATTTTAATATTACCGCTGGCAATCAAAAAAAGGTCAAATGCCAAATATGCCCAATAATATGCCAGCAGAAATTGGCATACCATGGTGGAACTACGAATTTGACAGGCCATTTGAAAGATGTAAGTAGCCTAATTTATATATCTTCGTCAGAGTAATAGCCTAGCAACATTAGCATTAGCTAGCCGATCTGACTAGGCTACATTTCATGATATAGCCTAGGCTAGCATAGCATGACAACCTATTACATTTTGGAAAGAAAACAATATAGCCTACACTCGGCTTTATATAGGCTACACTCGGGAATAGCCTACACTCGGCTTTAGCCTTTTTTTCCCCCATACCATACGCAGTATGTAGGCTACGTGAAGTCTGAGAGTTTATAGGCCTGCACATAACTGAAGACTGCGGCTTATATTTATCTTTTTAATTTATTTAGGCCTATGTTTCATGTCCTGAACTTCTGTTCCATTTCAATTTAATACTTTGTTGTTTCAATAATAAAAAAAAACTGTTATTTCTTTCTTCATGCGCATATTACTGAAATAGATGTGAGCGCGCCCTCTACTGGACGTATCGTAACATTGTTTTCCATGACTCAAAAAATATATATTTTTAATAGATTATTATTAAAACAAAGCTTCGGAGCTAAGGGGAAAATTGCCAACGAAGCTTCGAAGTGTAAAAAATGGCATTCGGCTCAGCCCTAATAACTACGAATGAAGGATTTACATTTTTTTTTCTTTTTTTTTTATACAGGGAAAAAAGATAATAGTACATAAAAGTCCTAAAATCTTTGGGCCCTACTCAGCACATTACTGGTTTACAGAGGGTTCCCTGTCCTACAGCATAGGGAAAGAAAAAAAATAAAATAAATTGAGATGAACAGAAAATGAGGAAAAAATAACAAAGACAGGAGTAAAAAATCTATAGATGTACAGTAATTAAAATGTGAGAAATTTCAGAAAGAAATATGTAGAAACAATGAAAAAAAATAAAAACAAAAAAAATAATAATAATAATAAAGTGAGTGTTTATGGAGCAGACACAGCGTGATCTGAAATTAATTATAGTCTAGTGTTGACAGATTTGGTTATTTATAAGATGAGATTTGACCTGTTTTTTAAAGTTGTTAAAATGTATATTTGTCCTTATATTTAATGGTAAATTATTCCATGATTCTGTGTTTCTATTGAAAAACGATTTTTTACCAAAATTGTTTTTGTATCTTTGAAGTGGATTTAATGCGTTTGTAATGGAACGGGTTTGTCTTTGTTGTCGGTTATTGGAATGACGTGGCAATAGGTTGTTAATGATCTGAGGAAGAGTATTGTTTTGTATTTTATGGTAAAGTTTTAAGTTCAGTAATATTTGGTCATTTTCAAAAGTGAGTGCGTTTACTTGTTGCAAGGCAGTGCAATGATGTGTGCGAGATGGTAATTTCGCGTGAATTTTGTACGATCTATTATAAAGACGAATGATTGGGTCTAATGTGCATTTTGTAGCAGATGACCAAATTGGTAAACAATATGATAATGTGGATAGAATTATGGCATTTAAATATGTATTTGAAACGGTTCGTGTAAGATATGTCCGAATTTTATTGTAGACGAAAAGTTTTTTATTTAGCTGTTTTGCAAGGTATTCAATATGTGGTTTAAACATCATATGATCGTCAAGCGTGACGCCGAGATATTTATATGTACTCGTTACAGACAAGGGTTCGTTTTTTAGTTGTATAGGGGGCGGAGTCGAAAATGTTTTTTGAGAGGATTGAAAATACATACATTGTGTTTTTTTTAATATTTAATGTTAAATGATTTCTGTGTAACCAGTGGTGAAGAGCTTGTAGGTCTAATGAAAGTTTGGAATAAATGTTATGCGCAGAGGTAAAGATAACAGTGTCGTCCACGTATAGAAGCACTTGGGTTGATGAGCATACTGAGGGCAGATCATTAATATATAATATGAACAATAGCGGTCCTAGAATAGATCCTTGTGGTACACCCATATTGCTTGTCGTAGAAGTGGATTTAAGTTGATCTATTTGGACCAGTTGTGTTCTTTCTAATAGATATGATGAAAGCATGTTTATTGCAGTTGATGATAGATTGAACTTTGTTAACTTATTGAGAAGTATTGAATGATTAACGGTATCAAATGCTTTTGAAAAATCGATAAATATTGCGCCGGTTATATTCCCTACATTTACTGATTGTCTAATTGATTCCGTGAGATATAATACTGCGGACGTGGTTGATCTGTTTGTTCGAAAACCAAACTGAAATTCATTTAAAAGACCGTGTGATTCTAAGTAGTCGGTGAGCTGAGTGGCTAGCACCTTTTCCAGGATACATGCTACGACATCACACAAACCAACCATATACAAGCAACCAATTGAAGAATTATTAGGCTATGCCATTACTCTGCCCTTGAATCAAAATATTGTAATTAACAATAACAACAAGATGCGTCGCATCAACCATTTTTTCACGCATATTTCTCCGGATGATTCTAATCATTATTCCCATTATAGTAGGCCTACGTTTATGACAATGTTTGTGAAGACATGTATTTTACATGTTAACATTGCAGAGTAATTTTCTTGTGTCGCAGTGTCAGACCTGTGACACTTGAATGATATCCCACCCTCTGCCTGTCTTTTGCCTCTTTTTACAATGAAAAAGATAGTGTTCAACATCGTGACTCTTTGCAATTATTTTATGCTCCACCACAATCAATGGGACTTTAGACTCCCCTTCACGTAAATGTGCTCTTCAAGCTACCGTTACACGATATGCTCTGCGCTTTTCTTTTGCTCAATTTCTCCAGTTAACATTTAAAAATGATAATACTGTGGATTGTGGTACGAGCATAGCTATGCACCACAAATTGTAGATTGTCCCATTGACTGTGGTGGAGCATAAAATAATTGCAAAGAGTCGATGTTGAGCTTGCCAGTTGCCACCCGCCTCGAAAAAAACTACTTTAAGCGAATTTGAAAAATTCATAGCTGCACGTAGCTATGCAGCGTAGGGACGTAAGTCTATAGCTACTTCCCACATAACGTCAACTTTCCAAAATGGCATTTAAGCTAAATGTATTTCCATGTGTCTGGGTGTGCTTTACGAAGATATATAGGCTATTTTAGATAAATATTATTTTATAAAAAAAAGGTTGTTATTTAAATTAATTTCCCCTCTCACCACAGGGCCCTGTGAAGTGCGGGGGCCTGGGGCAGTCGCACCGGTTGCCCCCCCCAAAAGACGGCCCTGGGGTTGCCAGATGTAGGGATGCAGATGCCTGCCACCCACCCCCCGCCACCCACCCCCCACCCCCCACGGTCCACGATCGGTTCTAAAACCAACCAAACCTCTCTCTCACCCCCCTCCGGTGTCAAGCTGCCACCCAGGTCATAAAACACATGCCAAATTCCAAATTCTACATCTGGGAATCCTAGCACCAGGCCTGAAAAAAATGGAAACCATGATTTCTCATGGAAACCCTGACTTTTATTACTCAAAAAAAATGCCTTCCTTTGGAAAAAGAAACACTATAAGACTTAATAAAAGATAAAAATCCAAAGTATAACTTATCCAAAATATAAAACCTGAATTTCATGAAGTATAGTCCAAATACATCACTTAATCTTCAAAACATATTGTACAATTTTGTGCATACTGTATATTTGGACGCATTACAAAAATAATTTCTTTGTACTGTATTTTGGACTTAATATTTTACAATATATTGATGCATGTTGTTATTTCCACAAGGTTTTGCTTCAAATATTTCCTGGTTAACCTGCAGAGAGGAACAGGGGATATTACCTGGCAGGGAATCAGATGTCACATGTGTGGATCCCTCAAGGTGCGCTGTCTCCTACAACATTTGGGTCATGGAGACTGGACGGGGGAGGGTACACGGCTTGCTTGGGGGAGGCCTCCTTCAAAAGGTTCTTTGGAACTGAAAAAGTGAGTGAAGGTGGAAAGTAAGTGAGAATAAAGTCTTGCTGGTGAATCCTGTGGAACAGAATTGCATGCATGTGACCCTGAAAAATCATTGATAGGGCCCTTTTCATGAAAATACCATCCCTTTTCCTGACTCCATGTTCCACCTCTAGACATCCTGTGACTCAGGACTAATGCTTAGACACTGCAGGGGACAGACATTCTCTTCCTTCATGTGTATCCCATGGACAGATCCACCACGGTCTGCTTGCATGTGATATCGCATTAGTTTCACCATCCAACAGTTGATTGTTTTTACCTAAAAGACTTTCCACAAAATGCCAAAACTGTCAGCTTGGAGAGAGCTGGGAATTTTGTGTGGAATGGTGAAATGCAATTCAATTTTGAAAAGCAAACCATTTATCCTTTTTAATCCCTCAGTGAGCAAGCACATAAACCAAATTTCCCAAGGCAAAATCAGACTCTGCTCTAAACCCAAGTGCAGACCTAAAATAACCTCACATTGCCATTTTGCCATGGAGCTTTGTTTTACCATTTTTATCTCCCTGGGAACAATAGAAAATATACGACTGAAATCCAAACACTGTATTTGATCTTTGATTTTTCTTTTCTGTGAATAATACCCAACATACAGTATGAGAGATGTCACAAGCCTGCCAATTTCCTTGTTCAGAAGGATGAGGTCAGGGGTACACTGGCTTAGTCACAGAGAGATGACAAAAAACACAGAGCATAATGGTTAAAGGAACTTGGCTTGTAACCCAGGGGATGCAAGTTCAGTTCCCAGGTACAGCAGTGCCATTGTACTCTTAAGCCGCTCTGGATAAGAACCTCTGATAAATGCCTAAATTGAAATGTTTATTCAAAGGCCACAAAAATAAAAAATAGTGAAGAAACATTAAATAAAAAGCCCTGTTTTTATGATAACATCACATTAGAAAAAATTCTACAAAACAATTATCAAAAATGAGACATTTAAAAATTTTCACCTCACCTGCCACAATTATTCACTGAACTGCAACACAATGAAATCAATTCACTTCAATTTCCCTGTGCAGCGTCTTTGTGACAGTTCTCTGTAAAAAGCGCTGTACAAATAAAATTGAATTGAATTGAATTAAAGTGAGCACCATAATTCATTGGATAGTGACACATTATTTGTTACTTTGGTTCAGTACTCTAGCACTTTGAGTTTGAAAGGATACAATGACAATGAGGTTGAGCTTTAATTTGAGGGTATTTTCATCCATATCGGATGAACCGTTTAGAAATTATAGAACCCTTTGTACATAGTCCCCCCCATTTTCGGGCATCAAAAAATATTGGAGAGTTTAACATAATATAGAATAAAGTAATCATATTTAATATTTGGTCGCATATCCTTTGCATGCCATGACTTCCTGATGTCTGTGACCCAACAACATCAAAAGACTTATTTTCTGGTACTCTTAAAAGCGATAATAAATGACGATAGGCGGTAGTGTAGTATAATGGTTAAGGAACTGGCCTTGTAACTGAAAGGTTGCAGGTAGGACACTGCAGTTGTACCCTTGAGCAAGGTACTTAACCTGAATCACTTCAGTATATATCCAGCTGTATAAATGGATAATATGTAAAAAATGCAAAAAAGTTGTGTAAGTCGCTCTGGATAAGAGCGTCTGCTAAATGCCTGTAATGTAATGTAATGATACTATAACTTCTCTGCATTTGAATGGATCTCTATGGGAATTGGGGGGTGGGACAAGATTTAGCTGTAAATTATGCTGGAACAGTATGGAATACATGGTTGGGTGAAATGGCTGTAAGTCATCAAGGGTCTGAGGTATCAAACGAGCCTCAAAACACTCTTCTCCCAGATATCCAGTAGATATGGATGGTCACTTTAAGGGTTGTTTCTCCTGACAAATTTTCCTATTGAACTCTATGGAAAAATAAGTCAGGAGAAGAAACCCAGTTATCCATCCATATCTACTGTATATCTGACAGCAGAGTGATGGTTTGAGGCTTGTTTGATATGTCAGACCCTTGATGACTTAGAGCCATTTCAACAACCATGTATCCCATACTGTTCCAGCATAATTTACAGCTAAATCTTGTCCCACCCCCCAATTCGCATAGAGATCCATTCAGAGAAGCCACTTCAACCTCATTGTCATTTTATCCTTTCAAACTCAAAGTACTAGAGTACAGAACCAAAATAACAAAAATGTGTCACTCTCCAATGAATTATGGTGCTCACTGTATAAGAATGCATGCCCTAAATAAACTGATGTTTCTAGCAAATTGATGTCTTATTATTTCCCCACCAACATTGAAAACTACCCATCTGCTATCAATAGACAATTTAATAGACCATTTAATGATAAAAATAAACCGGAAACCTGTTGCAAACAGTAGCAGATGGAAAAGTTTGTTGTTATTTCACACAAAATACATCTGCCATTAGTTTGCATATGCTGAATTAATGAGCATTATTCATTGGACACTTTAACATGAAGGAAAAAGACACAAGTGCAATAAATGTATTACATTAGCACAATAAATATGTAGCTTTTTGGAGTTTACTAAGAAGGTTGGTCTGCTCTACACCACTGCAATAACTAATTTTGATTGCATTTGGTTTGAATCAGTAATTGTATTACTGAACATTCTGGAAAGATCTGCTTTTATGGAATGGGGGAGGTGAAGTTGTAGCATCTACATCCTCTGGGAAGCAGTATTAAGAGGGAGCTGTTTTGAGCAAGACACAGTGAACGAAATTCACATTCTGGGAAAATTGTGACTCTCCTACATACCACAAAGCCCACATACCTAATTGAAATCATCTGCCTCACTTTGGTGGGAACATTTCCCATATCTGCTTACGCTTGCCTGTGTGCCTTTGCCATACGACAATGTCTTCAGAGTTATAATTTCACTGTAATGAACTCACTAAAGTGACAAAAAAGTAATAAAAAGTTTGTCTTCAATGGTAAATGCTCCATCTACACTTCTCTCACTAAAATACACAGAGTTCCCACCCATAACCGTGTAATACAGTTGAAGTCGAAAGTTTACATACACTTAGGTTGAAGTCATTAAAACTAATTTCAACCACTCCACAGATTTCATGTTAGCAAACTATAGTGTTGGCAAGTCAGTTAGGACATCTACTTTGTGCATGACACAAGTCATTTTTCCAACAATTGTTTACAGACAGATTATTTCACTTTTAATTCACTATATCACAATCCCAGTGGGTCAGAATTTACATACATTAAGTTGACTGTGCCTTTAAATTTTTAATATTTGGTCGCATATCCTTTGCATGCCATGACTTCCTGATGTCTGCGACCCAACACCATCATAAGACTCTTGATATCTTATTTTCTGGTACTCTTACAAGTGATACTACAACGTCTCTGCATTTGAATGGATCTCTATGGGAATTGGGGGGTGGGACTAGATTTAGCTGTAAATTATGCTGGAACAGTATGGAAGACATGATTGGTAAAATGGCTGTAAGTCAGCAAGGGTCTGAGGTATCAAACAAGCCTCAAACAATGACTCTGCTGCCAGATATGCAGTAGATATGGATGGATCACTTTCAGGGTTGTTTCTCCTGACAAATTTTTATATTGAAATCTTTGGAAAAATAAGTCAGGAAAAGAAACACTTCAAATTATCCATCCATATCTACTGTATTTCTGGCAGCAGAGTGATGATTTAAGGCTTGTTTGATATGTCAGATCCTTTATGACTTAGATCCATTTAGCCAACCATGTGTTTCCATATTGTTCCAGTGTAATTTACAGCTAAATCTAGTCCCACCCCCCAATTCCCATAGCGATCCATTCAAATGCAGAGACGTTATAGTATCGCTTGTAAGAGTACCAGAAAATAAAATATCAAGAGTCTTTTGATGTTGTTGGGTCACAGACATCAGGAAGTCATGGCATGCAAAGTCAAACTATCGTTGAATCCTTTACTTTGTGCTGACCTATATTCTCTGTGGAAGTACGGCAGCGGAGCGATACTTTACGTTACCTACGAATGTAGTGCCGGCACTGGTCGTCTACAACAACAAAGAAGAGCAACAAGTTGCAATGGCTACGTTCGCACCGCTGCCGTACTTCCACAGAGAATATAGGTCAGCACAAAGTAAAGGATTCAACGATAGTTTGACTTAAAAAATGATAGTATAAACACTCAAAATAACCCAGATAGACTGTCGTCATATTTTATTTGCTTTGGGTGCACTGTGGAGTGTTTAAGTGCGTTTGGTAGTGGATGCTACCGGTTACCTACCGGTTACCTTAGAGTTGCGCTAGCATTAGCAACATGTTTTGAACGACGTTTTTCCAAACAGCTGCTGAAAATTCGCTGCTGAATTGACGCTTTATTTTAATTTTTTGAATCTCGTTATTATTCATCATCATCTGAAAGTAATCTTTGGACCACAGTACTACCAATAAAGCGCTTAAGTTCTCTCTACGTCCTATATCATCCACGAGCAAACGATCTCAATACAGCCAGATAAAAACGTAAGTAATTTACGGGGCTTAATGGCTGCTTTCGGCTCGCCGGTTTCGTCCATCTCTCACTCTGTCTCTCCTTCTTGGGCTGTCTCTTGCTCTGTATGCGATATGTTTAGTTATTTATTTTCCGTCGTTAATGATAATTTTACCTGTGATAAGTGTAAGTTAAATGCTAGGTTGACGGAGAAGATTGCTGAATTGGAAGCTCGCATCCGCACCTTACACGAAATTCGAGATACTGAAATGTTTTTAGAATCTTTTACGGTTCCGGATGCACCAGTTAGCCTGTCTTTAAGTAGGACCCCGGCAGAGCCTTCGCAGCAAGGCGGGTGGATTACAGTTCGGGAACGTAGTCGAAAACCTAAACCTCCACCAGTGCACAAACAACCCATTCACGTTTCCAACAGGTTCTCCCCCCTCAGTAACGCACCGGCTGTGAAACCTGTTAAAAAAACTCTGGTGATTGGCGACTCTATTTTAAGAAACGTGAATTTAGCGACACCAGAGACCATAGTCCAATGTATCCCAGGGGCCAGAGCGACCGACATCAAAGCGAACTTAAAAGTGCTGGCTAAACATAAGTTCTCTAAAATTGTTATTCATGTCGGCGCTAACGATGTCCGGTTGAAGCAATCGGAGATCACCAAAGATAATTTTAAATCGGTGTGTGATTTGGCGAAACGGATGTCTGCGTCAGTAATTTGCTCTGGTCCCATCCCCGCTCGACGTGGTGACGAAATCTACAGCAGATTGACATCACTAAATCACTGGTTGTCTGTTTGGTGCCCTGCAAACGGTGTTGGCTTTGTAGACAACTGGAGTACTTTCTGGGGGAGGCCTGGTCTTTTGAAAAGAGATGGTATTCACCCCTCGTGGGAGGGTGCCGCTCTTATTTCCAGGAATCTATCTTATAGTCTCAGAAAGTCTATTACCTGACACACCAGAGCCAAGACCAGGCAGCAGAACTACTGTCTTACACAGATTTCTGCATGTTCCCAAAAACTGCTGCCCAGGTTCCATGCTATTCAGACAGTGTCTGTCCCCCCAACCTATAGTAGGCTTTGCTAAAAAGCCCATTAGGGGTGTTTGTATGGCTAATTTTAAAAAAATCAGACCCTGTCATTCTACTAATGATGGGGCTGAACAGAGAGAGCCAAAAATTGGCTTGATTAATATCAGATCACTCGCCCCTAAGGCAACTCTTATAAATGAATTAATTACTGATCACCAAGTTGAGATCCTATGCTTAACTGAAACTTGGCTTAAAATTGATGAATATATTGCATTAAATGAATCCACTCCTCCTGGTTACAGTTATACACACATTCCCCGTCTGACGGGTCGTGGAGGTGGTGTTGCTGCTATATATATTTCTAATCTCTTTGCTACTCTGAAATCTGCCTACAAATTTAACTGTTTTGAAGTGCTTGTTCTCAGTTTTGCACATCCAGACAGAAAAACAATCAGTTTTACCCTTGTCATTTTATATAGGCCACCAGGTCCATACAGTGGTTTCTTACTTGAGTTTGCTGATTTCCTCTCTAGCCTGGTTATTCATTCAGATAAAATAGTAATTGTAGGTGATTTTAATATTCACATGGATAGTGAAGGTGATCCTCACAGATCTGCATTCTTGTCAATTATTGAACCCATTGGCTTTAATCAACATATACATCAGTCCACCCATTCTCATAACCATACTCTTGATCTGGTCTTAACGTATAATACAGAAATAGCAAACGTAACAGTCATGCCTAAAAATCCTGTGTTATCAGACCATTACTTAATTACCTTTCACCTTTCACAAGTCTGTCATGTGCCATCAGATACTACATTCTACTTTAGTCGTAAGCTCTCCTCCAGATCTGCAAATGATTTTATTAATGAGCTCCCAGGCTCATTTGTGCACTGTGGGGATTTTCTAGGCTCCAGCCAAAATGCGTATACAAATGCAGACATAAACTCAATTGATCAGCTGACTGACAACATTAATAACGTACTTAGTAGAACCCTGGATACTATCGCACCTCTTAAAAAGAGGAAAGTCTGCAATAAGAAATTAGCTCCCTGGTACAATGACCATACTCGTGCTCTCAAACAAGCTTCACGCCAACTTGAGCGCAAATGGCGTTCCTCTAAATTGCATGTTTTCCTCCATGCCTGGAAAGACAGCCTTCTCCATTATAAACATGCCCTTATCACAGCGCGTTCCTTATATTTCTCTATTTTGATAGATGAAAATAGAAACAATCCTAGGCACCTGTTTAACACTGTTGCCCGACTGACTAAGAATCATGCTGATCCCTGTGTTTCAATCCCATTTAATAGTAATGACTTTATGAATTTCTTTGATGACAAAATAATAAAAATCAGGGACAAGATTCAGAGTTATTCTACCACCCCTCATACAGAGTCTGCCCCTCCGTCCACTCAACACCTGGGTGCAGAATCTTCAGATGGACAGGTGGCCTATCTGAACACTTTGCTCCAATAGATCTCACTGAATTTAATACTATAGTAAATTCTTCAAAATCTTCTACCTGTCTTCTAGACCCTATCCCAACGAAGCTACTGAAGGAGCTACTGCCAGTGATTGGAACACCACTGTTGCATATTGTTAATGCTTCTTTAGCCTCTGGACATATACCACCGAATCTCAAACTTGCAGTCATCAAACCCCTTCTTAAAAGGCCAAACTTGGATATAAACGACTTGTCTAACTATAGGCCTATCTCAAACCTTCCGTTCCTCTCTAAAATAATAGAAAAGGCCATTTCAAAACAACTCTGGTCATTTTTGCACCCTAATCAAATATTGGAAGTTTTTCAATCTGGTTTTCGACCCTCTCATAGCACTGAAACAGCCCTAGTCAAAGTATTCAATGACCTACTCCTTGCTTCTGATAGTGGCTATATCTCTGTACTCATGCTTCTGGATTTAAGTGCAGCATTTGACACAGTTGATCACCTCATCCTTCTGGATAGGCTCAAAAATATTGTTGGCCTCCGTGGACTGGCACTTTCCTGGTTTAGATCATACTTATCTGACCGATATCAATTTGTGCATCTTAACAATGACTCCTCCTATAAATCTAGGGTTAGATATGGAGTACCACAAGGATCTGTCCTTGGGCCTTTGCTCTTCTCTCTATACATGCTTCCCCTGGGACAAATCATTCGTAAACATGGCATTAACTTCCACTGCTATGCAGATGACACCCAGCTGTATCTATCAGTCAAGCCTGATGAAATTGTCCTGCTGTCAAAAATGGAAGCTTGTCTCATAGATATAAAGGAATGGATGACCCATAACTTTCTCTTGCTAAACTCTGATAAGACAGAGGTAATGGTGGTGGGGTCCAAGTCCCTGAGATGCAAACTATCTGGCTATATGCCTAACATTGATGGAATTTCAATCACCTCAAGTGCTGTGATTAAAGATCTTGGTGTTACGTTTGATCCAGATCTAGTATTTGATACACACATTAAAGACATCTCTAGGGTTGCTTTCTATCACTATCAATACCTCAAAAATTTGAAAAATACTGTCCCTACATGATGCTGAAAAGCTAGTCCATGCTTTTGTTACTTCTAGATTAGATTATTGTAATGCTCTTTTGTCTGGACGTACACATTCCTCTCTGAAAGGGCTTCAACTAATTCAAAATACAGCTGCTCGTATTCTCACGAGAACTAGAAGATTTGAACACATCAGCCCAGTGTTAGCTTCACTTCACTGGTTGCCAGTCAAATTTCGAATAGACTATAAGATTCTATTACTTACCTTTAAAGCCTTACATGGGCTTGCCCCCTTATATTTAAGGGATTTACTTTTCCCTTATAATCCCTCACGAACGCTCCGTTCGCAGGGCGCAGGCCTCCTTGTTATTCCTAAAATAGCTAAAAGTACAATAGGTGGTAGAGCCTTTTCCTATCGTGCTCCTCTCCTATGGAACAAATTGCCTGCTCATGTTCGGGGTGCAGACACTGTCAGTCTATTTAAAGCTAGGCTTAAAACTCATCTTTTTAGTCTGTCCTATAGTTGAGGGGCAGGAGTGGGTGGCTGGCATTAGCTATAGAGTCGCTGGTGGACTGAGCGGTCAGTGCTGTCACTGGATCATTATTGGTAGTGTTGTGTTAAGCTCGACCGGTCATGGTCTAGTGGTGACTGTCTCAAGCCTGCCCTCATGGCTGTATTGGCCCCTGCCTCTGTTTAGCCCTTAGCTATGCTGCCATAGCCTTATTCTGCCGGGGTTTCCTTATCGCAGCAGACACCTCTGTCTCTCCTGCTGCGCTTGTTCTGCTACCATCTGAACCCCCTAACAATGTTTTTTCTTTTTTTTTTCCCTCTTCCCTGCTCTGGGCACCTGCCCGGAGCTCTAGCCCAAGTTTCCAGAGTTTCCCGCATCCTTCCCCCGCCCCCCCTCCTGGCCCGGAGCTCCAGCCCAAGACCAGCTAGGCGCCCCCCACCTGCCACTGCTGATCTCTACATGATGGAGTCATCTGAATAGAATACCTCCCTATGACATAATCAACCCATAGGCCAGTGGAGGATGGGCATCCCCCCAATAGCCGGGTTCCTCTCGAGATTTCTTCCCATCGGGGAGTTTTTTCTCGCCACAGTATGAGGGTTTTTCTCTCCTACTAGAGTTTTTACCTCTGCTATCTGGGGGCTTAGAGCTGGCTTAGAGCTGGCATTTCCCATTTCCCCTTTCCTCCCCTTTCTGTTCTGTAAAGCGTCTTTGTGACAGTCATCTGTGAAAAGCGCTATATAAATAAAATTGAATTGAAAATTGAATGTCTATGTCCAAAAGAAGGGACAGCATGGAATTAGCTGAAAATGGTTTCCATCAATCAACTACATCATGGGTAAGTCGTAATTGAGACATTATGTCCAAAATTCCGAACTATCTCTTTAAAGTGATCCACCCATATCTACTGCATATCTGGCAGCAGAGTGATGGTTTGAGGCTTGTTTGATACCTCAGACCCTTGATGACTTACAGCCATTTTACCAATCATGTATTCCATACTGTTCCAGCATAATTTACAGCTAAATCTAGTCCCACCCCCCAATTCCCATAGAGATTCATTCAAAGGCAGAGACGTTATAGTATCGCTTGTAAGAGTACCAGAAAATAAGATATCAAGAGTCTTTTGATGTTGTTGGGTCGCAGATATCAGGAAGTCATGGCATGCAAAGCCAAAGGATATGCGACCAAATATAAAAAATTTAAAGGCACAGTCAACTTAGTGTATGTAAACTTCTGACCCACTGGAATTGTGATATAGTGAATTAAAAGTGAAATAATCTGTCTGTAAACAATTGTTGGAAAAATTACTTGTGTCATGCACAAAGTAGATGCCCTAACTAACTTGCCAACACTAGAGATTGCTAACATGAAATCTGCGGAGTGGTTAAAAATGAGTTTTAATGACTTCAACCTAAGTGTATGTAAACTTCCGTCTTCAACTGTATGTGACTGAGGCTAATGTTACAAACTGCACAAGCTTAGCTACCATTTTGTCCTGCTAGGGTGAACTGTTTGTATGTATACTAAATGATCATTAAAATTTATTCTGAAGCTGCATGAGATTTTAGTTACAAGTTACCAAAGCATAGTGCCTAAGGCAGTGCAGCAGACAGCTTATGCAGTGTCCTGAAACCCTATCACATGGAACTGGGAAGGAAAAAACGTGACCTTTCACCTTCTTCCAAATATTTCAAAATATTTTAGACTGCGGTCACCACAGAGCCCCAGGGCAGACCCCAGAAAGGCATGAGGACAAAATCACTCATAACCAGATGGGACACACTCTACTTCAGTACAGCTGCATGACACATTCACAAAGACCAGCCTTAAACAGAGCACTCTATGAAAACTTGCACCCAAATTGCTTGGATATATTGTGTAAAACAACCAAAATGATTTAGATTAAGAGTTGGTAAAGCTAAAATGATGCATATCTTGTGCTGGCTCATAAATAATAAGTGTCCAGTTCCCTGTCACTTCAGGACAGAAAAAGGATATTGGTGCACAGAGAGGAGATCAAAGCAACGAGACCAGACGAATTTAAGGCCTACAGACGGAACAGGTGGACCAGTCATCGGGACAACCTGTTCCCCCTTTTCTAGAAGACACAATGCCATTTCCAGACTGACGTAGGTTTATTAACCAGAGCAAACATTAACTCAATTCTCAACGAAAGAATGAAAGAAAGAAAACCGACAATGTGAAGCTCCTTGTTAATGACACTTTGTCTCGATGTAGGAGGGGCAAGGCCATCCATCTACAAAGTAAACTAGTAAAGTAAACAAAGACTAGAGCAAATGAAAGGCAAATTGACAGCCACGGAGTCTACTTTTATCAGAATGACACACTAATCACGGGTTGTAACGTGCCACCCGCTGACTCCACAGCGATTACAGGCCACTGATTAGGGCTAATTGTCTGCACATGTTCCAGGGCATCATATCTGAAAACTGCCATGTTGGCTGCACATGCATCTGTAGAGTGCCCAGACACTTCACTGTAGAATAGTGTTGCACGGTACTGTAGGGACAATAAGAACTACAAGTCCATACAGTCCACAGGAGGCTCCTCCTCCACGTTGGAAGTGACGTAGGACGTTGCACCAGTTGTGATTTCCGCACTGTAACGTGATACTACGCAGCGGAATGTGTGACTGGCAATAAAAGTTTATAATAGGAGCAACACAGCCAGTTCTTCCGAGTTCTTCCCGCAGTTTTCTTCCGGGCCAGTTGTCCGCTGAACGTGTCTCGTCTCTGGGCCCGTGAGGCCTGGAGCACACCCGGGGTCCGAGCCCTCGCTCTACAGGAAGCATCGGCAGCCCGTGGCGCCGACCCAACTGAGCGAGGCGGGCTCATCTACCCCCGGCTATCGGCCATGGAGGACCGGAGATGAGGCGCAAGGAGGCAACGCGAGCACCCGGTGGTCAAGAAGAACCAGCAAGCGGACCACGCAGCCACTGATCCTGTAGCAGAGCACCGCCAGTGAGTCCCCAAAGAGGCAAGCGGTCTGCAGTAGGATGGCGCTGCATAGTTCGGGAGAGATAATGCGAGCGGTTCCATTATCCCGTATGAACGACGAAAGAAACCTGTTCCAGGGACCCAAGATGAGGTGGCCAGTTCCCCTATCTATCACAAGCCTGCGAACTCGCCAACACTGGAAAAGGGCGACCGGATTTCCCCTTTTCATCGTGAGTGTGCGATCCAACGGAGGAACCTATTTAACGGACTTTAATTCAAGTAAGGCTGTAACATGGGCAATAGCATATTAGTTAGCAAAAGAAACATGTTTGTGACTGGATGTATGTAACTGCTATTGAAAGGTTAATGTGTGTTCTGTAAAAGTTTTGTGTTACCGTTTTACTTTGGATGGTTTTATGCCATCCACCGCGCTGCGTTAGGTTTAATGCATCCACGCACAGAGTGTATCTTGCATGCGATCTATCTTTAAACACTAACCAGCCGTAATATTAACACTGCACGCTGATCTCAACGCACACGCATTTAAGCTTACGGCTATCCCTTATGTGTGTGGTATGGTTCATGCGCCGCCATTAGCTAGCTCCAGCAAAAGCTAGTTTCAAACCTCCCTCCATCTTAGTTTCTTTGTTCTCATTGAACACGTGTCCGTGGCAACCCCCACACGTAGGAGAACATGGAAATTCCACACACGCCCAACGCGACACACACACACACACACACACACACACACATAGTTTGTTGTACATTATAGTAGTGAATCGTGCCTTGCTCTGTTTGGTACTTTGTGTTCAATAAACTATTACATTTATCCAATATTGCCTGTATTAATGTTGCTCTTGTGTTGAACTGAATCAGCCAATGCTAATCGCAGGGATTCCCCAAAATGCCTTCACCTTCTAGCTGGATCATTTATATTAATTCGGTATCAACTGAGTACATGATATTGTGATTTTGCTAAGACAATTATTAATGTGTAATTTTATTGGTAATTAATTTAATTATTAATTCAAGTTACCCATTTTTAGTTAGTATATATTAGAATAATATATAAATTTTATGAGACTGATTTATTATACAAAACCATGCCACCAGTTGTATAAGGATGGTAGTGGCGTATCGCAGTACATAAGTGCGCCCCGTGTATAAATAGAGGTATGTCCCCTACATTTTTGGTGCCCCGCGTACGGACTCTGATGATTGAGAGATCATGTTACTGATCATCTTGCTCACTGCTATCAGACTCGTACCTGGTCACTACATTTTGGTGCCTCGTGTATTAATTAAATGAATATTCCCTACAGTACACCGAAACTTCGGTACTTTTTCGATACTTTAAAAAAAAAAAACGGTTCTGTATTAGAATTTTCCGACGTTCGGTACTTTTAGGTCAAATGTGTGCTCTGCTGTTATGTGTCTGCATTACTGATTGAGAGGATGAAAGGTGAACGTTAGCTAACAATACTATGAGTCTGATTCTTTCACACGCGCGATATTGTTTTTGGCCGGCAGAGCTATAGGCTACTTTATGTTACCTACTAAACTAACGCCTTACTTCCACAGAGAATTTAGGTGAGCACAAAGTAAAGGATTTAACGATAGTTTGACTTGAAAAATGATGGTATAATCACTGAAAATAACCCCGATAGACTGTCGTCGTATTTTATCATGTCACGTATAGAAACAATATTTTTTTTAAACGTTGTACAAATGAGTATTCGCCGTTTTCCCTTGCTTACTGTACTTTATACAGTACCTGATGCACTTTCGGTTTAGAAGACACCTCATTTTTTTCTCCAAAATCTCTCGTATAAATATGTTTAAGAAACCAAGTACTTACCAGTATATTCAGCTACAGCTGTTTTCTGATGAACCCTGAAGAGTTTATCTTGTTATATTTCGCCAAAGTCCCGTACAGTCGACATTTCCACAGTGACCACCCCTCTCACTTAGGGCTGAAATACGTTGCTGTACTTGTGTGAATACACACACGCTTTCGTACGTTCTTTTTTAAACGTATTTAAATACATTAAGCGACGTATGTTATGGTTATTATATATATACTGTATGTGACTATTCTGAAATAAATGTATTCTGTAGCACATTTCTGAATGATACAGCTTCTTCTTCAGTTCGAACTTAAAACCATTGTGTGCAGGGAATATTTTTTTAGATATTGACATTTAAATAAAACTAGTAGAAACCAGGAGGAAATTGCCTCTGAAGGGCCAAAGTAAATAGGGTTAAGGTCATTTCAGTAGAGGTACCGAGTATCGAATCAGTATCGTTTCAGTTTCAAGTACCGTTTCAGTATCGAGTATCATGATACTAAACCTGGTATCGGTATCGAAGTCACAATTTTGGTATTGTGACCACACTACTGTAGAATACACGTAACTTTGTCAAAGTGCTGCGAAGAAGCAATCAATGTAGTCAGGTTCCAAAATCCACTAGTCTATAGGACTAAAGGACTATGGGAGATTTAAACAATGCAACAGAATGGATGGAAAATAACCAAGATGGAAGCGACAGGAACAAGCACTCTTGTGATGTTCGTCTGCCAATTGTGTAAAAACCTTTCATCAATTAATGAGTAAAACAGTAACTTTGGCTTTATTTGTCATTGCAATTCCAGGTGGGAACCTTAGTGAAATTAAACAAAAGCTGTGAAGGTTACTTCTTATGACTACATTCATTTACACTCTTCTGTTCAGAGAACTATAGGGGCCACTCTTACTGAAAGCACACAGCAATGCAGGCTTTTGGTACAGTAGACCCCACTTTGTAAAGACTAGAAAGAAAAAAATCTGAAGGAGCAGTCAGCTATTTTATAATTTAGCAAATTATTTCTCAATACTTATGAATGAATTCAGAGCTCCATTCTGGACTTCACAGAATTCAGCACAGGGAGTAGACATATTTAGTTCTGTGGGAGCAGAGAATGCTGCAGGGAGTCTAGCACAAATCAGGAAGTGCACTCAAGTCCACCGGAGGGCGATGCAATTTCGCTTGTTTTCATTGGCGGAGTGGCACGCAGTAAGAGTCGTAAGCTAGTAGACTCACAAGCAAAACAAAATATGCTCCAATAGAATACAAGTAAAATATTAGGGTATTGGCTCAGCAACTGAAAAATATGGATTAGCCTTATATAACATAACATGAGCGAGGCCAGGGGAATGAAGTAACAGCTGAATTTGGCGGAAGCACATTAAAACAATCTAGCGTTTCAAGTGCTTGACCAAGCAAGCCTGGCTTCAATCATTTGCCAGCCAGACTCAAATTAAACTGGGACATCAAAGTCTGAGCAAAGCACACTTAATATATGATTCCAGCCAAGATTATGAATGGCAGACATGATGAGCAGGGCAATACCTGAAGTGTTGGAATGAATTCCAAAGGGGACATTTTCTCCCCTTTTGTTACAACTCAGTGCATTACAGAGTGCATGTAATGATCAAAAACAATGTCTATCAGTAGGCATAAACAAATGTGACAACATTTATGCAACATAAATAATCTAAAGTGATATAAGATGCAAGGTCATTACACTTTGCTTACTATAACAGAATGATGTAAAACCTCACAGATATCAATAAAGACATAATAGAATTACTCAGGTGTTACAATGAACCAAGCCCTTGGAAGCGCGTCATCTCACTGACAGTAATTGATATAATTGATAAACACAGTTCTGCAGGTTGTAAGTGTACTGAGCCAGGATGTGCAGGGGTGCTGGGAATTTTAGGAGGCCTGCTGACTTCGCCCTGACTATTTTTGGACTAGACAATTCAATTTTAAATCAAATCAAGCCATACTTGTTGGGTTTTGAAGAAAAACGTTTGCAAACACATGACTTTATGGACCACAGTGGAACTTGGCAAACCCTTGAAATAACTAGGCAACTGGTGGTAAATCACATTCCTGGACTGAGTACACTAACCCCTGAGCTGAGCGCTGAGAGACTAGCAACTGGAATATGATTATCCTTCTACTCCAACACCACCACCATCCACCCACGCACCTCTCTCCCACCCTTACCATTTACAGTATTCCTACTCTCTCCCACCCATTACCATTTACAGTATTCCTACTCCTCCCCCCACCCATTACCATTTACAGTAATCCTAGTCTCTCCCAAGTACCATTTACAGTATTCCTATTCTCTCTCTCTCCCACCAAGTACCATTTACAGTATTCTTACTCTCTCCCACCCATTACCACTGACAGCATTCCTACTATCTCTCTCCCACCATTACCATTTACAGTAATCCTACTCTCTCCCACCAATTACCATTTACAGTATTCCTACTCTCCTCCACCCTTTACCACTTACAGTATTCCTACTCTCCCACCTATTACCATTTACAGTATTCCTACTCTCTCCCACCCATTACCATTTACAGAATTCCTACTCTCCCACCCATTACCATTTACAGTAATCCTACTCTCTCTCCCACACATTACCATTTACAGTAATCATACTCTCTCCCACCCATTACCATTTACAGTAATCCTACTCTCTCCCACCCATTACCATTTACAGTATTCCTACTCTCTCCCACCCATTACCATTTACAGTATTCCTACTCTCTCCCACCCATTACCATTTACAGTATTCCTACTCTCTCCCACCCATTACCATTTACAGTAATCCTACTCTCTCCCACCCATTACCATTTACAGTAATCCTACTCTCTCCCAACAATTACCATTTACAGTAATCCTACTATCTCTCTCCCACCCATTACCATTTACAGTAATCCTACTCTCTCTCCCACCCATTACCATTTACAGTATTCCTATTCTCTCTCTGCCACCCATTACCATTTACAGTATTCCTACTCTCTCCCACCAATTACCATTTACAATAATCCTACCATCTCTCTCCCACCCATTACCATTTACAGTAATCCTACTAACTCTCTCCCACCCATTACCATTTACAGTAATCCTACTCTCTCTCCCATCCATTACCATTTACAGTATTCCTACTCTCCTCCACCCTTTACCACTTACAGTATTCCTACTCTCCCACCCATTACCATTTACAGTATTCCTACTCTCTCCCACCCATTACCATTTACAGTATTCCTACTCTCCCACCCATTACCATTTACAGTAATCCTACTCTCCCACCCATTACCATTTACAGTAATCCTACTCTCCCACCCATTACCATTTACAGTAATCATACTCTCTCCCACCCATTACCATTTACAGTAATCCTACTCTCTCCCACCCATTACCATTTACAGTAATCCTACTCTCTACCACCATTTACAATTTACAGTATATCTACTCATCCTGCCCCATCTATTACCATTTACAATATTCTTACTGTTTGGCGTCGGTGGGGGAGAAGGACCCAAACGCAGGCAGGAGTATGAAAAACCAAAGTTTAATAAAGGGCAAGGCAGCAATCCGTAGTGAAACAGGCTGGGTCAAAAACCGGGGAGACAGGGCAACGGTACAAAGCACAGTCAAAAGAGTGGTCAAGGAACAGGCAGGGGTCAGAACCGGGAAGGCACAGCAAAGGTACAAAAACAGGATCCAAAACCAGGGTTGCGAGAACACAGGCAGGGGTCAAAACCGGGGAGGCGGAGGAGGAACAAAAAGACAAAACGAAGATAAGACAACAAAACTAAAATAACAGGGGAAGGACGAAGGATAACAAAACTCAGAAACAGAAGCTAAAGAACTAACAGAAAACTCGGAAAGGCACTCAGGAAAATACTCTATAATACAGAAGCAAAAAATGTGTGAAAGGAACATGTGAAGACAGACTGAAATAACAGGGGTTAAATACACAGGGAGAGACAGACATAATGGGAATCAGGTGTGCAGACACAGGGAGGGGAGATTGCTCACAGGTGAGCACAATGAAACGATAAGGGAAGCTGATACAATACAATAACGAGGGAGAATGTAAGACACGGACTGGACCGGAACCAAATACATAGAGAACATGACATGGACTCCAATAAGACAAGTGCATACAAGGAATAGGAAAGAAGAAACGAGAGTCAGCTGAAGTTAATAGAGGAACCAAAGAAAGATAATTAGTGATAGAACAGGCAGAAAGAGAGACAGCTGCAGCGAGGAAAGAAGATGAAGTTAGTAGATTAGTAGAAAACCCTGGTTCTATGGCGTTAGTAGATTAATATATATACACAAGTTAGTCATTAGTAGATTAGTAGACCCTAATTCTAAGATGTTAGTAGTTGTTAGTTAATTAGTATTATTTACAATGAAGTAATTAGTAATGAAGGAAGCGCATGACAGAATAAATACAGAGAAACCGAAATCACCAAAGGCTCCCGTATAGTGTGACGACAACAGGGAGTGACAGTAATACAAAACATGGAACAGTGAAAGCACAAAATAATCAGAAAACATGGTAAAAATAAGAAACAAACTAACACAGAATACACAAACCTAACACTTACTCTCTCTCTTCTGGAGTTTTAACTTTGAATGACTTTCCAGCTAACGGCAATTTCCCATGTGCAGAATCCCTGCAAATTAACTATTATAGACCTACATGGATGAGCAGCTGCTGTCCATACAAACTAAAAATTAAAATAACAAAACTGTTGACATGATAAGATAATAATAGCCTGTCCTAACATTATACAATTTTACAGGTGCCCAGTCTGTCTCCAGATTGAACATGAGAAATATGGCAAGAAGAGTACCATGCAGGGACAAGTCATGTAATGTGCTTGTGTTCTGAGCATGTGATAGCCAGGGTGTGTACTAAAGCTTAGAAAACAGATTAGTTGTAACCCTGGTTTTAGTGCTGAGTACACAGTGTGAGTTTGCTATGATTTCTGATGATGGTATATCTCCATGTAGTTTCACAAACCAAGTTTGAAGAAAGACTGACTGCTAGTAGCCAGTGGAATATTTCACTTTAACCCCTATTTATTGCCTCCAGAGGCAATTTCCACCTGGTTTCTACTAGTTTATTTAAATGTAAATATCTCAAAATATTCCTTGCACATCCATGGTTCAAGTTCGAATTGAAGAAGAAGCTGTATCATTCAGAAATTTGCAACATAATACATTTATTTCAGAATAGTCACATACAGTATATATATAATAACCATAACATACGTCGCAGAATGTATTTAAATAAGTTTTTTTTAAAACGTACAAAAGCGCGTGTGTATTTACACAAGAACAGCAACATATTTCAGCCCTAAGTGCGATGAGTGGTCACTGTGGAAATGTTTACTGTACAGGACTTTGGCAAAATGTAACAAGATAAACTCTTTAGGGTTAATCAGAAAACAGCTGTAGCTGAATATACTGGTAAGTACTTGGTTTCCTAAACATATTTATACGAGAGATTTTGGAGAAAAAAATTTGGTGTCTTCTAAACCGAAAGTGCATCAGGTACTGTATATAGTACAGTAAGCAAGGGAAAACGGCGAATGCTCATTTGTACAACGTTGTTGTTAGTTTTTGTTAGTGTTTGCATGTCTTGCGTGTGGCATACTGCCGGTAGGTTAGGAAACGGAGACTACTTCCCTTCTATTCCTGCAGCAAGCAGTTCGCTCTGTTTAGAGCTAGGGAGTTATTTTTCGCTTGTCGCGTTCTCCCTTTTGATTAGCTCTAATTTATGTTCCTTTGTTTGTTACCTACGAGGGAGCTCCTCTCATTTCACATTAGCATCTCGTTGTTCACTGTTTTCTATACGTTTGAGTATTCAGTTGTTTTTTAGCTCGTTGTGTTTTCTGAGCTCGAGATTCTTTGCTCTCATGTGACCTTCGCCCGGTTATACGGGTTGTTTTCAGTTACGCCCCTTTTTCCTAGTTCCATTATCAGGAATCAATTCCATTGCAATCTCGTTCAATTTCTGTCTATTTATATGTATTTATTCCTGTATGCTGAAAAAAAAAGGGTGGAGTCGAAAATGGTTCCAGTAGACGTCAGCTGGAACCCACAACCAATAAGCCTCAGAAGTCTGACGCAAAGCAAAAACCTTTGCCTAAATATGGATTTCCGGATTAAAACGTAATTTCTCTATAGAGAAAATGAATGGACTTTCACTTAATTGTCCCTGTCACAAGTCCGTGATTTAAGCTGCCGTTTAAAACTTGGACGTTTTAATCCGGACACATTTCTCTCCTAAATGGCAATGGATCCACTGAATTGGAATAGTGAAATTGGAATGTGAAAGTGTTTCCCGCTCTCCTTATCCCTAACTTTATCCCTCTCCCAATCTCTTTCCCCACTTTTATCCATCCCTCCGTGGTGCTAGCTAGTAACATTAGCATCACTCACTCGTCAGATAATATATCGAAAAGAATAGTTAGCTAAGATTTTGCCAAATAAACCATGCCTTGGAAATGGTTTTGTCATATTGTTCTGTGGCTGGTTACAGTAAAGAAGGCTACGAGAACCATGGTCCACTGAGGTACTTAAGCCCAATTCGGATGGGATAAGTTTTACGGGGGGAGGTGGGGTAATGTAACATTAATTATTACCAGCGGATCTCTGTTATTTTAGTCCCGGCCGAATCTGCCATGTCTGTAACTTTTACAGACGTGCTCCTGCGCTTAGTAAAGATTTTACCCACTCCAAAATAACTCTAGCAATTGCATAACCACACCCCTTTTTAGCTGACTTTGAGATGTATATTAATAACATTTTCTTGTAAAGATATTTGGTGGGTGTATAGTGGATACATCCCTCTATGATATGTTGTGGTCATTCGAAAATTTTGGAGTCCCTTGTCCATCACTTCAAATAAAGAAATTGTTCTAAAAAAACACTGGCGAATCAGTGATACATATCAGCCATGATATGACTTCGGAATAAATTAAATATATTATCTATAATCAAGGCCAACATCTGTTCATGTAACCAGCACTATTTTAACAGTGCTATCTGGAAGAGATTCATAGACATCCTCAAGGATCAGAAAACGTCAGGTCAGAAAAAAACTGAATTTGCTGTATCGGGATGATGTCATCCCTGTGTCAGGGGGGTCGGGTAGGAGGATCAGACGGGACCAGAAAAGGATTTGAAAGATTATCCACGCAAAGTGAATAATCACTAGAAAAGAAAAAATAAAGGCGGGACAAAAATTCCCGTACAAACAAACAAAATGAAACTTCCTTGAAATGAAAACGTTACTCGTAATGCTGAATGCTGTCATTCAGGACGTTACTCGTAAACTAGAATAGGTGAGGAAAAATAAACTACGGTGGAATCAGCCATTAATTATGCTACAGCAATTAATTAACACTTTGAAGACGGGACTCGCAAACTACCTAGAAAGACAGGTTGCGATCAAATGACCGCTGCTCTAATTTCAACAAGAAGATGGGAGTAAAATACATTATACGGACCAGCTGTAAATAGGGATACGTTATTATTCTTTCTTACCCATACCATTTTTTCGTGTATTTGAGTCAAATTTATTTTTATAAACGGTTCTTTATAGAACTTCATGGTCAGACTTTACTAAGTAGATTTTGAGCACAGTCTATATCATCCATGTTAATTTAACTTAGGATATATGTCTGCAATAAGTATACAGTAAAATAGTTTTTCATTTTTATTTGAGATAAATTGCCTGTGAATCCTGTCTCTCCTGTCAGCATAGCGCATTAATTTATCGAATAGACAGATACTTTAAACATTCATGTAAAAACCCCATAGAAACAAATATTTTTTTAAAGTTTTAATTACTCCAAAAAGTGTAAATGAAAATATCATAACTAAAGTTCAGTTGGAGGACTCCATTCACCTTGCACCATGCAGGTTCCTTTTGTTCCGCAAATGAGCAATTAGACGTGTGAATAGGACAGTAGCTTATAGGCTCTGAAAAAAAACAAAAAAAAACCTAATGATTCTTGCAGCTCTGCGACCTGCCAGCTAGCTGGGCACATGCATGTATCCCCAAAATGAACTATTTTAAAACAGAGCTTTCCAGAAAAAAAACGCATTTGTCCAGGCAACTTTGTGTTTTAGTTCTGTTTATAGGCTATAGGCTATAAACAATAGAGGCAGTCATGAGTCCAAAAACACACACACACACACACACACACACACACATATACAGTCAAGCCGGAAAGTCTCCCCACCCCTTTCACCTTCTCCACGTTTTATTACGTTACAGACATATTCCAAAATTGATTAAATTCATTTTTTCCCTCAAAATTCTACACACAACACCCCATAATGACAATGTGAAAAAAGTTTTTTTGAGATTTTTGCAAATTTATTAAAAATAAAAAAATAAAATTTCTCATTTACATAAGTATTCATACCCTTTGCTTTAACGTATTTTTAAAGTATCATATTTCATATTTGGTCGCATATCCTTTACATGCTGTTACTTCCTGAAGTCTGTGACCATCAACATCAAAAAACTGTCGATATCTTATTTTCAGGTACTGTTACAAGCGATACTATAACCTCTCTGCATTTGAATGGATCTCTATGGAAATTGGGGGGTGAGACTAGATTCAGCTGTAAATTACACTGGTACAGTATGGAACACATGGCTGGCTAAATGGCTGTAAGTTATCAAGGGTCTGAGCTATCAAACGAGCCCCAAACCATCACTCTGTTGCCAGATATGGAGTAGATGTGGATGGATCACTGCAAGGGTTATTTCTCCGGACTCATTTTCCTATAGAACTCTATGGGGAAAAAAGTCAGGAGAAACAACCCTTAAAGTGTTTCTCGCTGTTTTAGCGATTTTTCACCTCCGTTTGAGGTTGTTTTGTGTTAGCCTTGTGCTGGGGAAGTTTTGCTTCCGTTTCCCTTTTTTCCCCTGGTGCGGTTTAATTATGCTTGGCGTGTCTATTTTTAGATACGCTTTCTGAATCCTAATTCCGCCTACTGTGCCCACATACCTCTCCGTTGATCAGGAGGAGCCTATGCAGGTGGATGGCTCGTCCCTCCATCAAAGTAAGACAGCGAGGCCGCAGAAGTACTGGTGCCAGCATTGTAAGCGTAACGGTCATACTAAAGATCGATGCTACAAGTTGGTGGGAAACGAGGGGTCTCACTAGGGAGGTCGGGGTCCCCAGTGAGACTAGATTGTATTAACTCCTGGACCCTCATACCTGTCCAACTGTTTTGGGAGGGACGTTCGGCAAGCGTTACCGCTTTTATTGATTCAGGGGCCATGGAGTCTTTTATTGACGCTAAATGGGCTAGGAATTTACAAATCCCTACCAATCCCCTAATTAGTCCTCGTCAAGTTACTGCCCTGGATGGTTGTCCTTTGGGTTCTGGACTCATTAAACTAAAGACGAATCCAGTTGAGATGCGCATTCCTCTCCAGGGGCACTCGGAGAGAATATAATTTTTTTTAATCAACTCTCCGTCGTATCCTTTAGTGCTGGGACATTTATGGTTAGGGCTACATAACCCGCATATCTGTTGGGGTAGTAATAGGAATCCTATTCGTCAGTGGGGTCCCCACTGTTTATCTCATTGTTGTCCTGTCGTTTACCCTGTTCCAAACACCACCTTTGATCTGTCCGAACCTAATTCCGAGAGTGATTCTGAGGAGGCAGAATCTTATCCGGACCGAGATCCTTCCTCCTCCCTCGCGGGGAGTGGTGAGGAGAGTCTGTCTTGGGATCCCTTTGTTGAGGGGCTTCTCACAGAGGAAGACGAACATTCCATCTCCGATTTTGAGTGGGATAGCTCGTCTGACAGATCTTCCGGTACTCCGGAGGTGGTAGGGGCGCTTGAGTTGAATCTACCCGCGGGTGTGCCTATCGAGTATTCAGACCTCGCTGAGGTTTTTAGTAAACAGCGTGCTGCCAAATTACCACCTCACAGACCATATGATTGTGCCATTGAGCTGTACCCTGGCACTGTCCCTCCCAAAGGCTCATTGTACGCCTTGTCAGCTCCTGAGAGCGCTGCTATGAAGCAGTACATTGAGGAGTCTTTAGCCAATGGGTTTATCACGCCGTCCACGTCACCAGCTGGTGCGGGGTTTTTTTTTGTTAAAAAGAAAGACGGAGGGCTAAGACCCTGTATAGATTACCGGGGCCTCAATGCTATTACCATTAAGAACAGGTACCCTCTTCCTCTCATGAATTCCGCATTTGAGCATTTACAGGGGGTGTCGGTCTTTAGGAAACTCGACCTACATAGCGCATAAAATCTTGTGCGCATTCGTGAGGGGGATGGAAGACCGCTTTTAACATGCATCACGGACACTACGAATACCGGGTGATGCCGTTCGGTCTCACTAGCGCCCCTTCTGTTTTTCAGGCGCTAGTGAACGATGTCTTGAGAGAGATGCTGGAGAAATTCGTCTTCGTTTACTTAGACGATATTTAAATTTTTTCTCCTGATCTTCCCTCTCACATCATACACATTAGACAGGTGTTGGAGGCACTTCTTAAGGCCCAACTATTTGTTAAGGCTGAAAAGTGTTCTTTCCACACCAGTTCCATCTCCTTTTTAGGCTTCATTGTTGCTGACGGTAAAGTCCTGATGGATCCAAAGAAAATTTCAGCGGTTAAGAATTGGCCCACTCCTACTTCTGTGAAGCAGGTGCAGCGCTTCTTGGGCTTCGCTAATTTTTATAGAAGATTTATCCGCAATTTTAGCTCAGTAGCGGCTCCTATCACAGCCCTCACAAAAAAAAAAGCATCTCCTGCTCGGTTTCAGTGGAACCCCAGGGCGGAGACCGCTTTTACTGAACTAAAAAGGAGGTTCTGCTGCGAGCCCATTCTTGCTACTCCCAATCCCTCCCTTCCCTTTGTGGTGGAGGTCGACGCTTCGGAGCTGGGGGTTGGGGCCATTCTGTCTCAGCATTCTCCGGTGGACCGCAAGCTACACCCATGTGCATATTTTTCTCGTAGCCTTACACCTGCCGAGAGAAACTACGACGTCGGTGATCTTGGGCTGTTGGCGGTCAAATTGGCGCTGGAGGAGTGGCGCCATTAGTTGGAGGGAGCTGAGCACCCTTTTACAGTCTGGACTGACCATAAGAATTTACAGTATATCCAACAGGCCAAAACGCGCAATTCGCGACAAGCCCGTTGGGCCTTGTTTTTTACCAGATTTAATTTTATCCTTACCTATCGCCCCGGGTCAAAAAATATTAAACCTCATGCGTTATCACGCATTTATGACTGGTCGGATAAGGAGTCACGTCCCAAATCTGTGGTGCCTAGTTCTCGTATTGTGGCTCCTGTTATGTGGGCCATTGAGGCGGCTGTGCAGAAGGCTCTGCGTTCCGATCCTGGTCCAGGGGGGGTCCGCCTCACTGCTTGTTTGTTCCTTCTCGATTGAGGTCTCGTGTCCTTCAGTGGGGTCACACTTCCCAGTTAGTGGCCCATCCGGGCGTGCACCGGACAAAGGAGTTTGTCTCGCGTCGGTTTTGGTGGCCGAAGTGATGTGCGGGAGTTTGTCGCGGCATGTGCTATTTGTGCCCGTAATAAGGGTTCACAGCTTTCCCCTTCGGGTCTCTTGCGCCCCCTGTCCATTCCCAGGCGTCCCTGGAGTCACATTGCCCTCGACTTTGTTACAGGCCTGCCAGCTTCGCATGGGAATACGGTCATCTTGGTTATAGTTGACCGTTTTTCCAAAGCAGCTCATTTTGTCGCTCTGCCTAAACTGCCATCGGCACCTGAAACAGCCCAGCTAATCATAGACTATGTGTTTAGGGTGCACGGCCTACCTCTGGACGTGGTGTCAGATCGCGGCCCCCAATTGCATCTGTCAGTCTTTCTTCCGGCTTTCACCCGGACACTAACGGCCAGACAGAGCGCACCAATCAGAGTATGGAGAGTACTCTCCGGTGTCTGGCCGCGGCCAATCTTAGCTCCTGGAGTCGGTTTCTCGCCTGGGCCGAATACGCTCATAATACCCTGCGCAACGCATCCACGGGACTCTCTCCTTTTGAGGCTCAGCTGGGATACCTACCTCCCTTGTTCCCTGAGCTGGAGAGAGATGCGGAGGTATCCTCCGCCGGCTTCTTCGTGCGTAGGTGTCGAGCGGTCTGGAAGCGCGTACGCGCATCATTACTGCGCACTTCGGCTAAACAGAAAGTGGTGGCTGACACACCGCCGTCCGGCTCCCTCCTACCGGGTGGGGCAACGGGTGTGGCTTTCCACACGGGACCTGCCATTGCGAGTTGAGTCCCGCAAACTCGCGCCTCGATTCGTGGGCCCCTTTAAGATCGTGCGGAAACTCAACCCGGTCACGGTACGTCTTCAGTTACCACCTTCCATGCGCATCCACCCTACCTTTCAGGTCTCGCGCTTGAAACCGGTGCTCGTGAGCGCTCTCGCTCCGGCTGACAAGCCGCCTCATCCTCCTCGATTCTTGGAGGGAGGTACAGTGTACACCGTTCGGCGCATTTTGGCCGAGAGACGTGTGGGCAGAGGGTACCAGTTCCTGGTGGACTGGGAGGGTTATGGTCCCGAGGAGCGCTGCTGGGTTTCGTCCAAGAATATTTTGGACCCCGCTCTCATTAGGGACTTCCGAGACAGCAAAGCTTAGGGACCATCTGGAACCGTCCCTTAGTTGGGGGGGGTACTGTCATGGTTAGTGTCTGTCTCTATTTGTTTCTACCATTGTTTTCCGTTTGGCGTCGTCTGAAGCTCTATTGGATTTTTTCTTCCTCCGTCCCGGTGTTTGGATCTCTCCGGGTCATTATCTCCAACACCTGTGTTTGGTTTCCGTCGGCTATAAATAGAGCTTAACTTCCGCTTTCCGGTGCTTCTAGATTGTCGTTGCATTATGACTAGGAAGCCGGTATAGGTAGAGGTATAAGAAGTTAGCTACTGAATCTCTGTTTTTTTTTTTTACAGAGACGCAGCTTTTTCTATTAGTGATAGGTTTCGATTTTCTGGTTTTCTGTCCTATCGTCCTCTATTCTTTTCTTTTTGCCTGCAGCCTGTTTATCCTCTGTTCAGCTCCTTAGCCTACTGACCTGTAGTTACAGGCTTGCTATTTTGTTCGTTTCTTTTCAGTTTTCTCTACCTCTTATACACGCAGATTAATTAGTGTGTGAGGTCCTTTCTTTTTTTTGTTTCTCGCTGTTTTAGCGATTTTTCGCCTCCGTTTGAGGTTGTTTTGTGTTAGCCTTGTGCTGGGGAAGTTTTGCTCCCGCTTTTCCGTTTCCATTTTTTCCCCTGGTGCGGTTTAATTCCGCTTCTGTGGCGTGTCTATTTTTAGATATGCTTTCTGAATCCTAATCTGTCGCGTTTGGTTCTCAATTTTCTAAACCAAACCTGACACCGTTAGGCTACTGCCTACTGCGGAGGAGGTAACTACAAGTAATCTGGTAGGCAGCATGTAGCCGATTGCTGCATGGTTACTACCTGTACTAACGTTAGTTGGTTAGTTGGCAATTATCAACGCGTTGTCCTGTCAGTGAAGCGGCAGTCAAGATGAAGAATCATCACAGACTCACGGAGCATTTCTGGACATACTGTCACACTCTGTTAATGTCAATTAAAATGTTATAAATTATGTGTGTGTTGGCTGCCATACCGATAGAAAAAAACAAATCACAAATAGGCTATCTTCGCTTAAATAATTAGCCTATCAATATGACGTGAAAATGGGATCGTCAGGGGTGCTTTAATGCACAGGCTTACATGGGCTGAAACCTATTGTATTGCTACAACCAGCTACAACGCATCTTGTCTGCATTGTAGTTATCCCAAGCAAACTTACAAACTTTTAAAACCTCCAAAAACTTTTATATAATACAAGCTAACAATAGGAAACCACGCATGTAAAATCTATAGAAAGCAGTGAAAGCCCGATCTAATCGTTCTTTAGATGACGTCAGAAGGTCATGTGATCTACAGCTTGACAACCTCGATTTGGCAGGGCGTAGTTAGGTGTGAAAGTCATTTAAAATTGGCTATAATTTTCAATCAGTAATTTCTTTCAAAAATACATCGATGATTTCATGATGAGGGGACTCACATTTATCCCAATACAAAGCAAAATTTTTTTATTGCAGTGGTCCTTTACGCTAACTTTATTTCTGTGTTGGTTGATTCCTGTGAGGATTAGATGGTACTGTGTTGTGTGCCATGTACAGTGCCCTCCAATATTATTGACACCCCTGGTAAAGATGAGTAAAAAGGGTTGTAAAAAATTCACCGTTTGGTGAATTAGCTTAATCTCACACTGAAAAAATTAGAAAAATCCAACCTTCAATTGTAAATTTATTGTGAGAAAAAAAAATCCCTCATCAAGAAATAATTATTTTTAACAAAACCACGTGTGCCACAATTATTGGCACCCCTGCATTTATATATTGAATAAAGTAATCATTTTTAATATTTGATCGCATATCCTTTGCATGCCAAGACTTCCTGATATCTGTGACCCAACGACATCAAAAGACACTTGATATCTTACTTTCTGGTACTCTTACAAGCGATACTATAACATCTCTGAGGTAGTGCAGTGCCTAACAGAGCTAAAATAGCTATCTGGTTGCTAGTTAAACTTTACTGGTAACACTTTATGGTTTACAAATTAATGCATGTCTTAACATGTTAATTTATCAAATATGCCTCAGTCATGAGAAATATGCTGATAAACTTGAAAGTACTTATCAATTAAATAATTAATTACTGTACTGAATAGCATTTGGAGTAATTATTTATTAACATTTTAGTTACTAGAAAATATTCCCCTAATTCAGGGTTGCAATGCCAGTGTCCAGGATCATCATCAGAGCATTGCACCTGGGTATTTATGTGCTAATGTTGATCCAGGATCATCACTACATCGTTCATCCTGTGAATAGATTTGCCAATGTTGATCCTGGATATATTTTACTATGTTTATCCAGGATGATCATCACCATGTTGATCCTGGATAGATTTGCTAATGTTTATCCAGGATGATCATCACATTGTTGATACTGGATAAATTTGCTAATGTTGATCCAGGATGATCATCACATTGTTGATACTGGATAAATTTGCTAATGTTGATCCAGGATGATCATCACATTGTTGATCCTGGGAGGTATACTACGAAGGAAGCTTAACATAGCCAGGGTTTCTTTGCGTTAGCTGGCTTCAGAAAGCCTAACCACCGCAATCTGGTTTAACCGGTACTATGAACGTGGTTATCACTTGCTAAGTGAACACGGGCTTTATTAATCAAGGTACGTACGTGCGCGTTCCCATAAAAGGGGCGGTGTCTACAACAACGAGCCTATAGCGGTGCAGCATGAGCTGTACTAGAGCAACGTATTTCTCTCCTGTGGGGAAAAAAGACTGATACGGACAGATAAGAACATGAAACAATCATATGAGCAAAAAGCTATCAAGGAACAACATCGCGTTGATGGTCCTGGATCACCAATATAACAAATCTATCCAGGATCAACAATGGGATAATCATCCTGGATCGACATTAGCAAATCTATCCAGGATCAACAATGTGATAATCATCCTGGATCGACATTAGCAAACCTACCCTGGATCAACATATCAATGATGGTCCTGGATCAACATTAACAAATCTATCCAGGATCAACAATGTGATAATCATCCTGGATCGACATGAGCAAATCTATCCCGGATAAACATGGCGACAATGGTCCTGGATCAACATGAACAAATCAATCCAGGACTAACAATCACCCTGGATCAACATTAGCAAATCTATCCAGGATCAACATGCCGATGCACTAACGTAAAGCTGTTAGTATTATTTTTAAGCTAACAAGACTCTAGCCTAACTATTAACAGGCTCATTCTTTAGCCTAACTAGCTAGTTAGCTTTGCTCAGCTTGGCACTGCACTAATAGAAACTACTAAGAGTGATCATTTAAACAAGGTGAAACAGGTGCAGCGAAACTATCTTCAGTAAATCAAAGATTTTGTTCAGTGTTATGAACTTCAATGGGGAGCTACACAATAGGTTAACTCTCTGGAAAAACAGTTAACCGTTCTGGAGAATTTTGAAATGGCTGATGACATCAGCGGGCAATGATTGGTTAATAGGAATGTTGTTCCAGGAACAACAATAGTGATGTTTATCCAGGAGCATATCCTACTTGGCTAAATCACATTGTGCGGTAATGAGTAGGTCCTTAGATGTAGTCAGTGCAGATTTTGGGCCAATCAAAAGAATTTCTGTTTTGTTTCCATTGAGTTTGAGGAGGTTTTTGGTCATCCAGTTTTTTATGTCTTGTAAGCAGGTGATGAGTGAGGATGGTGGGGATGTGACTGAGGGTTTAGTGGAAGTATACAGTTGGGTGTCGTCAGCAAAGCAATGCAACTGAATTCCATGGTGTCTCAGAATGCTGCCAAGGGGGATTAGGTATGTATATATATATAATAATAATTCATGTCTAATTGTCATAATTGTCATAATTGTCACAGTGACATTATGCTCAGTCTTTTAAGAACATAGGCTACAGAATCATTTTCATTTAAATAGGTCTACCACTCAGACAAAATTAGAGACATAGGCACTAATTTTATTGATAGCCTGCTTATTTTACTAACATGGAATATAGGTTAAGCAATAGCCCAATATTGGTTTATCACAGCCCTGTCTAAGACAAACTGGGGAACGGGAATCTATTGCCTCTTAAGGCAAGTCCTCCCTGCTGTTAAGGTTAAGTTAGTTAACAACGGGCTGGCTAGGCTCATCGTAATATTAAGGCTACCTCGTTTCCTTTCTAGTTTTTAGCATTTAGCCTATAAACCCCAAACACAGAAAACTAGGAAATGTCGCTATCTAGCCTGGTTGGCTAAGTTTTGGTAACTGCCTGACGACCAAAATCAATCACAGACAACCACTGAAGTTGAACCATAAGTTCAGTGGTTTGAATGGTCCCCTTTCTTCAATGCCCGCCTTGATGGGCAGCTTTGACATTTTGCATTTCCAGTTCGGAGTTTTGGCCGTTTTTTGCGCGACCATGCGGAAATGATAATGTATACGGATGCAATGCCATTGCATCTGAATTATATCACTTTTGTGCCGCGAAAGCATGAAAATGATATCTTAAATGGCGAATTGAATGATAATTTCCTTTTTGTCATGGATCATGTGATTACAATAAGAAACTGCTACTGCAAATGTGGTTTTTCATTCTCATTTAAATTATGGCAGGGTTGTGTTGTAGAGGGCAAGAAAAGTTTTATGTGAAATGGATTTGCATTAGCATTTTTAAATTGTCAGATAAAGTGCGTATATTAACTTGCAAATGAAAACGCAAAGTGGCCTTTTGCATTTTCATTTGAATAATGTCATGGTTTTTACAACCAATTTTTTTTACAATTGCGATCCAAGAATTTTGAACAAGCTGTTAATTTTTCTTAATACATTGGGCTATAGGCTAACTTACGTTGCCTAAGATAGATGGATAGCTAGACATATCTAATAAAGAAGGTATTTCCATAGCATATTACTAGCAGAGACAAGCTGCATGTAAACTCGTTAGTTATATCATAACGTCCCAGTGAACATTTTGTGTACGTTACCCTAGAAAGGTCGGTGAAAAGACAGTGAAACACTGTCTCGCGTCTAGGTGAAAAACCGGCTAAATTTGTAAAGTGAACGTTTTTTAACCGCCGAGGATGTAGCCAGGCTGTATCCGGGTAAAACCAGCCCTAAATTCACACGTTTATTTCAAAACGTGTGAAAACGCCTCTCATTCTGAGATTTCCATCCTTCTAGATGTCTGGATTCTGGCTTTTGCTCACAGGAGTTACATGAACCTTGAAGTACCACCACAGAGAATAACCTAAATCTATGGAGATAATGCATTGCTACATATTGCTAAATTTGTTTATGAATTCATTACTTGTCCAACCACAAAAAGATTTGTCACTTGACATGATTAACCTGATTCTATCTCTGACTACACTCTTCATAGTGAGATGAAGTAACGTTATGTATACAAAATCCAGATGAAACGAGTCAATCTGGCAACCTGTGGCCGGGTGTGTGCTTCTAACAGCAGCAGTTCCGGCTGTGTATAACATCGTCTTTTTGGCTAACCGCTAACTCACTGGGTAACGCTAACACTAGGTTGACTAGATATGATCATATGATATGGTCCCGGGACAATTTCTTCTTAATTTTGGGACCGAAAAAAATATGTCCAGGCGTAAAAATGTCCGGTTAGGTTTTGCTCATAGCATAGACCGTATATAATAGAATAGAATAGAATAGAATAACTTTTATTTTCCCTTTCGGGAACTTCAGTTGTAGCCACCAGCAACAACAAAAAAGACATAGACAGTGGGGCAGACCCACAACACACAAAAAAACACACCAAATAAAGACATACAATATCAAATTAAATGAATTAAATTTGAATACAGCCATGATTAAAAATAGCCCCCGTTGTCCCGAGATGTCCAGTGTCATTTAGCAGTCCAACCCACAAACTCCGCCTCTTCCTCCATACACGCAATGTTGTGGTCTCTGTAGCTACTGTTGAAACAGATCCACCGAACTGCGTCAACCTTCCCAGTCGTCGCCTAACTCCTCCCCCGCATTATCTTCTCCTTCTCCATTCCCTGGTTGCCTTTTGAAGTACTGTACTCCTGGATCAATCCCGACATCTTCAACTCCGGTGAAGAGCGATGAAACTTTGCTGCTGCAGATCCAACGGACATTCCCGAGCATATGTTGCGAATGCGTCTCCATGGTGACGACCACAAACAAAACTATCCCGGCGAGACAATTCGCCAATATCATCAAAACAAGTGGCAGGAGTGCCCCGAATAATCTCCAGCCCGCCTCCCCGTCCCACAACAGACACACAGCACATGAAAAAAAACAAAAGACAAAAGCCTGACGCAACAAAATACATTCAAATTAACAAACACAAACACGAGAAACAGCTGGACTACATGTCGCCATTACAGCGCCACGTGACGTCAACCAAAATAAGCAACCAAATATAAGCAACCAAATAAGCCTAATATTATGTTCATAATGCCCGTCTGAACCTGTCCTATTTTTAAAAAAAATCCAATATATGATCACCCTAGCCAACACTTTCGCAAATTACTTTAAAGGATTATAAATGAATACTGTCAGTGGAGGTTAACTAATCTACCAAGCATTTTACTAAGAATTATTAAATTGCACAATGCACTTTATAAATTTCCCACCCTGGTGCATGAAGACATGGACTGGTTCTCACATTGAATATGCTATCCACATGCTTTAAAAGTTAACATATGCTAAACCTAATGGATACCTCTAATAAAAAATACACCAGCCTGTTAGACTAATGCAGAGTAGCAATGTCGAAATTCATTTCACATAAAATACACTTAGTCGGTGGAGAGCATAGGACCAAGTGCAATGTAAATTCCATGACGAGACCGTTAACGTTAAATTAAAAAGCTGCCATAAATTGTCAGATTAGTGACCCCAGTGACGCAAACGGTCCCTGATTGGCTGAAAGACCTATAGCATAGCAGCATAGTTGCCAACTTGGCGACTTTGTCACTAGATTTAGCGTCTTTTTAGACCCCCTTAGCGACTGTATTTCAAAAAAGAGCCTAGCAACAAATCTAGCGGCTTTTTGCTACTTTCCTTAGAACAGTCACCAACACTACTTGGTGGGGCGGTCTTTCCTGCACTCGCTATCACTCTACAGTGTACATAGCAGCAAGTGCAGAGAGAGGCTGCAGTGGACTGCCCACCAGTGAGACTAAGTACGCTATTCAACCAGCGTTACTTATTTCCAATCCATACGAAGAATGCAAAAACTGGAGCTGCTCAAGGAACAACATGATGCCAGACCCACCAGGTTTGTTTGACGGGCATGTCTGGCCTATGTACGTGAAACATAATAAATCATATACTGCTAATCTTAATCAGAGAGATCACAGTAAAGCAAAATCATACTTTGGTAGAACTTTGGGTTGTGTAGTTACCTGGCCATGATATGAGTCCAAATGGTGGCGAAATATGTTCATTAGTTGCTCTGTGCTCCCCTGGGGTGATAATACAGAATAGGGTATTTGTCGCTCTCCATTCACTTCTATGGGGCAGCTAAAACGGTCTCAAAATTACATTACATTACAATCATTTGGCAGACGCTTTCATCCAAAGCGACATACAATAAGTGCATCCTGAAGGTCAATGAAGCAACTAGCAGATCCGACAAAGCACAACTTTCTCATAACATAGAAGCTATCGCTAGTAATGAACATAGAATAGTACACACCGTCAGGTATACATTCTGAATTAAAGTAAAAAACTAAAACGACACACAAGTTAAATAGAAAGCAGGAAGCAAGTACTATTGAATTGGCCCTAGATCGGTAGTTTAGTCGAGGTGGAGTCTGAAAAAGTCAGTCTTCAGACCACGACGGAAAAGACAGTGTTTGAGCTGAGTGCAGCAGCGTAGGGAGTTTGTTCCACCACTGGGGAGCTAGGGTGGAAAAGCTCTGCAGTCGGGACGAGCAAGAACTGTTAACACGGAGGAAGGGAAGTGCAAGTCGCCCTGCAGCTGCAGAGCGAAGGGGTCGAGCAGGAGTGTAGGGCTAGATCAAGTCCTGTAGGTAGGAGGGGCCTGACCTTTTGGCTGCAGTGTAGGCCAAGGACAGCTGCTTTTGAACGCTACATTAGGCTCAATACAAAGGACATCATCCAATCTCAAAAAATGCTTTTGTGTGTGCCGTTAACCTTTGCTACTTGCTTTAAAAAATAAGATTTTTGGTTGCTGGGCACTGACTAAAAATTAGTATGTCCTTTTTTGATCCCACTGTCATCTGGTTTCTCATCCAGTGGTTAATTGGAATATCGATTCTGCCCTGTTGTTACACATAGCTTTTTTCACTAGATAGTATAAGCCACACAGCCAGGGCAGCCAGGCTACACATAGCCTAGTTAGGCATCACATTATATTAGTATTGTCGATGTCTGATCCAAGATCACAACCGTGTTCTATCTTCTAGCTCTTCCTGATCTTCAGGAAACAGCAGGTGCTCTGTTGTACACATAGGGCTTGATTTACTAAGACCTTTAGCATGTGCTAAACCTTTTTGCACACCCAAAACCATTAACATGACCAATGATTGGCCATGGTATTTGTTTTTCACCAATCATTGGTTGTGTTATTAGTTTTGCATGTGCTAAAAGTTCTGCTGAACACATAGTCTACTATCACATAATGTTTGTATGGCCAGTGTCTGATCCAGGATCACAATTGTGTTCCGTCTCCATGCTGGAGGGATATCGATATGGTCTTCCTGATCTTCAGGAGACAGCAGTTGCTCTGCTGAACACATAGTCTACTATCACATATGTACTTATGTAGTATGGCCAATGTCTCATCTAGGATAGAGTTCTCAGTTTCAGCCCGAGCCCGACGGGCCCGAAAAAGCCCGTCGGGTAGGGCCGGGTTCGAGCCAACAATTTATGCTAATTGGTCGGGTTGGGTAGGGCTCGGGCTACGCAAAAAAAAAAGAAAAGAAAAGAATGTCTCTGTGTGTGTATTTACAGTAGGCTAATTAGCATTTTTACATGTGGTGCTGATTGCTAATTTTGTAGTCAATCAATTGTCAAGACTTTCTCTACTTGTTAAAATGTAGCTATTTATTTTATTTTATTCATCTCGCGTTTGCTGTAACTAACTATACGGCCAATGTAGGCGTTCGAGTTGAAGTTGAAGTATCTGCTGTGTGATAAATGATAATAGGGCAATAATAATGAAGCAAGAACATGTGAACTACACAACGAAAAAACACTACTAAATTACATTACAGCATGGCAAACATTAAAACATTAGTACAAATCTAATTGCTTGCTTTCGGCAAAATTGGTTTGGCTACTCTGCTGCTCTCAATTCCTAAATCTGTTAAAAACTCAAATACAGTAAGCTAAAAACACAGTTTGTGACGTTCCTCCTTCTCTTCCTCTCTCTCTTGCTCTCTCTCACCCCGTTGCGTTGTGATTTGAGCCGCCGCCTACGTAAATTGTGCAGCCTTTTCTGTCAATAACCAACTCGTGTTTTTTTTTTTTTTCGGGTTTGGTCGGTCTCAGGCTCAGTATTGTATGTGATGATCTCGGGCGAGCCGGGCTCGGGCTTCAACTCACTCGGGTCGGTCCGGTTCGGGTTTGAATTTTCAGGCCCGTTGAGAACTCTAATCTAGGATCGCAACTGTGTTCCGTCTCCATGACGGAGGGATATCGGTACGGTCCTACTGACGTTCAGGTGCTCTGCTGTACACATAGTGCGGTTGGGAACTGGATGAGCTGCTGTTTTGGTGGTTTCTAGTCATCTCCTGTTTAGCGGGGAGACACCCATGCTCCACAGTAGTACCAAAAGCAGATCCATTCAGCGCCAAACCAAAATAATTGTACAGCACATTGATTAAAACATGTAATTTAAATACGTGAGTTGTCCTGACAGAAATTAAGTTAGCTAAATTATTGTGCTAGATCTCGCCACTATCATCGGCCATTACGGTGCAAATTTTTGGGATTTTTCCAAGTCAATGCATACTTTAAATTTTTTATAAACGGAGTATGCACCCGGTACTTTATCTGTGCTCCATATTACTGTAGGCTACTTCAGTTTGGATTCACACTCCAACATGGGTGCGTGCTCGCTATGCACACTCAGAGCATGGACGAATGGTTTGAGATGTTCCAGATTTGGGAGGGTTCCAGGTTTTACTCAGTGCAGTTATCCAGCCACCTATCCTGCTTCGTAGTTTGGGTTTTATTGGCTCAAATCCTTTTTTTTCATTTAGATTAATACTATTAATAATAATAATATTGCATTAGTGATAATAATCAAATTTGTGGTGATTCTGTGAGGCAAGTTTACTATGGATTTGTCTGCTTTCCAAAAAATAGAAAGTTTACTATGGAATTATCTGCTTTAGACGCAAAACAAACTGAAAAATATCAACGTATGTATTTATTTAAATGAATCTATGTGAAAATCTGGATTTCTGTGACTTTGTTTACTTGAAATTGAAGTTATACCAAGAAAGCACAATAAAAAATCTTGATTTACTGAAAATGACAAAAAAGGATTTATCTGCTTTTGCATCTGAACTCTTCATATATTCTGTGGTCTCAAGCTGTCAATTGACAAGCTGAGGAATTAGGTTTTCTCAAAACAAAAAAACAGCATTACATACATTCAGAAAAAGGGAATCAAATTAAAAATAAACAGAGCATAACTAACTAAAAGGCCCATTGTAAAGTATTGACCTATGTAAACTATTCTAAATTTGGGTGCTCAAAATGAAAAGTAATAGGCAACTAATAACACTATTATGACTTCATAATAATAATAAATATAGCTGCAAGCAGCGATTTCCGGGGACCGTGCGGCATTAGTGGCATTTGTCAAATGCAGAAACTGCAAAATGGTAGACAACTCTACACAGGGTTGACCCAAAATACAAATATTTGTTTCTAATCAGGGCTTTTGCCATTGCTGATGGTATCTAAACCAAGGCTCGAGACTAACACCGTCCCGTCGTCCTGGGGACGATAAAATATGTATTTGGGACGAACAGAAATCCTCCCCGTGACGCAGTCGGGACGAAGGGGATTTTTTTTCCCACTTGGAAAATGTCAACTGAGCCGACTGTCAGTGCGCATATCACTGTCACTGGCAAACGTGCGCGTCTTCTGAGCGCTCCCTTAGTTAACAGTGACACGAGACCACTGCACGAAACCCGCGAAAATATCAGAATGTTTAATAAAAGTTACCGTGGTACTGGCCATCCTCTCAGTCAAGGGAGCACTCGCAAACATGCTGCGCTATTTGAAGAGGATGAACACAGACGAAGATGGAGAACATCCAAAGATTGACCAACTGCGTCCAACCATAGTATAACCCTCGAGTCTAAGGTAAGGACACATTTAAATCAGAGGTGTAATGTTAGTATATTGGACTTGTATACAGTAACTTAGTCAGCTGCTAGTTAGCGTTCTTCTAGATTGACAGCGGGCTGCTTGCTAGCTAACGTTAGCCCTGTGTAGGGAGGTCAAACCCGCTTTCGTGATTTTTCAGAAAACATATTTTGCCAGCTTATTTTTCATGTATATTGTCCTAAATGCTACAATATAATCAAATAACAATATATAAATCGCTAGCTTGTCAGAAAAAGGACATTTGTTCGCTTTAAAATTATTTTTTAAAAGCCCGTTTCACTTCCGTGTAATCACTCTCGTTGGACGGAAACACATCATCATCTGTGCTGCTTTTAGGATACCGTTATCCTTATTTTTTCAACAACAAGAACCGATATTTTGTGGTATTCGTACAGGAAAACGAATATACTCTACACATTTACTCACATATATTGTTATGGCGTGTTGTATTTAATTAAATATGTACTCCCAAAACGCCATACTTGCCAAACGTCTCAGTTTCAAACTTGGCGGGTCCTGCGGCTTCAGAATTCCACTGTATTCGCAACAGTAACATTGATTAGCCTACTTAATGCGTCTGGGTCTGACCCATGTTCCCTTTTCATGTTAATTTTAAAAAACACCCATTCGCAATATTAAAATGCTTTATACCATACTGTAGACGAGATTTTGACGAAGATCTACATGTAAAAATGTTGTTGTTCATATGGAGTTTACCGGCGATATGGTCCAGAGAAAAACATAGCAGCTAGCGACTTTAGCTGGCACTGGTTATCAGAATTCTCAGTTTTTGGATTCGGAATCTATAAGGTGCATGTTCCCTTTTCATGTTAATTAAAAAAAACACCCATTCGCAATATTAAAATGCTTTATACCATACTGTAGACGAGATTTTGATGAAGATCTACATGTAAAAATGTCGTTGTTCATCTGGAGTTTACTGACCTAGCCACATCAGAAAACATTTCAAAGCGCCTCTTTGCCAGCATATCTTGGACCAATCGGATTTGAACAATCGGCATGATGTCAAGACAGGGGTTGGCCACAATTTGAATAACATTTCATTTCACTATTACAAAATCCCTCTGGGGTTATTTTGAATAAGGTGGTGAGCGCCTTATTTTTTTGGTGCCATTTTGCTTCTGAAGTGGCTGTAGAATTCTAAGTCCCGCAGGACGTGCGGCACATGTAACGTTTTCAGGACACCTAAATAGACGAAAGTATCGATAAACACCTAAAACATTTTCACAGTGAGTTTTTCTTGTAATAAAATGTGTATTAACGACTTCAATGTGGTTGGATGTTTTATAATGACCCCATTGATTTCGGTACAGCGTTAAGTATAGGCATAAATGCTCGTAAACAGAGTCAAATTAGCATAATAATGTCTGGCTTCTAAAGTAAAAAAATAACATTGTTGAAGTGTAAGTACACTTCTGAAACAAATGAATAGCTTCATCTACTTTCGTTTAGTAGATTTCCTTGTTAAATGACATGTTGAAATGAGCCCAGACATCAATTTTGTTTTTTGTTTTGTGTGTGGAATGCCCATTGTGATTATATTGCGGGCAGAACGTTCGACCTCGGCGTGTGTGAAAAAACGGTGTTAGCACTAACTCCGTGCTGAGTGCGAGCAACCCACAATAATTAGCAAGGCAACCAGCAAAATGTAAGCTACATTTAGGCTATTTCAATATATTATTTTTGTTAATTAGTCTGATTGGTTGATTCCGTGATGTTTTGGTTCATATTAGTAAAATTTTAGATTCATGCCATAGCCGGTGTCAAGCAAATATTTTCCCGGGGCTTCACCGGCAAATGCTTCACCGCTGCACGGCAGTCACCAGAGCATTCAAAACTGCATACACTGTATCAGTTCACCAGTTGTCTCAATTCAAGCACAAGACAGATACATTGTGTTACGTTACAAAGCAGTAATAGCTAACAATTGAGCAGTTGATTTGATTGTGAGCGTGTATCGTTCGCTCAAAGCAGCCGCCCCATGTTAGCTAGCTGTATCTGTTGTGATATGACTGTGCTGCCACCGAGTGTTGAACATGTTCAGTTTGGAATAAATATGGCTAAATGAACACACTCGTATTCCTTACAGTATCCATGAAATTTGACACTTTGACTCCCTTAGATATGTCAGATGATTTCTGTACTTTTCACTACATGTTGTATTAATTCATAAACTATCCTATCAGTCCTTAAAATAATAGAGTTGCAAATATCCATAATAATCTACAAGAGATAATTAACACCAACTATATATATATAAAATATTTATCTCATAATGATTCTTGTTAAATCTTTCCACCTGGGAGCCTTTTGACTAAATAAATTATTTTTCTCTTTCTCTACAGAAACAAGAAATAAGAAATGTGTTTAAATATTGTTATTGTTTTGGTTGTTTTGTTGTTACCTGTTGATCGAATGTGCCTATTCTTAAAATAAATAATTATTTATTTCCTAATCATTTGAATGGTGTTTTTTTATGGCAATAACAAGTTTAGACGACAAAACCAAAGTAAAGAAACGCGACATTTCGATTTTTGGGACGGTTTACATTCACTTTGGGGCGGTTAAAATTGTATTTCGGGACGGTTCCGGGACGGTGGTGAAAAAAGTTAGTCTGGAGCCCTGATCTTAACCCGATCCAGTAAGGGTTTGCGTATTATGTCTTTTAAGTACAAGTGAAACAGTGAACAGTTAATACTGTTAATTTTCTTAACTTTTGCAATGCACGGTCCCCTAATAAATAAATAAAAGAATCCTAGCAATTATAATAGGGTACCTGCAGCTATGCTGCACGGTCCCCTAATAATGGCAATTTCAGACAATTGAGTCTATCCACAAATACCTGTCGGGTCCCCTTATATTAACTTTTTAGAGAACAATACCTCTCTGAGCCATTGCAAGTGAAAGCGTGGTGCCAGCCTAAAAGACCATGAGCCAACAATGACGTAATGAAATGTTGTTTGAGGACCTTGGTGGCTGTAACTGAGTTCCTTTGTCTGGTTTCAAACTTAGCATGCCCTTGCCAGTACCATGAGTTTTTCTTAAGTATTCAATGCTAACAAAATATTCAAAGAATGTATTATTTTGATGAGCAGGTCAATGATGACAAAACAAAAAATTAGGAGTGTCTCTCTAACAAGAGGAAAATATTAGATTTGGTAGTCTGCATTAATGAAAAACTGTTCCTGCAAATTTCTACGAGTGAAACGCAAGATTAGCAGCCCCACTCCTGGAGGCAGTGGTATGCTATGGGGGCACAACTCCAGCACTGAGCTTAGTGTCATCATGCCCAATGTTGTGGATCTGATTTAGATTCTGATCAAACTTGTATTTGTAACCATCACGTTACCCTCAGTGGCACACCCAATATACATGTGCATATCAGGAAATATACAAATTGACATTACTGTGTATTCGATATGTATTTTACAAGTTTTACTTGTGTGGCAGCAGCAAGTCATTGAGAGGATCCTGTTCAATTATGCACATGGATACTGAACAAAGCACAGTGATATGATTGAGTGAAGCGACTGAAGCACATATGAATGTAGCGCAGTGACAGGACCACCCAGGTCCTGTCAGGAAGCCTTTTTTTCCAACCATTATGGAAGAACACCATACGCTACAACTGGCTTCACTGGTAAATGGCACATAGTTCAGGCCTCTCGATAAGGGAAACTGATACAATTCTGAAGTGGTAGTCAGCATTCAATAAGGAACGTCTAGGTAGGTCATCCTGGTGCAGTTATCATACATAAAACCACACCAAGTCAGTCAGGCGATTCAGCAGTTGTCATATACAGTAAAGTTAAGATAATAACCAAGGCATAGAAGGTTAGTGCATGGAATCAAGCTCCTGAGGACATAATTTTCCAAATTCAAATTATTCCGTTCTGTACGCATGGGGCCCTTTAATAAAAAAAATCATTGGAATGTTTGCAGACATCAATAACATGAAAAGAAATCCAACTTTGTTTTAGATGTATATACAGTGCCCTCCACTATTATTGGCACCCCTGGTAAAGTAAAAAGGGTTATAAAAAATTCACCGTTTGGTGAATTAGCTTAATCTCACACTGAAAAAATGAAAACAATCCAACCTTTAATTGAAGTAAATTTATTATGAGAAACAAAATCCCTCATCAAGAAATAATTATTTTTAACAAAACCATGTGTGCCACAATTATTGGCACCCCTGCATTTTTATATAGAATAAAGTAATAATTTTTTATATTGGGTTGCATATCCTTTGCATGCCATGACTTCCTGATGTCTGTGACCCAACAACATCAAAAGACTCTTGATATCTTATTTTCTGGTACTCCTACAAGCGATATTATAACTTCTCTGCATTTGAATGGATCTCTATGGGAATTGGGGGGTGGGAATTAGCGTTCGCGAACGAAGTGTGCAAAGCAAGTTCTGTCGGATAACCTCTCGATGTAGCCGACCATGGTCGGCTAGCAATCACGCATCCCATACTCAATCAATCACATGCACACCCCTCTAATGGAGCGCCATTTTTCAGGCAAGAATTAGTTCTCTCTGTACTGCTTGAATGCTGATGCGCTGCTCTTTGTTGCTTACGGCTTGTGTAAAAATAAATTTTCTGTCACCCTCCACTACCCCAGCTTCCACCTGTTGTTTGGATCTGCTTTAGTATGGGGGGTTTCTGGTCATCTCCTGTTTAGTGGGGGGAGATGCCCGTGCTCCGGAGCAGTACTAGCAGCATAATGGTTAAGGAACTGGCCTTGTAAACGAAAGGTTGCAGGTTCGATTCCCAGGGAGGACACTGCTGTTGTACCCTTGAGCAAGGTACTTAACCTGCATCGCTTCAGTATATATCCAGCTGTATAAATGGATAATATGTAAAAAATTCTAAAAAGTTGTGTAAGTTGCTCTGGATAAGAGCGTCTGCTAAATGCCTGTAATGTAATGTAATGTAATGTACTAAAGCAGATCCATTCACCGCCAACTAAAATAATTATGCCGCACAGTCATTCATTAAACACATCATTTAAATACGTGAGTTGTCCTGACAGAACTAGATTTAGCCGAAGTTGCCACTTCACTAACAGGCTGCTCCGTTCCGGAAGAGAAATTATCCCCACTCCTTCTCCCGTTGACTTTTCTGCTACTGACAGATATAACAAGGCTAGGTATCATACCAGCTTCTTGGTTCCATAACATTATTACGTAACACCCAAACTATCTCATTTGTGAAATAAACTCCAAATTTATAATGATTTAAGCAAAGGTGCAAGACTGTAGGCAAATAATTTTTATTAACAAACGAACTACACAATGTCGCGTTAGCCAATCATCACAGATTGAACAGTGCTCGGTCCTCCTTGGCCTGGAGTGCAGAGATCACATCAGATATGGTTGTAATGAAGACTGGTCCGGCATTAGCGTTACAGCAGTGCGGTCTCAATAACTGAAGCGCTAACATTACTTTGTGAGCACTGGGATATTTAACGTAACGTTAACGTACATAGCTAATGTTAAGTTTTCATAGCTAACATATAAAAAAAGCAGTCTAAACAAGTTTACTACCGTTCCCGTGGTGTCATTTTCTTTAGTTAGCGAGCTAGGTGGCTAATGTTAGCAGATTATTTGTTGAAGATAGCTGGCTAATAATACACATTTAGCAATCTACCTCACAAGATATGGTTACACAAAGCAAGTTGTGTAACATTAACTTGGACAAATGGACAGAGCTAGCTAAAAATTTAGTTGATCTGGTGAGTTAAAACAGCAATATGTGAGGCTAGCGAAGTGGACACAGCAAAAGCAACACTAAACTGTAGCTACTGCTTCAGTCAGCTAAACGTCTAAAATTGAAATTGCAATAGCATAGCTTCCGTGCGCATCCTCTGTTAATGCAAACAAATGACTGGATGTTTAAACGTGTTTAACTGGTGTGTATCCTGACCCAAGTCACAAATAAAATTATTGAACTAGCCTTTTGCCATCATTCAAAGTCTATAAAATCACCAACATTAAGCAGATAAAATATACACAGCACAGATCACTTTGAAAAGTAATAATGTAGGCTATATATAATGTTATCAGGGTTAAGATATCTGTTGTATATGTACACTGCCTGGCCAAAAAAAAAGTTGCACACTCTAATATTTCGTTGGATCGCCTTATAGCTTTGATTACGGCGCGCATTCGTCGTGGCATTGTTTCGACAACCTTATGCAACATCACAACATTTATTTCCGTCCAGAGTTACATTAATTTTTGGCCGAGATCTTGTATTGATGACGGGAGAGTCGAATCACTCCATAAAGTCTTCTCCAGCACATCCCAAAGACTTTCAATGGGGTTACGGTCAGGACTCTGGTGGCCAATTCATGTGTGAAAATGATTCCTCATGCTCCCTGAACCACTCTTTCACAATTTGAGCCTGATGAATCTTGGAATTGTCGTCCTGAATCTTGGAATTGTCGTCCTGGTATATGCCCATTGATGGGATAACCTGGTCATTCAGTACATTCAGGTACTCAGCTCACTTCATTTTATTGCTGCATAACGTTGCTGAGCCTAGACCTGACCAATTGAAGCAACCCCAGATCATAACACTGCCTCCAGAGGCTTGTAAAGTGGGCACTATGCATGACGGGTGCAACGGCAACTTTTTTTTTGGCCAGGCAGTGTATTTAACAATGCCTCAACCTATAGCTGCATAAAAGTTCGCTAAGAATTTTGAGCGAGCTTGATTTCTGACACCGACCAGTCCACGTTCAAAGGGCAAGGGGCAGTGATGTAAAATCAGGCGACGCGCTGACACTTTGTGTGGGGGAATGTAGTTCATTAGCGGACAAGGTTATATAAATTAATGTAATTTGTGCAATTTCAAACCAAACTGCACAGGACTGCTGTGATTGAGAGAAGGGTCATATAGGTTTGAAGTCCTGTAGTTGTACTGAAAACAGGATCCTTATAATCTCAGGATTGTTTAAATCCCAATGGGAAAACCCCATTCTGGAAATGTACTTCCGGAACTGAACTCAGCAAAAGTGACGTCACACTTCGGCTCTCTATTGGGTTGGCAGGTATGCCATCCACCAAGTTACGGCTTGACGGGGCATGCCCCATACCTATACAGCACCCGAGAGTTTGGCACTTTTCAGGGTTTCCTACAGAAGTAGCCACAATGACCATAGACTCTCAGCCCTTAAAAACATTAACTTCTGTATGTTCTGACCTCATGTAACCACAAAGCACATCCACACAATAAAGCCCCAAACTTGGGTTATTTTGGCGTTTTTCTCCTTCCTCTTCCGCTTCTTCTTCTTCTTCTTCTTCCCATTTTTCCTGCCAAACTGCCTGCCTCCGTCGCGATGTTATCCAATGGGGAGAATTATTATTTGAGGGTATAGTCTGTATACCTGCTCATCAAGCTACTGTGGTCTAGTGGTTAGAACTGCAGTCTCTCACACAGAGGATTGTGGGTTCGAGCCCAGCAGGGCACATGCTTATTTTCAACAAAAACAATGTGCAACTGTTAAGTACTTTTCATTTCTTAGACTGTTATTATTTTCACATTAACACATTAACGTATTTTTATTGCAAAGGCAAAAGAGGTTTCCAATATTAACTGTTCAATGTTTTACTTGTACTATATCACACCCTCCCCAAACCGGACGCTCGCTCTTGTCTGGTTTGGGGAGGGTGTTACGCTCTGCTCTTGCGGTCATGACTGACTGACTATGGAAACCGAACCTCAACCTACCCTTGCCTCGGCCAACATTTCTTTATTCATTAATTTCTTCACTTCAGCTCTGTTCACTTTATCCTTTTCACACATAACACAAGGTCACCATAAAATTAACTACTAGGAAAATTAAGAATTTACAATAATAGCCTACATTAAGAATGAATGATAACCTGTTTTAAGCTGCAAGCCTTTAAGAGATCAGATTTATAAACCCAAACATATCTGATTCATGGTTAGTCACTTTGAAAAAAAAAAAAACAATAACCTCCGAATGTGGCTCTAGTCTACGCTACTCTGCTGATAATGTACCTTACTGCAAACACTTTTAATTATAATAATAATAAGAAGAATAATCTCTGGTATGTACTTTCTTAGTAGTATCTATTGTTTTCTTTCTGGCTAAGATTCCTGGGAAATATGCATTGTCTGATTAAGCTTGTTCGCCAATGTTACTTCCTGCTTCTCGTCAGGAAGCAGATACAAGCTAGGCTACTACGAAGCAAATCAACATGCATTATAGCCTACATTCATTGCACTACAGAAAACTAAACTAAACCTAGCTGTCCGGTACCAAAACATTTCCCGCAGGTAACGTTCTACACTACCGGAAAAAAAACTCTGCTGTGCTTATAAACTCGCTAGCTCGTAGCCCACACATGGAAGGTTGGAGTTACGCATCCGTCAATCCAGTGTTGAATAGCCTAACGTTAAATGTATTTCATAGAATACTAATAGCCCTATTTTAAAACTGTATTTCCATATTTTACTGATGCAAACTATTTAGGCTGTACTAGCTATTTAGGCTGTATGTCTTTCAGCTAGAATGTGTTTGCGTCTAGCCCATTGTGCATGCATGTCTCCATATACACTTGGTTCATTAATTTACATGCTTCTTCATGATCCATAGCTCAGGTGGTGCTGTTCACTGTATTTCATTACACATTAAATACTGCTCATCTACAAACTCTTTTAATGTAATTGTGTGCTGTCTGTAATAGGATAACTGTTCTCATTCTTGTCAATAGAGGGCGTTATGGTTACGCGAATGTCTGCATACATTTCTTTGGAATGCATGTCTCTCTCCGTGTTTATCTTCATGCATTATTCATCATTAGTTAGCTATAAAAAATAAGTGATATCAGATCAAAAACTTACGTCTACGACGTAAAAAAAGCCAAGTTACTCACGCATAGCCTACATAGCGCTGTCTATAAGTTCTTAATTCCAACTTGCAAAAACTAGGCCTGCCTTTAAAAGTCTTGATATCAAAATGTGGCCAAGTTACAACTAACAATATTGCCTATCGTAGCTCACACTAAATAAACTAGCTCTATTCCAAAGCAATGCTATCCAAACTTTCCTAAATTATTTAATGCAACTTGGCCCTGTGTTTCTTCATCTTACCATCTCAAGAGAATGTGGTCAATGAAACTGTATGTGCCACATCAAACTGCAAAATGAAAATAATTTATAGTGGAAATACTCTGATTCAGATGTGTTGCACTTAGAAATTAAACAGAAAAATTACTACACTATAGGGCATGTTTGAACAATTGTCTGCATTCACTGCTTTGGGTCTATGAAAAGCACAGAATGAATAAAATGTATTATTATTATTATTATAATTATTATTATTATGTATTTATTGATTTATTTATTTGGATTTCTATCAAAACCTATGTGGTCCTACAGAGCATAGATATCCTTGTGTTCACAAAATTCTGTTTTCAAATATCATAAATACTATTATGTTAAGAAAATTGGTACTATTACTTATTTGCCACCATCTGACCCACAAACATGTCTGGATACGTTTGTAAAAATGCTATATGTACGCTATTTTCTAGGTAAAAATATTAGCTACTCATTTTTATCTGCATTTATTTATTCATCACCCCTTTCTCTATTGTACATGATGTTTCTTCATATAAATGTCTGTTTGTGAATTGTAAAGAATTCTGTAGCAGCAGTTAACATTTTAAAACCTGTACATTTTCTAAAGTAAACTTGCCAACAAAGTACAACCATATCCTTTCTGGAGTGTAATTATTCATCAACTGTTAAAAACATTAATTGAAATCATATGTTGTTCCATGAGGCACAATCTCTTCACATGCAAAGATGAAGAAACAGGGCCAAGTTGCATTAAATAATTTATGAAAGTATGGATAGCATTGCTTTGGAATAGAGCTAGTTTATTTAGTGTGAGCTACGATAGGCAATATTGTTAGTTGTAACTTGGCCACATTTTGATATCAAGACTTTTAAAGGCAGGCCTAGTTTTTGCAAGTTGGAATTAAGAACTTATAGACAGCGCTATGTAGGCTATGCGTGAGTAACTTGGCTTTTTTTACGTCGTAGACGTTTTTGATCTGACAGCAAATACTGGGCCACGTTCAATCTGAAAATGGTGTGCACCGGGCTTTGAGGTACGTTTTCTCTCGTTTGGTGGGTGTGTCAGAGGTGTTACCCAATCAGCAGCGACGTGTAGGCCTATATAAACCCCGTCGTAATAAAAAGGCAACGCTTGCGTAACACAACAAGGTGTTCAATGCATCACCGGTTCCGTTTAAATAAACGTTTTTCTATGTTTTGTCGGGGCTGAACGCAGCCCTGGTTTTCTTTTTTTACCGTTGGCAAATCGGCTCTCGAAGTTCAAATACGGTTAAACGCGGGTCTGCCCGATAATGGGCACTATAGCTTATATGATGAGATGGGATGGGAGCCAGCATAAATACTTCCGGGACACTTGCTAATTTGAAAAAATATTCCACAAATTTACACCAAACTGCTTAGCTAGCTCAGTGTTGATGTAACTAAGATATTCGAAGTTAAACAAGTGTCCTTCATCGTCCATTTTAGCTCCTGCAATTACGTTGATATTGATATTAAGTTGATGTTGATTTCTTTGGAAATATTGAATATTCTGCCCCAGCACTGCGTGCACACATCTACTGTGACGTTGCTGAGAAACCGGTCTATTTACCCAACCGATCAGCTGTGTGCAATATGAAAAAAGTGACATTGGTTGTTAGGTAACTGTGCTTACACACAAACATCGCAAGATCACTACTATACTACGACCATTTTACTGCCTATTTACGCCACTTTTTGCGCGACTTTCAACAAGGTAGACATTCAGTCACTCAGTTAGCTACTTTCACTCTTATAGGCCTGCCTGGCGGCCGGAAAAAATGTAGGCTGATGTTTTTGCAAGTGGTGACACTTAACAATCCTGTCAGAATTTTGGGGAGTTTTCTTCAAACTGAAATTTAGAATTTTGAGAAATATGAATCCTACAATTGGGACGTCAACGATTACCACTAGGGGGCCACCGTGGACAGGGATTTGTTTGAAACATTTTGCACTTAGAAGTGCATCGTACCGGCTCAGCTAACGTTAACCTTACTCCCAAAGAGTGCTGACCTGGCTAGGAATCACATAAGCTATAAGTATGAAACTCAGCATGTTAATCTACGTTAATCTATCCAGAGCAGTCATGTCCAGACTGGTGTGAACGGGGAAAACCACTAGGCTAACGTTGTCATTAAATTTCTTCTTACTGTGAAAGAACAGTTTACATTTACATTCCTGGACAGAACGTACGTCAATCTGTTACCACAGGGGCACTTTCGCCACAATCGGCAATTATATCGACAAATACCCTCTTTGAAAACAAAAAAAGAAAGAAAAGGGCTATGCTGTTGCTGCATACCGTTTTTTTACAAATCTGCATCATTCATAAGTTAACGTTTGCCATCATAGTGCAGAGCTTTCAAAACCATAATAGCACAGCACCCCCTTAAAAAATTTAAAATAAAAAACTCAGGCCACTTTTTTATGGCTGTATGGTATGACTCATGCATGCTGATCCATAAAAACATTCTGACAAAACCCCGTCATTACGGTCTTTCTGTCTTCATTTTTTCATGATCATATCTTGTTGGACACAAAGTGGTATGTGGATTTCAGAAGAAATTGTGTTTAATGAGGGTAGGGTTTGCAGAAGGAAAAGAATGCAAGTCTTAATGGCCGGCCTTTCCAGCAAACTGACTTCAGAATGATTCGGTTGAATACTGACCTTTTTCTCCACCTCCCTTGTATTATACTTTCATCCTAATAGCCTGTTTAGATTCCTCAGTCAGTGTGTGTAACTGTGAGGCACAAAGAGGTGGGAGAGGTGATAACTGAAGGAGAATGCTGGAAAGAAAGTATAAATTTTTAATATTTTTTTGGGCAAATAAAATGTGAAAGAAGGGCATTGAAGAGTCTCAGGAAAATTTTTAAACACATTTTAAAGCTGCAGCAAATGACTCGCAGTGTTTATCCTGAGTGCCTCACTTGTAAAATTCTCTACTGAGGACATTCAACCTATAGCATACCTCTCTTACCTCCAAACTGGAACAGTGAACAAACTGGTCCTAACCTACCGACAGCCGAAAACAAGAGGCTTACAATACCCGTAAACCTTATTTTTCAGTTTGAATATGGCAGACATAGATTCTGCCCCACACAGTTGATCCTTTGTCAGTACAGAATGTTTCATGTTACACACAGAACTTGAGCAAACTCTTTTTTCTGTTTAAACAACCCAACAAAAACAAATGCAAACCTTACCCGTTCAGCTCTGAAACGTGAGATACATAAAGTCTGTACCGTCAGGTCACTGCAGCTCACTCCTGGCAACTTTACAGCATGTTCAGCCTCAGTCCTGAGGCGTGTAATCCTAAAACAATGATCACCCAGTGCGTGTCCTCCCAGCCACCAACCCTGTGGCTAATGACAACCTGGGCCAGGGTGGGAGAGTGGGACCTGCCACAAAGCAGCTGCTTATTACCCGCAGAGTGGCAGGAAGTAGCTCCACATCTGCTCTTTCTATTAAGAACCGCCCCCCCCCCCCCCCCCCCCCCCCAAAAAAAAAAAAAAACTTTACAGCAGGCTGTGTTTGGAGTCGTGAAGAGACGACCCGGTGAGCGATCAGGAGCGCAAGAGAATGAGAGAGCCTTGGGGGAGAAGGAAAAAAATAGAAGAAATGCTTGCTGAGACTACAGAAAAAGGAGATCAAATTAGAAAGGGTGGGAGGGAGCTCAGTCAGAGAGAGAGAGAAGGAGAGTTAAAAACTAAAGAGGAGGGCTCATTTCCTCTCCCTCACAGACATTGTTGGGTGCTGACGGGGAGTAAAATGCTAGCACAAAGTGGCTTCTGTTATCAAAGACACGGCAGATATTCCTGGTGATAGCCTATCCATGATGTATGACCTGGCTGACTTTACCTCTCTCTCTCTTCCTCTGGGTCCACTTTGGGCTGGTTGTATCAGTTTTATACATTGCTTTCCCAAATAATTTTTTCCACTGAAGAAACAGCTGAAGCCAGTATTTTTTCTTACCACTCTCCTACTAAACCATGTCCCAAGACACCCAGAGAGTATACTACTTTCTTTCTCATCAACAAATGACTTGACTGAGCTGCAAGCTCAGATATCTTCTGCATTATCTGATCAATTTGGATGAAATCTGCTGTTATAGATGTAGCTGTTATAATAGCATAAAGTATAAAGGTGATTCTTAAGCATATTTGTTTGTATACTATAGGTGCATTATGAACAAATTAGTAATGCTTCTCAGTGTTTAACTGCAGAAAACATCAGGGCTTGAAAACGGAAACAAAAACTAAACTTTCGCAAAAACTTTAAGTGAAAATTTAGGTAAGAAGGAAAGAACGTGGCAGCATCTAATACCTCTGCATTTAATACCATCATCCCAGCACACGATCGCATCGCCAGAACCTCTTTTTTTCCCTTGAAGCGAGCTACTTTTGGGTTGCCAGGCTGTGTTGACACAGATGGCCTGAGATGGTGTAGTGTGTGGATTATTTTTAAAAAGCAAATTTGGCAACTTTGCTTACATCAAACAAACAGACAAGACCGATTGATCCGTTCATGTTCAATTTTCATAATAAACTTTAAGGGCTGGGGAAATTACAGGAGTTTCCCAGGAGAGACAACAACATGGTAGACTGCTTTAAAATACGGTAGAAACTCTGGAAAAAAGAGTTGTTTTGCTGCTATAACCGCTACAACTACAGTTGAAGTCGGAAGTTTACATACACTTAGGTTGAAGTCATTAAAACTCATTTTTAACCACTCCACAGATTTCATGTAAGCAAACTATAGTGTTGAAGTCAGTTAGGACATCTACTTTGTGCATGACACAAGTAATTTTTCCAACATTTGTTTACAGACAGATTATTTCACTTTTAATTCACTATATCACAATTCCAGTGGGTCAGAGGTTTACATACACTACGTTGACTGTGCCTTTAGATTTTTAATATTTGGTCGCATATCCTTTGCATGCCATGACTTCTTGATGTCAGTGACCCAACAACATCAAAAGACTCTTGATATCTTATTTTCTGGTACTCTTACAAGCGATACTATAACGTCTCTGCCTTTGAATGAATCTCAATGGGAATTGGGGGGTGGGACTAGATTTAGCTGTAAATTACCCTGGAACAGTATGGAAACACATGGTTGGCTAAATGGCTGTAAGTCATCAAGGGTCTGAGGTATCAAACAAGCCTTAAATCATCCCTCTGCTGCCAGAAATACAGTAGATATGGATGGATCACTTGAAGGGTTTCTTCTCCTGACTTATTTTTCCATAAAGTTCAATTGGAAAATTTGTCAGGAGAAACAACCCTTAAAGTGATCCATCCATATCTACTGCATATCTGGCAGCAGAGTGATGGTTTGAGGCTTGTTTGATACCTCGGACCCTTGATGACTTACAGCCATTTTACCAATCATGTATTCCATACTGTTCCAGCATAATTTGCAGCTAAATCTAGTCCCACCCCGCAATTCCCATAGAGATCCATGCAAATGCAGAGACGTTATAGTTTAGTTACTGTATTTGCAAGATTTATTTACGGAAAGGCAACATTTTGTATAATAATCATAACATAAGATCACATTGTCAATGTGATATAAATTATAAAAATAGTTCACCCACTGAATTATACACTGTTAATTTTAGTTATTGTTAGGAGTATGCTTAAACTACAATCAATTCCTAGTCCTTACAGCCATTCTGGCTTGAACATTTGATAAATTATTTGAACTTCTTGATATTCCTGACAACTGAGTTGTTGATATTGCGGTTTATTAATTTTATCTTTATTTGGCCAGTCTAGCAGCTTAAGAATAATATTCTTGTATGTTTTATGGGGCAGCAATGTAGTATAATGGTTAAGGAACTGGCCTTGTAACCGAAAGGTTGCAGGTTCGATTCCCAGGTAGGACACTGCTGTTGTACCCTTGAGCAAGGTACCTAACCTGAATTGCTTCAGTATATATCCGGCTGTATAAATGGATAATATGTAAAAAGTTGTGTAAGTCGCTCTGGATAAGAGCGTCTGCTAAATGCCTGTGATGTAATGTAATGTTCTTATTTAGAAAGTCTGCTTCCCTAATCATATGTTGGTATTATTGGTCTTCGTGGTATTATCAGTAATTTTCACTGTTAATTGTTGCATTTTTCAATTGTACATATATTACATATATATTAGCAATAACCTTAAGAAAAAGAATTATAGCATAGTTAAGCCGATAACAATAGCCTACTACAATACTATAGTAAATGGGGAAAGAGACAAGTGACAAGTTCTTAATGTTGTGCATGTATAAAATATTAGCAATAACCTTAAAAATAACTATAGCAGGGGTAGGAAACCCTGGTCCTGGAGTGCCGGTGACATTTCTGGTTTTTATTCCATCAGAGCTTGATCGCAAGAGCTTGATGGAAGATTAAAACTCTTAGCCTGAATGGTGAAATGCCGAGTACCTCCAGCACATGGTTGCCTTAATTCTTTACACCTGATTCATGAAAATGAATCCAGTTATGTAGGTAGCCTGCTATCGTAAAGGAAAGTGACAAGTGACAAGTGTGTCGTCTGGTTGTCTAAAACGATTTCTCCAAACTGCGCATGCGTTGTCTGGGGCTGTGGTGTCTGGGCTGCGCCGTCTGAGACTGTGGAGCTCCATGCCTGCAGCTGGATGCATCTCCAAAATTTGGGCACCCCTGGTCAAAATACCTTTTACAATTAATATCTAAGTGAACAGAAGCTAACCTCACCTCTAAATGCTACAAAGTTAAACGAGACACATTTCTTCAAATTTAAAGCAAGATGACTTTTTATTAGAATTTTCTACAGTTTCAAAATGTTATTTTAACGGCGAATATAAGTGTGTCTACATAGGCGTGTGCACAATGCACGCACACCCTCCTGTCTGTTACACACAGGGGCGCGCACAAGCATGACTCAAAATATCAAGATTACAATGTGAAATATTATTATTGTGTCGGCTATATCAAAAAATGCATAATAATAAAAGGGTCCATTGGTCAAATACCACGTACAGTGCCCTCCACTATTATTGGCACCCCTGGTAAAGATTAGTAAAAAGGGTTATAAGAAATTCACTGTTTGGTGAATTGGCTTAATCTCACACTGAAAAAATTAGAAAAATCCAACCTTTAATTGAAGTAAATTTATTATGAGAAAAAAAATCCCTCATCAAAACATAATTATTTTTAACAAAACCATGTGTGCCACAATTATTGGCACCCCCCGCATTTATATATAGAATGAAGTAATCATTTTTTATATTTGGTCGCATATCCTTTGCATGCCATGACGTCCTGATGTCTGTGACCTAACAACATCAAAAGACTCTTGATATCTTATTTTCTGGCACTCTTACAAGCGATACTATAATGTCTCTGCATTTGAATGGATCTCTATGGGAATTGGGGGGTGGGACTAGATTTAGCTGTAAATTACACTGGAACAGTATGAAACACATGGGGCCCTATCTTACACCCGGCGCTAAGCGGCGCTAACCCAAAAGCAAGTGTCTTTGCTATCTTACACCCGGCGCATGGTTCATTATAACACCTTGCGTTCACGTCGTTTAAATACCATGTATTCTTGCGCCCATTACAAGTGAACTGGGTGTGTTGGTCTTAAGATGAGGAGTGGCCAGGATTATTTTTGGCGTATTGCTATCTTGAGCCAGCAGAAAGCGCTTGTGCTAAAACCACCACAAAACTGGTCTAAAGTCATGTCGCAGTTGTTTACATTTTATTTTAACGGCGCATATAAGTGCGTCTACATAGGCATGTGCACAACGCGCGTACACCCTCCTGTCTGTTACACACAGGGGTGCGCACAAGCATGATTAAAACTGTGAAATTTTTACAATGTGAAATATTATTATTGTGTAGGCTATATCAAAAAATGCATAATAATAAAAGGGTCCATAGGTCAAAGACCAAATACCTGTCCCCCAGCTCACTCCATCAACATCCAGGCGATGTGCGATGGTACGGGACAATGGCTATCCATTAAAAAGGAGCTGATAACACCTATATCAAGCCTATGTCATGGTTTATGACCCTTTCTCCCTCGTGGTCGTGTTCCTCGGTCACCACACGTGGGCGCTGCTCCTTTAGTGGAGTTTTGGCTCCATCTAGTCTTTCACGGAAGAAGTCTGATTACCGAGACAGGTGTGTGTGCTTTGGGGTGAGCTATTTTCGCTCTGGGCTTCGATATTGATTGTTGATTGTGTTTGTTTATTGTTTTGTACTGTGGTGTTTTGTTGGCTGTGAGTTATTCGTACTATTTGGGCTACTCGCCTATTTTTACGTCTCATTGCTGAGGCAGGGCTTATTTCACGCTGGCTCTGTAGTTACTTATCTCGTAGAATGATGGGACAGCGGATCTCTGCTCTATTTTGTCTTTTTGTGCTTTTCTCCGTATATGGAGTTTTGGGCGATTCTGTTCGGAACTGTAGTTCTGTTCGCCCTTCGGTACATGTCTCCCCATAGGGAGATCGGACGTTTCGCTTCTACTTAGTTACTTAGCTCGTAGAAGTATAGAGTATCAGTTATTTGTTCCATTTTCGCCTTTGATTGGTTTTCTTACTGAGAGACCTGGCTTCTACTCATTTCCGTGTTACTGTGAGCCAGTTAGTAGCTTCGGTACGTTTGTTCCCTGTTTTGTCTCCTCGTGGACTACGTTCCCCTTTGTTGTGAGTCAGGGTTTTATATTATATTGAGAGGCAGTGCTTGCTATTTTCGATTAAGTTTGCGTTGGTCTGTTGTTGCAGCTGTCCTGTTCGCCTTTTGTTACCTGCGGGACGATTTTGTTCGGGACTATTGTTCTGTTCGTTCTCCGGGTATGTTTCTCCTCGTATGGAGCTTGGGCGATGTTGTGGACATGTTTGTGTGTGACTGCGTGTTTCCGAAAATAGCCTCTGAATGTTAGCTCTCTGTTCCTCCTTACTTATTCTTTTACTGAGAGGCTAGGGCGTGTGTTTTCAATTAAGCTTGCGTTAGTCAATTTGGATAGTAAAGCTACGGGACGACGGTGCTCCGTCGGCTCGCCTGTAAAATGTTTCTCCCCCCTGGGAGATCGGGCGTTTGCCCCTTTGTTTTCTGCATTTGACTGCGAGCCTAATAAACTAGCCATGGAACGTTAAATCTCTGTTCCTGTTCGCCTCGTTATATTCCTCAGCATGGAGAGGCAGGGCATTTATTTTCTGCTAACTCGTTTTGGTCTTTTAGCCAGTAACTGTCCGGTGCAGCCTGTCCTGTTCGTTCCTTTTGGTACCTGTCTCCGTACATGGAGTTTGACGATTTTGTTCAGAACTATAGTTCTGTTTCGTCTTTCGGTACATGTCTTCCTATAGGGAAGATTGGGCGATGTTGTGGATATGTTTTGCGTTCGACAAACGAGTCTTTGAAAGTAGCCTTGGAACGTTAAATCTCTGTTCCTGTTCGCCTCGTTACATTCCTATTTATGGTGAGGCAGGGCGTTTATTTTCTACTAATCTCGCGTTGGTCTTTTTAGCCGGTAAATGTCCGGTACGGCTGTCCTGTTTGCTCTATTCGGTGCCTGTCTCCGTGCATGGAGCTTTTGACGATTTTGTTCGGGGCTGTAGTTCCGTTTCATCCTTCGGTGCATGTCTTCCTATGGGGAAGATTGGGCGATGTTGTGGACATGTTTGTGTGTGACTGCGAGTCTGAGAGTAGCCCTGGAACGTTAGATCTGTTTCTTTCGCCTCCTCATATACAATCGTATCATTTTGCAGTGTTTGTTTTCTGTGTTTTTATTTGTGCCTTTACGCTACTCGCCCTTTCTTATGTGTCTCGTTACCGAGACAGGGCGCGTATTATTTCTGGTTATTCAGAGACCTGTCCTTGCGCTTCTACTTATTGGCGTGTGACAGTGAGCCGGTTGGTAGCGTCTGTAGGCGTGTTCATTGTATTGTCTCCTCCCTTAACTGCGGGGTTTCCCGCCTTAGTGACCTTAGGGCTTAAAGAATCCCCTTGCTGCCTTTGGCTCCTCCTACCTCACACGTCACGACCCATTACAGCCTAATGCGCTAATTGTCATTTACACCTAATGCGTGAATTGTCATTCAATGGAAAACACATTTGAGTTCTGAAAATGCGCTTCAGATGTCATTACAATAGCTACAGCTCTGTTTATCTAGGAATACAGCCTGTAAGTAAATAGAATGGTTGTGACTGAAAAAAGTTCAAAACCTTGTCCAGTGAATATTGCATTTATTGTTTTTCAAATAGCCTAGGCTACAGTGGATTCGCTGTGCATAAGGTTTTTTTGATAGACTATGGTTAAAAAACTGAGATAAATGTCACCATGTTAACTGAATTGTAACCTTAGCTATTCTTCGTCCTTCATATTTTTTAAATTACAGTGACAAGGTTTCCATACCCTCAGCTTATTAAAACCCCGCTGATTTCACCTGTTATTCTATAACGGAACAAAATATTTTAAAGAGAACTAAGCATCTAATTAGAAACTAAAACAAATTTGCAGCACGTTACACAATTCATTTACAATGAATTTTAATGCCATTATCTGCATGTGTGCTTTACAGGAGCAGGTCTGTCTCCCCTGCTGTAAATTGCACTTTTCACGGTCTTCCTGGGAAAGTGGATCGTTTTAAAGCATTACGCTACCAGTAAAACAGGTTGGTCAGATTTCCATAAGCAGGACATTATAAAACAAGGGAAAATATGCTGAACCAATGGGTTGCCAACCTGACAGCTTTATTGTATTTAGTGTCATCATTAAGGCAAAATAACGTTATTTATGTTATTAATCAAAATTAGAATGCAGGTAGCCTAATGAACTTCGCATGAAGCTTGAACATGAGTTAATTGCATAATCAAACGAAATTCGTTAAACAAGCAGGCTAATTTGGCGTTTTCTAAGGTGAGACGGAAGCCATTAGTCGCTTATTCTCAGATGTTGCAGGTGCTTTTAACAAAATTTAACCGCATGCATTTTGTAAACAGCACTGTCAGGAATTATCGGGAACTCATAATGGTTAGTCCGAATACTATTGATCATAGGCTACTATTGATCCATATAGCCTATTCCTTGATCGCACTAAACACGCACGAGCATGTCTGTTTCGCCATCATATGCAATCCGCCAAGGTGGAAAAGCAGGCTTTTAAAGGGAATGGGAGATGACATTTTGATTGGTTTATTGCACGTCACATCCAAGACACCTATATTTAAGAGACCAGGTTCAGCCCATTGCCGCGTTGCGCCGTGCTTAGCGCCCAAAAACACGCCGTTAAAATAGCTAAACTGGCCTTTGACACGCCCTAAATGCACTTAACGCCATGCGCTTAGACGAAGCGCTAAGATCGCCAAGATAGAGCCCATGGTTGGCTAAATGTCTCTCAGTCATCAAGGGTCTGAGGTACCAAACGAGCCTCAAATCATCACTCTTCTGCCAGATATGGATGGATTTAAAGGGTTGTTTCTCCTGACTTATTTTTCCATAGAGTTCAATATGAAAATGAGTCAGGAGAAACAACCCTTAAAGTGATCCATCCATGTCTACTGCTTATCTGGCAGCAGAGGGATGGTTTGATGCTTTTGAAATAGAAATAGTAGTTCATAACATTATCAATGTTGTTAAAGAGATACTGCAGAGCATTTTCTAAGGCCTTTTTTACCGCTTCAATTTGAACTGGAACTTGTGAGTAGGTGTGGTCATATGACGATGATGCCACGTAGTCATATTATGAATATTCATACAGTCAAGGAGTGAAAGGGTGTGTCTTGGTGAACTGACTCCCCCTGCCTGCTCTCTCTCCTCACTACTAACAAACAACAAAGTGGCGAGCGAAAAGAGTGACAGCGGTACTGCAGGGAGTTTTGAGGTGGAGGGTAACTTGAAGGGTTTCTTCTCCTGACTTATTTTTCTATAGAGTTCAATGGGAAAATTTGTCTCTTAAAGTGATCCATCTATTTCTACTGTATATCTGGCAGCAGAGTGATGGTGTCATGGTTTTAACCCTGTTTACCTACGCGGTCGTTTTCCTTGGTGGCCACGCGAGGGCGCTGCCCTATTGGTAGATGCTTGCTCCGCCCTGCTGGGTTTGCGTACCTTCTGTTAGCATTTACACCTGGGCGTGGTCACAGCTATTTAAGCCTTCCGTGTCATTCTATCGGGGCTTCTATATTGATTGTTTGTACTGTGGTGTATTGTGCTGTATTGTGTGTGGTATTATTTCAGCCCTTTGTATGTAAGTCAGTATTATTTTCGGTCTAGGTTATTAAGGAGACCGTTTCGCTCCGTTGTGGTTAGTTGGAGTTATGCGGGACTCGCCTATGTGGAAGTAGCTATTTGGACTCGTCCCCCCTGGCGTATCTGCCTATGTGGACGTAGTTATTCGGACTCTTCCCCCCTGGCTCTTTTCAGTCCCCGCTTCCTGGTTTCTCCTTTTTAGTCCGTTTGCCTAGTGTTGCCTTTCTATGTCTCTTTCTCCTCTCTCAGCTTTCTTCCGTGAAGGCGAGAGGAGTATTGTTTGTTTGTATGCATCTACATAGTAGGTTTTTACTAAGAGACAGGGCATTTTTATCGTACTGATTTTAGGGCTTTATTTATTGGTGTTAGTTATTCGTACCATTTGGGCTACTCGCCTATTTTATCGCCTCATTGCTGAGGCAGGGCTTATTTCCTGCTGGCTGTTTAGTTACCCATCTCGTGTGCCAGTTAGTGGTTTCGGTACGGTTGTTTCCCTGTTTTTGTCTCCTCGGGGACTACGTTCCCCTTTGTTGTGAGTCAGGGTTATTTATATTATATTGAGGCAGTGCTTGCTATTAAGTTTGCGTGGTCTTCTGTTGCAGCTGTCCTGTTCGCCTTTCTACCTGCGAGACGATTTTGTTGGGAACTTTTGTTCTGTTTCGTTCTCCGGGTGTTTGCCTCCTTATGTGGAGCTTGGGCGATGTTGTGGACGTGTTTGTGTGTGACTGCGTGTCTTCTTAAATATAGCCTCGGAACGTTAGCTCTCTGTTCCATTTCGCCTCGTTCATATTTCGTTACTGAGAGGCTTGGGCTTTTGTGTTCTCAAGTAAGCTTGCGTTAGTCTTTATGGAGAGTAAAGTTATGGGACGACGGTGCTCCGTTCGGCTCGCCTGTAAAATGTTTCTTCCCCCTGGGAGATCGGGTGTTTACCCTCTTTATTTTCCTCATTTGACTGCTAGCCTATGTTACTAGCCCTGGAACATTGGATCTGTTCCTTTCGCCTCCTCAGCTTCTTATTATTTTGCAGTGTTTGTGGACATGTTTGTGTTTGACTGCGTGGTTCTTAATATAGCCTCGGAACGTTAGCTCTCTGTTCCATCTCGTCTCGTTACATGTCTCTTTACTGAGAGGCTAGGGTGTGTGTTCTCGAGTAAGCTTGCGTTAGTCATTATGGATAGTGAAGTTATGGGACGACGGTGCTCCGTTCGGCTCGCCTGTAAAATGTTTCTTCCCCCTGGGAGATCGGGTGTTTACCCTCTTTATTTTTCCTCATTTGACTGCTAGCCTATGTTACTAGCCCTGGAACATTGTATCTGTTCCTTTCGCCTCCTCAGCTTCTATCGATTATTTTGCAGTGTTTTCTGACTGTGTTTTATGTTTGTCTACGCTACTCGCCCGTTCTTATGTGTCGTTTCCGAGACAGGGCGCGTATTATTTCTGACTGTTCATCCTGTCCTTGCGCTCTGTTGGCGTGTGACAGTGATCCAGTTAGCGTCTGTAGTTGTGTTCGTTGTTCGTTTGTCTTGTCCCCTCCCTTATCTGCGGGGTATCCCGCCTTAGTGGCCTAAGGGCTTTAGGATTCCCCTTGCTGCGTTTGGCTCCTCCCACCTCACACGTCACGCCCCATTACAGATGGTTTGAGGCTCGTTTGATACTTCAGACTTAGACCCATTTTACAAACCATACTGTTTCAGCATAATTTACAGCTAAATCTAGTCCCACCCCCCAATTCACATAGAGATCCATTCAAATTTTGAATTAAGTTCACAGTCCCAAAAATGAACTAGTTCACGTTCATTTTTTTTAAATGAGCTGCTCCGATCTAACAATATTGCACACATTTTTGTGAATTAGATAATCGCCCCAGCTCATTCCAAAGTGATTATTACTACTACTGCTAACGGTTAAAAGATGTACCTACAGTCCCCTACTACCCAACTCTAATCTGCATCGACTCAGAGCCCTGATCCATGGCAGTATTCCACGGCTCCAGAGCCATGACACAAACCAAAGTTCTTTTGAGTTTTAACAGAGGGCAAATGCTGTAGCCTACACCATTAATAATTGGGTTTAGCCTTGCTACTCAGCGTGGATCAACCAGAAACCTTGACAAAGGTATTCTGTTATATCAAATGATATTCCGAGACGCCAACACTTTAATAGCCTACTTTTTATTACAAAATTATTACATGTGGCTGTTTGCAACCGAATTGCAGTATAAAACATAATTAATATGCGATTGTGTTCTGCTAATGACAGCAAATAGGCTACCTATTATTTAAACCAACAACAACAGTGAACAGTAAATACAATTTAGTATAACAGAAGAAATAAATAGCCTAATGGTTCAAATAAACATATTTTATGGTGTCCAAATAAATCTTTACCAAATAATATTTAAAACTAATAAACGAAACAGGCTCCTGTACACACACACACACGCATCAAGATCTGGCTTGTTTGTCAGATTTGGCTGGCTATCTCTCCTATTATAGCCATCCACCACATTTTCAGTAGGCTACTGGATTCTAGGATCTGAGAAAAATAAGATTTATATTTGCATAGACTAATAAAATAGCTATATGCAAATATAACCATTCAATGTCTATTCTTAGGCCACGTAATATCTAACGTTACAATCAATGACCGACAGCGTTATTTTAGGCTATAGGCCTAACGTTAAACTTCTGCTAGAATATCGGAGATGGGAAATTAAATAAATGTAAACTGGATGCGATTGCAAACTAGCTTTAAAAGTAAGGGAGAATGAACAGAAAACATTGAGCATAGGCTATTAAAAATGAGCATCAATCAGGTGATTTGGGTCTGAATAAAATATCAAAGCTAGTGTCACGATCCAACTCACTGACTGAACCCAAATGCACGACCAAGAGACAGGGAAACAGGAATGGGTATTTATTAGAAAGCTTGGGGCAGTCCCAAGCTGTACATAGGAAAAACACAACAATTAGAGGAATGAGGAAGTCCTTAGAAACAGCTACGTGCTCCAAGCCGGAGCTGGACTTGATACACCCTCTTGTTCCAAACCGGAACTGGACTTGGGTTCCGAACCGGAACAGGACAGGAACTGGACCGGGAGGTCCAACGGGAACTGGACAGTGGAAAACAGCGGGTCGTTCCAAGCCGGAACTGGACTTGAGTTCCGAACCGGAACCGGACTGGAAACTGGACCGGGAGGTCCAACGGGAACAGGACAGTGGAAACAGCGGGTCGTTCCAAGCCGGAACTGGACTTGAGTTCCGAACCGGAACCGGACTGGAACTGGACCGGGAGGTCCAACGGGAACTGGACAGTGGAAACAACGGGTCGTTCCAAGCCGGAACTGGACTTGAGTTCCGAACCGGAACCGGACTGGAACTGGACCGGGAGGTCCAACGGGAACTGGACAGTGGAAACAGCGAGTCGTTCCAAGCCGGAACTGGACTTGAGTTCCGAACCGGAACCGGACTGGAACTGGACCGGGAGGTCCAACAGGAACTGGGTAGAGGTACAGGCACGAACCAAACTGGCACTGGCTGAAAGGCAGAGGTAGGTATGAGGCAGGACACGAACAGGGTTAGGCAGTGTAGAGGAGCTCAGGTTGGCCCGGTCTGGGTAGCTGGACCACAGCGGAGCCTGGGACCGTAACCGCAGCAGGGAGGCCGCCACGGCCGGACAGGAACCACTGAAGGGTGGAGAGATAATAAACCCAGCTGCGGGGCTACGTTAGTAGAAAGCTGAGGTACTGCAACAAACACAGAGAGAGGTAACAGCTGCAGGCTGGACGGAACTGAGGCGGCTAATTAAATAAGCGGATAAAGTTAGGCAGACAAGACTGAAGCAGATAGGACTTGGTAATCCTAAAACTGTGAGTACAGGTAACAGCAAAAATACAGGAATCTAAAACTCATCAGAGAATTAGCGGACAGGACTAAGACAGGAGACCAAGAAAACCAACAAAGTGCGTTAACGAACTGGCGCTGAATAGCAGCCAGTCGGGGGTTTAAGTAGGGGAGTGAAATTGAAACCAATAACGAAAATGTGAGGAATGTAACCGCGGGTAATTGAAAAATTAACAGGTGAGGAAAGCAAACCACAAGAGGGAAATGAGATAGGTAGAAACCGAAGTGGGGGAACAGAGTGAAACAAACAGAAGGGGCACGCCCAGCCTGCCGCAACGGGGAAAACACGGACGAAGGGAATCCAACATGACACGGAGGGAAAGGGTAAAACAAGGAAAACAGACAGGAAGGGAGCGGAACGTTACAGTACCCCCCCCTCAACGAATGCCACCTGGCATATCTGGAGGCTTAATCTTGTCCGGGAACTGTTGGTGGAAGTCCGAGATGAGAGAGTGGTCCAGAATAAGGCTCTTGTGGAGCCAGGACCGCTCCTCCGGGCCATAACCCTCCCAGTCGACCAGGTATTGGTAGCCCCGACCCTTGCGGCGAATGTCGAGAATACGACTCACCGTGTAGGCCGGGGCATGGTCGATGATCCGGGGCGGAGGTGGAGTAACCGCCGGGGCACTGAGGAGGCTGGAGGTGACAGGTTTAATCTGGTTGACATGAAAAACAGGGTGGATTTTAAGGGAAACAGGGAGGGAGAGTTTAACAGAAACGGGGTTGACTAGGCAAACAATGGGGAAAGGACCAATAAACCGGGGTTGAAGCTTTTTGGAAGAAGTGGGGAGGGGGATATTGGCTGTAGACAGCCAGACCTGCTGACCGACCTTATACTGCGGGGCTGCGGTCCTGTGAAGGTCCGCCAGGCGTTGAGTACGGGAATTAGAGCGAAGGAGTGCGGTGCGCGTAAGTCTCCACATCCGTTTGCATCTAAGGATGTGGGACTTGACGGAGGGAACTGCTACCTCGACCTCCTGGGCCGTCAAGAGGGGGGGTTGGTATCCTAAAGAGCACTCAAAGGGGGACATCCCTGTGGACGCGCACTTAAGGGAATTATGCGCGTACTCAACCCACGGGAGAAGGCGGCTCCAGGAAGCGGGGTTGCGAGCAGTAACGCACCGCAGGGCGGATCCCAGGTCCTGGTTGGCCCTCTCCGCCTGGCCGTTAGTCTGGGGATGGAACCCTGAAGACAGACTAACCGAAGCACCCAGGGCCACACAGAACGCCCTCCACACCTGGGAGGAGAATTGGGGCCTACGGTCCGAAACGATGTCGGAGGGGATCCCGTGCAGCCTGACAACGTGCAGCACCAGGAGCTCCGCTGTTTCGAGGGCGGAAGGGAGTTTGGGAAGAGGGATAAAATGAACCGCCTTGGAGAACCGGTCCACAATTGTCAGGATAGTGGTGTTACCCTCTGAAAAAGGCAGACCGGTGACGAAGTCCACACCAATGTGGCTCCAAGGACGGCCCGGGACGGGGAGGGGGTGGAGAAGACCGGAGGGAGGCTGGTGGGAAGCCTTGCTCCTGGCGCAAACAGGGCAGGCCAGGACAAAGGCACGGGTATCCCCTTTGAGGGTGGGCCACCAAAAACTCCTCCTGACCAGGGCGATAGTTCTGGCAACACCTGGGTGACAAGCCAGACGGGAAGCATGAATCCATTCCAGGACCTGGGAACGGACGGAGTCGGGCACAAAAAGAGAGGAGTTATGGTTATTGCGGGGATCTGGTTGGGAAGCCTGGGCGGCCTTCACGATGCCCTCGATCTCCCAAGACACCGCAGCCACAATACAGGAAGCAGGGAGAATGGGCTCCGGGTCAGCAGGACTGGAGGGGGGGGGGGGGAAACGCGGGACAAAGCATCAGCCTTGGTATTACGAGAGCCGGGGCGGAAAGTGACAGAGAAATTAAAACGGGCAAAAAACAGTGACCACCTAGCCTGACGGGCATTAAGCCTTTTGGCTGACCTGATATAAACCAAATTGTGATGATCAGTGAAAACAATAAAAGGGTTACCTGCCCCCTCCAGCCAATGACGCCACTCCTCAAGTGCCAATTTTATGGCGAGAAGTTCCCGATCCCCGACATCATAATTGCGTTCGGCGGCGGACAGTCTCCGGGAGAAGAAGGCGCAGGGATGGAGCTTGCTGTCCAAGGCGGCACGCTGGGACAGAATGGCCCTCACACCGGTGTCGGAGGCATCCACCTCAACAGTGAACTGACGGGAGGTGTCGGGGTGACAGAGAATGGGGGCAGTGGAGAACCGAGCCTTAAGCTGTTCAAAGGCCCGCTGAGCCTCGGGATTCCAGCAGAAGGGAACGGACGTGGAGGTGAGTTTAGTCAGAGGGGCAGCAACGACACTGTAATTACGGATAAAGCGGCGATAAAAGTTAGCAAAACCGAGGAACTTTTGGAGGTGCTTACGTGACGAGGGTTGGGGCCATTCTGTCACCGCCTTGACCTTAGCTGGGTCCGCCCGGATACTGCCCTCCTCAATGATGAAGCCGAGGAACAGGACGGACGAGACGTGGAATGAACATTTCTCAGCCTTAACGAAGAGTTGGTTCTCCAGAAGCCGCTGGAGAACCTCTCGGACGTGGAGAACGTGTTCCTGGGGGGACCTAGAAAAGATGAGTATGTCGTCTATGTAAACAAACACACACTTGCCAGATAGGTCCCGGAGTACATCGTTCACCATCCCCTGGAAGACTGCTGGGGCGTTAGTAAGGCCGAACGGGAGCACCAGATATTCGTAGTGGCCCAACGGGGTGTTAAACGCAGTCTTCCACTCATCCCCCTCGCGTATACGCACAAGATGGTACGCGTTGTGGAGGTCGAGTTTGGTGAAGATGACTGCCTGGGAGAGGGGTTCAAAGGCGGTATTAATTAGGGGAAGAGGATATTTGTTATGGACAGTTATCTCGTTGAGACCCCGATAGTCAATGCAGGGCCACAGTGAGCCGTCCTTCTTCCCGACAAAGAAGAAGCCTGCACCAACCGGGGATGAAGAAGGATGGATGATGCCTGACGCAAGTGATTCGTGGATGTAGGACTCCATGGCTAACTTCTCCGGGCCCGACAGACTGTAAAGGCGGCCAGATGGTAGCTTGGCTCCCGCCAGCAGGTCAATACTACAGTCGTAGGGTCTGTGAGGAGGCAAAGACAGTGCACGTGACTTGGAGAAAACTTGCGACAGGTCATGATACTGGTTAGGAACATGGGTAAGGTCGGGTACAGGTTGGAGGGATCTAATCCTCTTAGGCCCCGGAGGGGGTAGAGCAGAGCGAAGGCAGTTGGCTAGACAGTGGCCACTCCATGCCAGGATGCGACCGGCTCGCCAGTCGATGTGCGGGTTGTGCAAGCGCAGCCAGGTCTGTCCCAGGACCATGGAGGACTGTTTAGCCTGGATGAGGAGGAGCTGAATAGTCTCCCGATGATTGCCGGACAAAATAAGTTGAAGGGGAACGGTGGAGTGGGTAACTACCCCCAGACTCCTACCGTCCAAGGCGGAGAGCAGTGATAGGGGTTAGCAAGGCCTCCGTGGGGATCCCGAACTTCTTGACAAAGGAGCTGTCGATAAAGTTGGCGTCCTCACCAGAGTCAATGAGGGCAGAGGCCGAAGCAGTGATATCCCTCCAGAGAAGGGTGGCCTTGAATTCAAGACGGTTCTGGGCAGCATGACTAGGGATAATAGGGCTCGTCAGTACGCCCAGTCTTATTGGCGAGCCATCTCTTTTGGGCGAATGGGACAAGAAGCGATTTGGTGGCCTGTCTTGCCACAGTAGAAGCATGACCTGGTGCGGAACCGGCGTTGGCGCTCCTCGGCGTCCACGGAGACCCTGCCCAGTTGCATGGGCTCCTCCTCGGAAGGCAGAACGGAGACTCTCGGACCCTGGACGGGTGAGGGATGTCGAGCCCGGGAAGGGGCGGAGGGTGGAAGACGGGAGGGATTCTTCCCTCGTTCACGGGCCCGGGTTCTGAGGCGATTGTCGACGGCAATAGCCAGACTGATGAGACTGTTGAGTGAGGAGGACTCCTCCCGGGTGGCAAGCTGGTCCTTCAGCTCCTCACTGAGAGCCTGGCGAAAGGCCCCCTGAAGGGAGGTGTCGTTCCAACCCGACTCAGCAGCGAGGGTGCGGAACTGAATGGCCATTCCCGCTACACTGCGACTGCCCTGTCGAATCTGTAGAAGGCGCTGGGTAGCGTCACGGCCGCAGACCGGGTGGTCGAAAACTCGCCGCATCTCTGTGGTGAAGAGGGCGAAGTCGTTACATAGAGGAGACTGGCTGTCCCAAATAGAAGTGGCCCACTCCAGGGCACTGCCTCCCAGGCTGCTCATTATAAAGGCGATTTTGCAGGGGTCGGAGGCGAAGGAGGTAGGCTGCATCCGGAAGACAATGTCGCACTTCATCAAGAATTCGCGACACCTCCCCAGCCCTCCACGGAATAGTTCAGGATGTTGAACTCGGGGCTCCCGACTTGGAAGGGGAACCGGAACCTCAGGAGACCGTTCGGGTGCAGGAGAGGTCGGACCCGGGGAGATCCGAGGCAGAGGCGGATGAAGGGATAGCTGCGCGACCCGCTCCGTTAGGCCCCTCAGAACCTCCAAAACGTCATCCAGACGGCGGCCCTGCTGGTCGCTGATTGCAGTTTGGCAGGTGAAGGCGTGTCGAATCTGCTCAAGGTCGGCTGGGTCCATGTTGCTGGCCAGTTCGTTCTGTCACGATCCAACTCACTGACTGAACCCAAATGCACGACCAAGAGACAGGGAAACAGGAATGGGTATTTATTAGAAAGCTTGGGGCAGTCCCAAGCTGTACATAGGAAAAACACAACAATTAGAGGAATGAGGAAGTCCTTAGAAACAGCTACGTGCTCCAAGCCGGAGCTGGACTTGATACACCCTCTTGTTCCAAACCGGAACTGGACTTGGGTTCCGAACCGGAACAGGACAGGAACTGGACCGGGAGGTCCAACGGGAACTGGACAGTGGAAAACAGCGGGTCGTTCCAAGCCGGAACTGGACTTGAGTTCCGAACCGGAACCGGACTGGAAACTGGACCGGGAGGTCCAACGGGAACAGGACAGTGGAAACAGTGGGTCGTTCCAAGCCGGAACTGGACTTGAGTTCCGAACCGGAACCGGACTGGAACTGGACCGGGAGGTCCAACGGGAACTGGACAGTGGAAACAGCGAGTCGTTCCAAGCCGGAACTGGACTTGAGTTCCGAACCGGAACCGGACTGGAACTGGACCGGGAGGTCCAACAGGAACTGGGTAGAGGTACAGGCACAAACCGAACTGGCACTGGCTGAAAGGCAGAGGTAGGTATGAGGCAGGACACGAACAGGGTTAGGCAGTGTAGAGGAGCTCAGGTTGGCCCGGTCTGGGTAGCTGGACCACAGCGGAGCCTGGGACCGTAACCGCAGCAGGGAGGCCGCCACGGCCGGACAGGAACCACTGAAGGGTGGAGAGATAATAAACCCAGCTGCGGGGCTACGTTAGTAGAAAGCTGAGGTACTGCAACAAACACAGAGAGAGGTAACAGCTGCAGGCTGGACGGAACTGAGGCGGCTAATTAAATAAGCGGATAAAGTTAGGCAGACAAGACTGAAGCAGATAGGACTTGGTAATCCTAAAACTGTGAGTACAGGTAACAGCAAAAATACAGGAATCTAAAACTCATCAGAGAATTAGCGGACAGGACTAAGACAGGAGACCAAGAAAACCAACAAAGTGCGTTAACGAACTGGCGCTGAATAGCAGCCAGTCGGGGGTTTAAGTAGGGGAGTGAAATTGAAACCAATAACGAAAATGTGAGGAATGTAACCGCGGGTAATTGAATAATTAACAGGTGAGGAAAGCAAACCACAAGAGGGAAATGAGATAGGTAGAAACCGAAGTGGGGGAACAGAGTGAAACAAACAGAAGGGGCACGCCCAGCCTGCAGCAACGGGGAAAACACGGACGAAGGGAATCCAACATGACACGGAGGGAAAGGGTAAAACAAGGAAAACAGACAGGAAGGGAGCGGAACGTTACAGCTAGTTTACTAACTTCATTTGCTACCAGCTAGACTTGGCTTCAAATTCCAGCTCGCGCCACTGGGAGAAAGAGATGCGGCTTGGGTAGTTCGAAAGTATCAAACAAACAAACGGGACTGTATTAACCGGAAGTACCAAAAACTTGCGACTCCGACTCTTCAAACAAACGGTAGTGAAAGAGCCGGCTCAGAAAAAAGAGCCGAACTGCCCATCACTACGGTGCCGTAAAATACAGTGCGTGACCGTCGTTAACTCTCCCTGGAGTTAACAACGCTCACGTTCACGTTCATTAGTTGCAAATGGATACGTTCAGTTCACCGTTCACCAAAAACATGAGCACGTTCAATGAATGTGCTCTTTTAGCGCGTTCATGCACAACACTGCCTATATGCACCGAATACATTCAAGTCCCCATCACACCTGTCAGCCAAGAACTGGTAAAACCGCAGTTCATGACGAACTTTGGGTTTCCTGGGGTTCTTCCCCAGCAGAGAACGCTGTTATATACTATGTGAAATGAAAGGGGGTCCACTCCATCATCATCCAGGCGATGTGCGATGCTACGTGTAAGGTTACACATGTATTCGCAATTATCCTGGATCAATCTATGACTATATTGGCCAATAGTTCCTGCAAACTTCCCGGGGGACAATCTTCTGTTAGGGGACAATAGTTAAAACAAGCATAAAAATGTCTAAATTACATTGTGAAATAGGGATTCATATTTTTCCCAAAAATAGAAGATTTTCTCTCCCGGGAATTGTCTCTGGAATCGCTGGTAAGTGGGCTCATTTTAGGCATTAAGATACCAGTAAAAATTATTAGAAAAAAAAAATAATATTGGTTCCCAACCTGACAGCTTTAGTGTATTTAGTGTCATCATTAGGCAAAAGAACACTGTTATTAGCTGAATTAATTGCCTGTGATCTGTCTGCTATGAGAAAAGACTCCTGGATTTGATGTTTGACAAAGCTTCATTGTATAATCAAACGAATTTGTTAAACATGCAGGCTAATTTGGCATTTTCTAAGGTGAGAGGGAAGCCATGTTCTGGTAGCTTATTCTCAGATGCTGCAGGTGTTATAACAAAATTAAACCGCATATATTTTGTAAAATAACAGCACTGGTCTTAGCCAGAGTGTTCCATAAGCGCCGGCAAAACAGCCAACCAGAAACAAATTTTGGCTGGCCACTTTTCTGAAAATCCAAAACAGATTTTTATTTTACCTGCCCTCTCGCAATTCGCCATTACGAATACGCTTGCAGAATGTGCTGCAGCAGACACGCAGCTGTCTGGCCCGCCCAACTTCTAGAAGCCTAGTTCATTAAAATTGGTGGAAGAATGCCTCCCAAAAGGGAGAGAGAAGCAAGTCCTAGTCAAAAGACTATTTCAACTTTCTTTCAGGAAAAAAAGGACAGTTGGTTAATCCTACTAATTTAAGCAGGAAATTTCCACCTAGTTTTTAATTTTAAGTGTAATTTTTAATACCTCAAAAATAATTCAATGCACATCCGTGGTTTAAAGTTCGATTTGAAGAAGAGGCTGTATTATTCAGAAATTTGCAACAGAATACATTTATGTCATAATCGCCACGTACAGTATGCTATACATAATATGCATAAAATAGGTAGCATAATGTTTATAAATAGCCCACACATTAAAAAAGTGTTTTTACATAACAGCAATGTATTACAGCCGTAAGTGTGATAGGTGGTCGCTGTAGAAATGTACGAGAGATTTATAAAATAAGGTCTACTAAACCGAAAGTAGGATACATCGGGTAGCCTACTGTACAGATAAAATCAAATCAATATTTATTTATATAGCACATTTCACAACTAGTCGTCACAATACGCTTCACAGAAAACCCCAGTGTAACCCCCACAAGAGCAAGCCAAAGGCAACAGTGGCAAGGAAAAACTCCCTGGTGTCAAACAAGTATACAGTACAGTAAGCAAGGGAAACACGCCGAATGCTTGTTTGTACAACGTTTTAAAAACATATTATTGTTCCTGTATCAGAACATTGTTTTCTTAGTGTGTATAAACGGTGCATTTTATGCATTTTGTAGTCTGTGAGGGTCGTAAGCGCTTTGGGCTATTAGCAGTAGTGAACTACAATTTGAACTGTAGTGCTGTCGTCTCAGGTTTTGCGGCGAGGAAACAACCCTGAGTCAAAATTTCCGGGGCTTTCTTAAAAATGATGAGGTTAGATTTTTTTCAGAATAAATTACACTGCTAGGCCATTTCTGGCTAAAATAATGGTGACTTTATTGTATTATATAATTTGATAACAGTATACAGTAGTTGTATTTTTAGTTGAGGAGATCAGGAAGTGCCAGAGAGCAAGCCAGTGCCACGGAGCTAGTCAGACCACCAGGAAGATGACGGGATATCATGATAGCAGCAAAATACCTAATGATAGCACTGTACAAAAACCCCAAAACAAAACAAATCCCATGTACATCAGCATAGATAATAAAAAAACTTAAAAACATCACAAAAGCCATTCATTCTCATTTATGTTAAGCTAGCCTTCACAATATAAGTAAAATTGTTATTTTGTTTGTGTAACATTAAAACTAATGTTTAACCACTCCACAGATTTCATGTTAGCAAACTATAGTGTTGGCAAGTCAGTTAGGACATCTACTTTGTGCATGACACAAGTTGGAATTGTTGGAAAAATGACTTGTGTCATGCACAAAGTAGATGTCCTAACTGACTTGCCAACACTATAGTTTGCTAACATGAAATCTATGGAGTGGTTAAAAATGAGTTTTAATGACTTCAACCGAAGTATATGTAAACTTCCAACTTCAACTGTCTCCCTCTAATGTTTGCAAAAATTTCTAATAAACACTTCAGGGTATAGGGTCCCTGTTCTTAAGTTTGCAATTATTTGCTCTAAACAGTCAAGCCCTTTAAATGTTACTGCTTGCTTTGTTTGGCCTCCTCCTTACACTGATTCAGTGAACTCAGCTACCTTTCATATGTTAAGACTCTGGCCTGGATTCAATCAAAATTTGTTCATAACAACAAGCATTCATATTTTTTTGGTCCTCATGGTATTTGACAAACTGTGTTTGAGGAAAAAAACATATTTAGTTGTCAGTCAATCTTAAGGACAAATGTTGATTGAATCCAGGCATAAGAGGTTTGTGCTGTTCAATGTATGTATGTGCGGGACGTGGGGGGAGGGGGGTGACATTAAATAAACACACATTGGGGAAATTCAAGCATAATTCCTGGCATGTGCAGATCGGCTGGTGATAACCACAGCATGCCTCATCCAAGGCTCACTTCTCGCCTCTTAACGAGCAGATCAAGCCGAGATGTTTACGTCTCCTGTATAAAACTCCACAGAGTGTCAATGGAATGCACAACCTGCTTGGATTAACACTCTGCCCCCGTAATAACCACTTCTCTACCCACTAAGGTCCCTAAAGTCCTTCTGCCCTGACTACCCCCATCTGGGGAAGACAAATGCAGGGATTCAGAGTTGTTTGCAAGTCCCTTTTCTGCCTTCATAACGTAAATCTGCCTGAGAGCCAACAGGGCTTACTCTAATCTGCACATGCCTGTAAATCTCACTCTGCTGTTACACTTGTCCTTTCTTGTTCCAAATGCATCCATAAAAATACATGGAATTCATACAAGCTTCATGGCATTCAGACTCTTTTTTTTTTACAAACAATGAATTGCAATGGAAGAAATAATAAGGTACTTTTGAAGCTCTCGCCATTCACAGACATTATCTTATGCAAAATGGCTTGATCAGGGAAAATTCTAATTCTTCTACAAAATGGCTTGATCAGAGAAAATTCCAATCAAATAATTTGTACCATGACCTTGCTCCCTGTTCCAGCACCACTGTTGAAGAATCATAGAGTGGAGAATATGACTAATGTGCAGCACTTACGGGCTCATGACTACCACTGTGAATCCTCCAGGGACTTTTGCTCAAACTTTCTTTGAAGCATGATCACTGCGCCTGGGCTGGAAGACCAGAAACAAAGCCATGCTCAAGCAATCCGCAGTGTGTCGTAAAGTGTTCAGAGAAAGAAGTGTGTGTATGGTGGGGAGCAGAAAGAGAGAGAGAGAATGGGAGGTCCAGTTCAAAAAAAGAAGGGGAGGAGAAAATAGGATCATCCCTTTAAGGAGGTATGCTCTGTGGCTACACCTCTGTGTAGACAAAGCACAGCCATACCTCTTCAGAGTCAGTTGGAGGAGTGGAGACAGTGGTAGGATGTGCAGAGCCCTAATCATGCCGAGGCTAAAGTTAAGGTTGGCCCCAGACAACTCCAGAGCCCTACCTCTGTCTTACTCTCTCTCAGTCTCTTGTCAGTCATGCCAAGCTTAAAGTTAAAGTTAGCCCCAAGCTACTACAGGGCTGGAATGCAAGAGAAACAGTCAGGGATCATGGACTTATCACCTCAGTACAAATGCACATATGAGGCTGAAATCAGTGGTGGGGGGAGGGTTGGTCTGTTTGAACAACAGAGTGGTGGAGAGAACTACAGTAAGATAGAGAGAGAGACAGTGAAGAGGTGCGGAATGTCAGAAGGCAGCTACAGGAAATGACATGAGAATTTTATTCAGCTCCAATTGGGAATCTAACCCCCCTAATAACCACCTCTCTACCCACTAAAGTCCTTCTGCCCTGACTACCCCCGTCTGGGGAAGACCAATGCAGGGACTCAGACTGGCACAGCCAGTGCAGTTGGTTGCAAGTCTCTTTTCTGCCTTCACAACGTAAATCTGCCACGAGAGCCAACAGGGCTTACTCTAATCTGCACATGCCTGTAAATCTCACTCTGCTGTTACACTTGTCCTTTCTTGTTCCAAATGCATCTATAAAAATATTTGGAACTCATACAGGCTTCATACCATTCAGACTCTTATTTTATTTTTTTTGCTAACAATGAATTGCAATGGAAGAAATAATAAGGTACTTTTGAAGCTCTCGCCATTCACAGACATTATCTTATGCAAAATGGCTTGATCAGGGAAAATTCAAATTCTTCTACAAAATGGCTTGATCAGAGAAAATTCCAATCAAATAATTTGTACCATGACCTTGCTCCCTGTTCCAGCACCACTGTTGAAGAATCATAGAGTGGAGAATATGACTAATGTGCAGCACTTACGGGCTCATGACTACCGCTGTGAATCCTCCAGGGACTTTTGCTCAAACTTTCTTTGAAGCTTGATCACTGCACCTGGGCTGGAAGACCAGAAACAAAGCCATGCTCAAGCAATCCGCAGTGTGTCGTAAAGTGTTCAGAGAAAGAAGTGTGTGTATGGTGGGGAGCAGAAAGAGAGAGAGAGAATGGGAGGGTCCAGTTCAAAAAAAGAAGGGGAGGAGAAAATAGGATCATCCCTTTAAGGAGGTATGCTCTGTGGCTACACCTCTGTGTAGACAAAGCACAGCCATGCCTCTTCAGAGTCAGTTGGAGGAGTGGAGACAGTGGTAGGATGTGCAGAGCCCTAATCATGCCGAGGTTAAAGTTAAGGTTGGCCCCAGACAACTCCAGAGCCCTACCTCTGTCTTACTCTCTCTCAGTCTCTTGTCAGTCATGCCAAGCTTAAAGTTAAAGTTATCCCCAAGCTACTACAGGGCTGGAATGCAAGAGAAACAGTCAGGGATCATGGACTTATCACCTCAGCACAATGCACATATGAGGCTGAAATCAGTGGTGGGGGGAGGGGGTTGGTCTGTTTGAGCAACAGAGTGGTGGAGAGAACTACAGTAAGATAGAGAGAGAGACAGTGAAGAGGTGCGGAATTTCAGAAGGCAGCTACAGGAAATTAAATGAGAATTTTATTCAGCTCCAATTGGGAATCTAGCTCCTGCCTTCCTTGGGAATTATCCCCATAGTTTTCTTAACTCTGGCAAACAGAAAAAAGAATGACTAGAGATCATTACAAGGTTTTTTTTTCTCCCTGAAAGAATGCAAGGGGCACCTGAGGGTTTTTTCATAAACGTGGTTTAGCCAAACTTACATTAGCTGGTGTTTCATGACAACTGCTTAAGATTTATAGTATGTTCAAGCGAACTAGAGCCCAGTTTGTTGATTCAAGATAAGTGTGCATGCATGACAAACCTTAAAAGGCATTGTAGATAGATATCACCCACTGGATACAAGGAAGTTAAAACGTATGATGAGGAAGGGAAGGAAGGGTATGCTTAGGCTGGCGTAACAATGAAATCAAATAAACATATTGGGATGGCAGGTATGCCATCTGGCAAGTTACGGCTTGGTGGGGCATGCCCCATACATATACAGCACTGAGTTCAGCAGTTTTCAGGGTTTCCTAAAGAAATTACTACAATGATCACATGCACTCAGCCCATAAAGGGATAGTTCACTCATTTTGAAAAAATGTATATTGTTTTACTTACCCCCAAAATAGTATGTCAAGCGCTGTAGCTAAATTATTGTAAATCCTGAATTGGAGCAATGTTAACAATTAGCATCTTGCCATTGGATATAATTGCCCCCAGGCTAACTTGCTGTAAATTAACCGCCGAAATCCACTCAAATAAGGTTTAAAGGGCAACTTTTAGGTTAACATCAACAGTGAATTAATATGTTGGAAAATGATGTAGCAATGGGATTTAAAATGTATTTCTTTTTAAATACACTTAGAATTATACTTGGATGTCGGGCAACACACTTAGATGTTAGTTGTTTAGGTCACTTAGAAGACATCGTTTGACATTTAATATTTTTCTAAGTTCATCTATTGTTTCGGTCAAGATCGGATGGTAGCTAGCGAGCTAATTACACCTTGAATTAATCGGTAGCCTATAGAGCTCCGTAGTCCCACCCACTTTGGTGACGAACGTCTGGTGCCACTTTTCGGGAAAAATATAATGGGAGTCAATGGACTATTATGTCCAACAAATAAACAACAAACACGTTTTCAAAAAAACATCTAAAACGACAACATCCAGGCTACTCCCTTGCTCACACTGCTGAAGTGAAAGCCATAAAGTTGACACTTTCGACATGGCCAGACTGATAGTGATTCTCGGCCTTGGTGATACTCTTAGTTTCACTTCCATAATATGACAAAGTGATAGCCATTTTCGCTAGCAGAGCAGCTGATAGCTACTTCTTTGGCCGGTAGCTACTTCCATAATAAGTTACAAGAGCAGACCGAGTGACAGCCATTTTCGCTAGCAGAGCGGCCGGTAGCTACTGCATTAGCTAGCAAAAGTGGGAGCCAGCGATGTACGACCGGGGATTCTGGGTAGTGTAGTTATGTTTCTCAAACTCATTAATTATACAATTCAAATTTGATTTAAACATGGTGGTGAGTATATAATGGACTTTGTTTCACATATATGTCAAAGGTTGGTCCATACAATGCCATAATATCATCATAGGGGTGACTGAGAGAGGCTTTTCCTAGCTACTTTTCCTGAGGGGAAAAACGTGAACTCTGTGCCCTGTCAGGCTAAAAACACAAAAGTTCACCATCCACAACTAAAACGGAAACTAACTAAATGACTAAGCAACTGATCGACTGACCTCACTAACTAACTACTAACTACCAACCAAGCAGGCTACTGCACTGTGTGGCTCTATGGACCATGACGATGACGGGATAGCTCAGAGCTTCTGATCTTTACTATCCAGTGCTGAACTTTATTGGCCGAGGTGGGGTGGAGGACAAAGGAGGAGTAACGTTACAGTTTTACTCGGGGCATTCTAGTTGTGCATGCAAGTGATGCCCATTCCCGTGTTGTTCATTTGACAGATTATTTCATTAAAACAAACTTTATTGATCTTTAGTAAGAATAAATAATTATTATCCAATAAATACATTCAATAAATAACTAAGAAAATAAAATATATAGAAAATAAAATTGAATTGATAAAAATATAAAATATAATTAAAAAAATTAACTGTATTAACTCAGTCACTGCACTGTGGCAAGGTCAGGCAAAGACTATATACCTCTTGTGATGTCACTGGGCGATATGTAAAAAAGGAACGTTTTTAGGGGGCGTGGCTTATAATGCCAATTTTTCTCTGTATTTCTGCCGTTTTTCTAAAAAAAAAAAAGAAATACATTTTTTTTTAAATCACCCTCTCCATGAGCCCACAATTGTAAATCCGTTAAGAAATTTAACCTGCATGTTGCCCTTTAACAACAGCTTTACAAGTGTCGTTGTTGGTAACAATAATGCACATATGATTACCGAGTACGATATTTTAGCTCAAATTACAGTATATGATATGTTGGTGTTTACATTTAAATAAGAACATCCGGTAAGAGGAACTGTTATCCAGTAACTTTTAGTATCACTCCGCGCTAGCACTAACTTCCAGTCTACTTCCGTATCGCGAGACACTGGGCACTGTTCTCGCGCGGAATGATACTGACTCTTGTCGGGTAAGTGAGGATTAGGTACAATATGTATTATCTGAATCCAGTGATTCCAACAGTCAATGCCCTTGTTAAAACATTCGGCACTCTGAATACTGAACACAAGCGATATTGCGTGCTAGAACCCCTCACTTAACCTACATTCGAAATAAGTTTTACGTTATTTAATTTGATAACTATTATTAAAAATAACAATCATCAATTAAATCGCCGAATAGTAACCTGGTGGATCAACCAACAAGCCAAAACAAAGTCTAAGGTTCATCAAGGTGGTTTAAAGTCCCGCTGATCATTGGAAGTGACCCAGCGCCTGCTAACATGGGCATTTCTCAGACTTAACTCCCTGCGTGCCATTCACCTACCAGGTTTTCGGAACGGCACAGCAGATGTACTGTCTCACCAGGATATTCATCCCGGCGAATGGAGTCTCCACCCTGAGGTGGTGGAGGAGATATGGCGGTGCTTCAGTCCTGCTCAAACAGACCTATTCGCCTCTCAAGAGTCTACTCATTGCCCCCAGTGGTTCTCCCAGAACGAGTATTCGAGCCCCCTGGGGATAGACGCATTAGCGCACAAGTGGCCGGACAGCCTGCTATAGATAGTCGCTGGGCATAGCCAGGAAAACTGTTTTTCAAGAAAGAATAGATATGACTGGTGTAGAAATTGTAACAAACTTGGACACTGGGCTAGAAACTGCAAATCAGGAAATGGAGATAAGTCTGAACGGAGTAGATAGAAGACATGTCAAAAACTGAACTTGTTAGATTAATTAAATCACTTGAAACCTCAGAATAAGACATTTCAGCCCCCATTGCATCAGGTGCTGAGGTTTCGCATAAACAACCATATTTACAAGCGAGGGTGGGGGGCATATCGTGTAATATCCTCGTAGACACAGGGGCTTCGGTATCGGTTACAAGTATTCCGGGATTGTCTTTGACTAAGAAATCAATTGAATTAGCTGGTTTGGGGGGATCGCGGATCAAGGCATATCTGACTAAACCCATTTTGTTTGAAACGGAATACAAGTTTTGGATAAGCTGCATTTATTATTGCAAAGACCAGACAGAAGGTGCTATCATGGGCATGGACATGTTAAATGACTTGCAATGTCAGTTAAACCTGGGCAATTCTCCATCACTACAGATTCCTTCCGATAAACATACTACAACAATTCCACTTATGTACGCACGCTGTACTGAAGACTTTGCACAATGTGCAGCTGTACAAGTCACAGCCAGACTTCCAGGTCCGCCTGAAGTATGGGCAGAGGGAAAACTTGATTGCGGGCGTATTAAGATGCCCCCTGTCACAATAACCGGTACTCCACCCCCACCCACACGGCCATACCCGATAAAATCAGAAGCTATAGACGCAGTTAAAAAAACAATTGGGGAACTCAATTAGAGACACAGTCCAAATGCAATTCACCGATATTTCCTGTTAAGAAGCCCGATGGCTCATGGCTCCTTACTGTTGATTACCGGGACATTAATATGCATGCAGACAGATTAACACCCTTAGTTGCAGACCCCAACACTATCCTTTCTACTGTCCCTAGCAAACACACCGTATTCTCTGCTCTAGATATAAGTCATGGTTTTTGGTCTATTCCCGTTGCCGAAGACAGCCAGTTTTGGTTTGCTTTTACTGTGGAAATAAACACATAATGAATACAAAAAAAAAGAAAATAAATACATTCACACAACTTAGTCAAGGCTTCCACAATTCTCCAACTCTGTTCCACCGTGTATTAGCGGATGTAATTGCTCGCCTCCCTGAAATCCAATCATGCTCCAATATATTGATGATTTACTAATCTCGTCCAAAGATAAGGAGACACGTAACAGAGATCTGAAGGTTATTTTACAACATTTTGCAGATAATGAAATGCAACCCACGTAAAGCACAGATTGCACAACCAGAAGTTATTTACCTAGGCTATATGGTTTCGCAGAGATGTAAAAAACTGACAACAAGTCGAATTAACGCTATAACGGAGTGTCGGAAACCCACTACAGTAAGAGCACTATGCAAAATTCTGGGTCTCTTTAATTACTGCCGGTCACACATACCTACTCGAAAATTGCCCACCCAATAAATGACCTATTAAAGGGAGCTGTGGTCCGCATGACAAGATAGAATGGTCTTCTGAGTGCAAAACGGCTTTTTCCACTTAAAAAATGTAACTTTGTACATTTCCAAGGTTGGGCCTCCCCAACCCTCTCTTGCCATTCACACTGTATACACGTGAATACAGGACAAATGGCAACGGTACTCACACAAAAACACGGGGACAGACAAAGGCCGGTTGCATATTTCTCCTCCAAATTAGATGCAGTTGTCAAAGCAATGCCGAAGTGTTTACAAGCTGTAGAAGCAGAATCGATTGCCCTGAATCAAGCGTTGCCATTGGTAGATACTCAGGAAATTGATATTGTCGTGCCTCATGCTGTTCTTTCTATTTTGTCAGGAAAACGGTCAGCAGCAGTACATGTGGCCTGATGGACTCGATAGGAAACGAGTCTTCTGATGCCCTCAGTACATTTAAAACGTGTAACTACTTTGAACCCAGCTACTCTCTCCCTACCCCTGATGAAGGACAACCTCATCATTGTTGCATGAAAGAGGAAGTTAGTTTTGACAGTAGAAGGGTGAAAGAAACTGCCATTCAGGGCGCGCTTAACCTGTATGTTGATGGTTCATCCTTTTATATAGATGGGAAGTGCTAGTACTGTGACCATTTCAATAAATGGGTGGAAGCACTCCCAACAGCGCGTAATACAGGTGCTACTGACTGAAATAATTCCAAGATGGGGTTTACCATGCTCTATTGACAGTGATCAAGGAACTCACTTTACAGGAAAAGTCATTAAAACAGTATGCAGAGCACTAGGGATTAAACAAAAGTTTCATTGTCCTTTTCATCCCCAAAGCTCAGGTCTGGTGGAACGTGCAAAATGCAGCCTAAAGAATAAGCTAACCAAACAATTGTTTGCAGCCACAGGAAAAGACTGGATTTCACACTTACCCGCTGTACTTCTTTCCCTGAGAGCAGGGCCCACTAATCCAGAATCACTCTCTCCCGTTGAAATGCTAACAGGTCGACCTATGAGGACTCCTGGGGACTTGTGCATTGCTGGAGGGGAATTGCATGTGATGTTGGATAGATTGCTTGAATATTGTAAACTTCTCTCTCAGTGTATTCCACAGGACCCGAGAACAAAACCTGATCCAGGAACAGACCAGCACCAGCAGGAGGGCCCCGCGGTCCAGCCCGGAGACCAGGTCCTGGTGAAGTCCTATCAGAAAAAGACCTTGGACCCCCTGTGGACCGGACCACATACTGTGCTACTCACCACCCCATCCGCAGCCCGATTGACAGGGATACCAACGTGGATTCACCTGATTCGACTGAGAAAATATACAAGTCAGACCCAGAATGGGGTCTAACTTAGCCCTTCTTCCCTACAAAATACTGGGAGGCTTATGAGTGCTAGCACATCTTAAGGCCGAAGATATGCGGATCCGCAGTTCTCAAAAGTGCACCAATGGGAATGGATGCAGCTGGACCTGGGATCATGCATTTAATCAATCTGCATGGGGATCTTTTAAATGCAATGAGGATATTTGGAGAATTGCGAACTGTCAATTGTGGGGTATTACAAACCCGAGCAAACTTATGGACAATCCATGTTGTTATGTAGTGAATAATAATGGTTCTGGTGTATTGGTATGCAAAGCTCCACGAGTATGGGTCCATACAGACATAGGATGGGAAGAAACTATCACATACCATGAAATATACAACCTTAATTGGGGAATGACTGCTGTAAAACTGGAGATAGACGGGTGCCCATCAGTTGAAGCCATTGTGCAATTTCGTAGACAAGGTTACAAAGAAAATGTGATTACATGCTCTCCTCCAGAAATACCAGGTCTCTGCCCAGAAATTCATGCAAGTCCTAAATTCGGACTGGCTCCAGAAGGGCAGCCCCTACCTGCCTTAATCGGAGTGTCAGTGCAACATTCAAACATGGTGATAAAGGTGGATCAAATAATGTGGCCACAAAATTGTTCTAGGTTTCCAGAATTAGAAAAATCTATACATACACTTATTAAAACTATTGGTTAAAAGGTGCCAATGTTTCAGGGGCTGGGATTCCATGGAGATTTGTTTGGATAATATTCTCTCAATGTATCTGGGAATTTAATATTATTAGCTTTTTCTTGGTAATTAGCATGTACCGTAAACTAAAAACAATTCTGGATAATGTATGGCATGCTGACATGCGTGAAACCATGCAGCACTCTGGAGTATTTAGGAATTGAAGTTTCCACTAACACTACACCTACTAATACTATAAACTGTTGTTTATTGCCTTATCAGGCCAACCAGAGGAGGATGGGTTTCCCCACTGAGCTTTTCCTTGCCACTGTCGCTTTGTGCTTGCTCACTGGGGGTTTTCAGGTCTGAATTGAATGGAATATGGAGAGTGAAGTAGGCTGTGGTGAATAAGTAATTGATACCCTATTACCAACAAAAAAATGGGGGAATGTTAGGTTCCCAGGTTTCCATTATTACACAAGGTATACTGTATTGTATTAACTGCACCTGACTAGACTATTTTGTATATTGCATGTCTCTGTATGTCTCCCCACCTTGACCCTAGCCAGCTCTAACCATCAACCTCCCATTTACATTTCTATAGTGTCTATAGCATACCACTGCTAATGGCACATTTCTGGTTGGGTGGGCCTAAACCAGTTGTCTCCAGACATTACATTACATTCATTTAGCAGACGCTTTTATCCAAAGCGACGTACAGTGCATGTGTATTCACTCTATCAACCCTTTGAAATGTAATGCTAGGAACTATATTTAAACCACACACACACACTTCAGTTTTTAGAGATATTCTCTCAGCAGAGGCAGCCCGTATGTTCTGAGTGTGTCTCTCCCTTGCGCATTGTAAATAAACCTCAATTCTCTTAAGATAAGTCATCAGTGTGTTCTTCATCGTCCTGCATTTGATTCCACGGAAGGGCAACAGAATCCTAACACTACATTAATGCTAACGTTGCCTATTAGGCCATCAAATCTGTGGAAGTAAGCTGTTTTGTGAAGCTGTTCTGTAGGCAGAAGAAAGCCACATATGCAAGCTTCTATATAAATAATTAAATAATACAGTCAAGGTCTAGTGGAAAAGCACTGATAATGGGGGCGAGAGGATGCAGGATAGGTCCCTATCAACAAGGACGAAGGCATCTAGCATCCCAATCAAAACAGGAATAGCTATGTTCCATAGCTAAGCAGGAGTTGTACCTATAACAACAGATAAGATAGATCATGCTGACCGAACAGGCGGGAGAATAATAAAAATAAGGGAAATTAAGGGAAAATACATGGTCTGATTAAAAGGCACATGAGTATAAGTCACAAATAATTTTATTTGGTAGATCAAGAGTGCCCCCAAGCATAGGGTAGGAACTGGTCATATAACGTTTATTTTTTGCCTAATTTGTTATTGGATAAAATAAGATATGACAAAAAGGTCTCACCGCACATTATTAGTGTATTAGTTAGGTAGAGGAGGAGTTATGATATTATATTAACTAATGTTTGTTTTTGTTCAGGGAATTCCTAATCCTCTAAAGGGACTTACCATTGGATCGACGTTTAATAAAAGGTTAAACTTAATAGAAGACTCTGCTATTTCCTTCATCTTCATCTTGAGAATTCTCCAGCTCAAAAACCCATCTCAAATTGAACCTAATGAGGAGAGAGTAAAAGACTGCCCTCTGCAGTAGGCTATTAAGATAGCAAAACTGCATTAAAAGTGCATATCAACACATTGCATAATTTAGGAAATTGTGGTATCTGGTATTTGGACCAGACTTGGTACATACCATTAGCGTACCTAATTATACTTGCTAACTATAATCCAGCTATATCGGACAATAACTATGGGAACTGTGAGCCAATCAATGTGAGATTGGGCGTGCCTTATCAAATAAATTGCCATAACTCATTGACCATTCATCCAATTTGAATAAAACTCAAGAATAACGTTTGTGAGATACCACTGAGGATACATAACAAAGTATGTCCAAATCCGTCCACGGGGGCCGCTATAAACCTTAAAAATGTTTTTCTAATTAATGGCTCAATCCAATACTGAAATTCTATATACATGGTCCAGGGCTGGAATTTATGAAATGGGCCATGACCTATCACCGGGGCCATCAGTTTATGTTAACCACATGACTCGCAGGGATTTAAACTTGTTATACCATGGCTTGGCTAAATACTCGATTCTGATTGGCTGGAGGGTGGGCATTTATTTCGTTAAACCGCCCGGCAATGAAGTAGCGCCGGCAACATTTTAATCACCGTTCTAAATTAATACGCTGTCTACGTTATCTGCTGCCAGCGCCATTAGAGTCGACACTTTCATGAATGGTATCCATAGCAACACCAACAGCTGATTAATAAAGCCGGCAAATAACGCTAAATCCGCCGATTTGAAAAGTTTGTCTTCGCCAAATATCTTAGTTACAACAACTTTAATCTAGCAAAGAAGTTTTGTGGTTAGAGGTGCAGTATTTATTCAGTTTGGAAATATGAACGTAACATATAGTAGGGCTTTACCTAGCTAATGTAATGTAACGCTGACGTGAGCAACGCTGGTTGCGAATGCGAACAAGTTACTTCACAAAGCACGTTAATCTGTATATTAAAAAAAACATTTTATCCAGCGAAATGTCTTAGATATGACAAGTTACATCTAACAGTAACAAACTCTATATCTACAGTAGGCTATTTTTTTCAGATGTTCCCATCTCATGATGCAGTTCGTGAAATGCAATTTCCTTAGCCATGGGATGTTTAAAATAGGCTGCGTGACCAAAGCATTTTTAAAAAGCAAGACGGAGAGAGGGAGGTAAATTGAGTTGCGGTTTCATGCAATTTTCTTAAATAATGTAACTAATGACAAAAATAACCCAAATTGGTGCTCATTTCATGGTATAAAGTTGAGAAGGAACTATTTGCTTCCATATAGAATCAATTGTTTTCAGAACTACCAACGAGAGGTTTTTGCATAACCACGGACAAAATAGAACTAGTAACGAGAAATAGAAGCAGCAACGAGATGTTTTCTGTTCAAATAGAACTACCAACGAGCAGTTTTGCATGACAACGGCAAACTACATGCCAAAATGGCCTCGGAAGGATATTTAAATTTCAGCTGATAAAGTAGATAAAAATCATTATACCATGGTATGGGTGAATACTCGATTCTGATTGGTCAATGACTGGTCGTTATTCTGTATAACCGGTCAGTCATCCGGGTCACGAGTTTAATCACAGTTCTAAATTAATGCGCTGCCTGCCTGGCCAGCTAGTACTACACAACCTGGGAATGGCAAACATGACCGGTCAATTCAGAGTCCAAGACGTTCTAGAAAATAAGTGGAATAAATAAAGTGAATTAATAAAGTAAACGAATGTAGCCTACCTACTTTATTTTCCTCAGTGACTAACGTGGCTACGATAAACTTTTGTAATTGTTTTTAAGATAATGCAAATGCAATACGTGGCGAGGTAACTATATAGCTAGCCATAGCTACATTATCACGGAGTTAGCAAAGCGCATGGTGTTTATGTGCAATGCGTTGCCTAATCTTTTTTTTTATTTTTTTTTAGTGCGAGCCATAAATCCGTCTCTTAGAAGTTAACGTTGCCGTAGCAACAGCATACATCTGATTTATAAAAATCGGTAAACAACATTAATCTACAGATTTAAAAAAGTTTGTATTCGGCAGATATCTTAGTTACAACTACTTCAATCTAGAAAAACATTTTTGTGGTTTGAAGTGCAGTATTTATTCAGTTGGAAATACAAATTTATCATAGTAGGAATTTGCATGTAAATTGACGTCGGCAACATGCTGACTGCTTGTGAATGCAAGCTAGGCTACTTCACAAAGCATGTTAATCTGTAGCCTATAGGCTATATGTAGAAAACGTTTTATCCAGCGAAAATTCTTCGATCAGTTACATCTAACAAACTCCGTGGTATTTTTTAGATGGTCCCATAGGACATCATGATGCGAATCTGCTACACACTGCGTGACCAAACCATTTTTAAAAAGCAAGACAGACAGAGGGAGGTAATGTTGAATCTGATTGAGTTATGGTTTCATACCATTTTCTTAAATAATGTAATGACAAAAATAACCAAAATTGGTGCCAATTGTACGTTATAACCGAGAAGGAACTATTTTCCCCCCGATAGAATCAATTATTTTCAGAACTAACGACGAGAGGGTTTGCATAGCAACGCACTTAAATAGAACTAGTAACGAGAAATAGAATTAGCAACGAGATGTTTTCTGTTTAATTAGAACTACCAACCAGCTGTTTTGCATGACAACGCAAAAACAACAAGCCGAAAGAGCTGCGGAAGTATATTTAAATTTCAGCTGATTAAATCGATAAAAATCTATAAATATGAAAGTAACTATATAATCATTGTTGGTAACCATGGTATAAGCGCAATAATCAACTCCGAGGTGTGCGTTACACGGTTTTAACCGCACTCCGCTGAGGCAACCACCCTCCGCTTCGCGTCAGGTGGTTCTTCGCCTCAACGTCGTGCAGTTAAAACCGTGTAACGCACACCTCGTCGTTGATTATTGCTTACATAAATATAAATGTAACTATATATAATAATTGTTGGTAACCATGGTATAAGCGCAATAATGACCTCGGAGCCGGGCATTTAACAGTTTAAATGCCCGGCTCCTCGGTCATTATTGCTTACTAATTCAACTGTTATTGAAATATATAAATAAATAAATTACACCACTGTGGGGGAGCAATAGGGCTCCAAGTTAGCTAGCCAAAATCTCTGAAACGATGAGAATAACCGAGTTGTGGGCTGCGTAGAGGTTGTGTGTAAAGGGACAACTTTCCCTTCAAATAGTCTGCCACAAACGGTAATAGGGTGAAGCAGTCAAAAGATACTGCTACAGCTATATTTCGCAAGGATAGGGACAGTTAGGGAAGCAGTGTTGTGAAAAGAAGAAAAAAAAAGAGGAAAAGTAACGTTGTCTGGGCAAATAATTTTAGTTAATAATACTATAATTCTTGTTATAATTTTTGTTAAATAGTACTATATATGTATATACATATCTCAATTAATTAAATTAGAACAAATGCCAACAAACTTAGACAGTACTCCACTAGAAAAATTGAAATATTATGGGCTGGAAGTTTCTTAGGTCATTGTGGGAAAAAATTCAGTGGGAAAATAGTGAGTTAACACAAAGTGAGTTGTATGAATGGCACCACTGAACTTGAAGTGCAGAGGTTGAGACTGTATTACCTTCTCTCCTTCACTCAGGTGTCAGTCCGCATCTCTGCTTGCCTGATGATACACGGGCAATATTTTCAGGCAATATTGCCGGCAATATTGCCAGGCAATGATTGCTGGAAATTTTCCTATTGACAAATCAATTTCTGAACAAGTTTGATCGAGGCAAGCAATATTTCGCTACCATCCAATCACAGATGAGATTTTGGGTCACATGACACCGGAGTCTTCCAAAAATAAATTTCAACAATGGCTGTCAAGTGGTGTGAGGAAACCGAAGGGATGCTGATCTCTTATAACTTTATTTATTTATTACTCAGGTAAGTTATATTGATGTATTAGTGTAATATTGAAATAAAGACCAACTTTTCATAAGTTATGGTATTCTTGACTTTTGATTGTAAATAATTGGTATTATTACTCACTCACCGCCGTACTGACGAACCGAGTGACTTTTAACTAGCTAGCTAGCTAGCTAACTTTACTCAGCAGACGTAATCAGACCACCTGCTTTACTGGTGAATACATCCATGAATGCTTCCGTAAAATTTAGTGATACGGTCGATTGAATTACATTGGCGGAAAGCTGTGGTTCTTGCCGTTCCGGGCACATATATACCTTTGTGGTGAGATTGTTACGATCCTGGGGGAGGTTGGACCTAAATGCACGACTAAGGAGGCAGATTCAAAGGAAAGAATATTTATTAAGCTTTGGGGTAGTCCCAAAGCTGTACAGAAAGGAAAACACGGTATCACACAGGAACACAGGCGTCCGATACGGACTGCTCCAAGCCGGAGCTGGACTTGAACTCAGGAACGTGTTCCAAGCCGGAACTGGACTGTACTGGACCGGGAGGTCCACTCAAGGACAGCGTCACTGGAACGGCAAATCTGCTCCAAGCCGGAACTGGACTTTTACAAGCGGTGAACTTCACACCGAGACTGGACTGGAACTGGACCGGGAGGTCCACTCAGGAACTGGATACTTGGAACGGTAATTTGTTCCAAGCCGGAACTGGACTTTTACAGGCGGTGAACTTCACCCCGGGACTGGACTGGAACTGGAACGGGAGGCCCACTCAGGAACAGGACAGAAAACAGAAGGTTAGAATAGGAACTGGATTGGAGTTGGACCGGGAGGTATTAACGGGTACTGGACTGAACGTAATGACAGGTAGCCGGCAGACCCCGGCAGGGAAGAGCTGTGTGACGGAGCTCAGGTAGGTCCGGTTGGGGTAGCTGGGTTTGCTGAGGAACCTGGAACCGTAACCGCAGCACTGGAGGTAGCCACGGCCGGACAGGAACCACTGCAGGATTACGAAGCTGTGCAGCCAACTGCGGACGCAACTCGAGCTGGAGTTGGAGGTACCGTAACACACACAGGGATTACACTAGCTACAGACTGGTAGAAGCTGGAACAGCTGGTGATTAGAGGGAGACAGGTTAGAGGCATGCAAGGCAGTAAATTGTTCGGGCTGGATAAATACCGAACTGGAAGACAGGTAAAACGAAAGCTGTGAGGAAATAAACCCACAACCAAACGCTTAGATTTACAGGACCAGAAACGTGGAGACCATACAACGAACAAGGTAAGTTAGTTAAAGAGCAGCAAACAGGGTCTGAAGGGTAACACAAGTAATGAACCGACAAAGGAGGGGAGACAGCAGGTGGGTTAAATAGGGGAGTGAAATTGGAACCAATAAAGCACACGTGAGGAATGTAACCGGGAGTGCTTGCTAATTACACAGGTGAGGAATGCAAGCAACGAGAGGGGAAGGCGATAGGCGGAAACTAAAGTGGGAAATCAAGAGAGTGAAACAGAGGGGAAACGCCCAGCCTGCAGCAGAGGGGAAAACACGGACAAAGGAATCCAACAAGACACGGAGGGACATGGCAAAACAGGAAATACGGACTGGATGGGAACGGGACGTCACAGTACCTCCCCCTAAATGAACGCCTCTTGGCGTTCATCCGACAACACCGGAGGAAGAGGGCTGGAACGTTCAGGAGGTCGGCCACAGAGCGGGCTAAACCGCTCAGGAGGCCGGCCGCGGCGCGGGCGGAACCGCTCAGGAGGCCAGCCGCGGCGCGGGCGGAACCGCTCAGGAGGCCAGCCGCGGCGCGGGCGGAACCGCTCAGGAGGCCGGCGGCGTAGCGGGACTGGAAGACTGGAATATGGCGGGACTGGATGACTGGAACGGGGCGGGACTGAATGACTGGAACGGGGCGGGACTGGATGACTGGAACGGGGCGGGACTGGATGACTGGAACGGGGCGGGACTGGATGACTGGAACGGGGCGGGACTGGATGACTGGAACGGGGCGGGACTAGATGACTGGAACGGGGCGGGACTGGATGACTGGAACGGGGCGGGACTGGATGACTGGAACGGGGCGGAACTGGGGAACTGGAACGTGGCGGGACGGGAGGGCTGGAACGTGGCGGGACGGGAGGGCTGGAACGTGGCGGGACGGGAGGGCTGGAACGTGGCGGGACGGGAGGGCTGGAAAGTGGCGGGACGGGAGGGCTGGAACGTGGCGGGACGGGAGGGCTGGAACGTGGCGGGACGGGAGGGCTGGAACGTGGCGGGACGGGAGGGCTGGAACGTGGCGGGACGGGAGGGCTGGAACGTGGCGGGACGGGAGGGCTGGAACGTGGCGGGACGGGAGGGCTGGAACGTGGCGGGACGGGAGGGCTGGAACGTGGTGGGATGGGAGGGCTGGAACGTGGCGGGACGGGAGGGCTGGAACGTGGCGGGACGGGAGGGCTGGAACGAGGCGGGACTGGGGGACTGGAACGAGGTGGGACGGGAGGGCTGGAACGTGGCGGGACGGGAGGGCTGGAACGTGGCGGGACGGGAGGGCTGGAACGTGGCGGGACGGGAGGGCTGGAACGTGGCGGGACGGGAGGGCTGGATCGTGGCGGGACGGGAGGGCTGGAACGTGGCGGGACGGGAGGGCTGGAACGTGGCGGGACGGGAGGGCTGGAACGTGGCGGGACGGGAGGGCTGGAACGTGGCGGGACGGGAGGGCTGGAACGTGGCGGGACGGGAGGGCTGGAACGTGGCGGGACGGGAGGGCTGGAACGTGGCGGGACGGGAGGGCTGGAACGTGGCGGGACGGGAGGGCTGGAACGTGGCGGGACGGGAGGGCTGGAACGTGGCGGGACGGGAGGGCTGGAACGTGGCGGGACGGGAGGGCTGGACCGTGGCGGAACGGGAGGGCTGGACCGTGGCGGGACGGGAGGGCTGGACCGTGGCGGGACGGGAGGGCTGGACCGTCGCGGGACAGGAGGGCTGGAAGGGGAACGGACAGGAGGGCTGGAAGGGGAACGGACAGGAGGGCTGGAAGGGGAACGGACAGGAAGGCTGGAAGGGGAACGGACAGGAAGGCTGGAAGGGGAACGGACAGGAGGGCTGGAAGGGAACTGGACAGGAACGGCGATGATTGCATCGCCCTGAAGGGTGGCGACAGCGACTGCATCGCCCAGGAGGTCGGCGACGACATCATCCTGGAGGCGGGCGACGACGACTGCATCGCCCTGGGGACGGGCGACGGCCACCACATCATTGCCCTGGAGAGGGGCGGTGGCGACCGTATGATTGCCCTGGAGGTGGGTGGCTGGAACGGGACCGGACAGGAACGGCGAGGAACGTATCGCCCTGGAGGCAGGCGGCGACGACTGCATCGCCCTGGAGGCAGGAGGCGGCGACTGCAACGCCCTGGAAGCAGGAGGCGGCGACTGCATCGTCCAGGAAGCAGGAGACGGCGACTGCATCGCCCTGGAAGCAGGAGGCGGCGACTGCATCGCCCTGGAAGCAGGAGGCGGCGACTGAATCGCCCTGGAAGCAGGAGGCGGCGACTGCATCGCCCAGGAAGCAGGAGGCGGCGACTGCGTCGCCCTGGAAGCAGGAGGCGGCGACGGCTGCGTCGCCCTGGAAGCAGGAGGCGGCGACGGCTGCGTCGCCCTGGAAGCAGGAGGCGGCGACGGCTGCGTCGCCCTGGAAGCAGGAGGCGGCGACGGCTGCGTCGCCCTGAAAGCAGGAGGCGGCGACGGCTGCGTCGCCCTGGAAGCAGGAGGCGGCGACGGCTGCGTCGCCCTGGAAGCAGGAGGCGGCGGCTGCGTCGCCCTGGAAGCAGGAGGCGGCGGCTGCGTCGCCCTGGAAGCAGGAGGCGGCGGCTGCGTCGCCCTGGAAGCCGGCGGCGGCGGCTGCGTCGCCCTGGAAGCCGGCGGCGAAGGCTGCATCGCCCAGGAGACCGGTCGGGGGGGACGGCGACAGCGTCGCCTTGGAGACCCGCCTGTGGCGACGGCGAATGCATCGCCCTGAAGGCCGGCGATGATTGCATCGCCCGGGCCTTGGTTCCCACCCAGGCAATGGCTCAGGTGCTCGTCCAGAGCATCCTGGCGGGCAAGTTCGTGCTCGTACTGCATGGCCGAAGGCGGGGTGGATCAGGGACAAGAAGTCGGCTAGGTCCTCATTTGGTCGGTTCATTCTGTTACGATCCTGGGGGAGGTTGGACCTAAATGCACGACTAAGGAGGCAGATTCAAAGGAAAGAATATTCATTAAGCTTTGGGGTAGTCCCAAAGCTGTACAGAAAGGAAAACACGGTATCACACAGGAACACAGGCGTCCGATACAGACTGCTCCAAGCCGGAGCTGGACTTGAACTCAGGAACGTGTTCCAAGCCGGAACTGGACTGTACTGGACCGGGAGGTCCACTCAAGGACAGCGTCACTGGAACGGCAAATCTGCTCCAAGCCGGAACTGGACTTTTACAAGCGGTGAACTTCACACCGAGACTGGACTGGAACTGGACCGGGAGGTCCACTCAGGAACTGGATACTTGGAACGGTAATTTGTTCCAAGCCGGAACTGGACTTTTACAAGCGGTGAACTTCACACCGAGACTGGACTGGAACTGGACCGGGAGGTCCACTCAGGAACTGGATACTTGGAACGGTAATTTGTTCCAAGCCGGAACGGGACTTTTACAGGCGGTGAACTTCACCCCGGGACTGGACTGGAACTGGAACGGGAGGCCCACTCAGGAACAGGACAGAAAACAGAAGGTGAGTTAGAATAGGAACTGGATTGGAGTTGGACCGGGAGGTATTAACGGGTACTGGACTGAACGTAATGACAGGTAGCCGGCAGACCCCGGCAGGGAAGAGCTGTGTGACGGAGCTCAGGTAGGTCCGGTTGGGGTAGCTGGGTTTGCTGAGGAACCTGGAACCGTAACCGCAGCACTGGAGGTAGCCACGGCCGGACAGGAACCACTGCAGGATTACGAAGCTGTGCAGCCAACTGCGGACGCAACTCGAGCTGGAGTTGGAGGTACCGTAACACACACAGGGATTACACTAGCTACAGACTGGTAGAAGCTGGAACAGCTGGTGATTAGAGGGAGACAGGTTAGAGGCATGCAAGGCAGTAAACTGTTCGGGCTGGATAAATACCAAACTGGAAGACAGGTAAAACGAAAGCTGTGAGGAAATAAACCCACAACCAAACGCTTAGATTTACAGGACCAGAAACGTGGAGACCATACAACGAACAAGGTAAGTTAGTTAAAGAGCAGCAAACAGGGTCTGAAGGGTAACACAAGTAATGAACCGACAAAGGAGGGGAGACAGCAGGTGGGTTAAATAGGGGAGTGAAATTGGAACCAATAAAGCACACGTGAGGAATGTAACCGGGAGTGCTTGCTAATTACACAGGTGAGGAATGCAAGCAACGAGAGGGGAAGGCGATAGGCGGAAACTAAAGTGGGAAATCAAGAGAGCGAAACAGAGGGGAAACGCCCAGCCTGCAGCAGAGGGGAAAACACGGACAAAGGAATCCAACAAGACACGGAGGGACATGGCAAAACAGGAAATACGGACTGGATGGGAACGGGACGTCACAGAGATGACGGTAAAGGTTTGAAACAGAGGTTAAAAACAGGATCCGCAAAAAATCTTTTTTCAGTTATTGCCCCATTGCCCATTGCTACAGTGGCCCATACCCATTGCCCATTGCTGGCAATATTGTACAATATTGCTGGCAATATCGCCTAAAAATATTGCCCGTGTATCATCAGCTTAAGAGACATCCAGAGCTGGATGGACAACCACCATCTCAAGCTCAATCCAGGCAAGACTGAGCTCATCTACATTCCTGCTCTAACCTCTCCCCCTCTCAATCTCTCCATTTCCCATGTTCCTAGTTCGAAAATGCACCGATGTACGTCGCTCTGGATAAGAGCGTCTGCCAAATGACTATAATGTAATGTAATTACCAGTGGCGGAGCCAGAGGGGTGTCCGGGGTGGCACTGGTCTAACCTTCTAACCACGTGGTGCAGAGACAACAACCTCCTGCTGAACGTCAGCAAGACCAAGGAGATTGTTGTTGACTTCCGGAGAGGCCACACCCAACACCCCCCACTGACCATCAACGGTGCTGCTGTGGAAAGAGTGAGCAGCACCAAATTCCTGGGGGTGCACATCAGTGAGGACCTCTCCTGGACCACCAACACAGCATCACTGGCGAAGAAAGCACAGCGGCGCCTCTACTTCCTCCGCAAACTCAAGCGAGCGAGAGCTCCTCCACCCATCATGTGCACATTCTACCGGGCCACCATTGAGAGCATCCTGACCAGCTGTATCGCTGTGTGGGGCGGGAGCTGCACTGACTACAACAGGAAAGCCCTGCAGTGCATAGTGAACACAGCTGGAAAGATCATTGGTGCCACACTCCCCTCCCTGCAAGACATTTACACCACCCGCCTCACCCGCAAAGCGACCATGATTGTGCGCGACGCCAGCCACCCCGCACACAGTCTGTTCAACCTCCTGCCCTCAGGGAGAAGGTACCGGAGCCTCCGTGCTCGCTCCACCAGACTCAAAAACAGCTTCATACACCAGGCTGTCAGGAAGCTGAACTCTCTGCCCCCCCCCCCAAAACAATAAACACTCTGGACTCTGAACCCTGAAACACATGGACTTCTGAACCCCGACCTTCAGTTTGAATGGACTCTTTGCACTATTGCACTAATGACTGTTTTGCACAATATATCATGTTTTTTGCACTAAACATATACATAAAAAACTTCTGCTGCTATCCTCCTACATAGTTTTATAGGTTCTATATTATATATTTAATTTAATTTAATTTAATTTCACTTTTTGTATAGTAGTAAATGTCTTATCTGTTGTGCACTTTATTGTTTACTTTACTGTTTATTTTAATGTTAGAAAATGTCTTGTCTTGTGCATTTTATTTTGTCACCGTAGGATAGTGAGAAACGTCCTCTCGATTCCTCTGTATGTCTGGTACATGTGGTTGAATTGACAATAAAAAAACCTTGACCTTGACCTTGATATATGATTGGCCACCCCGGGTGCCACCCTAAAATTTTATTGGCAGTTTGATGCTGATTGACATCTAATTTCACCTCTTGTTGAAAGAACAGTTTATTTAGACATCTGGTGGCACCTTTTTCAAATCGAGGACGTGGAAGAGAGAATATTTCCACAGGTCACGAGTCACATGAGCGACTGACAACAACTATGGCAGACCTGCGGCGAAAGCACCATATTGAAGTAAATTTTAAGGTTTAACATCGGTTTCCTGAACAACTTTTACAAAAGTTGAGTCGCTGTGTAGATGCATATTGGCAATTTGGCTCCATAACAGACAGTTAATCAGATAAGAGAGATTGATTCCCAATTTAGCCTAACATTATGTTTACATCTGTGCTAGTAATACACGCCACGCATATACAGTGCCCTGTCGCAAGTTACAGTATACGAGTGTTTAGCTAATGTGGGGTAACTAGTACAGCTGTCAGTGTTCAGCAAGTTAACATTTAGCAATTTGAAATCCATTAACTCAGTTAGATTTTCGTACTTGAACTCAAAACGAACAATTGTAATTATCAATCTGTTAACGTTACTTTGCAGATAGCCTCTTTGCTATCGTAAAGGTGGAAGAAATTATAGCTACTTACTGCAGAGTAGGTGTTACGTTTCTGTCATTTTTATGCCACGTTTCATGTTTAGTTTGTCACAGTTTATTTTCGGTTTATGTCATGCTTGTGTTCTGTTTATGTTCGATGCAGTTCATTGGTAGCATACACATTTCCATGTTTTTCTGCAGCCTTGCATTCATGCTGTTTTCCCTCTCTCTCTTGCTGTCACTCAGCCTTCCCTAATTGTTTCATTTTCCCGTGTCTATTTACTAATCTACTAACATTAGATCAGGATTGGGTAATACTAACTCTCTAACCATGTGTTCATGTTTACCTTATGTTTCTTGTGCATGTCATTTACTAATTTACTAACGCTAGGTCAGGATAGGTTTATTACTAATGATTACTAATTATCTTGTTACCTCGTCAGCTTTCCACACCTGATTCCCCTTCGCATGCTGCTCTCAAGCTAAGTGTCTGCACCTGTCTACACCTGCATATAAGCTCAGTGTTCATGTCTTGTCTTCGCGAAATTGTTGCCTGTTAGTTTACTACTGTCACTTTTGAGCGTTTACTTTGTCTGACTACTGTTATAGATCCAAGCCTGTTTACTGACCATCGTACTGCCTGCCTACCGTTTTCTACTGCCTGTTTTTTGACCACGAGTTTTGCCTGCTGTCTATTTGTACCTCTGCCCCGCGGATAGGACTTCGGTCGTGGGACGTTGACTCCTGCAACGTCCCACGACCTACGAACTCTGCTTGACCCCTGTATTGTACTTCTGCTCCGCTGACAGCTACTCTGGTTACTGAACTTGTGCATGGTGTACCGATTCCGAGACTGCCTTCTCCCTCGGTACTTTACTTTGGTTTTTTTGGCTGGATTTATTGGTTTTTGGACTTCGCTTGTGTGACTACGATTTCTGGATTTCCCTATAATAAAGTCCTTGCGGACATTTATTATCACGTTTGTGTTCTGAGTCGTGCATTACGGGTCCAACCCGCACACACCCGTCTCAGTAGGGTTAGCCATAATCTTACTAGTAACTTAGGCTGGTAGTTGATTTTAAGGTACTGGTCTTGATTAGGCCAATTCCAAAACTAATAGCAAAGTAAAGTTAATATAATATATATGAACATAAATATGATACTGCAAGTAAAAGTGTGCCGGTATGCACACCCCAAAATTAAGTGTTCAAAAACTTGAAACAAAAATTTTTCTAATTGAAAAAAAAAAGTTTTCTAATTGAACCCTTACATAAACATGTCCCAGAAGATAAAGATAATTCAGTGTAAATTGGCTGAGAAATAGAGGTTGAAAAGTAATGGAGGTTAAAGTAACATTACCATTCTGTTGTATATGTAACAGGACAACAAATAAGTTACATATGCAACAAAGCCTGTAAAATATATGGAAGCGTGAGTAACAAACAAAAATGTACTTACTATATGTTAAATAGGGGTTGTTGTTGGGAAATTATATGTTTTTGAATAAAAACAACCTTGCAATAATTGCAGGGAACATTGTTTAAGTTTGTAATATTGGTGGGCACCAAAATTATTTTTCTTTTTCAAGTCCATTTCGGCTTGATAATATTTAGTGCATATCTTGTGTTTTCAGTCAGACAGAAAAAAACATAGTTTGACTTGGGTGGATCAGAGAGGTCTGTACAAGTTGGTCATATCTGGTATGTCAAATTTCAGTGTGTTTTTTTGTAAATTTACTTCCATAAATAAACTATGCAAATTATGTCACACACAAATGCTATCTTATCTCCTTGGTGCTTGAGCTTTATTTTCTGAAAATATTAAACACTTATAGACCCAGATTATATATTCATGAAAACAGAGTGACCCAAGTCTCTCCAGTATGTGAGTACAGTAATGTGTGTGTGTGTGTGTGTGTGTGTGTGTGTGTGTGTGTGTGTGTGTGTGTGTGTGTGTGTGTGTGTGTGTGTGTGTGTGTGTGTGTGTGTGTGTGTGTGTTACGGCTGCCTGCCTAGTTACCCCTGCTGTGCTGTCTTGTTTTCCCCTCCTCCAGAGGTAATTGACTGATTGGAGTCACCTGGCCCACACCTTTAAAAGACTGGCTTGCCCAGCCTTCAGGAGTTGCTGTTCTTTTTGTTCCTGTGCTTCCGAGTGAGACGGTTTTTCTCTCCTTCACGGTCTACGACCGAGTTTGTTGGACTGTGGGTTTTCTTTATTTTCTTCATCTACTGACCTATTTCCTTTGCTACACATATTTACATTCACAGACGCATATATACACATACATACCTGCATTCACGCACCCATACGCTCCCTATCCCTTTTCCCCCTGGTAAATAAACATATTTTCTTTATTCGCAACTCAACGTCTCTGTGCCTTTTATGTTGCGGTCATTCAGGGAGTGGCCGTAACATAAAATTGGGGGCTCGTCCGGGATCTGGACGTTTTTTCGAGTCATTTTGATGGACCATTTGATCCATTGTTTTGATAGCCAGTATTATCGTGTTCTAATTGGTTGCAGTGCGCTGCTACTTTCGGAAGCGCTGTTTTTTGAAATTACTTCCTGGTTGCGTTCGCTGTTTTGCTTAGTGTAACGCCGTATTCAGGTAAGAATTTCTATTTTTGTTTTGACGACAATACTTTATGGTTATCTTTGATTGCTGTGTTTTTGCGCTGTTTGGTAGTTTTCAGTGCGTGTGAAACAGCTGATCAGAAGCGCTGTTAGTGCTCTGTTAAGAAGCGTTGTTTTTGATTGGACTTCGCTTTATTTTCTCTAACTACTGTTTATCCACTATCATTAAAGTAGTATTTTTATCCCTGTCTTTGGGGGATGTTTACAGAGGTTGCTTTATTAAGCGATTTACTGTTTGGCTTCTTGGCTTGAAGCTGTAGTTTCACGTGTTTAGTACTGTTTTGCCGGTCTTAATTGGCGTTATGGTCGTGAATCGACTGTGTTTTGGTACGTTTTTTGCGTGATAAACTGCTTTTGCTACTTTAAGTGTTTTGGTAAGTAGTGAGAATATTTGCTGTGGCCTGAGCAGTGTTTGAGACATTTTCCCTGGTTGTCTGTGATAATTAAAGTTGCAGCAATACAATTTAGTTGTCTTGTTGAGCTGTTTGGGACACTAGCTATTTTTGTTATTATTGTGAGCCTTGCGCTCCTATTTTTGAGACTTGTTTCTTTTAAGTCTCAGTTTTGCCTCTCTTAGAACCTGTTTCTGGTCTTCCTGGTGCATTCATTCACCTTTCGAAGGAGCTGAAGACGCAGCGTCGAACGGGGTTTGATTGTCCCTTGAGGTCCTAGACAGGAATCTACCCTGTGTTCCCTGGGGAGAGTCTCTTTCCTTGACCGGAGGAGCTAAATACGTAGCGCTGGTTAGGGCTGGATTACTCTTTCTGTGGGCCTAGGTGGATTGTCTAGGGACGGCAGTACTTTTCCTGGCTGTCAGTAGCCTTATTTTTATTTATTTTTTCTCTAAAAACTAAGTGGGATTGCTCAAATTGATATTTGACTGGTTAAAATGGCATCTAAAACTGAGGACTTTATTTTAGATCCGTCTGAAACCATACTTGATACTTTTACTAAAGATCAATTGTTGAGTATTTCTGAACATTATGGTATTGAGATTCCCAGTAAAAGACTTAAGGAGAATGTTAAAACCATTCTCAAAGCTGCCTTAAGTGATCTTGGCATTTTGATCATTAAACCTGACCTGTCGCCTCCCGGCACTCCTACCTCCAGTCCTCCGCAAATGAGCGAATCTGAAATCGAACTGAGGCTAAAAGAATTGGCTTTTAAAGACAAACAACATGATCTCGCGATCTCTCAGTTGAATTTGCGGAGGTTAGAAATTGAATCGGAGGAACGAAAAGCTCTTCACGAAATTGAATTTAAAAAATTGGAGCTTGAAAGCCGAAGTACCTCAGGTCGCTTTGTAGACCCAGCTCGTGCAGAGTTTAATGTGTGTAGGCAGATACGAATGGTCCCACCGTTTTCTGAGGAGGAGGTGGAAAAATATTTTGCCCATTTTGAGCGTGTTGCCACTTCATTGAAATGGCCCGCCAATGTTTGGACTATTTTGTTGCAGTGCGTTTTAACTGGTAAAGCCAGAGAGGCCTATTCCTCGCTCACTTTGGATGAGAGCTCTGATTATGAGATTGTGAAAACGGCAATTCTCCGTGCCTATGAACTTGTGCCTGAAGCCTACCGTCAAAGGTTCAGGGGCTATAAAAAAACTGACAAACAAACTTATGTGGAATTTGCAAAGGAAAAAGAAACTTTGTTTGACCGGTGGTGTACGTCACAGTTGGTGACAACCAAGGATCAGCTGCGAGATCTAGTGGTCTTGGAGGAATTTAAAAACTGTCTTCCAGACCCTATTGTCACCTACGTGAATGAGCAGAAGGTTACACAAGTTTTAAAGGCTGCAGTTCTGGCGGACGAATTTGTTTTAACCCATAAGACTCTTTTCTTATCAAACCCCTCATCCCATTTTGAGCGACAAGCACGCTTTGAAAGAAACGGTGAGTATAATAATTTTAATAAAATTGGTACTTTTAGCTCAGAAAAGAAACCATTTTTCACTTGTGATAAAAATAAAGAAAATCATCGTACCACTACTCTGAGTAAATCTGGTAATGAGCGACCTTGTGCTTATTGTAAATCTTTAGGTCACCATATCAAGGAATGTCCTAAACTCGCAAGGAAAAATTCTAAACCTCACTTGTTAGTTAACACGCAATCAAAAACTTGCCTTGCTCTGTAACTGGTTCATTTCCTGAGGGAAAGGAAAGCTCTAGTTATTCACCTTTTCTCCTAAGTGGAGTTGTGTCTTTGCCAGGTACACCTGGTGTTAAAATTAAAATGCTCCGTGATACGGGAGCTGCTCAATCGTTCATTTTAGCAGATGTATTGCCCTTGTCTAAAAATTCTTTTGTTGGTGCCAGTGTGTTTGTACAAGGCCTGGAAATGAAGTACATTAATGTTCCTTTGCACAAAGTTACACTGGAATCGGAAATAGTCACGGGTGATGTTGTGGTCGGGATACGTCCTAGTCTTCCAGTTGAAGGCGTGTCTTTTATACTGGGGAACGATTTGGCTCGTGGGAAGGTCTTCGCTAATCCTGTCGTATCATGTCCTCTGATACACTGAGAAGCCTGTACTGACCTGCTCTCTCTCCATCGGAGGAGCTACCTGTTGCCTCTTCTATTTTCCCGGAGGGGGATATGGATGAGGTGACTGGGCGCTCTAGATGTGTGGTTGAGCGGGGTTGTAAAGGTTCAGAGGTTGTGTGGTATCTCTACTGCAGAAATAAACTAGTTTTTAAAAAAAATTGTTTTTTCTAAGTTTTACAGGATTCCTGTATTGTCATTATTCTCTGTAGCCTATGGCCACAGTTTGGTCAAGGGGGTGTTACGGCTGCCTGCCTTACCCCTGCTGTGCTGTCTTGTTTTCCCCTCCTCCAGAGGTAATTGACTGATTGGAGTCACCTGGCCCACACCTTTAAAAGACTGGCTTGCCCAGCCTTCAGGAGTTGCTGTTCTTTTTGTTCCTGTGCTTCCGAGTGAGACGGTTTTTCTCTCCTTCACGGTCTACGACCGAGTTTGTTGGACTGTGGGTTTTCTTTATTTTCTTCATCTACTGACCTATTTCCTTTGCTACACATATTTACATTCACAGACGCATATATACACATACATACCTGCATTCACGCACCCATACGCTCCCTATCCCTTTTCCCCCTGGTAAATAAACATATTTTCTTTATTCGCAACTCAACGTCTCTGTGCCTTTTATGTTGCGGTCATTCAGGGAGTGGCCGTAACAGTGTGTGTGTGTGTGTGTGTGTGTGAAAAAGAAATTGAGCTGCAGTTCTGTGGTAGAGACACTGGCTATTCATAGTATGTTAAAGAATTCTAGTGATGTGGACCACACTATCTGCTAAATTGAAGAACAGGTTAAGTGAATTATCACTTCTACCTCTAATCAGCAATCATAGGATTCATTCATGCTCCTTAGATGCCAGGTTAGGGTTCCACACTAATTTTCTGTCATGGTCTATGGACCCCCTGAAGTGGCCTTGGCCACCCCCTGGCCACCCCTTGTATAAAACTCTAGTTCTGCCACTGTGTATTACCCAGGGCTATAGAAACAGGAGAAACATTTGAAATAGGCTTAGAAGGGTGGGCAGACAGAGCTGTTTGGCTGGTGTGTACCACATTGAGGGAATTGAGAACTGAAGAGGTAGAGGGGAAGTCAGTTCAGGGGCATTTAATGGGAGGAGCTACGCGAGTCACAGTCACTAAGTGGGAACTAATAGGGTTAAAGATAGGCATGGCTACCAAGGACAGAGTGGTCCCCTGAATTATAAAAATAAATAAATAAAATAAAATGAAATAAAAAATTAATTTATTTGAAAAAATAATTTATTTTTTTTAAAAATAAAAAAAAAACATGGGCGGAAGGATAAGTAAGGATATGAAAACCCGGAAGGGTGAGCCATTAAACCCAAGGCCCAAGACACCTCTCTCCTGCATGAGTGAGTTATTTCAAATGAACTATGGGCATACCATGAAAAAATTGGAAAAGTGGACAAGAGGTGGTCCCTTGGTATGGCCCAAGGAAGGCACTTTTGGGCTTCAATACCTACTATCAGTGGAAACAATTTTGTGTAGAAAGGAGAGTAAGGGCAAGTTGGGCCGGAAGGGAATGTTGAGAACTCACAGAATACATCTACAGTCAAGCCGGAAAGTCTGCACACTCTCCATGTTTTATTACGTTACAGACTTATACTACAATAGATTGAGTTCATTTTTTGCCTCAAACATCTACACACAATAGCCAATAATGACGAAGTGAAAACAGGTTTTTAGAAAATATGCAATTTTATTTTACTGACAAAAATAGGTTATTTAGGGGTTACATATCTGTACACACCCTTAGCCTAATACTTGGTTGCTGCACCTTTGGCAGCGATTACAGCTTCAACGCGTCTTGGGAAAGAAGCTACCAGCTTGGCACACTTGTTTCTGGACATTTTTGCCCATTCCTCTTGGCATATCCTTGCAAGCTCCGTCAGGTTGGATGGGGAGCGTTGGTACACAGCCATTTTCAGCTCTTTCCACAGATGTTCAATTGGATTCAGGTCTGGGCTCTGGCTGGGCCACTCAAGAACACGCACAGACTTTCTACGAAGCCACTCCTTTGTTCTCTTGGCTGTGTGCTTCGGGTCGTTGTCATGTTGGAAGGTAAACCTTCGCCCCAGTCTGAGGTCCAGAGCGCTCTGGAGCAGGTTTTCTTCAAGGATCTCGGTGTACTTAGCTGCATTCATCTTTCCCTCTATCAGGACTAGTCGCCCCGTTCCCGCTGCTGAAAAACATCCCCACATCATGATGCTGCCACCGCCATGCTTCACTGTAGGGATGGTATTAGCCAGGTGATGAGCGGTGCCTGGTTTCCTCCAGACGTGACGCTTGGTATTCAGGCCAAAAAGTTCAATTTTGGTTTCATCAGACCAGAGAATCTTGATTCTCATGGTTTGAGAGTCCTCAAGCTGCCTTTTGGCAAACTCCAAGCGGGCTGTGATGTGCCTTTTTACTAAGGAGGGGCTTCCGTCTGGCCACTCTACCATAAAGGCCTGATTGGTGGAGTGCTGCCTGGATGGTTGATCTTCTGAAAGGTTCTCCGATCTCCACCAGGATACACTGGAGCTCTGTCAGAGTGACCCTCGGGTTCCTGCTCACCTCCCTGGCCAAGGCCCGTCTTCCCCAATTGCTCAGTTTGGCCGGGCGGCCAGGTCTAGGAAGATTCTTGGTGGTTCCAAACTTCTTCCATTTACGAACGATCTCTATGGGAATTGGGGGGGTGGGACTAGATTTAGCTGTAAATTATGCTGGGACTGTATGGAACACATGATTGGTAAAATGGCTGTAAGTCATCAAGAGTCTGAGGTATCAAACAAGCCACAAGCCATCACTCTGCTGCCAGATATGCAGTAGTTATGGATGGATCACTTTAAGGATAGTTTCTCCTGACAAATGTTCCTATTGAACTCTATGGAAAAATAAGTCAGGAGAAGAAACCCTTCAAGTTATCCATCCATATCTACTGTATTTCTGGCAGCAGTGATGATTTAAGGCTTGTTTGATACGTCAGACCCTTACAGTCATTTAGCCAACCATGTGTTCCATACTGTTCCAGCATAATTTACAGCTAAATCTAGTCCCACCCCTGAATTCCCATAGAGATCCATTCAAATGCAGAGACATTATAGTATCACTTGTAAGAGTACCAGAAAATAAGATATCAAGGGCCTAAGCACGGCACAAGGTGCAACTGGGCTGAACCTAGTCTCTTCATTAATTATAGGTGTGTCTTGGGCGTGACATGCAATAAACCAATCAAAATGTCATATCCCATTCCCTTTAAAAGCCTGCTTTTCCACCTTGGCGGATTGTTTATGATGGCGAAACAGACATGCTTGTGCGTGTTTAGTGCGATCAAGGAATCGGCTATATGGATCAGTAGCAGTAGTAGTATTATGAGTTCCCGTTAATTCCTGACAGTGCTGTTTACGAAATATATGCTGTTAAATTTCGTTAAAAGCACCTGCAACAGCTGAGAATAAGTGACCAATTGCTTCCTTCTCACCTTAGAAAACGCCAAATTAGCCTGCTTGTTTAACGGATTTTGTTTGATTATGCAATGAACTCATGTTCAAGTTTCATCCGAAGTTCATTAGGCTACCTGCATTCTAATTTTGATTAATAACATAACTAACGTTATTTTGCCTTAATGATGACACTAAATACAACAAATCTGTCAGGTTGGCAACACATAGGTTCAGCATATTTTCCCTTGTTTTATAATGTCCTGCTTATGGAAATGTGACCAACCTGTTTAACTGGTAGCGTAATACTTTAAAACATTCACTTTCCCAGGAAGACCGTGAAAAGTGCGATGTACAGCAGGGGAAACAGACCTGCTCCTGTAAAGCGAACATGCAGATAATGGAATTAAAATTAATTGTAAATGAATTGTGTAACGTGCTGCAAATTTCGTTTCTAATTAGACGCTTAGTTCTCTTTAAAATCTTTTGTTCAAGTTATGGAATAACAGGTGAAATCAGCTGGGTTTTAATAAGCTGAGGGTATGGAAACCTTGTCACGTAATTTAAAAAATATGAAGGACGAAGAATAGCTTAGGTTAGCCTACAATTCAGTTAACATGATGACATTTATCTCCGTTTTTTAACCATAGTCTATCGAAAAAACATTATGCACAGCGAGTCCGCTGTAGCCTAGGCTATTTGAAAAACAATAAAAGCAATATTCACTGGACAAGGTTTTGAACTTTTTTCAGTCACAAACCATTCTATTTACTTACAGGCTGTATTCCTAAATAAACAGAGCTGTATTGTAATGACATCTGAAGCGCATTTTCAGAATGCAAATGTCCGTCTATTGCAGTACACGAGTTTTCCATTGAATGACAATTCACGCATTAGGTGCAAATGACAATTTGCGCATTAGGCTTGATATAGGTGTTATCAGCTTCTTTTTAATGGATAGCCATTGTCCCGTACCATCGCACATCGCCTGGATGTTGATGGAGTGGGCTGAGAGCAATGTAATGTGGCATCATTTCCCTTCGCTGAGGGAAAGGTATGTGGACCTATGGAACCTTTTATTATTATGCATTTTTGATATAGCCTACACAATAATAATATTTCACATTGTGATCTAGATATTTTAGTCATGCTTGTGCATGCCCCTGTGTGTAACAGGCAGGAGGGTATGCGCGTTGTGCACACGCCTATGTAGACGCACTTATATGCACCGTTAAAATAACATGTAAACAACTGCGACATGACTTTAGACCAGGTTTGTGGTGGTTCTAGCGCAAGCGCTTTCTGCTGGCTCAAGATAGCAATACGCCAAAACGAATCCTGGCCACTCCTCATCTTAAGACCAACACGCCCAGTTCACTTGTGATGGTGCAAGAATACATGCTAGTTAAAGGACGTGAGCGCTAGGCGTTATTATGGACCTAGCGCCGGGTGTAAGATAGCAAAGACACTTGCGTTTGGGTTAGCGCCGCTTTGCGCCGGGTGTAAGATAGGGCCCCAAGTGTCTTTTGATGTTGTTGGCTTCACAGACATCAGGAAGTCATGGCATGCAAAGCCAAAGGATATGCGACCAAATATAAAAAATTTAAAGGCACAGTCAACTTAGTGTATGTACACTTCTGGCCCACTGGAATTGTGATATAGTGAATTAAAAGTGAAATAATCTGTCTGTAAACAATTGTTGGAAAAATTACTTGTGTCATGCACAAAGTAGATGTCCTAACTGACTTGCCAACACTATAGTTTGCTAACATGAAATCTGTGGAGTGGTTAAAAATGAGTTTTAATGACTTCAACGTAAGTGTATGTAAACTAGGGATGTTGATAACGGATAGTTTTTATTCTATAGCCGGATCTCTTGAGGGGGAAAAAATATATAATTAGGCTATGACATGAACTAGGCTAAACTAAATCAAATTTAGTCTACTTATTAGCAAGCCTACACATTTTTGTTCAGGAAGATTAACATATTGACATGTTCTGGTGTTAATCTTTGCGTATGCTAGTGTGTTTACGGTAAGGTTCGCTGCCGAGAACACCCGCTCCTGGGACACGGATGTCCCCGGCACACGCAGATAGCGTCTGGCTAAAGCTGGGGACACATTTCATGACTTTTACAATCGTAAGCGACAATGACAGTCATGAGTACCACACATTTAACAAATGTCATATGCAGATTTTCAGTCTCTTGTGTCGCATACACATAACAACGGCTGTTTTTCAGGAGCACAAATCTAAAAGACAGAGAATTTACGCAGATGGATGCAGTTCTCTCACATGAACGTGATTTCTCGTGGTAGACCTGCACTCGCGAGAATGTCTTTTTTCCCCAATATTTTGAAACCAAAACAAACACGGAGCCCATACAGCTTGCAACTTTGTATAATGTCAACTCTGCAAGTTACCACAACAATACCGACAGACAGACACGCTCATGTGTCTGCCACAAATCACTCCTAATTTGTAGTATTCCAAAAAACATATTTATTCGGCTCAGCCATCCGCACATTGGATTTGATGTTTACTTCCGTATTTTTCCACCTCTGCTAGAGTTCTCAACAGGCCTGAAAATTCAAACCCAAACCGAACCGACCCGAGTGAGTTGAAGCCCGAGCCCGGCTCGCCCGAGACTGACCAAACCTGGGAAAAAAAAAAAAACCAAGTCGGTTATTGCCAGAAAAGGCTGCGCAATTTACGTAGGCGGCGGCTCAAATAGCATAGCACAACGGGGTGAGAGAGAGCAAGAGAGAAGGAGCGAGCAAGCAGGAACGCCACAAACTAGCTGTGTTTTTAGCCTACTGTATTTGAGTTAACATATTTAGCAATTGAGAGCAGCAGAGTAAAGCAATTTCGCCGAAAGCAAGCAATTAGATTTGTACGTTTTAAGTTGTACGTTTGTTTGCCATGCTGTAATAGAATTTAGTAGTGTTTTTTCGTTAGAACGGGATACAACTTTTTTATTGTTGTGTAGCTCGCATGTTCTTGCTTCATTATTATTGCCCTATTATCATTTATCACACAGCAGACGATACTTCAACTTCAACTCGTACACCTACATTCGCCGTATCGTTACAGCAAACGGGAGATGTTGGATGAATAAAATAAATATGCTAGCTACATTTTAACAAGTATAGAGAAAGTCTTGACAATTGATTGACTCCAAAATAATCGTAGGAGACAAGACTACAGTATTTCACTCCCACACACATAATGATTACAGTTGCGAATTTAGAGCGCAACAAGCCTGTATTAGCCTGGGCTGCCCTGGACTACCACAGACTCTGCCCAACCTCAAATCGGGCTAAGAAATATAATGTGTAATGTGTCCCCAGATTTAAGGTAGCCAGTCTGGGGAATCGGAATCTCTTAGCTTGTCTGTTTGGACGCACGTGTTTTAGTTTAGTTTTAGTCTTATTAGGATCCCCATTAGCTGCCAATTTAATGACAGCTAGTCTTCCTGGGGTCCGCACGTGTGCCTGTATTTTAAAGGATTCAACATGTTGCTCGTGCTGCTACTTTAGGCTATTTGAGCACCCTTTTGCACAATTTACACTGAACTTTGTCATCCCCCTTTGTAAAATTATTCCAAACTGAGCTACGGTTTGTGCATTTCATTTTGATGTGGATACTGGCTATAACGTTAACAACAGTAGAGCAGCTCTCTCGCTCAATCGCCCGGTATGTTTAAAATAATGACATCTCCCCCATTATTTCACCCAATAACATCAACGACAAAATTGCCGAATAACATCAACGACAAAAATTAAATTTGTTTTATTATTATTCACATTAACCGATAAGCCGTTAAGCATATTCGGATATTTTTATTTTTACGGCTATCCGGCTAACCGTTGACATCCCTAATGTAAACATCCGACTTTAACTGTATGTAATTGTACTATTGAATGGTTAATGTGTGTTATATAAAAGTTTTGTGTTACTGTTTTACTTTGGATGGCTGTAAGCCATCCACCGCGCTGCGTTAGGTTTAATGCATCACGCACAGAACGTATCTTGCATGTGATCTGTCTTTAAACACTAACCAGTCGTAATCTTAGTGCACGCTGATGTCAACGCACACGCATCGATAAGCTTATGGCTATCCCTTATGTGTATGGTATGGTTCATGCGCCACCATTAGCTAGCTCCAGCGAAAGCTCCATCCATTTTAGTTTCTTTGTTCTCTCTGAACACATGTCCGAGGCAACCTACCCACACGCAGGAGAACATGGAAACCCCCACATGCCAACGCGCGCACACACACACACACACACACACACACACACACACACACACACATAGTTTGTTGTACATTATAGTAGTGAATCGTGCTTTGCTGTTTGGTACTTTGTGTTCAATAAACTATTACATTTTCCAAGATTGTCTGTATTAATGTTGCTCTTGTGTTGAACTGAGTCAGCCAATGCTAATCGCAGGGATCCCCCAAAATGCCTTCACCTTCTAGCTGGATCATTAATATTAATTCGCTATCAACTGAGTACATAATATTGTGATTTTGCAAAGACAATTATTAATGTGTAATTTTATTGGTAATTAATTTAATTATTAATTCAAGTTACCCATTTTTTGTTAGTATATTCTCTTTTGAGAATAGTATATAAAATTTTATGAGACTGATTTATTACACAAAAACTATGCCACCAGTTGTATAAGGATGGTAGTGCAGTACATAAGTGATGCCCCGTGTATAGATTTAAATGAATATTCCCTACACCTACAACCAGCCCATGCAACACACTAATCTTACAGTTAAGAAAACGGTAGGAAAATGGAGGATGGTACAAGACCTCAGACCACTCAATGATCAAGTAATTGAAGACTACCCAATTGTACCTGATCACTCAACCATATTAACTAACATACCAAGTGATACAACCCACTACACAGTTATAGACCTATGTTCAGCATTTTTCTCAATCTCAGTGCTCCCTGAGTCCCAGTACTTGTTTGCATTCACATACAGGGGGCAACAGTACACTTATCAAAGACTGCCTCAGGGATATGTAGAATCCCCTCGCCTGTTAAATCGAATGGTGAGAAATGACCTAGCGGACGTTGCGCCATTGGGGGGAAGCACTCTCATCCAGTACGTGGACGACCTTCTCCTATGCAGCCCTAGTATGACTGCATGCAAAGAGGACAGTAAGAGGCTGTTACAAGAACTGGCACTAAAAGGCCACAAAGTATCCAAGTCAAAGTTACAGTTTTGTCAAGAACAAATGCAGTACCTGGGTCATACTCTTAAGAAAGGGAGCAAAAGTATTTCTGCAGAACGAATTGAAGCAATCACGAAGGTGCCCAGACCGAGACCGGTGAAAGAAATGCAGAAATTCCTAGGAATGACGGGGTACTGCAGGCAGTGGATTTGTGACTATGTGGAAATGGCACATCCACTAAGAGATTTGTGCCTAAATAAAGCAGGAAGACACCAAAATGAGTGGTTCCCAGGGACAGAATCAGCTTTCACTGGACTTAAGCAAGCATTACAAACAGCTCCAACTCTGGGACTCCCAGACTACAACAAACGGTTCCACCTGTTCTGTGCAGAAAAAGGGGGGTTTGCCACAGCAGTACTGACCCAAAAAGAGCAAGAAAGATACGAACCCATTGCCTATTACAGTATGAGACTAGATGCAGTAGAAAGAGGACTCCACACATGTGAAAGGACTGGCAGCAACTGCCTTTGCAGTACAGAAGGCAACGCCAATAACGGCAGGGCATGAAGTTACCCTGTATGTGTCACATGCAGTAGAAGCACTACTCAGTAGAGGGAAACTCACCGGAGAGTATCAAGATATGAGATCCTGCTCACACAGCCAGGATTGACCATTATCAGATGCAAAGCTGTGAACCCAGCGGAATTAATGATGACCCCAGAAGAAGGCCAACCACATGAATGTGAAAGAGTGATGGAAGCAGAAGCAAGAGCAAGAGAAGACCTGCACCATGGACCACGTGTTCTTTGTGGACGGTTCATCATCCATTGATCCCCGCACAGGAAAAAGAGAGCCGGATATGCTATAGTACGACAAGAAGGGCCATGGACATATCAAATGATCGAAGAATCGGCTCTAAGCCCAGGGACAAGTGCCCAAAAAGCAGAACGTGGAAAAGCAAAGTGGAAGCAACCCAGACAAACAGGACCCTATCAGGTAATATTAGCCACTCCAACAGCGTTAAAGCTTTAAGAAATAGCATGGGTGCAACTAAACCTTTGCAGAAGAGCCCTGGAACCGGAGGCTAAGAAAGAGCCCAAGAAAAAAGTGGAAAAGGAATAAAAACAGTTGAACGAGTATGCGGATTCTGCTTTGTCCTGATGATTTTTGTGTGGGTGTTTACTGGGGTCGTGGGGCTAATCAGGACAGGAACTGTGAGGGAAAGACAAAATAAGACAGCAACTGATCAAAAGATGCCAATTACCATTATCAAACCAAGAGAGAAAAGAGCAACGGAGTGGAGAGCCTTAAATTTCAATGCAGATTCCCTAAACATCTCACACCCACTGGTAGCCCTAGCAAGAGCCTGTAGAAGGGGTGCAGGACAAACCGTTAATATCTACTGTGACTTAGCGTATGCTTGTGGGGTAGTACACAGTTTTGGGGGAATATGGGCAAGACGAGGGTTTCTCACTGCAGGGGGAAACCCTATAAAAAACATTGTCGAGGTAAAAGAACTGTTGGAGGCCATGAAACAACGAGCAAACATTGCTATTATAAAGTGCGCAGCACATACAGGTGGAACAGATCCTGTGTCAGCAGGAAACGATTATGCAGATAAAGCTGCTAAACTAGCAGCAGAGGAGTTGGAGTACTGGCCTACAGCAGATTAACAGGTGCTTCTGAATGTAGAGGAGGTGGCATTGCAAGACCTAATAGAGGCACAAGAGGCTTCTATAGTGTCAGAAAAGGTGGAATGGGAAAATAGACGATGTGGGTTAGATAAGTCAACAGGAATATGGCGGCAATTATGTACAGGGAAATCAATCGCACCAAGCACACTAATAGAGGTCATTTGCAGAGCGGCCCATGGTGTTGGCCACTCTGCAAGGGGGGAGATGATGAGAGAAATACAGAAACATTGGTTTATCCCAAAACTAACAGAACATGTTACTAGCATGATATCAAGATGCAAAATTTGTCAGGAAGTAAACATAAAGAAAGGGATACAGACTACACCAGGCTCTATGCCACCACCGGTGGGTCCATTTACTCATTTGGTAATAGACTACGTAGATATGATCGATCGGGCGGAAGGCAAAAGATATTGTCTCGTAATCATTGATAGATTTTCAAGATGGGTAGAAGCAGTCCCCACTGCGCATGCGGATTCTAAAACTGTAGCTAAAGCCTTGGCAAGAGAAATTTTCCCCAGATTCGGGGTCTGTCAGACCCTGAGCAGCGACAATGGTTCACATTTTACGTCTGACATGATAGCAGACGTTTGTAAAATGACAGGTATACAGCAGACATTTTCATGTGTGTACCATCCCCAGGCAGTGGGTATAGTAGAGAGATGTAATGGAACACTAAAAATGAAATTACAGAAAATATGTAGGCAAAATTGGGTACAAGGTTTACCATTAGCACTCATGGCCATGAGAAATAGTCAGAATAGATTTACTCATTTGATATCCCATGAGATGGTAACAGGAAGATTAATGTCAATCCCCACAATAAGACCGGAAAGTAGGGAAATAGGCCTGGAAGCACTAGAAGAAGAACTTCATAAGTACCTGAAGAGACTAACCCAGGCTGTGAGGTCTGTCTATTCTCAGGTGAAAGAGGCCCAGGGGCCAGCAGTCGAAGACCCAGAGCTATTGGTGAATCCAGGGGAGTGGGTCTATGTGAAGAAGTTTAAAAGAAAGTGGAAGCAACCCAGACAAACAGGACCCTATCAGGTAATATTAGCCACTCCAACAGCGTTAAAGCTTTAAGAAATAGCATGGGTGCAACTAAACCTTTGCAGAAGAGCCCTGGAACCGGAGGCTAAGAAAGAGCCCAAGAAAAAAGTGGAAAAGGAATAAAAACAGTTGAACGAGTATGCGGATTCTGCTTTGTCCTGATGATTTTTGTGTGGGTGTTTACTAGGGTCGTGGGGCTAATCAGGACAGGAACTGTGAGGGAAAGACAAAATAAGACAGCAACTGATCAAAAGATGCCAATTACCATTATCAAACCAAGAGAGAAAAGAGCAACGGAGTGGAGAGCCTTCAATTTCAAGGCAGATTCCCTAAACATCTCACACCCATGGGCAAGAAGGAACATGTGGTACCAGCAATTAACACACTCAGTCCGAATGGTAACTGGAAGTTAAATGTCCCTGTATGGTTCGAGTGCCCGCACCAGGAACTTGACCGGCGGTAGCGGAAGTTGATCCCCAGCCATTAGAACCAGGATGCATGGCGGACGCCATGTATCTGCTTACACCATTATAACAGGAAAGTCTATGGCTATGACTAGGGCTACATCGCCAGACTCCTGTCAGTAAAAAAAAAAGTAGATTCTTATGGAAGCTGGCGTACTTACATCTCTGAACTAAGGCAGAAACAGTTGCAGAAGCCCCTAGTTCATTGGAAGTGAAGAATAGTAAAGCAGGAGAGTGTTTCTAATAGTACTAGCAGCTATGTGTCCTTCTTTCTAGGGATATCAGATTGTACGACCTACATGATGAGTTTTGTAATAATAAAAGGAGGAAACAGGAATAAGAAATACACCCTAGCGTTAAGAACTGGGCAAGACGGGACCATTGAAGTGAATGGAGTTAAAAACAGGACAACATACGCAAACATCACCTTAGGGACATTCAGAGACTACTGGTGGGTATGCGGGTAGAGGGCTTACTCGTTTTTTCCCAATAGGATGGACAGGATGCTGTTACCTGGCCACTTTGAAGCTCCCATATGAAGTAATATCCATAAAACAGAAAAAAAGACAACCAACAGGACAGCAGCAACAGGAAAAGAAGAGAATTAGCTGAGTTTCATGACTTAGAGTCATATCATTACAGAGTTTCATTAGGGGAAAAATGGGGACTTGGGTTATTTCCCTGGTACGGAGTGGTCTTCCTAGCAGATCATATAGACAACATAACATATACCTTGCAGGGTTTCGCTAATTAAACTATTAGGGGGTTCAGCATGTTAAGGGACACCATCAGAAGCCACAGAATGACACTACTTAAACACAAAATGGCCCTTGATTACATATTGGCACAACAATTATTTATGAATTGATGAAACAGGCTAGGGCAGTCCACCAAATGGTCATAGGAATACCTCGGAAACACGCCATATGGGAACCATCCATTCACCAGGTATTCCAGATGAGAGATGGGTCTTACACGAATGAACGTGGGGAAAAATGCAACGAGAAAGGAGGGCCTCTGAACTGTCCATATGGAAATCCTTTATGCGAATGAGGAGTGAAGGGAGGAGCAGGATGGAAATGCATGAGAATTAAATTTGGAGAGGAATGGTGTAATTGGATAGATTGGGAGAAGTATTTCATACCAGGGCTGTTTGAGGACGTTGAAGAGAAGGAGGAGTGAGAGGAGTATTTCTTGTATGCATGATCACACATCACATATACTGACTACAGTACACGAAGAAAAGAACAATTTAAAGGGGACATAACAAAGCCCCAACTGACTAAAAGCCCTTAGGATAGATAAACTAGACACATAAATAGATTAAGGAAAAGGGAGAAGAAGGTAGGAGACACCTGAGTGAAGTGCTAGTAACCTCTCCTCAGGCTTCTCAGGTCATGGGCTCCTAAGAAGAGGAAGAAGACATTACAAATATAATCCAATTCTTTTTATATAATCTTTGTATAATTATAGCAAATGTGGAAGTAAGCCGTAGGCCCAAGAAAGCCTCATATGAAATAATTAAATAATACAGTCAAGATCTAGTGGAAAAGTACTGAGATGGGGGGTTGTGAGAGGGTGCAGGATAGTTCTCTGTCAGCAAGGACGAGGGCATCTAGCACACCAGTCAAAACAGGAATGTTTTCCTCCTGTGTTCCATAACAAAGCAGGAGTTGTACTTATAGATCGTGCTGACCGAACAGGTGGGAGGAAAGTTCACAAACAATTTTATTTGATAGATCAAGAGTGCCCTCAAGCGCATAGGGTAAGAACAGGTCATATAACATATTAATGTTGTGCCTAATTTGTTATTGGATAAAATAAGATATTATGAAAAGGTGTTACCACATATCATTTGGTGTATTAGCACCGTAAAGGAGGAGTTATGATATTGTAAAAACTAATGTTTGTTATTGTTCGGGGAATTCTGAATCCTCTGCGTAGGTTTGTGGTTTTCCCATGTTGAATCAACGTTTGACCATTTAATAAAAGATTATACTTCTGCTATTTCCTTCATCTTTATCTTGAGTATTCTTCCACTCGAAAAACCCATCTCAAATTGAATTTAACGAGGAGGGAGTCAAAAGGACTTACTTCCACATTTGGCAAGCCAGCAAGGACTCCAAGATCCCGGGGGGGATACAGGAGGGAACCAACGGCGTGCGGTGTTTTTCTTCAAGTTAGAGACCGGTCAATAGTGAGAGGTAAGCAGACACCTTTTTAAAAAAAGTCTGCAGAGAGGAATTACCCGCACTCCGTTGGCCCCAAGTGTGGTCCTACACCGGTGACGGAGCTCCAGTGGGTGAGTGGATTAATTGATTATATTGATTATAAAAACAAAATAGAGAGGATAAATAGGTAGAAAAATTATTGTGTTGAAGTAGAAATAAGCATAAGTGACTCTGAGTGTCAAGATCTCTGAGTGTGATGTTTTGTGGGGCTTGGAGCTCAGATATTTTGTGATGTTTTGTGGGGCTTGGAGCTCAGATGTTTTGTTTGTGGGGCTTGGAGCTCAGATGTTTTGTTTGTGGGGCTTGGAGCTCAGATGTTTTGTTTGTGGGGCTTGGAGCTCAGATGTTTTGTTTGTGGGGCTTGGAGCTCAGATATTTTGTGGGGCTTGGAGCTCAGATATTTTGTGATTTGGGGGCTTGGAGCTCTATGACAACACTGTGGGGGAGTACTGAACTCCAAGTTAGCTAACCAAAAACTCTGAGCAACTCTTGAGCAATATAGAGCAATTCCGGATTGTGGGTCGCGTAGAGGTTGTGTGTAAAGGGACGCCTTTCCCTTCAAAGTCCGCCACAAACGGTGAATAGAGTGAAGCAGTTGAAAGATACTGCCACTGCTATATTACGGTAGGGACAATTAGGGAAACAGTGTTGTGAGAAAATAATCTTTCTAAAAAGAAAAAAAAATTTTTTTAAAAAAAAGTTATGTTGTGTGGCCAAATAATTTACTGTTGTTAATAATACTATAGTTATAATTTTTTGTAAATAGTACTATATGTATATACATATATCTCAATTGATCAAATTAGAACAAATAGATCCATTGCACGGGTTGTACAATCAAACTGAACATAATCGATTAAACAATACGGTAACAGGAGAACAATAGAAAAAAGATAAGGTGGTGTGCTAACATTATACGAGAATTTGTTATTTTGGATATGCTGTATATAATGCTGAAGGAAATTATGTAAATAACAGGGTTTTACTTAGATAGATAGTACTCCACTAGAAAAGTGGAAATATTATGTGTCTGTTATTGTGTATGTTATTGTGGGAAAAGATACAGTGGGAGAATAATTAACATGAGAACAGTTATATGGAGTAAAATCTCTGTGCTGCCATTCAGGGATTGATAAATCCCTACCCAAGGCCACAGAAACAGGAGAAACATTTGAAATATGTTTAGACTGGTGGACAGACGGAGCCGTTTGGCTGGAGTGTACCCCAGTGAGGGAATTGAGAACTGAAGAGGTAGAAGGGGAAGTTGAGCAGGGGCATTCAGGGGGAGGAGCCACACGAGTCACAGTTACTAAGTGGGAACTAACAGGATTAAAGGTAAAGGCGTGGCTACCAAGAACAGAGTGGTCCCCTGAATTATAATAATAATAATAAATCAATTAAGAATAAATTAATTCATTATAAATTAAGAAACTAAATCAATTAAGAAACAAAACCAATTAAGCCAAAAATCAATTAAGAAAAAATATTATTTCTTGTTTTTATTGTTTATTATTTTATTTTATTTTATTTTATTTTTATTTATTTATTTTTTTTTAAAGAAAACATGGAGGCAAAGTTATTATAGTTGTAAGTTTTTCATTTAGTTTTTATTTTTTTATTAGTTTTTAATTTCACTTTCTAATTTAGAGGGAGAGAAAGTGTAAATTATTAATATTGGTTTTGAATGTTTTAAATTACTCTATATGCAATCCAGATTTCAGATCGCAAATCAGGAAGAGGATCAGAAACTAAAACTAAAAATAATTCATGATTCATTTTTATTTTTATTCCAGTTCATTTTGCACCACTACAGTTAGTTTTGTTTTAAAAGTCACTTTATTTTTATTTTTATTTCAGTTAACTAAAATGTTTTTGTTTTTATTTTTTATTTTAGTTTCAGTTTTAGTTTCACTTTCAGTTAACTAGAATAAGCTTGCATGGGCTAAAGAGAAATAAAGATTTGAAAACACGGAGGGGCGAGACTTTAAAGACACCTCTCTCCTGCATGAGTATTCATTTTTGGCTTAATTGGTTTTGTTTCTTAATTGATTTTCAAACTATGAGACTTGAAATATGACTATGAGAAGACTATGAAAAAATGGGAAAAGTGGACAAGAGGTGGTCCCTTGGTATGGACTAAGGAAGGTACTTTTGGACTTCAATACCTGCCATCAGTGGAAGCAAATGGAGCTACAGGCCTGTATCCCCTATTGAACAGCACTGGGGAACAAGAAGATTTGAGCCAGGGGCCTGAGACTACTGTGAGGATGAGACCAGAGTTGGTGAAAGTGAAAGGGACCCTAGAAGTAGAAGGTCATTTGGAAACTGTTTTAATAAGATCAAAAGTTACAGCAGCAGGCCCAGAGGAAGGAGAATCAGAGACAGCCCAGAGTGACAGCCGAGGAAACGAGGGAAATCCCGCAAATAGCACACCATTCCCATGCCTCCACACACCTCATGACGGGCCAGAGAATCAGGGAATGACAAGTTGCAAGAAAGAAACAGTCAAGTCGTCGGGGGCACGTGAATCTGAAAGGAGCAGCAAGCTAGGATGTGCCACCAGATATCAACAGGCAATGGAAGAAGCAGAGGGATGTGAGAAGTGAGAAGAAGGTGTGAGAATGTGAGATGTGAGAAGAAGAAATGAAGAAGAAATGTGAGCAGAAGAAACGAAACCGAAAGGAGAAGCAAGAAGAGCTGGAAGAGACCCAAGGAGAGGAGAATATGACATCAAAGGAAAAGTGAAACTAAAGTCAACTGCCATTCCCAAAGATGAATCAAGCTCCTCTGATAGTGAAGAATCAGATGAAAGTGCAATAAGGAAGAAAAAGAAAGTGACGAAGGAAATGCTGAAAACAAACCCTAAAGGAGGTGAAGAAAGCAGAACAAGCATTCCTGCGCGAAGGAGGGTACTCGCAGCAACGAGTTCAAGAATTGAAGCAGGTCTATGACATCAGTAGTGATATCCAGAACAGTGCCAGCAAAATCCTCAGGAGGAGCGGCAAAAGAAGGAGAGCACCTGCTCGATACAATCCAGGGGAAGAAGGAGACGAAGAGGATGAAGAAACCTTCCTGGCCCCATTGCAAGTCCTACCCCAACCAGGGAGACAACAGCCACTCACTAAGTACACCCCATGGACCCGGAGAACATGGTTAAGGATTTACCAAAAATAACAGATGGAGCAGGGCCATGGATAAGCGAGGGTAGAGATGAGGACGACTCACCTGCCCCTGTGCATGGGAGATGTTAAGAAGATATGTGATCCATGATGTTATCAACAGAATGCAGGAGACATGGAAAAAAACATGGGACAGACATTTGATGCATCACAAGGAACATCGACAATGTTCTTTCACATGTTGTGTAAAGCATTGCCCGAACCAGTAATAAAGGCCCTAAGCAAGGGGGCTTCCCCAGGAGAATCCCTCGTTTATCCAGGGGGATAAACAAAGAGCCCATCTTGTCCACCATATGAAGCTGCACAGAGAAAGCAATTGCACCAAGCGCAGTAATAGAGGTCATTTGCAGAGCTGCCCATGGAGTTGGCCACTCTGCAAGGGGGGAGATGATGAGAGAAATACAGAAACATTGGTTTACAGTGCATCCGGAAAGTATTCACAGCGCTTCACTTTTTCCACATTTTGTTCTGTTACAGCCTTATTCCAAAATTGATTAAATTCATTTTTTCCCTCAATATTCTACACACAACACCCCATAATGACAATGTGAAAAACGTTTTTTTGAGATCTTTGCAAATTTATTAAAAATAAAAAACCAATATTTCTCATTTACATAAGTATTCATAGCCTTTGCTTTAACGTATTTTTAAAGTATCATATTTCATATTTGGTCGCATATCCTTTACATGCTGTTACTTCCTGAAGTCTGTGACCATCAACATCAAAAAAACTGTCGATATCTTATTTGCAGGTACTGTTACAAGCGATACTATAACCTCTCTGCATTTGAATGGATCTCTATGGAAATTGGGGGGTGAGACTAGATTCAGCTGTAAATTACACTGGTACAGTATGGAACACATGGCTGGCTAAATGGCTGTAAGTTATCAAGGGTCTGAGCTATCAAACGAGCCCCAAACCATCAATCTGTTGCCAGATATGGAGTAGATGTGGATGGATCACTGCAAGGGTTATTTCTCCGGACTCATTTTCCTATAGAACTCTATGGGGAAAAAAGTCAGGAGAAACAACCCTTAAAGTGATCCATCCACATCTACTCCATATCTGGCAACTGAGTGATGGTTTGGGGCTCGTTTGATAGCTCAGACCCTTGATAACTTACAGCCATTTAGCCAGCCATGTGTTCCATACTGTACCAGTGTAATTTACAGCTGAATCTAGTCTCACCCCCAAATTTCCATAGAGATCCATTCAAATGCAGAGAGGTTATAGTATCGCTTGTAACAGTGCCTGAAAATAAGATATCGACAGTTTTTTTGATGTTGATGGTCACAGACTTCAGGAAGTAACAGCATGTAAAGGATATGCGACCAAATATGAAATATGATACTTTAAAAATACGTTAAAGCAAAGGCTATGAATACTTATGTAAATGAGAAATTTTAGTTTTTTATTTTTAATAAATTTGCAAAGATCTCAAAAAAACTTTTTTCACATTGTCATTATGGGGTGTTGTGTGTAGAATTTTGAGGGAAAAAATGAATTTGATCAATTTTGGAATAAGGCTGTAACAGAACAAAATGTGGAAAAAGTGAAGCGCTGTGAATACTTTCCGGATGCACTGTATACTAGCATGATATCAAGATGGGTAGAAGCATTCCCCACTGCGCATGCGGATTCTAAAACTGTAGCTAAAGCCTTGGCAAGAGAAATTTTCCCCAGATTCGGGGTCTGTCAGACCCTGAGCAGTGACAATGGTTCTAAAAACTAGTTTTAAATAAAAGAAAATTTTTAAAAATAAAATAAAATAGTCAGAATAGATTTATCCATTTGGCACCCCATGATCACACATATTACATACACTGACTACATGAAGAAAAGAACAACTCAAAGGGGACATAATAAAGCCCCAACTGACTAAAGGCCCTTAGGATAGATAAAACAAACACATAAATAGATTAAGGAAAAGGGCGAAGAAGGTAGGAGACGCCTGAGTGAAGTGCTAGTAACCTCTCCTCAGGCTTCTTAGAATATGGGCTCCTAAGAAGAGGAAGAAGACATTACAAGTATAATCCAATTCTTTTTATATAATCTTTGTATAATTATAGCGAATCAAAATTAGATGATCATTAAAAATCATTAAATACAGTAGCTTTTTGATTAACTTTTGATATTTTTGATTAAATTTTTGATATTTTTGATTAACTTTTTGATATTTTTGATTAACTTTTTGATATTCTTGATATTTACTGTTTGATAGATCATCTGTTAATTGTTAATTAGAGGAAATATTAACTTAGGTAAATTGTGCATGAAACTAATCAACTACAAATGTTTATTTTTATCGTACAATACTAATGTCATAACATAACTCCACCACCAGGCGAAGTATCAACAAGAGAGTGTGAGACCGGACGGTCTCAAAGGGGGGAATGTGGAAGTAAGCCGTAGGCCCAAGAAAGCCTCATATGAAATAATTAAATAATACAGTCAAGATCTAGTGGAAAAGTACTGAGATGGGGGGTTGTGAGAGGGTGCAGGATAGTTCTCTGTCAGCAAGGACGAGGGCATCTAGCACACCAGTCAAAACAGGAATGTTTTCCTCCTGTGTTCCATAACAAAGCAGGAGTTGTACTTATAGACCGTGCTGACCGAACAGGTGGGAGGAGAGTTCACAAACAATTTTATTTGATAGATCAAGAGTGCCCTCAAGCGCATAGGGTAAGAACAGGTCATATAACATATTAATGTTGTGCCTAATTTGTTATTGGATAAAATAAGATATTATGAACTCCACCGGGTGAAACATCAACAAGAGAGTGTGAGACCAAATGGTCTCAAAGGGGGGAATATGTGGAAGTAAGCTGTTTTGTGAAGCTGTTCTGCAGGCCCAAGAAAGCCACATATGCAAGCCTCTATATAAATAATGAAATAATACAGTCAAGGTCTAGTGGAAAAGCACTGAGAATGGGGGCGAGAGGATGCAGGATAGTTCCCTATGAACAAGGACGAAGGCATTTAGCATCCCAGTCAAAACAGGAATGTCTCCCTCCTGTTTTCCATAGTTAAGCAGGAGTTGTACCTATAACAATAGATAAGATAGATCAGGCTGACAGAACAGGCAGGAGAATAATAAAAATAAGAGAAATTACATGGTCTGATTAACTGGCACATGAAGATAAGTCACAAACAATTTTATTTGGTAGATCAAGAGTGCCTACAAGTGCATAGGGTAGGAACTGGTCATATAACATTAGAAGAAGTTGTAGTCCAAGGCAGCTCTACAAAATTAAAAAGCCTTTATTGAATGGCTCACATTATTTAGAATATAAAACGTATAACATGTTTTGGCCTACATAGGGCCTTCATCAGGGTATAAAGAACAAAGACCAAACACTGACTAATATGAAGAGTCCAGAGCTCTGGGAGAGTCTAATTGCAATGAGTGACAGCTGGTGCTGAAAGAATGGAACAATATATAACTTAGCCAAAAGGGGTCAGTAGAGATACAATCTATAAAATAGTAGGCTATGTCTAGAAACAAATCATTATGTCAAATGAATAAACAATATTACTTCCAAAATAATGTATCAAACTAATACATAATGTATATATATGTATAAAATAACTAAAAAAACTCAAAGAATATACTGTAACAACATAAGAAAACGAGTCAGATCAAATCAATAAGTCAAACATACTAAATTAATGTTGAACAGAGAATAATAAAGAAAATTAAATAGAGAAAATAAAGAAAATATCAAGAAATGAACAATGAACAAAATAATAAAGTAACCTACTTAACCTATAGAAATGACACCATGTCTATGGAGTCATTTAGACCTGGCCTGTAGCCTATCGATCCAGCGGCTCTCTTTTTGGTTTAATTTATTCTGTCTATCTCCTCCCCTAGAGGTGAGAGGGACCCTGTCAATGCCGATAGCTGTAAATAAAACAGAGGCGCTTTGGTGAGCGTTTTTAAGATTTTTAGCCATCGCGTAATCCATATTGTTTGTTTTTATTGCATATTTGTGATCAGCCAGTCGATCAAGTAGGCGGCATTTTGCCATATAACATGTTTATTTTTCGCCTAATTTGTTATTGGATAAAATAAGATATGACAAAAGGGAGTTACCGCACATTATTGGTGTATTAGTTAGGTAGAGGAGGAGTTATGATATTATATAAACTAATGTTTGTTTTTGTTCAGGGAATTCCTAATCCTCTGCGTAGGGTAAAGGAGTTCCCGTTGGATCGACATGAACACAACATTATTATGAGAAAAGCTAAATACAGGGATATAAGAAATAAACTTGAATCAGACAACTGTTGTAGCAAGTGATTTTAATACATAATCGATAGATAATGTTCTATATGGTTTTTGATGAATTTATACAGTTTTTAAAGTCAGCTCTTTCCAGAGGTTGACACCTTTGCATTAATAATAATATGAATTGTTAGGCTCGTTTGATACCTCGTTTGATTGTGTTCCATACTGTTCCAGCATTATTTATTTATTTATTTTCTCCATGTAAACACATTTAGTCTCACACCATGGTCTCTGGTTTGGTCATTCTGCTGTTGTCCAGTATAACTACTGCCTCCCATCGCAACCGACATCATTCTGATGTACCTGGTTTACCAACACAAAAGTTAGCCACTCAAGTCAATGGACTACATTCACAAAAATTGCTATTGTTTTTCAATGTTAAACAGGAAATATTCTTCTGATTTGTGTAGAATGTGTATCATTGCACAGCTGCATGTCATATTGATTTTATATTCTTAAATGTCATATATACTTGACTTTCTTTAGGCTTTTACCGGCTCAAAATTGCTGCTTGTGGCTATATTTATTCGCTTTTTTGTGTTATTTCAAATGACTAATCTCAATTTCAACATGCACGATAACAGGGCTTATGCTTTCCTTTTAAAGAGATTTTATTCATAGGTAATGCAAAATTCTCTTGTTTGGTTGATAATTTCATGTTGACCAGTTTTAGTAGTACAACAAAAGCCATGTTAACTACTTGAAAGCTTTATATGCCAAAAGAAAATGCCTTGGTCCTCGTATCTGACCAGTGGGCAACTATTAATAGGTTCTTGTTTAACAAAACCAAGCAAGTTAGTCAAGGGTGGGTAGGTTGCTTGCAAAAAGAGAAAAAAACTAAAACAAACTGAAAAAATACAACACAAAATCAAAAGGTGTAGTCTTGTATACTAATGTATAAGGGTTATAATGCACCACCGTGAAACGAGAGACCACATCACACCTTTCCAGTATCGCCATCTGAACAGCAGGCCCTGGAGAGTTGTGCAAAGTGTTTGGAAATGTTTGTAGGTGAAAATTAAATTCCAAGACGGAATTCACTATAAATTTACCATTCTCTATTACACTTTTCTGTATTTAAAGGTAAAGCAAATTTCATAGTAGGGGAAGCAAGGAGCTTGAAAAAGGACAATATGTATTTGTTTAATAACAATATCCCATAGAATATAATAGAACAAGTAGAGTTTATAAGCTGGTTCCTGTTCTCTCACGCTGTAGGCAGGGGAGGCTGCCTCATCCTATGGGCCATCTGCCCAGGTCTGCCATAGCCACTCTGGCCTGGGCTGCCATGTGCAGGTCTGTAGACTCCTAGTAGCGGGCTCCAGCACTATGTAAACCACCCCTACTCCACCCCACACTAATCTGCCAGGGATGGCAAATATTTCAAATACATGCATTTGAAATATGTATTTACAAGTACAGTTGAAGTCAAAAGTTTACACACACCTTAGCCAAATCCATTTAAACTCACTTTTTCACAATTCCTGACATTTAATTCTAGTAAACATTCCCTGTCTTAGGTCAGTTAGGATCACAACTTTATTTTAAGAATGTGAAATGTCAGAATAATAGTAGAGTGTTCCGATTCTGATAAGGACCCAGACGCGGACCACAGGATCAGGCAAAGAACGTTGTTTATTCAGTCCAAAATCACAAGCCAGGTAATCAGAAATGCTCACAGTACAAAAACAAGAGCCAGGAGAGTAGTCGGTGGAATGCAAAAGATCAAAAACCAGGAAATCACATGCAGCAGTACACAAGGGCTAGTCGAGAGAGTAGTCAAAAAACGTAGCAAAGTTCAAATCCAAAATAACACAGCAAACAAACAGAAGGGAAAGGCAGGCTCATAGTCGTATGGAAAAAAGTCAAGCAGTACTCGTAATACACTCAGGCTTACAGGAAATCGGCACAGAGGAATGATCAATGTTCTGACAAAGTAACACTGCACACTGAGGGCTTATAAACACTGGGGAAGGATAAGACAAAGGAGGGTCAAAAGTGATAACAATGGGAATCGATAATACAATAATGGGGGAATGACAAAGACGTGGACCGGATTCACGAAAACACATTGAAGACAACACAGCCTGGATCAGAGGCAGACTCGTGCTCAGATTGGTAGGCGGAGTTACAGGCTAGAGACAGGTGTAGTCAATATGCGAAGGCAGCAGGAGTCAGGTAAAGCACACGAGAATGGAATGTTACAGCGTAGAAGATATGTTAGTATCAATTAGTAAATAACTACAATACAGGGGTTAGTCTTGTTTAGTAACACATATACATTAGACAATTTAGTAAGTGTAACTTAAACTAGATAACCACAAGTGCAATAAGTAATTGTTAATAGTATCTACAGTTTAATACAAAAGACTGAAGAAAGAATACGAGACACGAAAGAAGGCGGAAATCCTGAATACTTCCAAAATCACCCGAATAGTGCCAGCGCGATACAGGGGAGTGACAATTTGGAACACAGCACACAGACAGACCGGGGAACTGAGGGGAATGCATACTGTACAGGAACCAGGGCAATGAATATTAAAAATAATAAAGTACAAAAAAACACGAAAATAAACAATACACAGAACAGAAAAACCAGGAATGTTACAAGAGAGAATTATTTATTTCAGCTTTTATTTCTTTCATCACATTCCCACTGGGTCAGAAGTTTACATACACTCTGTTAGTATTTGGTAGCATTGCCTTTAAATTGTTTAACTTGGGTAAAACGTTTCGGGTAGCCTTCCACAAGCTTCTCACAATAAGTTGCTGGAATTTTGGCCCATTCCTCCTGACAAAACTGGTGTAACTGAGTTAGGTTTGTAGGCCTCCTTGCTCGCACATGCTTTTTCAGTTCTGCCCACAAATTTTCGATTGGATTGAGGTCAGGACTTTGTGATGGCAACTTTGGAAGTATGCTTTGGGTCATTGTCCATTTGGAAGAGCCATTTGCGACCAAGCTTTAACTTCCTGGCTGATGTCTTGAGATGTTGCTTCAATATATCCACATAATTTTCCTTCCTCATGATGCCATCTATTTTATGAAGTGCAGCAGTCCCTCCTGCAGCAAAGCACCCCCACAACATTATGCTGCCACCCCCATGCTTCACAGTTGGGATGGTGTTCTTCGGCTTGCCACCGTCACCCTTTTTCCTCCAAACATAACGATGGTCATTATGGCCAAACAGTTAAATTTTTGTTTCATCAGACCAGAGGACAGTTCTCCAAAAAGTAAGATCTTTGTCCCCATGTGGCTTTTTTATGGTGGTTTTGGAGTAGTGGCTTCTTCCTTGCTGAGCAGCCTTTCAGGTTATGTCGATATAGGACTTGTTTTACTGTGGATATAGATAATTTTGTACCAGTTCACTCCAGCATCTTCACAAGGTCCTTTGCTGTTGTTCTGGGATTGATTTGCACTTTTTCGCACCAAAGCATGTTCATCTCTAGGAGACAAAACGCGTCTCCTTCCTGAGCGGTAAGACGGCTGCGTGGTCCCATGGTGTTTATACTGTCTCCTAGAGTGTACTATTGTTTGTACAGACAAACGTGGTACCTTCAGGCATTTGGAAATTGCTCCCAAGGATGTGTGGAGGTCCACAATTTTCTTTCAGAGGTCTTGGCTGATTTCTTTTGATTTTCCCATGATGTCAAGCAAATAGGCACGGAGTTTGACGGTAGACCTCCAAATGACTCAAATAATGTCAATTCGCCTGTCAGAAGTTTCTAAAGCCATGACATAATTTTCTGGAATGTCAACTTAGTGTATGTAAACTTCTGACCCACTGGAATTGTGATATAGTGAATTAAAAGTGAAATAATCTGTCTGTAAACAATTGTTGGAAAAATTACTTGTGTCATGCACAAAGTAGATGTCCTAACTGACTTGCCAACACTATAGTTTGCTAGCATGAAATCTGTGGAGTGGTTAAAAATGAGTTTTAATGACTCCGACTTCAACTGTATGGGCCCTATCTTGGCGATCTTGGCGCTTAGTCTAAGCGCAAGTCCATTTAGGGCGTGTCCAAGTCCACTTTTGCTATTTTAACGGCGTGTTTTTTGGGCGCTAAGAACGGCGTAAGGTGCAACTGGGCTGAACCTAGTCTCTTCATTAATTATAGGTGTGTCTTGGGCGTGACATGCAATAATCCAATCAAAATGTCATATCCCATTCCCTTTAAAAGCCTGCTTTTCCACCTTGGCGGATTGCTTATGATGGCGAAACAGACATGCTCATGCGTGTTTAGTGCAATCAAGGAATAGGCTATATGGATCAGTAGCAGTAGTAGTATTATGAGATCCCGGTAATTCCTGACAGTGCTGTTTACAAAATATATGCTGTTAAATTTCGTTAAAAGCACCTGCAACAGCTGAGAATAAGCGACCAATTGCTTCCTTCTTACCTTAGAAAACGCCAAATTAGCTTGCTTGTTTAACGAATTTCGTTTGATTATGCAATGAACTCATGTTCAACCTTCATCCGAAGTTCATTAGGCTACCTGCATTCTAATTTTGATTAATAACATAACTAACGTTATTTTGCCTTAATGCTGACACTAAATACAACAAATCTGTCAGGTTGGCAACCTATAGGTTCAGCATATTTTCTCTCGTTTTATAATGTCCTGCTTATGGAAATGTGACCAACCTGTTTTACTGGTAGCGTAATACTTTAAAACGATTCACTTTCCCAGGAAGACCGTGAAAAGTGCGATGTACAGCAGGGGAAACAGACCTGCTCCTGTAAAGCGAACATGCAGATAATGGAATTAAAATTTATTGTGTAAGGTGCTGCAAATTTTGTTTCTAATTAGACGCTTAGTTCTCTTTAAAATCTTTTGTTCAGTTATGGAATAACAGGTGAAATCAGCGGGGTTTTAATAAGCTGAGGGTATGGAAACCTTGTCACTGTAATTTAAAAAATATGAAGGACGAAGAATAGCTAAGGTTAGGCTACAATTGAGTTAACATGATGACATTTATCTCCGTTTTTTAACCATAGTGTATCGAAAAAAACATGTATGCACAGCGAGTCCGCTGTAGCCTAGGCTATTTGAAAAACAATAAAAGCAATATTCACTGGACAAGGTTTTGAACTTTTTTCAGTCACAAACCATTCTATTTAGCCTACTTACAGGCTACAATAAACAGAGCTGTATTGTAATGACATCTGAAGTGCATTTTCAGAATGCAAATGTCCGTCTATTGCAGTACGCGAGTTTTCCATTGAATGACAATTCACGCATTAGGTGCAAATGACAATTTGCGCATTAGGCTTGATATAGGTGTTATCAGCTCCTTTTTAATGGATAGCCATTGTCCCGTACCATCGCACATCGCCTGGATGTTGATGGAGTGGGCTGAGAGCAATGTAATGTGGCATCGTTTCCCTTCGCTGAAGGAAAGGTATGTGGACCTATGGAACCTTTTATTATTATGCATTTTTGATATAGCCTACACAATAATAATATTTCACATTGTGATCTAGATATTTTAGTCATGCTTGTGCACGCCCCTGTGTGTAACAGACAGGAGGGTATGCGCGTTGTGCACACGCCTATGTAGCCGCACTTATATGAGCCATTAAAATAACATGTAAACAACTGCGACATGACTTTAGACCAGGTTTGTGGTGGTTCTAGCGCAAGCGCTTTCTGCTGGCTCAAGATAGCAATATGCCAAAAAGAATCCTGGCCACTCCTCATCTTAAGACCAACACGCCCAGTTCACTTGTGATGGCGCAAGAATACATGCTAGTTAAAGGACGAGAGCGCTAGGCGTTATTATGGACCTAGCGCCGGGTGTAAGATAGCAAAGACACTTGCGTTTGGGTTAGCGCCCCTTTGCACCGGGTGTAAGATAGGGCCCTATGTGTTTCATCGGTAACACAGGTCACTCACTTCCTTATTTGCATGGTTTAAATTTCTGTGCTCCTGCAGAGAAACATACCTCCAAATTTTTTGATTATAGTTGATAGATACATTTATATGAGAAGTAATTAGTGCCAAAGTACATGCCTATTTGTCCACCCCCGATAACAAGAACCAGTTCTTTTGAAGACCGATCACGGTCATCCTTCCTGCTTGACTTACTTGCATTGGCACTGACTGACGTACCACTGACATAATTTTATTTGCATTTCCCACATTTAATTTATGTGTCATCCTATGGCTGTCATGTGGTGATAAACAGTAAAATAGCATTTCAGAATTGAGAAATGTCATTGTTATAAAAGAAAATATATTTTTTCAATAAAAAATCACATTTGAAAAATTTCAGTAAAAGCTATGCTTCTGTTAACCGTCAAAGCAGAAATCTTCGTTGAAAAACAAAAGACTGAAAGAATCTTTGATATCCGTGCCTTAGCACTTGTCTTGGTACTGCTTATTGAAAATCAGTACCAGAAATAGTCCAGAGAGAAGGTTAGTAATAATCCCAATACAGTAAGGCACTGTATGTAATATCCAGACAGGTTAAAAGAAATTAATCTTTTTAGCCAGAGACTAAGACGATTTCAGGAGATTTGATTGAGGTATTCAAAATCCTGAAGGAGATTCAAAGTCAGACATGACTTTATCAAAGGCTCAGGACAGAAAACCTGGGCAGTGGGGGATGGACAAGAGATTGACATCAATAAGAAGACCTCTAGTTTGGGGACTCACTTATTCACATAAACCCAATCATCAACCTTGTATAGAAATCTGAAAATGCTAATTGTAGGCATTTCTTAGCTGCTGCCCCTCAGCAAAATGCCTTGCCATTTAGACAACTTCCCACTAGACCTGGGTAAATACCTTTTCGCTTAACATAACTTTACACCAGATTGGGGTAATACCTGTGCCTTTAACATATGGTATATTTACACCAGACCTGGGTAAATGCCTTTCCCTTTAACACAACATTTGTAACGTCCCGTTCCCATCCTGTCCGTTTTCCGTGTTTTGCCATGTCCCTCCGTGTCATGTTTGATTCCCTTGTCCGTGTTTTCCCTGTTGCTGCAGACTGGGCGTGTTCCCTCTGTTTGTTTCACTCCTTTTACCCACTCCGGTTTCAACCTATCTCCTTTCCCCGTTGTTGCATGCATTCTGCACCCTTCAATTGTTCAATTACCCATGTCTTCATTCTCATGCTTTTCCTGATTGTTTCCAATCACACTCCCCTATTTAACCCACCTGCTGTCTCCCCTCCAGTGCTGGTTCATTACCTTTGTTGCTTTCCTAAACCTTGTTGCTTCTCTGTAACGTGTTTCTGTATTTTGATCCTTGAATCCCTGTCCTTTGATGCTAACTTCAGTTTGGTTCTGTCTCGGGGCTTAAATGCTCACTGCCTGCTGTTGTTGCTAACCAGTCCTGTTTGTTTGTGGTTCTTCTTGTTTTGTACATTGCCTGTCTCGTTTACCACCTCCATTGTTTCTGCCAGTCTGTAGCTGTTACCACTCCCTGTTTGTGTTGCGGTACCTTCTGTCCAGTCCAGTTCCAGCCCCAGTATCCCGTTGGACTACCCAGTCCAGATCCAGTCCAAGTTCCTGTACCAAGTCCAGTTCCGGTTTGGAACAACTCCATGTTCCTGTGATCCCGTTCCTGTTTCCTGTACCAAGTCCCGTTCCGGTTTGGAACAACTCCATGTTCCGGTGATCCAGTTTCTGTGATCCCGTTCCTGTTTCCTGTCCTGCCCAGTTCCTGTTTGGAACTCCAGTTCCCGTATCAAGTCCAGTTCCGGTTTGGAACAACTCCAGGTTCCCGTGATCCAGTCCCTGTAGGACCATCCGGTCCAGAACCAGTCCAGTTCCGGTTTGGAACTCCCATCTCCCGTTCAAGTCCAGCTCCGGCTTGGAGCAGATCCAAGCGCCGGAGAAATCCCTAACCTCTCTATTGTTGTGTTTAATCTGTGTACGGCTTGGGACTACCCCAAGCCAGTTAAATAAACTCCCTTTTCTTGCACCTCTGCCTCCTTTGTCGTGCGATTAGGTCCTGCCCCCCTCCAGGATCGTGACAGAATGAACCAGCCTCAAAACTTCCAGGGCGATGCAGCCGTCGCCGCCGGCTTCCAGGGCGATGCAGCCGTCGCCGCCGGCTTCCAGGGCGATGCAGCCGTCGCCGCCGGCTTCCAGGGCGATGCAGCCGTCGCCGCCGGCTTCCAGGGCGATGCAGCCATCGCCGCCGGCTTCCAGGGCGATGCAGCCGTCGCCCCCGGCTTCCAGGTCGATGCAGCCCCGCCACGTTCCAGTCCTCCAGTCCCGCCTCGTTCCAGTCCTCCAGTCCCGCCACGTTCCAGTCATCCAGTCCGCCACGTTCCAGTCATCCAGTCCCGCCTCGTTCCAGTCTTCCAGTCCCGCCACGTTCCTGCCCTCCAGTTCCGCCACGCCGCCGGCCTCCTGAGCGGTTCCGCCCACGCCGCGGCCGGCCTCCTGAGCGGTTCCGCCCACGCTGCGGCCGGCCTCCTGAGCGGTTCCGCCCGCGCCGCGGCCGGCCTCCTGAGCGGTTCCGCCTGCGTCGCGGCCGGCCTCCTGAGCGGTTCCGCCCGAGCCGCGGCCGGCCTCCTGAGCAGTCCGGTCAGCACCATCATCGGCCACCTGCGGGTTCCAGCCCGCACTGCGGCCGACCTCCTGAACGTTCCAGCCCTCTTCCTCCTGTTTTGTCTTGGGTGAACGCCAAGAGGCGTTCATTTAGGGGGGGGTACTGTAACGTCCCGTTCCCATCCTGTCGTTTTCCGTGTTTTGCCATGTCCCTCCGTGTCATGTTTGATTCCCTTGTCCGTGTTTTCCCTGTTGCTGCAGACTGGGCGTGTTCCCTCTGTTTGTTTCACTCCTTTTACCCACTCCGGTTTCAACCTATCTCCTTTCCCCTTTGTTGCACACTCCCCTATTTAACCCACCTGCTGTCTCCCCTCCAGTGCTGGTTCATTACCTTTGTTGCTTTCCTAAACCTTGTTGCTTCTCTGTAACGTGTTCCTGTATTTTGATCCTTGAATCCCTGTCCTTTGATGCTAACTTCAGTTTGGTTCTGTCTCGGGGCTTAAATGCTCACTGCCTGCTGTTGTTACTAACCAGTCCTGTTTGTTTGTGGTTCTTCTTGTTTTGTACATTGCCTGTCTCGTTTACCACCTCCATTGTTTCTGCCAGTCTGTAGCTGTTACCACTCCCTGTTTGTGTTGCGGTACCTTCTGTCCAGTCCAGTTCCAGCCCCAGTATCCCGTTGGACTACCCAGTCCAGATCCAGTCCAAGTTCCTGTACCAAGTCCAGTTCCGGTTTGGAACAACTCCATGTTCCGGTGATCCCGTTCCTGTTTCCTGTACCAAGTCCAGTTCCGGTTTGGAACAACTCCATGTTCCGGTGATCCAGTTCCTGTGATCCCGTTCCTGTTTCCTGTACCAAGTCCCGTTCCGGTTTGGAACAACTCCAGGTTCCCGTGATCCAGTCCCTGTAGGACCATCCGGTCCAGAACCAGTCCAGTTCCGGTTTGGAACTCCCGTCTCCCGGTCAAGTCCAGCTCCGGCTTGGAGCAGATCCAAGCGCCGGAGAAATCCCTAACCTCTCTATTGTTGTGTTTAATCTGTGTACGGCTTGGGACTACCCCAAGCCACTTAAATAAACTCCCTTTTCTTGCACCTCTGCCTCCTTTGTCGTGCGATTAGGTCCTGCCCCCCTCCAGGATCGTGACAACATTACCCCAGACCTGGGTAGATACATTACATTACATAACAATTTGGGAGATGCTGTTATCCAGAGCACCAAACAGTAGTGTTACTACAACATAAGTATTACTCTCAGACATACAAAAATACAATCAAAAAAGAAATCCAAGGGAAAAAAAACAGAAAAAATAAAGAATAGGTAAAGGGGTGCCAGTTGCCCAGAGGTAGCAGGAGTTATAATGGAGCTGTCCCTTTAGCTGCCTGATAGGCTAGCATCAAGGTTTTGAATTTTATGCAGGCTGATATATATATATATATATATAGGTAGCCAGTGGAGCAACAAGAGAAGGAGATAGCTGAGTCTGGCTAGGTTGTAGATTAGATGAGCATCAGCATTCTGGATGTGCTGCAGAGGTGTGAGGCTAGCCAGCAAGAAGGGTGCTGCACTAGTCAAGAGAGGAGTTGATCAGTGTCTGAATGAAGAGCTGGGTTGGTGAGGAACGGGTGGATTCAACAGATGTTGTACATGAAGAATCTGCATGCCTAACAAACTGCCATGATGTTCATGATGAGCGGTGATGTTCATGATGACTACAAGATTCCTAGCCCATGAAGAGGGCACTGTGGTGCGATACAGGGTGACGGATATGTCCAGCAGGGGGGAGGATTTAGCTGGGAAGTAGAGTATCTCGGTTTTAGCCAAGTTGAGCTTTAGTCAATGATTTGTCATCCAGAGATTTATTCTAGGCAAGCTGAGATGCGTGCTGAAACCAGTGTTTCAGATGGTGGAAGGAAAAAGACTTGTAATCAGCATAGGACTGATAAGATGGGCTATGGGAGGAGAGTCTCAGTGTAGAGAGAAGAGGAGAGGACCAAGGGCTGAACCCTGGGGGATGCCTGTTAAAAGGTTCTGTGATCTTGAAACTTAAAATGTACAAAAGAAAAATACAGTAATTTCTGAAACAAACTGTTTACAATTGCCCAAGAGTATGAAGCAACAATAAAATAAATCAAGTCAGATGCATTGCACAGTGTGTTATAAAGTACATATTTACATATCAATCACGATACCAGTCACATTAGCTCCAAACGTATATATGTGACACAGTCACACCGTAGTATGTACACATGCCAATAAGACTTTCCCATTTCACTTGGGGGAGAGATGGGGGTAAAATAAATACATAATAAAATTAAATACATAATAAAATTCTACTGAAGCCTACCTTTCCATTTTAGCCCAAGGCTTAGCACCTGGCTATGTAGGTTTCCTGAATCAGCTGAACCTCACTGATTGTAGGAGAGAAGTTCTCTCATTGATCAATGAGAAGGGTGACTCCCTCACACAGTCACAAGACCCAATTCTTTCTTGTCTGATCTTGAAGACAGACTAGTCTTGCTCTTCAGATCAACAATGAACTTAGAGCAGAGATGGAATGCCTCAAAGCACAACAGACTAACCTTCTTCTTGAGCTCCAGACTGTTGGTAAGAAAGCAATACAGTACTCAGATCTCAGTTCCTACCGAGAGGAATTATTCAGGCTTAAAAGTGGACATCTCATGCTACCGCATCCACTCTCATCTCCGAGCCTGCTTTCCCAGGCTTTCCCATCTCCAAGTTTTCTTACTTCCTCCCAGCAGGAAGACCCTAATGGCCAAAGCACCTTGCCACCTACTTTGACCTCAACTTACATAGACAAGAGAAATCTCCCAGAGCTCATTCATTCAGCTTTCTCTGGCAACGTCACTTCCCCTTTAAACCACAAGGTGGGGAAAGTGACGCCCAGTCTTGATTCAGGTTTGTCAGACCCCTTTTCGATAGCTTGCTCTGACTGAGACTATTCAGATTGCAATGCTTCAGATTTCTCTTGCGATGGTTCGTCCACCTCCTCCCTAGACAGGGAAAGGGGGAACAGAATTCCAACTTCTGTCCATCTCCGCAAAGGAGAGACAACTAGGCCAATTCATGATTGCACCTTCCCTGCTCCCTCCAAAGGGGGGACCAGAAAATCTCACTCTGAATATGGCAAAAGAGGTTCCACTTCACCTCTTAGGCAAACAAAGTGCAATGCTCGTGTATTGCCCAGATAGCGACAATTCAGCTTCTGGCCATGTAGAAAATGATGATTACCTTACTGTTCCGTCCTCACAACCAAACAGAGGACGTCGAGCTCAGTATGAAACGCGCTCATGTTCAGATGCGACATCAGTCTCGCCTTCCCCAAACAGGCGGACTCGCGAAACCTCATCTGGTCTTCGCTATGAAGAGCTAGAATCCATGGCTAGGGATATTGAACCCTTTAACCCTCAGAACACTGAATACAATATTCAGTGTTACCTGAGAGAAATTGACAACTGCCTCTCTGATCTGCCCAGAGCAACCGATCGAGAGAAGGCCAAACTCATCTGGGAAACCTCTACCAGAGAGATGCATACATTCATGGAAGAACTTCCAACCACTGTTTATTCTAGCTATCCTAAGCTCCGTGAAGCATTAGTAGCAGAATACATGCCCCAGCTTGATCAGGCAGCAGCCATGATTAAAGCTGTGGACATCAAACATGGTCGCACAGAACCACCCCGCATTTACTACCAACGTCTCAAAAAAGGCGTTCTTCCAAGGTAGAAACGGGCCAGGCTTAGATGAAGATCAAGCCTTTAGATCCCTGTTCGTGCACAACCTGCACCCATGTGTACGAACCCATGTTTCATTGTTTTCAAGAGGCCAGTGTTCAGCTCTTGAACTATGCAATGAGGCTCAAACAGTCTGGGACACATTTTAGATGTCATGGTTTTGACCCTGTTTCCCTATGCGGTCGTTTTCCTTGGTGGCCACGCGAGGGCGCTGCCCGTTTGGTAGATGCTTGCTCCGCCCTGCTGAGTTGGGGGAGTTTCTGTTAAGCGTTTTCACCTGGGCGTAGTCACCTGAGAGTTATATAAGCCTACCGTTTCCTTCGTTCGGGGCTTCGACATTAATTGTTTATTGTTCATTGTTTTGTACTGTCGGGTAAGTGAGGACTAGGTAAAAGGTGTATTTTCTGAATCCAGCGGTTCCAACAGTCAATGCCCTTGTTAAAACGTTCAGCACTCTGAATACTGAACACAAGCGATATTGCGTGCTAGAACCCCTCACTTAACCTACATTCAAAATAAGCTTTACGTGATTTAATTTAATAATTATTATTAAGAATTACAATCATCAATTAAATCGCCAAATTCGTTAATAGGTAAGTCGAACAGTAACCTGGTGGATCAACCAACAAGCCAAAACAAAGTCTAAATCAGGTCTTGAGATTAAATTATTTTATTAAATGAAAAACATTCAATTGGAATAATGAGTTGAAATCATACATTCACTAAGGAATGTAGGCTGACTACTTATAATTTACAAAATGGAAGACATTAAACCAGACATTAATTAGGAAATACCAGTAAAGAGAGAGATAAGCCAAAAATTGCCAAATTATTTACCCTCCAGCTGAACAGGAACAAAAGGAAACGCACGAGGAACCAAAAAGAATGACTTCTCCAAACAAACTCCACAATTGACTAACTTCTTTTTCTGCGGTACACTCATAAAATACCTCCACAGGAAGACCATCCCTGTCCTGATTGGGTTAAGGTGTGGGGGAGGGGGGGGGAGAGGGGTCATTTATGACAGACTGGCTTATCTTTGATGGGGGGTTGGGAATGAGAGAGAGAGACAGAGATAGAGAGAAGGGGGGAAATATTAGATATCCTACAGTACTGTGGTGTTTTTGTTGGCTGTGAGTTCTCGTACCATTTTGGCTACTCGCCTATTTTTAACGTCTCTTTGTTGAGGCAGGGCTTATTTCTTGCTGGCTTGGTAGTTGATTATCTCGTAGAAGTTTGGGACCGTAAATCTCTGCTCTATTTTGCCTTTTTAGTGCTTTTTCTCCGTGTATGGAGTTTTGGGCGATTCTGTTCGGAACAGTAGTTCTATTCGCCCTTCGGCACATGTCTTCCCATAGGGAGATCAGGCGTTTCGCTTCTACTTAGTTATTAGCTCGTAGAAGTATAGAGTAGCAGTTCTTTGTTCCTTTTTCGCCTTTGATTGGTCTTTTTACTGAGAGACCTGGCGTTTTGCTTCTACTCATTTCCTTGTTACTGTGAGCCAGTAAGTAGCTTTGGTACGTTTATTTCCCTGTTTTGTCCTTCTCGTGGACTACGTTCCCCTTTGTTGTGAGTCAGGGTTTTTGTGTTTATTGAGAGGCTGTTGTGCTATTTTTGCGTTGGTCTTTGTTGCAGCTGTCCTCCGCCCTTTTTACCAACGGGACGATTTGGTTCGGAACTATTGTTCTGTTCGTTTTCCGGGTATGTTTCTCCTTGTGTGGAGTTTGGGCTAGGTTGTGGACATATTTGTGTGTGACTGCGCGTAGCATAGGAACGTTAGCTCTCTCTGTTTTTTCGCTTTGTTACTTTCTTTTACTGAGAGGCTAGGGCGTGTGTTTTATTAAGTTTGCGTGAGTCTTTTGGATAGTATAGTTATGGGACGACGGTGCTCCGTCGGCTCACCTGTAAAATGTTTCTCCCTCCGGGGAGATCGGGTGTTTACCCAGGTTTGTTTTGTTGCATTAGACTGCGCACTTATTAAACTAGCCATGGAACGTTAAATCTCTGTTCCTGTTCGCCTCGTTACATTTCCTCTTATTGAGAGGCAGGGCTTGTATTTGTTTGTGCTTGTGTTGGTCAAATGGCCGATAGTTTCGGTGCAGCTGTCCATTCGTCTTTTGTGCTTTTTCTCCGGGTATGGAGATTTGGGCGATTCTGTTCAGAACTGTAGTTCTGTTCGCCCTTCTGTGCATGTCGTCTCATAGGGAGACCGGGCGATGTTGTAGACATGTTTGCGTGTGACTGCGAGCCTCAAACTTTGCCTTGGAACATTAATTATCTGTTCCTTTGCCTCGTTACATCTCCTTACTGAGAGGTTAGGGCGTGGCTCCATTTTAAGCTTAGTCATTTTGCTGGTAAGGCTATGGGACTGCGGTTCTCCGTCGGCTCGCCTGTAAAATGTTTCTCCCCCTGGGAGATCGGGCGTTTACCCCCTTTAGGTTCTGCATGTGACTGTTAGTGTTAGCTTATGGAAGTAGCCACGGAACATTATATCTGTTCTTTCGCCTCCTCTTATACCATCATTTCATTTTGCTATATTTGTTGACTGTATTTATTTGTGCCTTGACGCTACTCGCCCGTTATTATTTTGTCTCGTTACCGAGACAGGGCACTTATATATTTCTGGCTGTTCAGATCCCTGTCCTTGCGCTCTACTTGGCGTTTTGACAGTGAGCCGGTTTGTAGCGTTTGTAGTGGTCGTTGTTTCGTTGTCTTGTCTCCTTCCCTTATCTGCGGGTTTCCCGCCTTAGTGGCCTAAGGGCTTAATGAATCCCCTTGCTGCGTTTGGCTCCTCCCACGTCACACGTCACGTCCCATTACAGAATGTCGAAGCCATTACCGAGGCCAGCGGCTTTTTAGGGGAATTTTTTTTACTAAGGGGGTTTTGGTGGCTACTGTTTGTGGTTTGTGTCTTGGTTTTTGTTGTACCTTGGTGTTTTTTGTTTTCCAGCTACCCTGGTAGTTAGGCGCCGAGTGGGCCAGTTGACCTTATTTGGTTTCCCTGCGGCCCACTACTTTGTTATTTTGCCTTTCTTTTTTTTTGAGGTAACTCTGGGCGGGGATTTTATCCCTGTTATTGGTACGCATTCAAGGGATTTGGTCTCAGTCTGTAGGCCAAATGCCCTTGAGTTCGGCGTTTAACGTCGCCTCTTGCCCGGCACGCCTCATGAAGACAGTTAGGCATAGTGAAGTTTTGGGTAGGCAGCCAGGAACCAGGGTGCTGAAGTTTTCTCCAGGGTGCTTGTAGCCGGGCACTAGTTAGTCCCACACCCCCCTCACCCTTAGTCCCACCCTCCCTTCCCTTCCAAAAAATAAAATAAAATAAAATAAAAAATAAAAATTTGTATGTATTTTCTTGGGTATTTCTCTCTTCAGGAACTTCCGCATGGTTTTTATTTCTGGGGTCGCCGGGGTCGCCCCTTAGAGGGGGGGTCCTGTCATGGTTTTGACCCTGTTTCCCTATGCGGTCGTTTTCCTCGGTGGCCACGCGAGGGCGCTGCCCTTTTGGTAGATGCTTGCTCCGCCCTGCTGAGTTGGGGGAGTTTCTGTTAAGCGTTTTCACCTGGGCGTAGTCACCTGAGAGTTATATAAGCCTACCGTTTCCTTCGTTCGGGGCTTCGACATTAATTGTTTATTGTTCATTGTTTTGTACTGTGGTGTTTTTGTTGGCTGTGAGTTCTCGTACCATTTTGGCTACTCGCCTATTTTTAACGTCTCTTTGTTGAGGCAGGGCTTATTTCTTGCTGGCTTGGTAGTTGATTATCTCGTAGAAGTTTGGGACCGTAAATCTCTGCTCTATTTTGCCTTTTTAGTGCTTTTTCTCTGTGTATGGAGTTTTGGGCGATTCTGTTCGGAACAGTAGTTCTATTCGCCCTTCGGCACATGTCTTCCCATAGGGAGATCAGGCGTTTCGCTTCTACTTAGTTATTAGCTCGTAGAAGTATAGAGTAGCAGTTCTTTGTTCCTTTTTCGCCTTTGATTGGTCTTTTTACTGAGAGACCTGGCGTTTTGCTTCTACTCATTTCCTTGTTACTGTGAGCCAGTAAGTAGCTTTGGTACGTTTATTTCCCTGTTTTGTCCTTCCCGTGGACTACGTTCCCCTTTGTTGTGAGTCAGGGTTTTTGTGTTTATTGAGAGGCTGTTGTGCTATTTTTGCGTTGGTCTTTGTTGCAGCTGTCCTCCGCCCTTTTTACCAACGGGACGATTTGGTTCGGAACTATTGTTCTGTTCGTTTTCCGGGTATGTTTCTCCTTGTGTGGAGTTTGGGCTAGGTTGTGGACATATTTGTGTGTGACTGCGCGTAGCATAGGAACGTTAGCTCTCTCTGTTTTTTCGCTTTGTTACTTTCTTTTACTGAGAGGCTAGGGCGTGTGTTTTATTAAGTTTGCGTGAGTCTTTTGGATAGTATAGTTATGGGACGACGGTGCTCCGTCGGCTCACCTGTAAAATGTTTCTCCCTCCGGGGAGATCGGGTGTTTACCCAGGTTTGTTTTGTTGCATTAGACTGCGCACTTATTAAACTAGCCATGGAACGTTAAATCTCTGTTCCTGTTCGCCTCGTTACATTTCCTCTTATTGAGAGGCAGGGCTTGTATTTGTTTGTGCTTGTGTTGGTCAAATGGCCGATAGTTTCGGTGCAGCTGTGCATTCGTCTTTTGTGCTTTTTCTCCGGGTATGGAGATTTGGGCGATTCTGTTCAGAACTGTAGTTCTGTTCGCCCTTCTGTGCATGTCGTCTCATAGGGAGACCGGGCGATGTTGTAGACATGTTTGCGTGTGACTGCGAGCCTCAAACTTTGCCTTGGAACATTAATTATCTGTTCCTTTGCCTCGTTACATCTCCTTACTGAGAGGTTAGGGCGTGGCTCCATTTTAAGCTTAGTCATTTTGCTGGTAAGGCTATGGGACTGCGGTTCTCCGTCGGCTCGCCTGTAAAATGTTTCTCCCCCTGGGAGATCGGGCGTTTACCCCCTTTAGGTTCTGCATGTGACTGTTAGTGTTAGCTTATGGAAGTAGCCACGGAACATTATATCTGTTCTTTCGCCTCCTCTTATACCATCATTTCATTTTGCTATATTTGTTGACTGTATTTATTTGTGCCTTGACGCTACTCGCCCGTTATTATTTTGTCTCGTTACCGAGACAGGGCACTTATATATTTCTGGCTGTTCAGATCCCTGTCCTTGCGCTCTACTTGGCGTTTTGACAGTGAGCCGGTTTGTAGCGTTTGTAGTGGTCGTTGTTTCGTTGTCTTGTCTCCTTCCCTTATCTGCGGGTTTCCCGCCTTAGTGGCCTAAGGGCTTAATGAATCCCCTTGCTGCGTTTGGCTCCTCCCACGTCACACGTCACGTCCCATTACAGAATGTCGAAGCCATTACCGAGGCCAGCGGCTTTTTAGGGGAATTTTTTTTACTAAGGGGGTTTTGGTGGCTACTGTTTGTGGTTTGTGTCTTGGTTTTTGTTGTACCTTGGTGTTTTTTGTTTTCCAGCTACCCTGGTAGTTAGGCGCCGAGTGGGCCAGTTGACCTTATTTGGTTTCCCTGCGGCCCACTACTTTGTTATTTTGCCTTTCTTTTTTTTTGAGGTAACTCTGGGCGGGGATTTTATCCCTGTTATTGGTACGCATTCAAGGGATTTGGTCTCAGTCTGTAGGCCAAATGCCCTTGAGTTCGGCGTTTAAAGTCGCCTCTTGCCCAGCACGCCTCATGAAGACAGTTAGGCATAGTGAAGTTTTGGGTAGGCAGCCAGGAACCAGGGTGCTGAAGTTTTCTCCAGGGTGCTTGTAGCCGGGCACTAGTTAGTCCCACACCCCCCTCACCCTTAGTCCCACCCTCCCTTCCCTTCCAAAAAATAAAATAAAAATAAAAATAATAAAAAAATTTGTATGTATTTTCTTGGGTATATCTCTCTTCAGGAACTTCCGCATGGTTTTTATTTCTGGGGTCGCCGGGGTCGCCCCTTAGAGGGGGGGTCCTGTCATGGTTTTGACCCTGTTTCCCTATGCGGTCGTTTTCCTCGGTGGCCACGCGAGGGCGCTGCCCTTTTGGTAGATGCTTGCTCCGCCCTGCTGAGTTGGGGGAGTTTCTGTTAAGCGTTTTCACCTGGGCGTAGTCACCTGAGAGTTATATAAGCCTACCGTTTCCTTCGTTCGGGGCTTCGACATTAATTAGTGTGATGCTTCAGCAACACTTATTTTTATTAGTGTGATGCTTCAGCAACACACTACTGTTCTCTTGCATAGTTATTAGTGTGATGCTTCAGCAACACACTACTGTTCTCTTGCATAGTTATTTTTATTTTTAGTGTGATGCTTCAGCAACACACTACTGTTCTCTTGCATAGTTATTAGTGTGATGCTTCAGCAACACACTACTGTTCTCTTGCATAGTTAGTGTGATGCTTCAGCAACACACTACTGTTCTCTTGCATAGTTATTTTTATTATAGTGGGTTTCCGCCGTTTTTCACACCTCAACTACTCCTACACCGTTTAAGCTAGAAACACCATTCAAACTTTAAAATGTGTAGGGCAGCATGAATTAACTTGCTTCTATACAGATTTTTAATATTTGTTATACTTTTTAAACTACAGGTGTTTAAAGAGACATTTTTCCCCCATAGACTTCCATTGAAATTCAACTTTTTCCAACTTATTTCCACTTTTTTTCTGGAAGCTGCTCCTCCTAGACCATTTAAGCTAGAGACACCATTCAAACTTTAGAGTAGGGTGGACAACCTATTTTAAAATACCTCTTTTACAGACTTCAAATATCTGCTATACTTTTTAAACCACAGCAGTTTAAGTTTCTTCATTTTTTGACAGTTTAACATTTTCAAAAGACCAACATTCCATTAGCCCTCTGCCACAGCTATTATGATGTCATCAGCACTCACTGCACTATACACATTGGCTTTTCATTGGTAGAATTTTTAATTATTCATATTCGTTGACCAATGGCAATTAACGTGACTTCCCTCACTACATGTTAAGCATTTCATTACCATGTGATTTTAACTCCTTCCTTACCATTACTATTCAACTCACTATAACCACCCCACTCACCTACTACCCCAGTATGATTACCTCACTCACTAACTACCCCACTCACCTACTACCCCAGTATGATTACCCCAGACTCACTAACTACCCCACTGACTATAACTACCCCACTCACCTACTACCCCAGTATGATTACCACAGACTCACTAACTACCCCACTGACTATAACTACCCCACTCACCTACTACCCCAGTATGATTACCCCAGACTCACTAACTACCCCACTGACTATAACTACCCCACTCACCTACTACCCCAGTATGATTACCACAGACTCACTAACTACCCCACTGACTATAACTACCCCACTCACCTACTACCCCAGTATGATTACCCCAGACTCACTAACTACCCCACTGACTATAACTACCCCACTCACCTACTACCCCAGTATGATTACCCCAGACTCACTAACGACCCCACTCACCTACTACCCCAGTATGATTACCCCAGACTCACTACTCCACTCACCTACTACCCCAGTATGATTACCCCAGACTCACTAACTACCCCACTGACTATAACTACCCCACTCACCTACTACCCCAGTATGATTACCCCAGACTCACTAACTACCCCACTGACTATAACTACCCCACTCACCTACTACCCCAGGATGATTACCCCAGACTCACTAACTACCCCACTCACCTACTACCCCAGTATGATTACCACTGACTATAACTACGCCACTCACCTACTACCCCAGTATGATTACCCCAGACTCATTAACTACCCCACTGACTATATACCCCACTCACCTACTACCCCAGTATGATTACCCCAGACTCACTAACTACCCCACTGACTATAACTACCCCACTCACCTACTACCCCAGTATGATTACCCCAGACTCACTAACTACCCCACTGACTATAACTACCCCACTCACCTACTACCCCAGTATGATTACCCCAGACTCATTAACAACCCCACTGACTATAACTACCCCACTCACCTACTACCCCAGTATGATTACCCCAGACTCACTAACTACCCCACTGACTTTAACTACCCCACTCACCTACTACCCCAGTATGATTACCCCAGACTCACTAACTACCCCACTCACCAACTACCCAAGTATGATTACCCCAGACTCACTAACTACCCCACTCACCTACTACCCCAGTATGATTACCCCAGACTCACTAACAACCCCACTGACTATAATTACCCCACTCACCTACTACCCCAGTATGATTACCCCAGACTCACTAACTACCCCACTGACTATAACTACCCCACTCACCTACTACCCCAGTATGATTACCCCAGACTCACTAACTACCCCACTGACTATAACTACTCCACTCACCTACTACCCCAGTATGGTTACCCCAGACTCATTAACTATCCCACTCACCTACTACCCCAGTATGATTACAATCCATACAACTGAAGCAATCACACCAAAGTTTATTCATAAACTTTACATTCTAGTTATTAGTGTGATGCTTCAGCAACACACTACTGTTCTCTTGCATAGTTATTTTTATTTTTATTTTTATTATTATAGTAGGTTTCCGCCGTTTTTCTCACCTCAACTACTCCTATACCGTTTAAGCTAGAAACACCATTCAAACTTTAAAATGTGTAGGGCAGCATGAATTAAGTTGCTTGTATACAGATTTTTAATATTTGTTATACTTTTTAAACTACAGGTGTTTAAAGAGACATTTTTCCCCCATAGACTTCCATTGAAATTCAACTTTTTCCAACTTATTTCCACTTTTTTTCTGGAAGCTGCTCCTCCTAGACCGTTTAAGCTAGAGACACCATTCAAACTTTAGAGTAGGGTGCACAACCTATATTAAAATACCTCTTTTACAGACTTCAAATATCTGCTAGACTTTTTAAACCACAGCGGTTTAAGTTTCTTCATTTTTTGACAGTTTAACATTTTTAAAAGACCAACATTCCATTAGCCCTCTGCCACAGCTATTATGATGTCATCAGCACTCACTGCACATTGGCTTTTCATTGGTAGAATTTTTAATTATTCATATTCGTTGACCAATGGCAATTAACGCGACTTCCCTGAATTTCACACCGTAAATGGATAATCCAAAGAATATCAAAGCTGTTGTTTTCCTCTAAAGCTTTCCTCCCGCAAAAAAGCTGGTTTCATTGGGTAAGTGTTTCTGGACAGTTTGAGATATCGATAGCTAACAGACTAGCTAGATAGCTATAAGTACTGTTAGTGGAGATGAATGTGTTACGTTATCGGAACCACCGTAAGTAGCTAGCTAGCTATCGACCTTTTCAGACCGTTCGCTTATGTTTGCAAACGTTTGCGGCGAACACAAAGCTAACGGAAAAAAGTTTGAAATAGTTCGCCTTGTTTGCTGAATTTGAACGCACCACTGACATCGATAGCTAACGTTAACTTACGTGTTCGATAACTAGCTAGCTAATAACGTTAGCTAAGTAAGCAATAATCAACGACGAGGTGTGGATTACACGGTTTTAACCGCACGACGTTGAGGCGAAGAACCACCCGACGCGAAGCATTACCTCCCTCTCTTTGTCTTGCTTTTTAAAAATGGTTTGGTCACGCAGTGTGTAGCAGATTCGCATCATGATGTCCTATGCATGGGACCATCTAAAAAATACTACGGAGTTTGTTAGATGTAACTTATCAAATAATTTTCGCTGGATAAAAAGTTTTCTACATATAGCCTATAGGCTACAGATTAGCATGCTTTGTGAAGTAGCTTGCATTCACAAGCAGTCAGCGTCTTGCCGACGTTAATTTAGCCTACATGTAAATTCCTACTATGATCAATTCGTATTTCCAAACTGAATAAATACTGCTTCTAACCACAAAAATGTTTTGCTAGATTAAAGTAGTTGTAACTAAGATATTTGGCGAATACAAACTTTTTTAAATCTGTAGATTAATGTTGTTTACCGATTTTTATAAATCATTTGTATGCTGTTGCTACGGCACCGTTAACATTTACCTTAGAGACGGATTTATGGCTCGCAGTAAAAAAAAAGAAAAAAAGATTAGGCTACGCATTGCATATAAACACCATGCGCTTTGCTAACTCCGTGATAATGTAACTATGGCTAGCTATATATTTACCTCGCCACGTATTATGAACATTGCACATATTATACGCCTGTCACAGTTTTGCCGCAGCATGAAACCCCTGTTCTAACTCTTCCAGATAAAGTGGGGATTAAGGTTAGTGGGTTCATCTGCATCCTGTAACCTAATCACAAACATTTACAAACGCAGACTCCGTATTCTTTCTAAATAATTATAAATTATTGGTTTTATTTTAAACATCCCCGTATTTAGTCAGTACAAACATACCGCTAACTCTTTGGCTCTATTCCCCGCACATTTTCGTAATTCTTGGGACTTAAAAAAAAATTATCAACGTGTAGAAATGTCCGGTTAGATTTCTAGCTAGAGCAGCTGGTTAACGTTAGTAACGTTAGCTAGCGAACTTATATGGCCAGCCAGCAAGGATGACTTTAAGGAAGTCGAATAACTGTTAAATCAAAATGGCTTGCCATAAGCTATCGTTAGCTTGCTAGCTAAATGTTAAAACGACTTGCCGTGAGATATCGTTAGCTTGCTAGCTAGCTAACCCAGCATTGCTAAGCAATGGTAACGTTCATGACAGGGGGCGATTGCGTACGGGAGGGGTTGGAATAGCTAAATTAATATCTAAATTGATAAGGTTATACAGGTATGGAGCAATTGATTTGAGATACTTAACCCACAGTTTGGCTGCTTGCTCCGAGACACTGGGCCTGTAGTGTAGCTGCAACATCCCATTCGGTCTCATCTTACGAAACAGTATATTTTCCGTAGTAGACACATCATAGCTCAACCAAAATGAATATGTGATGACAAACATGTTGAAGATGAGCGGGTAAGGCACTCAATTTATTATGCTACGAACTGCGTCCGCAAAACAACAGCTTGTTCACGGTAGGCTTCTCCATCGACTTCCACTCAAAAATACAGCGTGTCTCCCTGTCCAAGCATAGACTGTATAAAAATAGATCCCGCCCCTCCGAGTGAGGGCAGTGACTGTCGCTGGCATTCATTACAATCAGTAGGCATACCTTGCAAGCTAACCCAAGCTAGTCCATCATCATCGCTAAAAATATAACTTTACAAGCGCACACTAAGCAATACGCCATTGTGATATATTACGATTTAGGCATTTTATAGTTTTAAAAACATTTACTCGCTTGTTATATTATAACATCATTACACTCCATAATAATGATGTTCATAATTGTTGTAACGTTACTCTATAATTTACAGTCTTTCTCGATGCCATGTTCGAGTTAAAACTGCGTCATCCAGAACGGCTTTGTCTAAAGTGCGCATGCGTCTTCCAGAATCGCTTTCTCCAAGCCTGCAGCCAGCTGATATAGGAGATAGGGGGATCCCAGGACTCAACCTGTCCCTCTGATTGTCCCTGAACAAATGTTAATACCCCGTCCAAACGACACAATATTTAAAAAAACAGCACATGCACAGGCATTAGATGAAGGAAAGGCACCTATTGCAATTAAATTTTTTTGTGTAAAAAATTTATTGACTGAGTATTTTGACCACATTGCTGCCAAAAAAAGCAAATTGTAACTTCTTTTTCCAGCAAATACGGGTCGGTTTGAGATTTGAACGCACGGTCATATCTAATATAAGGTAAAAAGCTAACGAACCAGAGCCACTTTACCGAGTGCTTCATGTCCACTTTAAGCCTTTCATTACCATGTGATTTTAACTCTTTCCTTACCATTACTATCCAACTCACTATAACTACCCCACTCACCTACTACCCCAGTATGATTACCCCAGACTCACTAACTACCCCACTGACTATAACTGCCCCCCAGCCGTAAGTGAACATTCTAAAGCCCTAACTGAACATTCTGTTACATTCTAAAGCCCTAACTGAACATTATATTCCATTCCTCCTGACTAATTTAAGGTTTTAATGAGTTTTAAGATGCTACAGCTCTTTAACTTTTTAATCTGGATACAGCAACTTTAAAAATCCATACAGCTGAAGCAATCACACCAAAGTTTATTCATAAACTTTACATTCTAGTTCTTATTATAGTAGTAGGTTTCCGCCGTTTTTCACACATCAACTCCTCCTACACCGTTTAAGCTAGAAACACCATTCAAACTTTAAAATGTGTAGGACCGCATGAATTAAGTTGCTTCTATACAGATTTTTAATATTTGTTATACTTTTTAAACTACAGGTGTTTAAAGAGACATTTTTCCCCCATAGACTTCCATTGTAATTCAACTTTTTCCAACTTATTTCCACTTTTTTTCTGGAAGCTGCTCCTCCTAGACCGTTTAAGCTAGAGACACCATTCAAACTTTAGAGTAGGGTGGACAACCTATATTAAAATAACTCTTTTACAGACTTCAAATATCTGCTATACTTTTTAAACCACATCAGTTTAAGTTTCTTCATTTTTTGACAGTTTAACATTTTCAAAAGACCAACATTCCATTAGCCCTCTGCCACAGCTATTATGATGTCATCAGCACTCACTGCACTATACACATTGGCTTTTCATTGGTAGAATTTTTAATTATTCATATTCGTTGACCAATGGCAATTAACGTGACTTCCCTCACTACATGTTAAGCCTTTCATTACCATGTGATTTTAATTATTTCCTTACCATTACTATTCAACTCACTATAACCACCCCACTCACCTACTACCCCAGTATGATTACCTCAGACTCACTAACTACCCCACTCACCTACTACCCCAGTATGATTACCCCAGACTCACTAACTACCCCACTGACTATAACTACCCCACTCACCTACTACCCCAGTATGATTACCACAGACTCACTAACTACCCCACTGACTATAACTACCCCACTCACCTACTACCCCAGTATGATTACCCCAGCCTCACTAACTACACCACTGACTATAACTACCCCACTCACCTACTACCCCAGTATGATTACCCCAGACTCACTAACTACCCCACTGACTATAACTACCCAACTCACCTACTACCCCAGTATGATTACCCCAGACTCACTAACTACCCCACTGACTATAACTACCCCACTCACCTACTACCCCAGTATGATTACCCCAGACTCACTAACTACCCCACTGACTATAACTACCCCACTCACCTACTACCCCAGTATGATTACCCCAGACTCACTAACTACCCCACTGACTATAACTACCCCACTCACCTATTACCACAGTATGATTACCCCAGACTCACTAACTACCCCACTGACTATAACTACCCCACTCACCTACTAACCCAGTATGATTACCCCAGACTCACTAACTACCCCACTGACTATAACTACCCAACTCACCTACTACCCCAGTATGATTACCCCAGACTCACTAACTACCCCACTGACTATAACTACCCCACTCACCTACTACCCCAGTATGATTACCCCAGGCTCACTAACTACCCCACTGACTATAACTACCCCACTCACCTACTACCCCAGTATGATTACCCCAGACTCACTAACTACCCCACTGACTATAACTACCCCACTCACCTATTACCACAGTATGATTACCCCAGACTCACTAACTACCCCACTGACTATAACTACCCCACTCACCTACTAACCCAGTATGATTACCCCAGACTCACTAACTACCCCACTGACTATAACTGCCCCCCAGCCGTAAGTGAACATTCTAAAATCCTAACTGAACATTCTGTTACATTCTAAAGTCCTAACTGAACATTATAATCCATTCCTCCTGAATAATTTAAGATTTTAATGAGTTTTAAAATGCTACAGCTCTTTAACTTTTTAATCTGGATACAGCGACTTTAAAAATCCATACAGCTGAAGCAATCACACCAAAGTTTATTCATAAACTTTACATTCTAGTTCTTATTATAGTAGTAGGTTTCCGCCGTTTTTCACACATCAACTCCTCCTACACCGTTTAAGCTAGAAACACCATTCAAACTTTAAAATGTGTAGGGCAGCATGAATTAAGTTGCTTCTATACAGATTTTTAATATTTGTTATACTTTTTAAACTACAGGTGTTTAAAGAGACATTTTTCCCCCATAGACTTCCATTGAAATTCAACTTTTTCCAACTTATTTCCACTTTTTTTCTGGAAGCTGCTCCTCCTAGACCTTTTAAGCTAGAAACACCATTCAAACTTTAGAGCAGGGTGGACAACCTATTTTAAAAGACCTCTTTTACAGACTTCAAATATCTGCTATACTTTTTAAACCACAGCAGTTTAAGTTTCTTCATTTTTTGACAGTTTAACATTTTCAAAAGACCAACATTCCATTAGCCCTCTGCCACAGCTATTATGATGTCATCAGCACTCACTGCACTATAAACATTGGCTTTTCATTGGTAGAATTTTTAATTATTCGTTTTCGTTGACCAATGGCAATTAACGTGACTTCCCTCACTACATGTTAAGCCTTTCATTACCATGTGATTTTAACTCTTTCCTTACCATTACTATTCAACTCACTATAACCACCCACTCACCTACTACCCCAGTATGATTACCCCAGACTCACTAACTACCCCACTCACCTAATACCCCAGTATGATTACCCCAGACTCACTAACTACCCCACTGACTATAACTACCCCACTCACCTACTACCTCAGTATGATTACCCCAGACTCACTAACTACCCCACTGACTATAACTACCCCACTCACCTACTACCCCAGTCTCACTAACTACCCCACTCACCTACTACCCCAGTATGATTACCCCAGACTCACTAACTACCCCACTGACTATAACTACCCCACTCACCTACTACCCCAGTATGATTACCCCAGACTCACTAACTACCCCACTCACCTACTACCCCAGTATGATTACCCCAGACTCACTAACTACCCCACTCACATACTACCCCAGTATGATTACCCCAGACTCACTAACTACCCCACTCACCTACTACCCCAGTATGATTACCCCAGACTCACTAACTACCCCACTGACTATAACTACACCACTCACCTACTACCCCAGTATGATTACCCCAGACTCACTAACTACCCCACTCACCTACTACCCCAGTATGATTAGCCCAGACTCACTAACTACCCCACTCACCAACTACCCCAGTATGGTTACCCCAGACTCACTAACTATCCCACTCACCTACTACCCCAGTATTATTACAATCCATACAACTGAAGCAATCACACCAAAGTTTATTCATAAACTTTACATTCTAGTTTTTATTATAGTGGGTTTCCGCCGTTTTTCACACCTCAACTCCTCCTACACCGTTTAAGCTAGAAACACCATTCAAACTTTAAAATGTGTAGGACCGCATGAATTAAGTTGCTTCTATACAGATTTTTAATATTTGTTATACTTTTTAAACTACAGGTGTTTAAAGAGACATTTTCCCCCCATAGACTTCCATTGAAATTCAACTTTTTCCAACTTATTTCCACTTTTTTTCTGGAAGCTGCTCCTCCTAGACCTTTTAAGCTAGAAACACCATTCAAACTTTAGAGCAGGGTGGACAACCTATTTTAAAAGACCTCTTTTACAGACTTCAAATATCTGCTATACTTTTTAAACCACAGCAGTTTAAGTTTCTTCATTTTTTGACAGTTTAACATTTTCAAAAGACCAACATTCCATTAGCCCTCTGCCACAGCTATTATGATGTCATCAGCACTCACTGCACTATAAACATTGGCTTTTCATTGGTAGAATTTTTAATTATTCGTTTTCGTTGACCAATGGCAATTAACGTGACTTCCCTCACTACATGTTAAGCCTTTCATTACCATGTGATTTTAACTCTTTCCTTACCATTACTATTCAACTCACTATAACCACCCACTCACCTACTACCCCAGTATGATTACCTCAGACTCACTAACTACCCCACTCACCTACTACCCCAGTATGATTACCCCAGACTCACTAACTACCCCACTCACCTAATACCCCAGTATGATTACCCCAGACTCACTAACTACCCCACTGACTATAACTACCCCACTCACCTACTACCTCAGTATGATTACCCCAGACTCACTAACTACCCCACTGACTATAACTACCCCACTCACCTACTACCCCAGTCTCACTAACTACCCCACTCACCTACTACCCCAGTATGATTACCCCAGACTCACTAACTACCCCACTGACTATAACTACCCCACTCACCTACTACCCCAGTATGATTACCCCAGACTCACTAACTACCCCACTCACCTACTACCCCAGTATGATTACCCCAGACTCACTAACTACCCCACTCACATACTACCCCAGTATGATTACCCCAGACTCACTAACTACCCCACTCACCTACTACCCCAGTATGATTACCCCAGACTCACTAACTACCCCACTGACTATAACTACACCACTCACCTACTACCCCAGTATGATTACCCCAGACTCACTAACTACCCCACTCACCTACTACCCCAGTATGATTAGCCCAGACTCACTAACTATCCCACTCACCAACTACCCCAGTATGGTTACCCCAGACTCACTAACTATCCCACTCACCTACTACCCCAGTATTATTACAATCCATACAACTGAAGCAATCACACCAAAGTTTATTCATAAACTTTACATTCTAGTTTTTATTATAGTGGGTTTCCGCCGTTTTTCACACCTCAACTCCTCCTACACCGTTTAAGCTAGAAACACCATTCAAACTTTAAAATGTGTAGGACCGCATGAATTAAGTTGCTTCTATACAGATTTTTAATATTTGTTATACTTTTTAAACTACAGGTGTTTAAAGAGACATTTTCCCCCCATAGACTTCCATTGAAATTCAACTTTTTCCAACTTATTTCCACTTTTTTCTGGAAGCTGCTCCTCCTAGACCGTTTAAGCTAGAGACACCATTCAAACTTTAGAGTAGGGTGGACAACCTATATTAAAAGACCTCTTTTACAGACTTCAAATATCTGCTATACTTTTTAAACCACAGCAGTTTAAGTTTCTTCATTTTTTGACAGTTTAACATTTTCAAAAGACCAACATTCCATTAGCCCTCTGCCACAGCTATTATGATGTCATCAGCACTCACTGCACTATACACATTGGCTTTTCATTGGTAGAATTTTTAATTATTCATATTCGTTGACCAATGGCAATTAACGTGACTTCCCTCACTACATGTTAAGCCTTTCATTACCATGTGATTTTAACTCTTTCCTTACCATTACTATTCAACTCACTATAACCACCCCACTCACCTACTACCCCAGTATGATTACCTCAGACTCACTAACTACCCCACTCACCTACTACCCCAGTATGATTACCCCAGACTCACTAACTACCCCACTGACAATAACTACCCCCACTCACCTACTACCCCAGTATGATTACCCCAGACTCACTAACTACCCCACTGACTATAACTACCCCACTCACCTACTACCCCAGTATGATTACCACAGACTCACTAACTACCCCACTGACTATAACTACCCCACTCACCTACTACCCCAGTATGATTACCCCAGACTCACTAACTACCCCACTGACTATAACTACCCCACTCACCTACTACCCCAGTATGATTACCCCAGACTCACTAACTACCCCACTCACCTACTACCCCAGTATGATTACCCCAGACTCACTAACTACCCCACTCACCTACTACCCCATTATGATTACCCCAGACTCACTAACTACCCCACTCACCTACTACCCCAGTATGATTACCCCAGACTCACTAACTACCCCACTGACTATAACTACCCCACTCACCTACTACCCCAGTATGATTACCCCAGACTCATTAACTACCCCACTGACTATAACTACCCCACTCACCTACTACCCCAGTATGATTACCCCAGACTCACTAACTACCCCACTGACTATAACTACCCCACTCACCTACTACCCCAGTATGATTACCCCAGACTCACTAACTACCCCATTGACTATAACTACCCCACTCACCTACTACCCCAGTATGATTACCCCAGACTCACTAACTACCCCACTGACTATAACTACCCCACTCACCTACTACCCCAGTATGATTACCCCAGACTCACTAACTACCCCACTCACCTACTACCCCAGTATGATTACCCCAGACTCACTAACTACCCCACTCACCTACTACCCCAGTATGATTACCCCAGACTCACTAACTACCCCACTCACCTACTACCCCAGTATGATTACCCCAGACTCACTAACTACCCCACTCACCTACTACCCCAGTATGATTACCCCAGACTCACTAACTACCCTACTGACTATAACTACCCCACTCACCTACTACCCCAGTATGATTACCCCAGACTCACTAACTACCCCACTGACTATAACTGCCCCACTCACCTACTACCCCAGTATGATTACCCCAGACTCACTAACTACCCCACTGACTATAACTACCCCACTCACCTACTACCCCAGTATGATTACCCCAGACTCACTAACTACCCCACTGACTATAACTACCCCACTCACCTACTACCCCAGTATGATTACCCCAGACTCACTAACTACCCCACTGACTATAACTACCCCACTCACCTACTACCCCAGTATGATTACCCCAGACTCACTAACTACCCCACTGACTATAACTACCCCACTCACCTACTACCCGAGTATGATTACCCCAGACTCACTAACTACCCCACTCACCTACTACCCCAGTATGATTACCCCAGACTCATTATTAGTGTGATGCTTCAGCAACACACTACTGTTCTCTTGCATAGTTATTTTTATTTTTAGTGTGGTGCTTCAGCAACACACTACTGTTCTCTTGCATAGTTATTAGTGTGATGCTTCAGCAACACACTACTGTTCTCTTGCATAGTTATTTTTATTTTTATTAGTGTGATGCTTCAGCAACACACTACTGTTCTCTTGCATAGTTATTTTTATAGTTATAGTAGGTTTCCGCCGTTTTTCACACGTCAACTCCTCCTACACCGTTTAAGCTAGAAACACCATTCAAACTTTAAAATGTGTAGGACCGCATGACTTAAGTTGCTTCTCCACAGATTTTTAATATTTGTTATACTTTTTAAACTACAGGTGTTTAAAGAGACATTTTTTCCCCATAGACTTCCATTGAAATTCAACTTTTTCCAACTTATTTCCACTTTTTTTCTGGAAGCTGCTCCTCCTAGACCGTTTAAGCTAGAGACACCATTCAAACTTTAGAGTAGGGTGGACAACCTATCTTAAAAGACCTCTTTTACAGACTTCAAATATCTGCTATACTTTTTAAACCACAGCAGTTTAAGTTTCTTCATTTTTATGTCACTTTTTGACAGTTTAACATTTTCAAAAGACCAACATTCCATTAGACCTCTGCCACAGCTATTATGATGTCATCAGCACTCACTGCACTATACACATTGGTAGAATTTTTAATTATTCATATTCGTTGACCAATGGCAATTAACGTGACTTCCCTCACTACATGTTAAGCCTTTCATTACCATGTGATTTTAACTCTTTCCTTACCATTACTATTCAACTCACTATAACTACCCCACTCACCTACTACCCCAGTATGATTACCGCAGACTCACTAACTACCCCACTGACTATAACTACCTCACTCACCTACTACCCCAGTATGATTACCCCAGACTCACTAACTACCCCACTGACAATAACTACCCCACTCACGTACTACCCCAGTATGATTATAACTCTTTCCTTAGCATTAATATCCAACTCACTATAACTACCCCACTCACCTACTACCCCAGTATGATTACCCCAGACTCACTAACTACCCCACTGACTATAACTACCCCACTCACCTACTACCCCAGTATGATTACCCCAGACTCACTAACTACCACACTGACTATAACTACCCCATTCACCTACTACCCCAGTATGATTACCCCAGACTCACTAACTACCCCACTGACTATAACTACACCACTCACCTACTACCCCAGTATGATTACCCCAGACTCACTAACTACCCCACTGACTATAACTACCCAACTCACCTACTACCCCAGTATGATTACCCCAGACTCACTAACTACCCCACTGACTATAACTACCCCACTCACCTACTACCCCAGTATGATTACCCCAGACTCACTAACTACCCCACTGACAATAACTACCCCACTCACCTACTACCCCAGTATGATTACCCCAGACTCACTAACTACCCCACTGACTATAACTACCCCACTCACCTACTACCCCAGTATGATTACCACAGACTCACTAACTACCCCACTGTCTATAACTACCCCACTCACCTACTACCCCAGTATGATTACCCCAGACTCACTAACGACCCCACTGACTATAACTACCCCACTCACCTACTACCCCAGTATGATTACCCCAGACTCACTAACTACCCCACTCACCTACTACCCCAGTATGATTACCCCAGACTCACTACTCCACTCACCTACTACCCCAGTATGATTACCCCAGACTCACTAACTACCCCACTGACTATAACTACCCCACTCACCTACTACCCCAGTATGATTAGCCCAGACTCACTAACTACCCCACTGACTATAACTACCCCACTCACCTACTACCCTAGTATTACCCCAGACTCACTAACTACCCCACTGACTATAACTACCCCACTCACCTACTACTCCAGTATGATTACCCCAGACTCACTAACTACCCCACTGACTATAACTACACTACTCACCTACTACCCCAGTATGATTACCCCAGACTCACTAACTACCCCACTGACTATAACTACCCCACTCACCTACTACCCCAGTATGATTACCCCAGACTCACTAACTACCCCACTGACTATAACTACCCCACTCACCTACTACCCCAGTATGATTACCCCAGACTCACTAACTACCCCACTGACTATAACTACCCCACTCACCTACTACCCCAGTATGATTACCCCAGACTCATTAACTACCCCACTCACCTACTACCCCAGTATGATTACCACTGACTATAACTACGCCACTCACCTACTACCCCAGTAGGATTACCCCAGACTCATTAACTACCCCACTGACTATAACTACCCCACTCACCTACTAGCCCAGTATGATTACCCCAGACTCACTAACTACCCCACTGACAATAACTACCCCACTCACCTACTACCCCAGTATGATTACCCCAGACTCACTAACTACCCCACTGACTATAACTACCCCACTCACCTACTACCCTAGTATGATTACCCCAGACTCACTAACTACCCCACTGACTATAACTACCCCACTCACCTACTACCCCAGTATGATTACCCCAGACTCACTAACTACCGCACTGACTATAACTACCCCACTCACCTACTACCTCAGTATGATTACCCCAGACTCACTAACTACCCCACTGACTATAACTACCCCACTCACCTACTACCCCAGTATGATTACCCCAGACTCACTAACTACCCCACTGACTATAACTACCCCACTCACCTACTACCCCAGACTCACTAACTACCCCACTCACCTACTACCCCAGTATGATTACCCCAGACTCACTAACTACCCCACTCACCAACTACCCCAGTATGATTATCCCAGACTCACTAACTACCCCACTATGATTACCCCAGACTCACTAACTACCCCACTGACTATAACTACCCTACTCACCTACTACCCCAGTATTACCCCAAACTCACTAACTACCCCACTGACTATAACTACCCCACTCACCTACTACCCCAGTATGGTTACCCCAGACTCACTAACTATCCCACTCACCTACTACCCCAGTATGATTACAATCCATACAACTGAAGCAATCACACCAAAGTTTATTCATAAACTTTACATTCTAGTTATTAGGGTGATGCTTCAGCAGCACACTACTGTTCTCTTGCATAGTTATTAGTGTGATGCTTCAGCAACACACTACTGTTCTCTTGCATAGTTATTTTTATTTTTATTAGTGTGATGCTTCAGCAACACACTACTGTTCTCTTGCATAGTTATTATTATTATTTTTATTATTATTATTATAGTCATAGGTTTCCGCCGTTTTTCACACGTCAACTCCTCCTACACCGTTTAAGCTAGAAACACCATTCAAACTTTAAAATGTGTAGGACCGCATGAATTAAGTTGCTTCTCCACAGATTTTTAATATTTGTTATACTTTTTAAACTACAGGTGTTTAAAGAGACATTTTTTCCCCATAGACTTCCATTGAAATTCAACTTTTTCCAACTTATTTCCACTTTTTTTCTGGAAGCTGCTCCTCCTAGACCGTTTAAGCTAGAGACACCATTCAAACTTTAGAGTAGGGTGGACAACCTATATTAAAAGACCTCTTTTACAGACTTCAAATATCTGCTATACTTTTTAAACCACAGCAGTTTAAGTTTCTTCATTTTTATGTCACTTTTTGACAGTTTAACATTTTCAAAAGACCAACATTCCATTAGACCTCTGCCACAGCTATTATGATGTCATCAGCACTCACTGCACTATACACATTGGTAGAATTTTTAATTATTCATATTCGTTGACCAATGGCAATTAACGTGACTTCCCTCACTACATGTTAAGCCTTTCATTACCATGTAATTTTAACTCTTTCCTTACCATTACTATTCAACTCACTATAACTACCCCACTCACCTACTACCCCAGTATGATTACCCCAGACTCATTAACTACCCCACTGACTATAACTACCCCACTCACCTACTACCCCAGTATGATTACCCCAGACTCACTAACTACCCCACTGACTATAACTACCCCACTCACCTACTACCCCAGTATGATTACCCCAGACTCACTAACTACCCCACTGACTATAACTACCCCACTCACCTACTACCCCAGTATGATTACCCCAGACTCACTAACTACCCCACTGACTATAACTACCCCACTCACCTACTACCGCAGTATCATTACCCCAGACTCACTAACTACCCCACTGACTATAACTACCCCACTCACCTAGTACCCCAGTATGATTACCCCAGACTCACTAACTACCCCACTGCCTATAACTACCCCACTCACCTACTACCGCAGTATGATTACCCCAGACTCACTAACTACCCCACTGACTATAACTACCCCACTCACCTACTACCCCAGTATGATTACCCCAGACTCACTAACTACCCCACGGACTATAACTACCCCACTCACCTGCTACCCCAGTATGATTACCCCAGACTCACTAACTACCCCACTGACTATAGCTACCCCACTCACCTACTACCCCAGTATGATTACCCCAGACTCACTAACTACCCCACTGACTATAACTACCCCACTCACCTATTACCCCAGACTCACTAACTACCCCACTCACCAACTACCCCAGTATGATTACCCCAGACTCACTAACTACCCCACTGACTATAACTACCCCACTCACCTACTACCCCAGTATGATTACCCCAGACTCACTAACATACCCCACTCACCTACTACCCCAGTATGATTACCCCAGACTCACTAACTACCCCACTCACTTACTACCCCAGTATGATTACCCCAGACTCACTAACTACCCCACTCACCAACTACCCCAGTATGATTACCCCAGACTCACTAACTACCCCACTCACCAACTACCCCAGTATGATTACCCCAGACTCACTAACTACCCCACTGACTATAACTACCCCACTCACCAACTACCCCAGTATGATTACCCCAGACTCACTAACTACCCCACTCACCAACTACCCCAGTAAGATTACCCCAGACTCACTAACTACCCCACTGACTATAACTACCCCACTCACCAACTACCCCAGTATGATTACCCCAGACTCACTAACTACCCCACTCACCTACTACCCCAGTATGGTTACCCCAGACTCACTAACTATCCCACTCACCTACTACCCCAGTATGATTACAATCCATACAACTGAAGCAATCACACTAAAGTTTATTCATAAACTTTACATTCTAGTTAGTGTGATGCTTCAGCAACACACTACTGTTCTCTTGCATAGTTATTATTATTATTTTTATTATTATTATTATAGTCATAGGTTTCCGCCGTTTTTCACACGTCAACTCCTCCTACACCGTTTAAGCTAGAAACACCATTCAAACTTTAAAATGTGTAGGACCGCATGAATTAAGTTGCTTCTCCACAGATTTTTAATATTTGTTATACTTTTTAAACTACAGGTGTTTAAAGAGACATTTTTTCCCCATAGACTTCCATTGAAATTCAACTTTTTCCAACTTATTTCCACTTTTTTTCTGGAAGCTGCTCCTCCTAGACCGTTTAAGCTAGAGACACCATTCAAACTTTAGAGTAGGGTGGACAACCTATATTAAAAGACCTCTTTTACAGACTTCAAATATCTGCTATACTTTTTAAACCACAGCAGTTTAAGTTTCTTCATTTTTATGTCACTTTTTGACAGTTTAACATTTTCAAAAGACCAACATTCCATTAGACCTCTGCCACAGCTATTATGATGTCATCAGCACTCACTGCACTATACACATTGGTAGAATTTTTAATTATTCATATTCGTTGACCAATGGCAATTAACGTGACTTCCCTCACTACATGTTAAGCCTTTCATTACCATGTAATTTTAACTCTTTCCTTACCATTACTATTCAACTCACTATAACTACCCCACTCACCTACTACCCCAGTATGATTACCCCAGACTCATTAACTACCCCACTGACTATAACTACCCCACTCACCTACTACCCCAGTATGATTACCCCAGACTCACTAACTACCCCACTGACTATAACTACCCCACTCACCTACTACCCCAGTATGATTACCCCAGACTCACTAACTACCCCACTGACTATAACTACCCCACTCACCTACTACCCCAGTATGATTACCCCAGACTCACTAACTACCCCACTGACTATAACTACCCCACTCACCTACTACCGCAGTATCATTACCCCAGACTCACTAACTACCCCACTGACTATAACTACCCCACTCACCTACTACCCCAGTATGATTACCCCAGACTCACTAACTACCCCACTGACTATAACTACCCCACTCACCTACTACCCCAGTATGATTACCCCAGACTCATTAACTACCCCACTGACTATAACTACCCCACTCACCTACTACCCCAGTATGATTACCCCAGACTCACTAACTACCCCACTGACTATAACTACCCCACTCACCTACTACCCCAGTATGATTACCCCAGACTCACTAACTACCCCACTGACTATAACTACCCCACTCACCTACTACCCCAGTATGATTACCCCAGACTCACTAACTACCCCACTGACTATAACTACCCCACTCACCTACTACCCCAGTATGATTACCCCAGACTCACTAACTACCCCACTGACTATAACTACCCCACTCACCTACTACCCCAGTATGATTACCCCAGACTCACTAACTACCCCACTGACTATAACTACCCCACTCACCTACTACCCCAGTATGATTACCCCAGACTCACTAACTACCCCACTGACTATAACTACCCCACTCACCTACTACCCCAGTATGATTACCCAAGACTCACTAACTACCCCACTCACCTACTACCCCAGTATGATTACCCCAGACTCACTAACTACCCCACTCACCTACTACCCCAGTATGATTACCCCAGACTCACTAACTACCCCACTGACTATAACTACCCCACTCACCTACTACCCCAGTATGATTAACCCAGACTCACTAACTACCCCACTGACTATAACTACCCCACTCACCTACTACCCCAGTATGATTACCCCAGACTCACTAACTACCCCACTGACTATAACTACCCCACTCACCTACTACCCCAGTATGATTACCCCAGACTCACTAACTACCCCACTGACTATAACTACCCCACTCACCTACTACCCCAGTATGATTACCCCAGACTCATTAACTACCCCACTGACTATAACTACCCCACTCACCTACTACCCCAGTATGATTACCCCAGACTCACTAACTACCCCACTGACTATAACTACCCCACTCACCTACTACCCCAGTATGATTACCCCAGACTCATTAACTACCCCACTGACTATAACTACCCCACTCACCTACTACCCCAGTATGATTACCCCAGACTCACTAACTACCCCACTGACTATAACTACCCCACTCACCTACTACCCCAGTATGACTACCCCAGACTCACCAACTACCCCACTGACTATAACTACCCCACTCACCTACTACCCCAGTATGATTACCCCAGACTCACTAACTACCCCACTGACTATAACTACCCCACTCACCTACTACCCCAGTATGATTACCCCAGACTGGCTAACTACCCCACTGACTATAACAACCCCACTCACCTACTACCCCAGTATGATTACCCCAGACTCACTAACTACCCCACTGACTATAACTACCCCACTCACCTACTACCCCAGTATGATTAACCCAGACTCACTAACTACCCCACTGACTATAACTACCCCACTCACCTACTACCCCAGTATGATTACCCCAGACTCACTAACTACCCCACTGACTATAACTACCCCACTCACCTACTACCCCAGTATGATTACCCCAGACTCACTAACTACCCCACTGACTATAACTACCCCACTCACCTACTACCCCAGTATGATTACCCCAGACTCACTGACTACCCCACTGACTATAACTGCCCCCCAGCCGTAAGTGAACATTCTAAAATCCTAACTGAACATTCTGTTACATTCTAAAGCCCTAACTGAACATTATAATCCATTCCTCCTGACTAATTTTAGATTTTAATGAGTTTTAAGATGCTACAGCTCTTTAACTTTTTAATCTGGATACAGCAACTTTAAACATCCATACAGCTGAAGCAATCACACCAAAGTTTATTCATAAACTTTACATTCTAGTTAGTGTGATGCTTCAGCAACACACTACTGTTCTCTTGCATAGTTATTATTATTATTTTTATTATTATTATTATAGTCATAGGTTTCCGCCGTTTTTCACACGTCAACTCCTCCTACACCGTTTAAGCTAGAAACACCATTCAAACTTTAAAATGTGTAGGACCGCATGAATTAAGTTGCTTCTCCACAGATTTTTAATATTTGTTATACTTTTTAAACTACAGGTGTTTAAAGAGACATTTTTTCCCCATAGACTTCCATTGAAATTCAACTTTTTCCAACTTATTTCCACTTTTTTTCTGGAAGCTGCTCCTCCTAGACCGTTTAAGCTAGAGACACCATTCAAACTTTAGAGTAGGGTGGACAACCTATATTAAAAGACCTCTTTTACAGACTTCAAATATCTGCTATACTTTTTAAACCACAGCAGTTTAAGTTTCTTCATTTTTATGTCACTTTTTGACAGTTTAACATTTTCAAAAGACCAACATTCCATTAGACCTCTGCCACAGCTATTATGATGTCATCAGCACTCACTGCACTATACACATTGGTAGAATTTTTAATTATTCATATTCGTTGACCAATGGCAATTAACGTGACTTCCCTCACTACATGTTAAGCCTTTCATTACCATGTAATTTTAACTCTTTCCTTACCATTACTATTCAACTCACTATAACTACCCCACTCACCTACTACCCCAGTATGATTACCCCAGACTCATTAACTACCCCACTGACTATAACTACCCCACTCACCTACTACCCCAGTATGATTACCCCAGACTCACTAACTACCCCACTGACTATAACTACCCCACTCACCTACTACCCCAGTATGATTACCCCAGACTCACTAACTACCCCACTGACTATAACTACCCCACTCACCTACTACCCCAGTATGATTACCCCAGACTCACTAACTACCCCACTGACTATAACTACCCCACTCACCTACTACCGCAGTATCATTACCCCAGACTCACTAACTACCCCACTGACTATAACTACCCCACTCACCTACTACCCCAGTATGATTACCCCAGACTCACTAACTACCCCACTGACTATAACTACCCCACTCACCTACTACCCCAGTATGATTACCCCAGACTCATTAACTACCCCACTGACTATAACTACCCCACTCACCTACTACCCCAGTATGATTACCCCAGACTCACTAACTACCCCACTGACTATAACTACCCCACTCACCTACTACCCCAGTATGATTACCCCAGACTCACTAACTACCCCACTGACTATAACTACCCCACTCACCTACTACCCCAGTATGATTACCCCAGACTCACTAACTACCCCACTGACTATAACTACCCCACTCACCTACTACCCCAGTATGATTACCCCAGACTCACTAACTACCCCACTGACTATAACTACCCCACTCACCTACTACCCCAGTATGATTACCCCAGACTCACTAACTACCCCACTGACTATAACTACCCCACTCACCTACTACCCCAGTATGATTACCCCAGACTCACTAACTACCCCACTGACTATAACTACCCCACTCACCTACTACCCCAGTATGATTACCCAAGACTCACTAACTACCCCACTCACCTACTACCCCAGTATGATTACCCCAGACTCACTAACTACCCCACTCACCTACTACCCCAGTATGATTACCCCAGACTCACTAACTACCCCACTGACTATAACTACCCCACTCACCTACTACCCCAGTATGATTAACCCAGACTCACTAACTACCCCACTGACTATAACTACCCCACTCACCTACTACCCCAGTATGATTACCCCAGACTCACTAACTACCCCACTGACTATAACTACCCCACTCACCTACTACCCCAGTATGATTACCCCAGACTCACTAACTACCCCACTGACTATAACTACCCCACTCACCTACTACCCCAGTATGATTACCCCAGACTCATTAACTACCCCACTGACTATAACTACCCCACTCACCTACTACCCCAGTATGATTACCCCAGACTCACTAACTACCCCACTGACTATAACTACCCCACTCACCTACTACCCCAGTATGACTACCCCAGACTCACCAACTACCCCACTGACTATAACTACCCCACTCACCTACTACCCCAGTATGATTACCCCAGACTCACTAACTACCCCACTGACTATAACTACCCCACTCACCTACTACCCCAGTATGATTACCCCAGACTGGCTAACTACCCCACTGACTATAACAACCCCACTCACCTACTACCCCAGTATGATTACCCCAGACTCACTAACTACCCCACTGACTATAACTACCCCACTCACCTACTACCCCAGTATGATTAACCCAGACTCACTAACTACCCCACTGACTATAACTACCCCACTCACCTACTACCCCAGTATGATTACCCCAGACTCACTAACTACCCCACTGACTATAACTACCCCACTCACCTACTACCCCAGTATGATTACCCCAGACTCACTAACTACCCCACTGACTATAACTACCCCACTCACCTACTACCCCAGTATGATTACCCCAGACTCACTGACTACCCCACTGACTATAACTGCCCCCCAGCCGTAAGTGAACATTCTAAAATCCTAACTGAACATTCTGTTACATTCTAAAGCCCTAACTGAACATTATAATCCATTCCTCCTGACTAATTTTAGATTTTAATGAGTTTTAAGATGCTACAGCTCTTTAACTTTTTAATCTGGATACAGCAACTTTAAACATCCATACAGCTGAAGCAATCACACCAAAGTTTATTCATAAACTTTACATTCTAGTTAGTGTGATGCTTCAGCAACACACTACTGTTCTCTTGCATAGTTATTATTATTATTTTTATTATTATTATTATAGTCATAGGTTTCCGCCGTTTTTCACACGTCAACTCCTCCTACACCGTTTAAGCTAGAAACACCATTCAAACTTTAAAATGTGTAGGACCGCATGAATTAAGTTGCTTCTCCACAGATTTTTAATATTTGTTATACTTTTTAAACTACAGGTGTTTAAAGAGACATTTTTTCCCCATAGACTTCCATTGAAATTCAACTTTTTCCAACTTATTTCCACTTTTTTTCTGGAAGCTGCTCCTCCTAGACCGTTTAAGCTAGAGACACCATTCAAACTTTAGAGTAGGGTGGACAACCTATATTAAAAGACCTCTTTTACAGACTTCAAATATCTGCTATACTTTTTAAACCACAGCAGTTTAAGTTTCTTCATTTTTATGTCACTTTTTGACAGTTTAACATTTTCAAAAGACCAACATTCCATTAGACCTCTGCCACAGCTATTATGATGTCATCAGCACTCACTGCACTATACACATTGGTAGAATTTTTAATTATTCATATTCGTTGACCAATGGCAATTAACGTGACTTCCCTCACTACATGTTAAGCCTTTCATTACCATGTAATTTTAACTCTTTCCTTACCATTACTATTCAACTCACTATAACTACCCCACTCACCTACTACCCCAGTATGATTACCCCAGACTCATTAACTACCCCACTGACTATAACTACCCCACTCACCTACTACCCCAGTATGATTACCCCAGACTCACTAACTACCCCACTGACTATAACTACCCCACTCACCTACTACCCCAGTATGATTACCCCAGACTCACTAACTACCCCACTGACTATAACTACCCCACTCACCTACTACCCCAGTATGATTACCCCAGACTCACTAACTACCCCACTGACTATAACTACCCCACTCACCTACTACCGCAGTATCATTACCCCAGACTCACTAACTACCCCACTGACTATAACTACCCCACTCACCTACTACCCCAGTATGATTACCCCAGACTCACTAACTACCCCACTGACTATAACTACCCCACTCACCTACTACCCCAGTATGATTACCCCAGACTCATTAACTACCCCACTGACTATAACTACCCCACTCACCTACTACCCCAGTATGATTACCCCAGACTCACTAACTACCCCACTGACTATAACTACCCCACTCACCTACTACCCCAGTATGATTACCCCAGACTCACTAACTACCCCACTGACTATAACTACCCCACTCACCTACTACCCCAGTATGATTACCCCAGACTCACTAACTACCCCACTGACTATAACTACCCCACTCACCTACTACCCCAGTATGATTACCCCAGACTCACTAACTACCCCACTGACTATAACTACCCCACTCACCTACTACCCCAGTATGATTACCCCAGACTCACTAACTACCCCACTGACTATAACTACCCCACTCACCTACTACCCCAGTATGATTACCCCAGACTCACTAACTACCCCACTGACTATAACTACCCCACTCACCTACTACCCCAGTATGATTACCCAAGACTCACTAACTACCCCACTCACCTACTACCCCAGTATGATTACCCCAGACTCACTAACTACCCCACTCACCTACTACCCCAGTATGATTACCCCAGACTCACTAACTACCCCACTGACTATAACTACCCCACTCACCTACTACCCCAGTATGATTAACCCAGACTCACTAACTACCCCACTGACTATAACTACCCCACTCACCTACTACCCCAGTATGATTACCCCAGACTCACTAACTACCCCACTGACTATAACTACCCCACTCACCTACTACCCCAGTATGATTACCCCAGACTCACTAACTACCCCACTGACTATAACTACCCCACTCACCTACTACCCCAGTATGATTACCCCAGACTCATTAACTACCCCACTGACTATAACTACCCCACTCACCTACTACCCCAGTATGATTACCCCAGACTCACTAACTACCCCACTGACTATAACTACCCCACTCACCTACTACCCCAGTATGATTACCCCAGACTCATTAACTACCCCACTGACTATAACTACCCCACTCACCTACTACCCCAGTATGATTACCCCAGACTCACTAACTACCCCACTGACTATAACTACCCCACTCACCTACTACCCCAGTATGACTACCCCAGACTCACCAACTACCCCACTGACTATAACTACCCCACTCACCTACTACCCCAGTATGATTACCCCAGACTCACTAACTACCCCACTGACTATAACTACCCCACTCACCTACTACCCCAGTATGATTACCCCAGACTGGCTAACTACCCCACTGACTATAACAACCCCACTCACCTACTACCCCAGTATGATTACCCCAGACTCACTAACTACCCCACTGACTATAACTACCCCACTCACCTACTACCCCAGTATGATTAACCCAGACTCACTAACTACCCCACTGACTATAACTACCCCACTCACCTACTACCCCAGTATGATTACCCCAGACTCACTAACTACCCCACTGACTATAACTACCCCACTCACCTACTACCCCAGTATGATTACCCCAGACTCACTAACTACCCCACTGACTATAACTACCCCACTCACCTACTACCCCAGTATGATTACCCCAGACTCACTGACTACCCCACTGACTATAACTGCCCCCCAGCCGTAAGTGAACATTCTAAAATCCTAACTGAACATTCTGTTACATTCTAAAGCCCTAACTGAACATTATAATCCATTCCTCCTGACTAATTTTAGATTTTAATGAGTTTTAAGATGCTACAGCTCTTTAACTTTTTAATCTGGATACAGCAACTTTAAACATCCATACAGCTGAAGCAATCACACCAAAGTTTATTCATAAACTTTACATTCTAGTTATTATTATTGTCTCTTTCCGCCGTTTTTCACACGTCAACTCCTCCTACACCGTTTAAGCTAGAAACACCATTCAAACTTTAAAATGTGTAGGACCGCATGAATTAAGTTGCTTCTCCACAGATTTTTAATATTTGTTATACTTTTTAAACTACAGGTGTTTAAAGAGACATTTTTTCCCCATAGACTTCCATTGAAATTCAACTTTTTCCAACTTATTTCCACTTTTTTTCTGGAAGCTGCTCCTCCTAGACCGTTTAAGCTAGAGACACCATTCAAAGTTTAGAGTAGGGTGGACAACCTATAGTAAAAGACCTCTTTTACAGACTTCAAATATCTGCTATACTTTTTAAACCACAGCAGTTTAAGTTTCTTCATTTTTTGACAGTTTAACATTTTCAAAAGACCAACATTCCATTAGCCCTCTGCCACAGCTATTGTGATGTCATCAGCACTCACTGCACTATACACATTGGCTTTTCATTGGTATAATTTTTAATTATTCATATTCGTTGACCAATGGCAATTAACGTGACTTCCCTCACTACATGTTAAGCCTTTCATTACCATGTGATTTTAACTCTTTCCTTACCATTACTATTCAACTCACTATAACCACCCCACACACCTACTACCCCAGTATGATTACCTCAGACTCACTAACTACCCCACTCACCTACTACCCCAGTATGATTACCCCAGACTCACTAACTACCCCACTGACTATAACTACCCCACTCACCTACTACCCCAGTATGATTACCCCAGACTCACTAACTACCCCACTGACTATAACTACCCCACTCACCTACTACCCCAGTATGATTACCCCAGACTCACTAACTACCCCACTGACTATAACTACCCCACTCACCTACTACCCCAGTATGATTACCCCAGACTCACTAACTACCCCACTGACTATAACTACCCCACTCACCTACTACCCCAGTATGATTACCCCAGACTCACTAACTACCCCACTGACTATAACTACCCCACTCACCTACTACCCCAGTATGATTACCCCAGACTCACTAACTACCCCACTCACCTACTACCCCAGTATGGTTACCCCAGACTCACTAACTATCCCACTCACCTACTACCCCAGTATTATTACAATCCATACAACTGAAGCAATCACACCAAAGTTTATTCATAAACTTTACATTCTAGTTAGTGTGATGCTTCAGCAACACACTACTGTTCTCTTGCATAGTTATTATTATTTTTATTATTATTAGTGTGATGCTTCAGCAACACACTACTGTTCTCTTGCATAGTTATTATTATTAGTGTGATGCTTCAGCAACACACTACTGTTCTCTTGCATAGTTATTATTATTATTTTTATTATTATTATTATAGTCATAGGTTTCCGCCGTTTTTCACACGTCAACTCCTCCTACACCGTTTAAGCTAGAAACACCATTCAAACTTTAAAATGTGTAGGACCGCATGAATTAAGTTGCTTCTCCACAGATTTTTAATATTTGTTATACTTTTTAAACTACAGGTGTTTAAAGAGACATTTTTTCCCCATAGACTTCCATTGAAATTCAACTTTTTCCAACTTATTTCCACTTTTTTTCTGGAAGCTGCTCCTCCTAGACCGTTTAAGCTAGAGACACCATTCAAACTTTAGAGTAGGGTGGACAACCTATATTAAAAGACCTCTTTTACAGACTTCAAATATCTGCTATACTTTTTAAACCACAGCAGTTTAAGTTTCTTCATTTTTATGTCACTTTTTGACAGTTTAACATTTTCAAAAGACCAACATTCCATTAGACCTCTGCCACAGCTATTATGATGTCATCAGCACTCACTGCACTATACACATTGGTAGAATTTTTAATTATTCATATTCGTTGACCAATGGCAATTAACGTGACTTCCCTCACTACATGTTAAGCCTTTCATTACCATGTAATTTTAACTCTTTCCTTACCATTACTATTCAACTCACTATAACTACCCCACTCACCTACTACCCCAGTATGATTACCCCAGACTCATTAACTACCCCACTGACTATAACTACCCCACTCACCTACTACCCCAGTATGATTACCCCAGACTCACTAACTACCCCACTGACTATAACTACCCCACTCACCTACTACCCCAGTATGATTACCCCAGACTCACTAACTACCCCACTGACTATAACTACCCCACTCACCTACTACCCCAGTATGATTACCCCAGACTCACTAACTACCCCACTGACTATAACTACCCCACTCACCTACTACCGCAGTATCATTACCCCAGACTCACTAACTACCCCACTGACTATAACTACCCCACTCACCTAGTACCCCAGTATGATTACCCCAGACTCACTAACTACCCCACTGCCTATAACTACCCCACTCACCTACTACCGCAGTATGATTACCCCAGACTCACTAACTACCCCACTGACTATAACTACCCCACTCACCTACTACCCCAGTATGATTACCCCAGACTCACTAACTACCCCACTCACTAACTACCCCACTGACTATAACTACCCCACTCACCTACTACCCCAGTATGATTACCCCAGACTCACTAACTACCCCACTGACTATAACTACCCCACTCACCTACTACCCCAGTATGATTACCCCAGACTCACTAACTACCCCACTGACTATAACTACCCCACTCACCTACTACCGCAGTATCATTACCCCAGACTCACTAACTACCCCACTGACTATAACTACACCACTCACCTACTACCCCAGTATGATTACCCCAGACTCACTAACTACCCCACTGACTATAACTACCCAACTCACCTACTACCCCAGTATGATTACCCCAGACTCACTAACTACCCCACTGACTATAACTACCCCACTCACCTACTACCCCAGTATGATTACCCCAGACTCACTAACTACCCCACTGACAATAACTACCCCACTCACCTACTACCCCAGTATGATTACCCCAGACTCACTAACTACCCCACTGACTATAACTACCCCACTCACCTACTACCCCAGTATGATTACCACAGACTCACTAACTACCCCACTGTCTATAACTACCCCACTCACCTACTACCCCAGTATGATTACCCCAGACTCACTAACTACCCCACTGACTATAACTACCCCACTCACCTACTACCCCAGTATGATTACCCCAGACTCACTAACTACCCCACTCACCTACTACCCCAGTATGATTACCCCAGACTCACTACTCCACTCACCTACTACCCCAGTATGATTACCCCAGACTCACTAACTACCCCACTGACTATAACTACCCCACTCACCTACTACCCCAGTATGATTAGCCCAGACTCACTAACTACCCCACTGACTATAACTACCCCACTCACCTACTACCCTAGTATTACCCCAGACTCACTAACTACCCCACTGACTATAACTACCCCACTCACCTACTACTCCAGTATGATTACCCCAGACTCACTAACTACCCCACTGACTATAACTACACTACTCACCTACTACCCCAGTATGATTACCCCAGACTCACTAACTACCCCACTGACTATAACTACCCCACTCACCTACTACCCCAGTATGATTACCCCAGACTCACTAACTACCCCACTGACTATAACTACCCCACTCACCTACTACCCCAGTATGATTACCCCAGACTCACTAACTACCCCACTGACTATAACTACCCCACTCACCTACTACCCCAGTATGATTACCCCAGACTCATTAACTACCCCACTCACCTACTACCCCAGTATGATTACCACTGACTATAACTACGCCACTCACCTACTACCCCAGTAGGATTACCCCAGACTCATTAACTACCCCACTGACTATAACTACCCCACTCACCTACTACCCCAGTATGATTACCCCAGACTCACTAACTACCCCACTGACAATAACTACCCCACTCACCTACTACCCCAGTATGATTACCCCAGACTCACTAACTACCCCACTGACTATAACTACCCCACTCACCTACTACCCCAGTATGATTACCACAGACTCACTAACTACCCCACTGACTATAACTACCCCACTCACCTACTACCCTAGTATGATTACCCCAGACTCACTAACTACCCCACTGACTATAACTACCCCACTCACCTACTACCCCAGTATGATTACCCCAGACTCACTAACTACCCCACTGACTATAACTACCCCACTCACCTACTACCTCAGTATGATTACCCCAGACTCACTAACTACCCCACTGACTATAACTACCCCACTCACCTACTACCCCAGTATGATTACCCCAGACTCACTAACTACCCCACTGACTATAACTACCCCACTCACCTACTACCCCAGACTCACTAACTACCCCACTCACCTACTACCCCAGTATGATTACCCCAGACTCACTAACTACCCCACTCACCAACTACCCCAGTATGATTATCCCAGACTCACTAACTACCCCACTATGATTACCCCAGACTCACTAACTGCCCCACTGACTATAACTACCCTACTCACCTACTACCCCAGTATTACCCCAAACTCACTAACTACCCCACTGACTATAACTACCCCACTCACCTACTACCCCAGTATGGTTACCCCAGACTCACTAACTATCCCACTCACCTACTACCCCAGTATGATTACAATCCATACAACTGAAGCAATCACACCAAAGTTTATTCATAAACTTTACATTCTAGTTTTTATTATTATTATTATAGTCATAGGTTTCCGCCGTTTTTCACACGTCAACTCCTCCTACACCGTTTAAGCTAGAAACACCATTCAAACTTTAAAATGTGTAGGACCGCATGACTTAAGTTGCTTCTCCACAGATTTTTAATATTTGTTATACTTTTTAAACTACAGGTGTTTAAAGAGACATTTTTTCCCCATAGACTTCCATTGAAATTCAACTTTTTCCAACTTATTTCCACTTTTTTTCTGGAAGCTGCTCCTCCTAGACCGTTTAAGCTAGAGACACCATTCAAACTTTAGAGTAGGGTGGACAACCTATCTTAAAAGACCTCTTTTACAGACTTCAAATATCTGCTATACTTTTTAAACCACAGCAGTTTAAGTTTCTTCATTTTTATGTCACTTTTTGACAGTTTAACATTTTCAAAAGACCAACATTCCATTAGACCTCTGCCACAGCTATTATGATGTCATCAGCACTCACTGCACTATACACATTGGTAGAATTTTTAATTATTCATATTCGTTGACCAATGGCAATTAACGTGACTTCCCTCACTACATGTTAAGCCTTTCATTACCATGTGATTTTAACTCTTTCCTTACCATTACTATTCAACTCACTATAACTACCCCACTCACCTACTACCCCAGTATGATTACCGCAGACTCACTAACTACCCCACTGACTATAACTACCTCACTCACCTACTACCCCAGTATGATTACCCCAGACTCACTAACTACCCCACTGACAATAACTACCCCACTCACGTACTACCCCAGTATGATTATAACTCTTTCCTTAGCATTAATATCCAACTCACTATAACTACCCCACTCACCTACTACCCCAGTATGATTACCCCAGACTCACTAACTACCCCACTGACTATAACTACCCCACTCACCTACTACCCCAGTATGATTACCCCAGACTCACTAACTACCCCACTGACTATAACTACCCCATTCACCTACTACCCCAGTATGATTACCCCAGACTCACTAACTACCCCACTGACTATAACTACACCACTCACCTACTACCCCAGTATGATTACCCCAGACTCACTAACTACCCCACTGACTATAACTACCCCACTCACCTACTACCCCAGTATGATTACCCCAGACTCACTAACTACCCCACTGACTATAACTACCCCACTCACCTACTACCCCAGTATGATTACCCCAGACTCACTAACTACCCCACTCACCTACTACCCCAGTATGATTACCCCAGACTCACTAACTACCCCACTGACTATAACTACCCCACTCACCTACTACCCCAGTATGATTACCCCAGACTCACTAACTACCCCACTGTCTATAACTACCCCACTCACCTACTACCCCAGTATGATTACCCCAGACTCACTAACTACCCCACTGACTATAACTACCCCACTCACCTACTACCCCAGTATGATTACCCCAGACTCACTAACTACCCCACTCACCTACTACCCCAGTATGATTACCCCAGACTCACTACTCCACTCACCTACTACCCCAGTATGATTACCCCAGACTCACTAACTACCCCACTGACTATAACTACCCCACTCACCTACTACCCCAGTATGATTAGCCCAGACTCACTAACTACCCCACTGACTATAACTACCCCACTCACCTACTACCCTAGTATTACCCCAGACTCACTAACTACCCCACTGACTATAACTACCCCACTCACCTACTACTCCAGTATGATTACCCCAGACTCACTAACTACCCCACTGACTATAACTACACTACTCACCTACTACCCCAGTATGATTACCCCAGACTCACTAACTACCCCACTGACTATAACTACCCCACTCACCTACTACCCCAGTATGATTACCCCAGACTCACTAACTACCCCACTGACTATAACTACCCCACTCACCTACTACCCCAGTATGATTACCCCAGACTCACTAACTACCCCACTGACTATAACTACCCCACTCACCTACTACCCCAGTATGATTACCCCAGACTCATTAACTACCCCACTCACCTACTACCCCAGTATGATTACCACTGACTATAACTACGCCACTCACCTACTACCCCAGTAGGATTACCCCAGACTCATTAACTACCCCACTGACTATAACTACCCCACTCACCTACTACCCCAGTATGATTACCCCAGACTCACTAACTACCCCACTGACAATAACTACCCCACTCACCTACTACCCCAGTATGATTACCCCAGACTCACTAACTACCCCACTGACTATAACTACCCCACTCACCTACTACCCCAGTATGATTACCACAGACTCACTAACTACCCCACTGACTATAACTACCCCACTCACCTACTACCCTAGTATGATTACCCCAGACTCACTAACTACCCCACTGACTATAACTACCCCACTCACCTACTACCCCAGTATGATTACCCCAGACTCACTAACTACCCCACTGACTATAACTACCCCACTCACCTACTACCTCAGTATGATTACCCCAGACTCACTAACTACCCCACTGACTATAACTACCCCACTCACCTACTACCCCAGTATGATTACCCCAGACTCACTAACTACCCCACTGACTATAACTACCCCACTCACCTACTACCCCAGACTCACTAACTACCCCACTCACCTACTACCCCAGTATGATTACCCCAGACTCACTAACTACCCCACTCACCAACTACCCCAGTATGATTATCCCAGACTCACTAACTACCCCACTATGATTACCCCAGACTCACTAACTACCCCACTGACTATAACTACCCTACTCACCTACTACCCCAGTATTACCCCAAACTCACTAACTACCCCACTGACTATAACTACCCCACTCACCTACTACCCCAGTATGGTTACCCCCGACTCACTAACTATCCCACTCACCTACTACCCCAGTATGATTACAATCCATACAACTGAAGCAATCACACCAAAGTTTATTCATAAACTTTACATTCTAGTTATTAGTGTGATGCTTCAGCAACACACTACTGTTCTCTTGCATAGTTATTATTATTATTTTTATTATTATTATTATAGTCATAGGTTTCCGCCGTTTTTCACACGTCAACTCCTCCTACACCGTTTAAGCTAGAAACACCATTCAAACTTTAAAATGTGTAGGACCGCATGAATTAAGTTGCTTCTCCACAGATTTTTAATATTTGTTATACTTTTTAAACTACAGGTGTTTAAAGAGACATTTTTTCCCCATAGACTTCCATTGAAATTCAACTTTTTCCAACTTATTTCCACTTTTTTTCTGGAAGCTGCTCCTCCTAGACCGTTTAAGCTAGAGACACCATTCAAACTTTAGAGTAGGGTGGACAACCTATATTAAAAGACCTCTTTTACAGACTTCAAATATCTGCTATACTTTTTAAACCACAGCAGTTTAAGTTTCTTCATTTTTATGTCACTTTTTGACAGTTTAACATTTTCAAAAGACCAACATTCCATTAGACCTCTGCCACAGCTATTATGATGTCATCAGCACTCACTGCACTATACACATTGGTAGAATTTTTAATTATTCATATTCGTTGACCAATGGCAATTAACGTGACTTCCCTCACTACATGTTAAGCCTTTCATTACCATGTAATTTTAACTCTTTCCTTACCATTACTATTCAACTCACTATAACTACCCCACTCACCTACTACCCCAGTATGATTACCCCAGACTCATTAACTACCCCACTGACTATAACTACCCCACTCACCTACTACCCCAGTATGATTACCCCAGACTCACTAACTACCCCACTGACTATAACTACCCCACTCACCTACTACCCCAGTATGATTACCCCAGACTCACTAACTACCCCACTGACTATAACTACCCCACTCACCTACTACCCCAGTATGATTACCCCAGACTCACTAACTACCCCACTGACTATAACTACCCCACTCACCTACTACCGCAGTATCATTACCCCAGACTCACTAACTACCCCACTGACTATAACTACCCCACTCACCTAGTACCCCAGTATGATTACCCCAGACTCACTAACTACCCCACTGCCTATAACTACCCCACTCACCTACTACCGCAGTATGATTACCCCAGACTCACTAACTACCCCACTGACTATAACTACCCCACTCACCTACTACCCCAGTATGATTACCCCAGACTCACTAACTACCCCACTCACCAACTACCCCAGTATGATTACCCCAGACTCACTAACTACCCCACTCACCAACTACCCCAGTATCATTACCCCAGACTCACTAACTACCCCACTGACTATAACTACCCCACTCACCTAGTACCCCAGTATGATTACCCCAGACTCACTAACTACCCCACTGCCTATAACTACCCCACTCACCTACTACCGCAGTATGATTACCCCAGACTCACTAACTACCCCACTGACTATAACTACCCCACTCACCTACTACCCCAGTATGATTACCCCAGACTCACTAACTACCCCACTCACCAACTACCCCAGTATGATTACCCCAGACTCACTAACTACCCCACTCACCTACTACCCCAGTATGATTACCCCAGACTCACTAAGTACCCCACTGACTATAACTACCCCACTCACCTACTACCCCAGTATGATTACCCCAGACTCACTAACTACCCCACTGACTATAACTACCCCACTCACCTACTACCCCAGTATGATTACCCCAGACTCACTAACTACCCCACTGACTATAACTACCCCACTCACCTACTACCCCAGTATGGTTACCCCAGACTCACTAACTATCCCACTCACCTACTACCCCAGTATGATTACAATCCATACAACTGAAGCAATCACACCAAAGTTTATTCATAAACTTTACATTCTAGTTATTAGTGTGATGCTTCAGCAACACACTACTGTTCTCTTGCATAGTTATTATTATTTTTATTATTATTATTATTATAGTCATAGGTTTCCGCCGTTTTTCACACGTCAACTCCTCCTACACCGTTTAAGCTAGAAACACCATTCAAACTTTAAAATGTGTAGGACCGCATGACTTAAGTTGCTTCTCCACAGATTTTTAATATTTGTTATACTTTTTAAACTACAGGTGTTTAAAGAGACATTTTTTCCCCATAGACTTCCATTGAAATTCAACTTTTTCCAACTTATTTCCACTTTTTTTCTGGAAGCTGCTCCTCCTAGACCGTTTAAGCTAGAGACACCATTCAAACTTTAGAGTAGGGTGGACAACCTATCTTAAAAGACCTCTTTTACAGACTTCAAATATCTGCTATACTTTTTAAACCACAGCAGTTTAAGTTTCTTCATTTTTATGTCACTTTTTGACAGTTTAACATTTTCAAAAGACCAACATTCCATTAGACCTCTGCCACAGCTATTATGATGTCATCAGCACTCACTGCACTATACACATTGGTAGAATTTTTAATTATTCATATTCGTTGACCAATGGCAATTAACGTGACTTCCCTTTATTTCACAGCGTAAATTGATAATCCAAAGAATATCAAAGCTGTTGTTTTCCTCTAAAGCTTTCCTCCCGCAAAAAAGCTGGTTTCATTGGGTAAGTGTTTCTGGACAGTTTGAGATATCGATAGCTAACAGACTAGCTAGATAGCTATCAGTACTGTTAGTGGAGATTAATGTGTTACGTTATGGAACGACCGTAAGTAGCTAGCTAGCTATCGATCTTTTCAGACCGTTCGCTTATGTTTGCGGCGAACACAAAGCTAACGGAAAAAAGTTTGAAATAGTTCGCCTTGTTTGCTGAATTTGAACGCACAACTGACATCGATAGCTAACGTTAACTTACGTGTTCGATAACTAGCTAGCTAATAACGTTAGCTAAGTAAGCAATAATCAACGACGAGCTGTGGATTACATGGTTTTAACCGCACGACGTTGATGCGAAGAACCACCCGACGCGAAGCATTACCTCCCTCTCTTTGTCTTGCTTTTTAAAAATAGTTTGGTCACGCAGTGTGTAGCAGATTCCCATCATGATGTCCTATGCATGGGACCATCTAAAAAATACTACGGAGTTACATGTAACTTATCAAAGAATTTTCGCTGGATAAAAAGATTTCTACATATAGCCTATAGGCTACAGATTAGCATGCTTTGTGAAGTAGCTTGCATTCACAAGCAGTCAGTGTGTTGCCGACGTTAATTTAGCCTACATGTAAATTCCTACTATGATCAATTCGTATTTCCAAACTGAATAAATACTGCTTCTAACCACAAAAATGTTTTGCTAGATTAAAGTAGTTGTAACTAAGATATATGTTTAAACGACTTGCCGTGAGATATCGTTAGCTTGCTAGCTAGCTAACCCAGCATTGCTAAGCAATAGTAACGTTAATGACAGGGGGAGTACATGACAGGGGGCGATTGCGTACGGGAGGGGTTGGAATAGCTAAATTAATATCTAAATTGATAAGGTTATACAGGTATGGAGCAATTGATTTGAGATACTTAACCCACAGTTTGGCTGCTTGCTCCGAGACACTGGGCCTGTAGTGTAGCTGCAACATCCCATTCGGTCTCATCTTACGAAACAGTATTTTTTTCGTAGTAGACGCATCATAGCTCAACCAAAATGAATGTGATGACAAACATGTTGAAGATGAGCGGGTAAGGCACTCAATTTATTATGCTACGAACTGCGTCCACAAAACAGCTTGTTCACGGTTGGCTTCTCCATCGACTTCCACTCAAAAATACAGCGTGTCTCCCTGTCCAAGCATAGACTGTATAAAAATAGATCCCGCCCCTCCGAGTGAGCGCAGTGAGACTGTCGCTGGCATTCATTACAGTCAGTAGGCATACCTTGCAAGCTAACCCAAGCTAGTCCATCATCATCGCTAAAAATATAACTTTACAAGCGCACACTAAGCAATACGCCATTGTGATATATTACGATTTAGGCATTTTATAGTTTTAAAAACATTTACTCGCTTGTTATATTATAACATTACACTCCATAATAATGATGTTCCTAATTGTTGTAACGTTACTCTATAATTTACAGTCTTTCTCGATGCCATGTTCCAGTTAAAACTGCGTCGTCCAGAACTGCTTTGTCTAAAGTGCGCATGCGTCGTCCAGAACGTCTTTGTCTAAAGTGCGCATGCGTCGTCCAGAACTGCTTTCTCCAAACCTGCAGCCAGCTGATATAGGAGATAGGGGGATCCCAGGACTCAACCTGTCCCTCTGATTGGTCCTGAACAAATGTTAATACCCCGTCCAAACGACACAATATTTAAAAAAATCAGCACATGCACAGGCATTAGATGAAGGAAAGGCACCTATTGCAATTAAATTTTTTTGTGTAAAAAATTTATTGACTGAGTATTTTGACCACATTGCTGCCAAAAAAAGCAAATTGTAACTTCTTTTTCCAGCAAATACGGGTCGGTTTGAGATTTGAACGCACGGTCATATCTAATATAAGGTAAAAAGCTAACGAACCAGAGCCACTTTACCGAGTGCTTCATGTCCACTTTAAGCCTTTCATTACCATGTGATTTTAACTCTTTCCTTACCATTACTATCCAACTCACTATAACTACCCCACTCACCTACTACACCAGTGGGATTACCCCACTCACCTACTACACCAGTGGGATTACCCCAGACTCACTAACTACCCCACTGACTATAACTACCCCACTCACCTACTACCCCAGTATGATTACCCCAGACTCACTAACTACCCCACTGACTATAACTACCCCACTCACCTACTACCCCAGTATGATTACCCCAGACTCACTAACTACCCCACTGACTATAACTACCCCACTCACCTACTACCCCAGTATGATTACCCCAGACTCACTAACTACCCCACTCACCTACTACCCCAGTATGATTACCCCAGACTCACTAACTACCCCACTGACTATAACTACCCCATTCACCAACTACCACAGTATGATTACCCAAGACTCACTAACTACCCCACTCACCTACTACCCCAGTATGATTACAATCCATACAACTGAAGCAATCACACCGAAGTTTATTCATAAACTTTACATTCTAGTTATTATTGTCTCTTTCCGCCGTTTTTCACACGTCAACTCCTCCTACACCGTTTAAGCTAGAAACACCATTCAAACTTTAAAATGTGTAGGACCGCATGAATTAAGTTGCTTCTCCACAGATTTTTAATATTTGTTATACTTTTTAAACTACAGGTGTTTAAAGAGACATTTTTTCCCCATAGACTTCCATTGAAATTCAACTTTTTCCAACTTATTTCCACTTTTTTTCTGGAAGCTGCTCCTCCTAGACCGTTTAAGCTAGAGACACCATTCAAAGTTTAGAGTAGGGTGGACAACCTATAGTAAAAGACCTCTTTTACAGACTTCAAATATCTGCTATACTTTTTAAACCACAGCAGTTTAAGTTTCTTCATTTTTTGACAGTTTAACATTTTCAAAAGACCAACATTCCATTAGCCCTCTGCCACAGCTATTGTGATGTCATCAGCACTCACTGCACTATACACATTGGCTTTTCATTGGTATAATTTTTAATTATTCATATTCGTTGACCAATGGCAATTAACGTGACTTCCCTCACTACATGTTAAGCCTTTCATTACCATGTGATTTTAACTCTTTCCTTACCATTACTATTCAACTCACTATAACCACCCCACACACCTACTACCCCAGTATGATTACCTCAGACTCACTAACTACCCCACTCACCTACTACCCCAGTATGATTACCCCAGACTCACTAACTACCCCACTGACTATAACTACCCCACTCACCTACTACCCCAGTATGATTACCCCAGACTCACTAACTACCCCACTGACTATAACTACCCCACTCACCTACTACCCCAGTATGATTACCCCAGACTCACTAACTACCCCACTGACTATAACTACCCCACTCACCTACTACCCCAGTATGATTACCCCAGACTCACTAACTACCCCACTGACTATAACTACCCCACTCACCTACTACCCCAGTATGATTACCCCAGACTCACTAACTACCCCACTGACTATAACTACCCCACTCACCTACTACCCCAGTATGATTACCCCAGACTCACTAACTACCCCACTCACCTACTACCCCAGTATGGTTACCCCAGACTCACTAACTATCCCACTCACCTACTACCCCAGTATTATTACAATCCATACAACTGAAGCAATCACACCAAAGTTTATTCATAAACTTTACATTCTAGTTATTCTTATTATAGTAGTAGGTTTCCGCCGTTTTTCACACATCAACTCCTCCTACACCGTTTAAGCTAGAAACACCATTCAAACTTTAAAATGTGTAGGACCGCATGAATTAAGTTGCTTCTATACAGATTTTTAATATTTGTTATACTTTTTAAACTACAGTGCCCGGTTGCACAAAACACCTTAAGTTAAATTCTCCCTTAGAATTACCCTTAAGTATTCCTTAAAGCTAAGTGAGTTGCATAAAAAAATCCTTAAGTGTTACTTAAGCGGGAAATATTAAGGTTCCCCTTAAGAAAACCCTTAAGTGTTTTAATTGTACTTAAGTAATCCCTTAGAATCCGTTGGGTTGCACAAAACGCCTTAACCGCCATTTCCCTTAGGATTTTTTAAGGCAAGAAATATATTCCCTTAACTTTTCCTTTTTTAAAAATAAGCATTTCCTCCTAAAATGATGGCACCGATAAGTCTAAAAAAGCTTAATAATTACGTTATTATTAGTCGTATGTGTCATAAACGTAACGTAGGCTACCCTATTATCACTTTGTTGTTGTCAGCCGCCTATTTCACATTCTCACTGGTGATAACCCGGCTGAAGTATCCCTGGCATCGGCTCACTGTAGAAAGCTTCCGTGTTCGGGCAGAAATGAAATCAGTCACAACACAGCTGAATTTAACGTTAGCTAGGCTTCTTATTTTTTAAAAAGCAACCGTGTTAGCTAAGTAGGATAAGTAATTTATTCTCTGGTTATCATGTTAGTTGTCCTTTGACAATGCAAGGTAGCTAGAATTCCCCAGCTAGCTAATGTTAGCTAACTGATTATGGTAGTCTAGGTTTTCTTCATGAAAAACAATTGTGTGCAACTTGTCTCGACATTTTCTTTCCTTCAGCCGCTCAGCTGGTCTGCCGGACTCCCATAGGATAGCCTACAGATCGCTAGCTAGCTAGCTAATTTATTTATTTATTTGCCATGACCGACTGATTTAAATATTTTTTTCAGTAGTCTATTTCTCTCATCGTCCGCTTTACTGCTAGCTTATTTCCTTTCACATTTTCCGCTTTTTCTGCTGATGTTACGACTGGATTGAATTTAATTCTCAAAAGCGTAAGATGAGATAACGTTACACTACCAAACGTTACCATGGTTACAATTGAATTTTACAACCGTAAATCTGTTTTAATGCAGAAAATCCCTTACCGTTTTCCCTTACCTAAGTAAAACAGTTGAGGGAGTATATGCAACACCCTTAGGCAATTCCCTTAGGTAAGGGGAAATCATCCCTTAAGTGAATCCCTTAAGGGTAAAACTTAAGATGTTTTATGCAACCGGGCACAGGTGTTTAAAGAGACATTTTTCCCCCATAGACTTCCATTGTAATTCAACTTTTTCCAACTTATTTCCACTTTTTTTCTGGAAGCTGCTCCTCCTAGACCGTTTAAGCTAGAGACACCATTCAAACTTTAGAGTAGGGTGGACAACCTATATTAAAAGAACTCTTTTACAGACTTCAAATATCTGCTATACTTTTTAAACCACAGCAGTTTAAGTTTCTTCATTTTTTGACAGTTTAACATTTTCAAAAGACCAACATTCCATTAGCCCTCTGCCACAGCTATTATGATGTCATCAGCACTCACTGCACTATACACATTGGCTTTTCATTGGTAGAATTTTTAATTATTCATATTCGTTGACCAATGGCAATTAACGTGACTTCCCTCACTACATGTTAAGCCTTTCATTACCATGTGATTTTAACTCTTTCCTTACCATTACTATTCAACTCACTATAACCACCCCACTCACCTACTACCCCAGTATGATTACCTCAGATTCACTAACTACCCCACTCACCTACTACCCCAGTATGATTACCCCAGACTCACTAACTACCCCACTGACAATAACTACCCCACTCACCTACTACCCCAGTATGATTACCCCAGACTCACTAACTACCCCACTCACCTACTACCCCAGTATGATTACCCCAGACTCACTAACTACCCCACTGACTATAACTACCCCACTCACCTACTACCCCAGTATGATTACCCCAGACTCACTAAGTACCCCACTGACTATAACTACCCCACTCACCTACTACCCAAGTATGATTACCCCAGACTCACTAACTACCCCACTGACTATAACTACCCCACTCACCTACTACCCCAGTATGATTACCCCAGACTCACTAACTACCCTACTGATTATAACTACCCCACTCACCTACTACCCCAGTATGATTACCCCAGACTCACTAACTACCCCACTGACTATAACTACCCCACTCACCTACTACCCCAGTATGATTACCCCAGACTCACTAACTACCCCACTGACTATAACTACCCCACTCACCTACTACCCCAGTATGATTACCCCAGACTCACTAACTACCCCACTGACTATAACTACCCCACTCACCTACTACCCCAGTATGATTACCCCAGACTCACTAACTACCCCACTGACTATAACTACCCCACTCACCTACTACCCCAGTATGATTACCACAGACTCACTAACTACCCCACTGACTATAACTACCCCACTCACCTACTACCCCAGTATGATTACCCCAGACTCACTAACTACCCCACTCACCTACTACCCCAGTATGATTACCCCAGACTCACTAACTACCCCACTCACGTACTACCCCAGTATGATTACCCCAGACTCACTAACTACCCCACTCACCTACTACCCCAGTATGATTACCCCAGACTCACTAACTACCCCACTCACCTACTACCCCAGTATGATTACCCCAGACTCACTAACTACCCCACTCACCTACTACCCCAGTATGATTACCCCAGACTCACAAACAACCCCACTGACTATAATTACCCCACTCACCTACTACCCCAGTATGATTACCCCAGACTCACTAACTACCCCACTGACTATAACTACCCCACTCACCTACTACCCCAGTATGATTACCCCAGACTCACTAACTACCCCACTGACTATAACTACCCCACTCACCTACTACCCCAGTATGATTACCCCACTCACTAACTACCCCACTGACTATACCTACCCCACTCACCTACTACCCCAGTATGATTACCCCAGACTCACTAACTACCCCACTGACTATAACTACCCCACTCACCTACTACACCAGTATGATTACCCCAGACTCACTAACTACCCCACTGACTATAACTACCCCTCACCTACTACCCCAATATGATTAAACCAGACTCACTATCTACCCCACTGACTATAACTGCCCCCCAGCCGTAAGTGAACATTCTAAAATCCTAACTGAACATTCTGTTACATTCTAAAGCTCTAACTGAACATTATAGTCCATTCCTCCTGACTAATTTAAGATTTTAATGAGTTTTAAGATGCTACAGCTCTTTAACTTTTTAATCTGGATACAGCAACTTTAAAAATCCATACAGCTGAAGCAATCACACCAAAGTTTATTCATAAACTTTACATTCTAGTTATTATTGTCTCTTTCCGCCGTTTTTCACACGTCAACTCCTCCTACACCGTTTAAGCTAGAAACACCATTCAAACTTTAAAATGTGTAGGACCGCATGAATTAAGTTGCTTCTCCACAGATTTTTAATATTTGTTATACTTTTTAAACTACAGGTGTTTAAAGAGACATTTTTTCCCCATAGACTTCCATTGAAATTCAACTTTTTCCAACTTATTTCCACTTTTTTTCTGGAAGCTGCTCCTCCTAGACCGTTTAAGCTAGAGACACCATTCAAACTTTAGAGTAGGGTGGACAACCTATATTAATAGACCTCTTTTACAGACTTCAAATATCTGCTATACTTTTTAAACCACAGCAGTTTAAGTTTCTTCATTTTTTGACAGTTTAACATTTTCAAAAGACTAACATTCCATTAGCCCTCTGCCACAGCTATTATGATGTCATCAGCACTCACTGCACTATACACATTGGCTTTTCATTGGTAGAATTTTTAATTATTCATATTCGTTGACCAATGGCAATTAATGTGACTTCCCTCACTACATGTGAAGCCTTTCATTACCATGTGATTTTAACTCTTTCCTTACCATTACTATTCAACTCACTATAACCACCCCACTCACCTACTACCCCAGTATGATTACCTCAGACTCACTAACTACCCCACTCACCTACTACCCCAGTATGATTACCCCAGACTCACTAACTACCCCACTGACTATAACTACCCCACTCACCTACTACCCCAGTATGATTACCCCAGACTCACTAACTACCCCACTGACTATAACTACCCCACTCACCTACTACCCCACTATGATTACCACAGACTCACTAACTACCCCACTGACTATAACTACCCCACTCACCTACTACCCCAGTATGATTACCCGACTCACTAACTACCCCACTGACTATAACTACCCCACTCACCTACTACCCCAGTATGATTACCCGACTCACTAACTACCCCACTGACTATAACTACCCCACTCACCTACTACCCCAGTATGATTACCCCAGACTCACTAACTACCCCAGTATGATTATCCCGACTCACCTACTACCCCAGTATTACCCCAGACTCACTAACTACCCCACTGACTATAACTACCCCACTCACCTACTACCCCAGTATGATTACAATCCATACAACTGAAGCAATCACACCAAAGTTTATTCATAAACTTTACATTCTAGTTAGTGTGATGCTTCAGCAGCACACTACTGTTCTCTTGCATAGTTATTTTTATTTTTATTATAGTAGTAGGTTTCCGCCGTTTTTCACACATCAACTCCTCCTACACCGTTTAAGCTAGAAACACCATTCAAACTTTAAAATGTGTAGGACAGCATGACTTAAGTTGCTTCTCCACAGATTTTTAATATTTGTTATACTTTTTAAACTACAGGTGTTTAAAGAGACATTTTTTCCCCATAGACTTCCATTGAAATTCAACTTTTTCCAACTTATTTCCACTTTTTTTCTGGAAGCTGCTCCTCCTAGACCGTTTAAGCTAGAGACACCATTCAAACTTTAGAGTAGGGTGGACAACCTATCTTAAAAGACCTCTTTTACAGACTTCAAATATCTGCTATACTTTTTAAACCACAGCAGTTTAAGTTTCTTCATTTTTATGTCACTTTTTGACAGTTTAACATTTTCAAAAGACCAACATTCCATTAGACCTCTGCCACAGCTATTATGATGTCATCAGCACTCACTGCACTATACACATTGGTAGAATTTTTAATTATTCATATTCGTTGACCAATGGCAATTAACGTGACTTCCCTCACTACATGTTAAGCCTTTCATTACCATGTGATTTTAACTCTTTCCTTACCATTACTATTCAACTCACTATAACTACCCCACTCACCTACTACCCCAGTATGATTACCGCAGACTCACTAACTACCCCACTGACTATAACTACCTCACTCACCTACTACCCCAGTATGATTACCCCAGACTCACTAACTACCCCACTGACAATAACTACCCCACTCACGTACTACCCCAGTATGATTATAACTCTTTCCTTAGCATTAATATCCAACTCACTATAACTACCCCACTCACCTACTACCCCAGTATGATTACCCCAGACTCACTAACTACCCCACTGACTATAACTACCCCACTCACCTACTACCCCAGTATGATTACCCCAGACTCACTAACTACCCCACTGACTATAACTACCCCATTCACCTACTACCCCAGTATGATTACCCCAGACTCACTAACTACCCCACTGACTATAACTACACCACTCACCTACTACCCCAGTATGATTACCCCAGACTCACTAACTACCCCACTGACTATAACTACCCAACTCACCTACTACCCCAGTATGATTACCCCAGACTCACTAACTACCCCACTGACTATAACTACCCCACTCACCTACTACCCCAGTATGATTACCCCAGACTCACTAACTACCCCACTGACAATAACTACCCCACTCACCTACTACCCCAGTATGATTACCCCAGACTCACTAACTACCCCACTGACTATAACTACCCCACTCACCTACTACCCCAGTATGATTACCACAGACTCACTAACTACCCCACTGTCTATAACTAACCCACTCACCTACTACCCCAGTATGATTACCCCAGACTCACTAACTACCCCACTGACTATAACTACCCCACTCACCTACTACCCCAGTATGATTACCCCAGACTCACTAACTACCCCACTCACCTACTACCCCAGTATGATTACCCCAGACTCACTACTCCACTCACCTACTACCCCAGTATGATTACCCCAGACTCACTAACTACCCCACTGACTATAACTACCCCACTCACCTACTACCCCAGTATGATTAGCCCAGACTCACTAACTACCCCACTGACTATAACTACCCCACTCACCTACTACCCTAGTATTACCCCAGACTCACTAACTACCCCACTGACTATAACTACCCCACTCACCTACTACTCCAGTATGATTACCCCAGACTCACTAACTACCCCACTGACTATAACTACACTACTCACCTACTACCCCAGTATGATTACCCCAGACTCACTAACTACCCCACTGACTATAACTACCCCACTCACCTACTACCCCAGTATGATTACCCCAGACTCACTAACTACCCCACTGACTATAACTACCCCACTCACCTACTACCCCAGTATGATTACCCCAGACTCACTAACTACCCCACTGACTATAACTACCCCACTCACCTACTACCCCAGTATGATTACCCCAGACTCATTAACTACCCCACTCACCTACTACCCCAGTATGATTACCACTGACTATAACTACGCCACTCACCTACTACCCCAGTAGGATTACCCCAGACTCATTAACTACCCCACTGACTATAACTACCCCACTCACCTACTACCCCAGTATGATTACCCCAGACTCACTAACTACCCCACTGACAATAACTACCCCACTCACCTACTACCCCAGTATGATTACCCCAGACTCACTAACTACCCCACTGACTATAACTACCCCACTCACCTACTACCCCAGTATGATTACCACAGACTCACTAACTACCCCACTGACTATAACTACCCCACTCACCTACTACCCTAGTATGATTACCCCAGACTCACTAACTACCCCACTGACTATAACTACCCCACTCACCTACTACCCCAGTATGATTACCCCAGACTCACTAACTACCCCACTGACTATAACTACCCCACTCACCTACTACCTCAGTATGATTACCCCAGACTCACTAACTACCCCACTGACTATAACTACCCCACTCACCTACTACCCCAGTATGATTACCCCAGACTCACTAACTACCCCACTGACTATAACTACCCCACTCACCTACTACCCCAGACTCACTAACTACCCCACTCACCTACTACCCCAGTATGATTACCCCAGACTCACTAACTACCCCACTCACCAACTACCCCAGTATGATTATCCCAGACTCACTAACTACCCCACTATGATTACCCCAGACTCACTAACTACCCCACTGACTATAACTACCCTACTCACCTACTACCCCAGTATTACCCCAAACTCACTAACTACCCCACTGACTATAACTACCCCACTCACCTACTACCCCAGTATGGTTACCCCAGACTCACTAACTATCCCACTCACCTACTACCCCAGTATGATTACAATCCATACAACTGAAGCAATCACACCAAAGTTTATTCATAAACTTTACATTCTAGTTATTATTGTCTCTTTCCGCCGTTTTTCACACGTCAACTCCTCCTACACCGTTTAAGCTAGAAACACCATTCAAACTTTAAAATGTGTAGGACCGCATGAATTAAGTTGCTTCTCCACAGATTTTTAATATTTGTTATACTTTTTAAACTACAGGTGTTTAAAGAGACATTTTTTCCCCATAGACTTCCATTGAAATTCAACTTTTTCCAACTTATTTCCACTTTTTTTCTGGAAGCTGCTCCTCCTAGACCGTTTAAGCTAGAGACACCATTCAAAGTTTAGAGTAGGGTGGACAACCTATAGTAAAAGACCTCTTTTACAGACTTCAAATATCTGCTATACTTTTTAAACCACAGCAGTTTAAGTTTCTTCATTTTTTGACAGTTTAACATTTTCAAAAGACCATCATTCCATTAGCCCTCTGCCACAGCTATTGTGATGTCATCAGCACTCACTGCACTATACACATTGGCTTTTCATTGGTATAATTTTTAATTATTCATATTCGTTGACCAATGGCAATTAACGTGACTTCCCTCACTACATGTTAAGCCTTTCATTACCATGTGATTTTAACTCTTTCCTTACCATTACTATTCAACTCACTATAACCACCCCACACACCTACTACCCCAGTATGATTACCTCAGACTCACTAACTACCCCACTCACCTACTACCCCAGTATGATTACCCCAGACTCACTAACTACCCCACTGACTATAACTACCCCACTCACCTACTACCCCAGTATGATTACCCCAGACTCACTAACTACCCCACTGACTATAACTACCCCACTCACCTACTACCCCAGTATGATTACCCCAGACTCACTAACTACCCCACTGACTATAACTACCCCACTCACCTACTACCCCAGTATGATTACCCCAGACTCACTAACTACACCACTGACTATAACTACCCCACTCACCTACTACCCCAGTATGATTACCCCAGACTCACTAACTACCCCACTGACTATAACTACCCCACTCACCTACTACCCCAGTATGATTACCCCAGACTCACTAACTACCCCACTCACCTACTACCCCAGTATGGTTACCCCAGACTCACTAACTATCCCACTCACCTACTACCCCAGTATTATTACAATCCATACAACTGAAGCAATCACACCAAAGTTTATTCATAAACTTTACATTCTAGTTATTATAGTCATAGGTTTCCGCCGTTTTTCACACGTCAACTCCTCCTACACCGTTTAAGCTAGAAACACCATTCAAACTTTAAAATGTGTAGGACCGCATGACTTAAGTTGCTTCTCCACAGATTTTTAATATTTGTTATACTTTTTAAACTACAGGTGTTTAAAGAGACATTTTTTCCCCATAGACTTCCATTGAAATTCAACTTTTTCCAACTTATTTCCACTTTTTTTCTGGAAGCTGCTCCTCCTAGACCGTTTAAGCTAGAGACACCATTCAAACTTTAGAGTAGGGTGGACAACCTATCTTAAAAGACCTTTTTTACAGACTTCAAATATCTGCTATACTTTTTAAACCACAGCAGTTTAAGTTTCTTCATTTTTATGTCACTTTTTGACAGTTTAACATTTTCAAAAGACCAACATTCCATTAGACCTCTGCCACAGCTATTATGATGTCATCAGCACTCACTGCACTATACACATTGGTAGAATTTTTAATTATTCATATTCGTTGACCAATGGCAATTAACGTGACTTCCCTCACTACATGTTAAGCCTTTCATTACCATGTGATTTTAACTCTTTCCTTACCATTACTATTCAACTCACTATAACTACCCCACTCACCTACTACCCCAGTATGATTACCGCAGACTCACTAACTACCCCACTGACTATAACTACCTCACTCACCTACTACCCCAGTATGATTACCCCAGACTCACTAACTACCCCACTGACAATAACTACCCCACTCACGTACTACCCCAGTATGATTATAACTCTTTCCTTAGCATTAATATCCAACTCACTATAACTACCCCACTCACCTACTACCCCAGTATGATTACCCCAGACTCACTAACTACCCCACTGACTATAACTACCCCACTCACCTACTACCCCAGTATGATTACCCCAGACTCACTAACTACCCCACTGACTATAACTACCCCATTCACCTACTACCCCAGTATGATTACCCCAGACTCACTAACTACCCCACTGACTATAACTACACCACTCACCTACTACCCCAGTATGATTACCCCAGACTCACTAACTACCCCACTGACTATAACTACCCCACTCACCTACTACCCCAGTATGATTACCCCAGACTCACTAACTACCCCACTGACTATAACTACCCCACTCACCTACTACCCCAGTATGATTACCCCAGACTCACTAACTACCCCACTCACCTACTACCCCAGTATGATTACCCCAGACTCACTAACTACCCCACTGACTATAACTACCCCACTCACCTACTACCCCAGTATGATTACCCCAGACTCACTAACTACCCCACTGTCTATAACTACCCCACTCACCTACTACCCCAGTATGATTACCCCAGACTCACTAACTACCCCACTGACTATAACTACCCCACTCACCTACTACCCCAGTATGATTACCCCAGACTCACTAACTACCCCACTCACCTACTACCCCAGTATGATTACCCCAGACTCACTACTCCACTCACCTACTACCCCAGTATGATTACCCCAGACTCACTAACTACCCCACTGACTATAACTACCCCACTCACCTACTACCCCAGTATGATTAGCCCAGACTCACTAACTACCCCACTGACTATAACTACCCCACTCACCTACTACCCTAGTATTACCCCAGACTCACTAACTACCCCACTGACTATAACTACCCCACTCACCTACTACTCCAGTATGATTACCCCAGACTCACTAACTACCCCACTGACTATAACTACACTACTCACCTACTACCCCAGTATGATTACCCCAGACTCACTAACTACCCCACTGACTATAACTACCCCACTCACCTACTACCCCAGTATGATTACCCCAGACTCACTAACTACCCCACTGACTATAACTACCCCACTCACCTACTACCCCAGTATGATTACCCCAGACTCACTAACTACCCCACTGACTATAACTACCCCACTCACCTACTACCCCAGTATGATTACCCCAGACTCATTAACTACCCCACTCACCTACTACCCCAGTATGATTACCACTGACTATAACTACGCCACTCACCTACTACCCCAGTAGGATTACCCCAGACTCATTAACTACCCCACTGACTATAACTACCCCACTCACCTACTACCCCAGTATGATTACCCCAGACTCACTAACTACCCCACTGACAATAACTACCCCACTCACCTACTACCCCAGTATGATTACCCCAGACTCACTAACTACCCCACTGACTATAACTACCCCACTCACCTACTACCCCAGTATGATTACCACAGACTCACTAACTACCCCACTGACTATAACTACCCCACTCACCTACTACCCTAGTATGATTACCCCAGACTCACTAACTACCCCACTGACTATAACTACCCCACTCACCTACTACCCCAGTATGATTACCCCAGACTCACTAACTACCCCACTGACTATAACTACCCCACTCACCTACTACCTCAGTATGATTACCCCAGACTCACTAACTACCCCACTGACTATAACTACCCCACTCACCTACTACCCCAGTATGATTACCCCAGACTCACTAACTACCCCACTGACTATAACTACCCCACTCACCTACTACCCCAGACTCACTAACTACCCCACTCACCTACTACCCCAGTATGATTACCCCAGACTCACTAACTACCCCACTCACCAACTACCCCAGTATGATTATCCCAGACTCACTAACTACCCCACTATGATTACCCCAGACTCACTAACTACCCCACTGACTATAACTACCCTACTCACCTACTACCCCAGTATTACCCCAAACTCACTAACTACCCCACTGACTATAACTACCCCACTCACCTACTACCCCAGTATGGTTACCCCCGACTCACTAACTATCCCACTCACCTACTACCCCAGTATGATTACAATCCATACAACTGAAGCAATCACACCAAAGTTTATTCATAAACTTTACATTCTAGTTATTATTATTGTCTCTTTCCGCCGTTTTTCACACGTCAACTCCTCCTACACCGTTTAAGCTAGAAACACCATTCAAACTTTAAAATGTGTAGGACCGCATGAATTAAGTTGCTTCTCCACAGATTTTTAATATTTGTTATACTTTTTAAACTACAGGTGTTTAAAGAGACATTTTTTCCCCATAGACTTCCATTGAAATTCAACTTTTTCCAACTTATTTCCACTTTTTTTCTGGAAGCTGCTCCTCCTAGACCGTTTAAGCTAGAGACACCATTCAAAGTTTAGAGTAGGGTGGACAACCTATAGTAAAAGACCTCTTTTACAGACTTCAAATATCTGCTATACTTTTTAAACCACAGCAGTTTAAGTTTCTTCATTTTTTGACAGTTTAACATTTTCAAAAGACCATCATTCCATTAGCCCTCTGCCACAGCTATTGTGATGTCATCAGCACTCACTGCACTATACACATTGGCTTTTCATTGGTATAATTTTTAATTATTCATATTCGTTGACCAATGGCAATTAACGTGACTTCCCTCACTACATGTTAAGCCTTTCATTACCATGTGATTTTAACTCTTTCCTTACCATTACTATTCAACTCACTATAACCACCCCACACACCTACTACCCCAGTATGATTACCTCAGACTCACTAACTACCCCACTCACCTACTACCCCAGTATGATTACCCCAGACTCACTAACTACCCCACTGACTATAACTACCCCACTCACCTACTACCCCAGTATGATTACCCCAGACTCACTAACTACCCCACTGACTATAACTACCCCACTCACCTACTACCCCAGTATGATTACCCCAGACTCACTAACTACCCCACTGACTATAACTACCCCACTCACCTACTACCCCAGTATGATTACCCCAGACTCACTAACTACACCACTGACTATAACTACCCCACTCACCTACTACCCCAGTATGATTACCCCAGACTCACTAACTACCCCACTGACTATAACTACCCCACTCACCTACTACCCCAGTATGATTACCCCAGACTCACTAACTACCCCACTCACCTACTACCCCAGTATGGTTACCCCAGACTCACTAACTATCCCACTCACCTACTACCCCAGTATTATTACAATCCATACAACTGAAGCAATCACACCAAAGTTTATTCATAAACTTTACATTCTAGTTTTTATTATTGTCTCTTTCCGCCGTTTTTCACACGTCAACTCCTCCTACACCGTTTAAGCTAGAAACACCATTCAAACTTTAAAATGTGTAGGACCGCATGACTTAAGTTGCTTCTCCACAGATTTTTAATATTTGTTATACTTTTTAAACTACAGGTGTTTAAAGAGACATTTTTTCCCCATAGACTTCCATTGAAATTCAACTTTTTCCAACTTATTTCCACTTTTTTTCTGGAAGCTGCTCCTCCTAGACCGTTTAAGCTAGAGACACCATTCAAACTTTCGAGTAGGGTGGACAACCTATCTTAAAAGACCTCTTTTACAGACTTCAAATATCTGCTATACTTTTTAAACCACAGCAGTTTAAGTTTCTTCATTTTTTGACAGTTTAACATTTTCAAAAGACCAACATTCCATTAGCCCTCTGCCACAGCTATTGTGATGTCATCAGCACTCACTGCACTATACACATTGGCTTTTCATTGGTAGAATTTTTAATTATTCATATTCGTTGACCAATGGCAATTAACGTGACTTCCCTCACTACATGTTAAGCCTTTCATTACCATGTGATTTTAACTCTTTCCTTACCATTACTATTCAACTCACTATAACCACCCCACTCACCTACTACCCCAGTATGATTACCTCAGACTCACTAACAACCCCACTGACTATAATTACCCCACTCACCTACTACTCCAGTATGATTACCCCAGACTCACTAACTACCCCACTGACTATAACTACACTACTCACCTACTACCCCAGTATGATTACCCCAGACTCACTAACTACCCCACTGACTATAACTACCCCACTCACCTACTACCCCAGTATGATTACCCCAGACTCACTACCTACCCCACTGACTATAACTACCCAACTCACCTACTACCCCAGTATGATTACCCCAGACTCACTAACTACCCCACTGACTATAACTACCCCACTCACCTACTACCCCAGTATGATTACCCCAGACTCACTAACTACCCCACTGACTATAACTACCCCACTCACCTACTACCCCAGTATGATTACCCCAGACTCACTAACTACCCCACTGACTATAACTACCCCACTCACCTACTACCCCAGTATGATTACCCCAGACTCACTAACTACCCCACTGACTATAACTACCCCACTCACCTACTACCCCAGTATGATTACCCCAGACTCACTAACTACCCCACTGACTATAACTACCCCACTCACCTACTACCCCAGTATGATTACCCCAGACTCACTAACTACCCCACTGACTATAACTACCCCACTCACCTACTACCCCAGTATGATTACCCCAGACTCACTAACTACCCCACTGACAATAACTACCCCACTCACCTACTACCCCAGTATGATTACCCCAGACTCACTAACTACCCCACTGACTATAACTACCCCACTCACCTACTACCCCAGTATGATTACCCCAGACTCACTAACTACCCAACTCACCTACTACCCCAGTATGATTACCCCAGACTCACTAACTACCCCACTGACTATAACTACCCCACTCACCTACTACCCCAGTATGATTACCCCAGACTCACTAACTACCCCACTCACCTACTACCCCAGTATGATTACCCCAGACTCACTAACTACCCCACTGACAATAACTACCCCACTCACCTACTAGCCCAGTATGATTACCCCAGACTCACTAACTACCCCACTGACTATAACTACCCCACTCACCTACTACCCCAGTATGATTACCCCAGACTCACTAACTACCCCACTCACCTACTACCCCAGTATGATTACCCCAGACTCACTACTCCACTCACCTACTACCCCAGTATGATTACCCCAGACTCACTAACTACCCCACTGACTATAACTACCCCACTCACCTACTACCCCAGTATGATTACCCCAGACTCACTAACTACCCCACTGACTATAACTACCCCACTCACCTACTACCCCAGTATGATTACCCCAGACTCACTAACTACCCCACTGACTATAACTACCCCACTCTGATTTCCCCAGACTCACTAACTACCCCACTGACTATAACTACCCCACTCACCTACTACCCCAGTATGATTACCCCAGACTCACTAACTACCCCACTGACTATAACTACCCCACTCACCTACTACCCCAGTATGATTACCCCAGACTCACTAACTACCCCACTCACCTGCTACCCCAGTATGATTACCCCAGACTCACTAACTACCCCACTCACCTACTACCCCAGTATGATTTCCCCAGACTCACTAACTACCCCACTGACTATAACTACCCCACTCACCTACTACCCCAGTATGATTACCCCAGACTCACTAACTACCCCACTGACTATAACTACCCCACTCACCTACTACCCCAGTATGATTACCCCAGACTCACTAACTACCCCACTGACTATAACTACCCCACTCACCTACTACCCCAGTATGATTACCCCAGACTCACTAACTACCCCACTCACCTACTACCCCAGTATGATTACCCCAGACTCACTAACTACCCCACTGACTATAACTACCCCACTCACCTACTACCCCAGTATGATTACCCCAGACTCACTAACTACCCCACTGACTATAACTACCCCACTCACCTACTACCCCAGTATGATTACCCCAGACTCACTAACTACCCCACTGACTATAACTACCCCACTCACCTACTACCCCAGTATGATTACCCCAGACTCACTAACTACCCCACTGACTATAACTACCCCACTCACCTACTACCCCAGTATGATTACCCCAGACTCACTAACTACCCCACTGACTATAACTACCCCACTCACCTACTACCCCAGTATGATTACCCCAGATTCACTAACTACCCCACTGACTATAACTACCCCACTCACCTACTACCCCAGTATGATTACCCCAGTCTCACTAACTACCCCACTCACCTACTACCCCTGTATGATTACCCCAGACTCACTAACTACCCCACTGACTATAACTACCCCACTCACCTACTACCCCAGTATGATTACCCCAGATTCACTAACTACCCCACTGACTATAACTAGCCCACTCACCTACTACCCCAGTATGATTACCCCAGACTCACTAACTACCCCACTGACTATAACTAGCCCACTCACCTACTACCCCAGTATGATTACCCCAGACTCACTAACTACCCCACTGACTATAACTAACCCACTCACCTACTACCCCAGTATGATTACCCCAGACTCACTAACTACCCCACTGACTATAACTACCCCACTCACCTACTACCCCAGTATGATTACCCCAGACTCACTAACTACCCCACTGACTATAACTACCCCACTCACCTACTACCCCAGTATGATTACCCCAGACTCATTAACTACCCCACTGACTATAACTGCCCCCCAGCCATAAGTGAACATTCTAAAATCCTAACTGAACATTATGTTACATTCTAAAGCCCTAACTGAATATTATAATCCATTCCTCCTGACTAATTTAAGATTTTAATGAGTTTTAAGATGCTACAGCTCTTTAACTTTTTAATCTGGATACAGCGACTTTAAAAATCCATACAGCTGAAGCAATCACACCAAAGTTTATTCATAAACTTTACATTCTAGTTTTTATTTTTATTATAGTAGTAGGTTTCCGCCGTTTTTCACACATCAACTCCTCCTACACCGTTTAAGCTAGAAACACCATTCAAACTTTAAAATGTGTAGGACAGCATGACTTAAGTTGCTTCTCCACAGATTTTTAATATTTGTTATACTTTTTAAACTACAGGTGTTTAAAGAGACATTTTTTCCCCATAGACTTCCATTGAAATTCAACTTTTTCCAACTTATTTCCACTTTTTTTCTGGAAGCTGCTCCTCCTAGACCGTTTAAGCTAGAGACACCATTCAAACTTTAGAGTAGGGTGGACAACCTATCTTAAAAGACCTCTTTTACAGACTTCAAATATCTGCTATACTTTTTAAACCACAGCAGTTTAAGTTTCTTCATTTTTATGTCACTTTTTGACAGTTTAACATTTTCAAAAGACCAACATTCCATTAGACCTCTGCCACAGCTATTATGATGTCATCAGCACTCACTGCACTATACACATTGGTAGAATTTTTAATTATTCATATTCGTTGACCAATGGCAATTAACGTGACTTCCCTCACTACATGTTAAGCCTTTCATTACCATGTGATTTTAACTCTTTCCTTACCATTACTATTCAACTCACTATAACTACCCCACTCACCTACTACCCCAGTATGATTACCGCAGACTCACTAACTACCCCACTGACTATAACTACCTCACTCACCTACTACCCCAGTATGATTACCCCAGACTCACTAACTACCCCACTGACAATAACTACCCCACTCACGTACTACCCCAGTATGATTATAACTCTTTCCTTAGCATTAATATCCAACTCACTATAACTACCCCACTCACCTACTACCCCAGTATGATTACCCCAGACTCACTAACTACCCCACTGACTATAACTACCCCACTCACCTACTACCCCAGTATGATTACCCCAGACTCACTAACTACCCCACTGACTATAACTACCCCATTCACCTACTACCCCAGTATGATTACCCCAGACTCACTAACTACCCCACTGACTATAACTACACCACTCACCTACTACCCCAGTATGATTACCCCAGACTCACTAACTACCCCACTGACTATAACTACCCAACTCACCTACTACCCCAGTATGATTACCCCAGACTCACTAACTACCCCACTGACTATAACTACCCCACTCACCTACTACCCCAGTATGATTACCCCAGACTCACTAACTACCCCACTGACAATAACTACCCCACTCACCTACTACCCCAGTATGATTACCCCAGACTCACTAACTACCCCACTGACTATAACTACCCCACTCACCTACTACCCCAGTATGATTACCACAGACTCACTAACTACCCCACTGTCTATAACTACCCCACTCACCTACTACCCCAGTATGATTACCCCAGACTCACTAACTACCCCACTGACTATAACTACCCCACTCACCTACTACCCCAGTATGATTACCCCAGACTCACTAACTACCCCACTCACCTACTACCCCAGTATGATTACCCCAGACTCACTACTCCACTCACCTACTACCCCAGTATGATTACCCCAGACTCACTAACTACCCCACTGACTATAACTACCCCACTCACCTACTACCCCAGTATGATTAGCCCAGACTCACTAACTACCCCACTGACTATAACTACCCCACTCACCTACTACCCTAGTATTACCCCAGACTCACTAACTACCCCACTGACTATAACTACCCCACTCACCTACTACTCCAGTATGATTACCCCAGACTCACTAACTACCCCACTGACTATAACTACACTACTCACCTACTACCCCAGTATGATTACCCCAGACTCACTAACTACCCCACTGACTATAACTACCCCACTCACCTACTACCCCAGTATGATTACCCCAGACTCACTAACTACCCCACTGACTATAACTACCCCACTCACCTACTACCCCAGTATGATTACCCCAGACTCACTAACTACCCCACTGACTATAACTACCCCACTCACCTACTACCCCAGTATGATTACCCCAGACTCATTAACTACCCCACTCACCTACTACCCCAGTATGATTACCACTGACTATAACTACGCCACTCACCTACTACCCCAGTAGGATTACCCCAGACTCATTAACTACCCCACTGACTATAACTACCCCACTCACCTACTACCCCAGTATGATTACCCCAGACTCACTAACTACCCCACTGACAATAACTACCCCACTCACCTACTACCCCAGTATGATTACCCCAGACTCACTAACTACCCCACTGACTATAACTACCCCACTCACCTACTACCCCAGTATGATTACCACAGACTCACTAACTACCCCACTGACTATAACTACCCCACTCACCTACTACCCTAGTATGATTACCCCAGACTCACTAACTACCCCACTGACTATAACTACCCCACTCACCTACTACCCCAGTATGATTACCCCAGACTCACTAACTACCCCACTGACTATAACTACCCCACTCACCTACTACCTCAGTATGATTACCCCAGACTCACTAACTACCCCACTGACTATAACTACCCCACTCACCTACTACCCCAGTATGATTACCCCAGACTCACTAACTACCCCACTGACTATAACTACCCCACTCACCTACTACCCCAGACTCACTAACTACCCCACTCACCTACTACCCCAGTATGATTACCCCAGACTCAATAACTACCCCACTCACCAACTACCCCAGTATGATTATCCCAGACTCACTAACTACCCCACTATGATTACCCCAGACTCACTAACTACCCCACTGACTATAACTACCCTACTCACCTACTACCCCAGTATTACCCCAAACTCACTAACTACCCCACTGACTATAACTACCCCACTCACCTACTACCCCAGTATGGTTACCCCAGACTCACTAACTATCCCACTCACCTACTACCCCAGTATGATTACAATCCATACAACTGAAGCAATCACACCAAAGTTTATTCATAAACTTTACATTCTAGTTATTATTGTCTCTTTCCGCCGTTTTTCACACGTCAACTCCTCCTACACCGTTTAAGCTAGAAACACCATTCAAACTTTAAAATGTGTAGGACCGCATGAATTAAGTTGCTTCTCCACAGATTTTTAAGATTTTTTATACTTTTTAAACTACAGGTGTTTAAAGAGACATTTTTTCCCCATAGACTTCCATTGAAATTCAACTTTTTCCAACTTATTTCCACTTTTTTTCTGGAAGCTGCTCCTCCTAGACCGTTTAAGCTAGAGACACCATTCAAAGTTTAGAGTAGGGTGGACAACCTATAGTAAAAGACCTCTTTTACAGACTTCAAATATCTGCTATACTTTTTAAACCACAGCAGTTTAAGTTTTTTCATTTTTTGACAGTTTAACATTTTCAAAAGACCAACATTCCATTAGCCCTCTGCCACAGCTATTGTGATGTCATCAGCACTCACTGCACTATACACATTGGCTTTTCATTGGTATAATTTTTAATTATTCATATTCGTTGACCAATGGCAATTAACGTGACTTCCCTCACTACATGTTAAGCCTTTCATTACCATGTGATTTTAACTCTTTCCTTACCATTACTATTCAACTCACTATAACCACCCCACACACCTACTACCCCAGTATGATTACCTCAGACTCACTAACTACCCCACTCACCTACTACCCCAGTATGATTACCCCAGACTCACTAACTACCCCACTGACTATAACTACCCCACTCACCTACTACCCCAGTATGATTACCCCAGACTCACTAACTACCCCACTGACTATAACTACCCCACTCACCTACTACCCCAGTATGATTACCCCAGACTCACTAACTACCCCACTGACTATAACTACCCCACTCACCTACTACCCCAGTATGATTACCCCAGACTCACTAACTACCCCACTGACTATAACTACCCCACTCACCTACTACCCCAGTATGATTACCCCAGACTCACTAACTACCCCACTGACTATAACTACCCCACTCACCTACTACCCCAGTATGATTACCCCAGACTCACTAACTACCCCACTCACCTACTACCCCAGTATGGTTACCCCAGACTCACTAACTATCCCACTCACCTACTACCCCAGTATTATTACAATCCATACAACTGAAGCAATCACACCAAAGTTTATTCATAAACTTTACATTCTAGTTTTTATTATAGTGGGTTTCCGCCGTTTTTCACACCTCAACTCCTCCTACACCGTTTAAGCTAGAAACACCATTCAAACTTTAAAATGTGTAGGACCGCATGAATTAAGTTGCTTCTATACAGATTTTTAATATTTGTTATACTTTTTAAACTACAGGTGTTTAAAGAGACATTTTCCGCCCATAGACTTCCATTGAAATTCAACTTTTTCCAACTTATTTCCACTTTTTTTCTGGAAGCTGCTCCTCCTAGACCATTTAAGCTAGAGACACCATTCAAACTTTAGAGTAGGGTGGACAACCTATATGAAAAGACCTCTTTTACAGACTTCAAATATCTGCTATACTTTTTAAACCACAGCAGTTTAAGTTTCTTCATTTTTTGAGTTTAACATTTTTAAAAGACCAACATTCCATTAGCCCTCTGCCACAGCTATTATGATGTCATCAGCACTCACTGCACTATACACATTGGCTTTTCATTGGTAGAATTTTTAATTATTCATATTCGTTGACCAATGGCAATTAACGTGACTTCCCTCACTACATGTTAAGCCTTTCATTACCATGTGATTTTAACTCTTTCCTTACCATTACTATTCAACTCACTATAACCACCACACTCACCTACTACCCCAGTATGATTACCTCAGACTCACTAACTACCCCACTCACCTACTACCCCAGTATGATTACCCCAGACTCACTAACTACCCCACTGAAAATAACTACCCCACTCACCTACTACCCCAGTATGATTACCCCAGACTCACTAACTACCCCACTGACTATAACTACCCCACTCACCTACTATCCCAGTATGATTACCCCAGACTCACTAACTACCCCACGGACTATAACTACCCCACTCACCTACTACCCCAGTATGATTACCCCAGACTCACTAACTACCCCACTGACTATAACTACCCCACTCACCTACTACCCCAGTATGATTACCACAGACTCACTAACTACCCCACTGACTATAACTACCCCACTCACCTACTACCCCAGTATGATTACCCCAGAATCACTAACTACCCCACTGACTATAACTACCCCACTCACCTACTACCCCAGTATGATTACCCCAGACTCATTAACTACCCCACTGACTATAACTACCCCACTCACCTACTACCCCAGTATGATTACCCCAGACTCACTAACTACTCCACTGACTATAACTACCCCACTCACCTACTACCCCAGTATGATTACCCCAGACTCACTAACTACCCCACTGACTATAACTACCCCACTCACCTACTACCCCAGTATGATTACCCCAGACTCACTAACTACCCCACTGACTATAACTACCCCACTCACCTACTACCCCAGTATGATTACCCCAGACTCATTAACTACCCCACTGACTATAACTACCCCACTCACCTACTACCCCAGTATGATTACCCCAGACTCACTAACTACCCCACTGACTATAACTACCCCACTCACCTACTACCCCAGTATGATTACCCCAGACTCACTAACTACCCCACTGACTATAACTACCCCACTCACCTACTACCCCAGTATGATTACCCCAGACTGGCTAACTACCCCACTGACTATAACAACCCCACTCACCTACTACCCCAGTATGATTACCCCAGACTCACTAACTACCCCACTGACTATAACTACCCCACTCACCTACTACCCCAGTATGATTACCCCAGACTCACTAACTACCCCACTGACTATAACTACCCCACTCACCTACTACCCCAGTATGATTACCCCAGACTCACTAACTACCCCACTGACTATAACTACCCCACTCACCTACTACCCCAGTATGATTACCCCAGACTCACTAACTACCCCACTGACTATAACTACCCCACTCACCTACTACCCCAGTATGATTACCCCAGACTCACTAACTACCCCACTGACTATAACTACCCCACTCACCTACTACCCCAGTATGGTTACCCCAGACTCACTAACTATCCCACTCACCTACTACCCCAGTATGATTACAATCCATACAACTGAAGCAATCACACCAAAGTTTATTCATACATTCTAGTTAGTGTGATGCTTCAGCAACACACTACTGTTCTCTTGCATAGTTATTAGTGTGATGCTTCAGCAACACACTACTGTTCTCTTGCATAGTTATTAGTGTGATGCTTCAGCAACACACTACTGTTCTCTTGCATAGTTATTAGTGTGATGCTTCAGCAACACACTACTGTTCTCTTGCATAGTTAGTGTGATGCTTCAGCAACACACTACTGTTCTCTTGCATAGTTATTCTTATTATAGTAGTAGGTTTCCGCCGTTTTTCACACATCAACTCCTCCTACACCGTTTAAGCTAGAAACACCATTCAAACTTTAAAATGTGTAGGACCGCATGAATTAAGTTGCTTCTATACAGATTTTTAATATTTGTTATACTTTTTAAACTACAGGTGTTTAAAGAGACATTTTCCCCCATAGACTTCCATTGTAATTCAACTTTTTCCAACTTATTTCCACTTTTTTTCTGGAAGCTGCTCCTCCTAGACCGTTTAAGCTAGAGACACCATTCAAACTTTAGAGTAGGGTGGACAACCTATATTAAAAGACCTCTTTTACAGACTTCAAATATCTGCTATACTTTTTAAACCACAGCAGTTTAAGTTTCTTCATTTTTTGACAGTTTAACATTTTCAAAAGACCAACATTCCATTAGCCCTCTGCCACAGCTATTATGATGTCATCAGCACTCACTGCACTATACACATTGGCTTTTCATTGGTAGAATTTTTAATTATTCATATTCGTTGACCAATGGCAATTAACGTGACTTCCCTCACTACATGTTAAGCCTTTCATTACCATGTGATTTTAACTCTTTCCTTACCATTACTATTCAACTCACTATAACCACCCCACTCACCTACTACCCCAGTATGATTACCTCAGACTCACTAACTACCCCACTCACCTACTACCCCAGTATGATTACCCCAGACTCACTAACTACCCCACTGACAATAACTACCCCACTCACCTACTACCCCAGTATGATTACCCCAGACTCACTAACTACCCCACTGACTATAACTACCCCACTCACCTACTACCCCAGTATGATTACCACAGACTCACTAACTACCCCACTGACTATAACTACCCCACTCACCTACTACCCCAGTATGATTACCCCAGACTCACTAACTACCCCACTGACTATAACTACCCCACTCACCTACTACCCCAGTATGATTACCCCAGACTCACTAACTACCCCACTCACCTACTACCCCAGTATGATTACCCCAGACTCACTAACTACCCCACTCACCTACTACCCCATTATGATTACCCCAGACTCACTAACTACCCCACTCACCTACTACCCCAGTATGATTACCCCAGACTCATTAACTACCCCACTGACTATAACTACCCCACTCACCTACTACCCCAGTATGATTACCCCAGACTCACTAACTACCCCACTGACTATAACTACCCCACTCACCTACTACCCCAGTATGATTACCCCAGACTCACTAACTACCCCATTGACTATAACTACCCCACTCACCTACTACCCCAGTATGATTACCCCAGACTCACTAACTACCCCACTGACTATAACTACCCCACTCACCTACTACCCCAGTATGATTACCCCAGACTCACTAACTACCCCACTCACCTACTACCCCAGTATGATTACCCCAGACTCACTAACTACCCCACTCACCTACTACCCCAGTATGATTACCCCAGACTCACTAACTACCCCACTCACCTACTACCCCAGTATGATTACCCCAGACTCACTACCCCACTCACCTACTACCCCAGTATGATTACCCCAGACTCACTAACTACCCTACTGACTATAACTACCCCACTCACCTACTACCCCAGTATGATTACCCCAGACTCACTAACTACCCCACTGACTATAACTGCCCCACTCACCTACTACCCCAGTATGATTACCCCAGACTCACTAACTACCCCACTGACTATAACTACCCCACTCACCTACTACCCCAGTATGATTACCCCAGACTCACTAACTACCCCACTGACTATAACTACCCCACTCACCTACTACCCCAGTATGATTACCCCAGACTCACTAACTACCCCACTGACTATAACTACCCCACTCACCTACTACCCCAGTATGATTACCCCAGACTCACTAACTACCCCACTGACTATAACTACCCCACTCACCTACTACCCGAGTATGATTACCCCAGACTCACTAACTACCCCACTCACCTACTACCCCAGTATGATTACCCCAGACTCATTATTAGTGATGCTTCAGCAACACACTACTGTTCTCTTGCATAGTTATTTTTATTTTTAGTGTGGTGCTTCAGCAACACACTACTGTTCTCTTGCATAGTTATTTTTATTATAGTGGGTTTCCGCCGTTTTTCACACCTCAACTCCTCCTACACCGTTTAAGCTAGAAACACCATTCAAACTTTAAAATGTGTAGGACCGCATGAATTAAGTTGCTTCTATACAGATTTTTAATATTTGTTATACTTTTTAAACTACAGGTGTTTAAAGAGACATTTTCCCCCCATAGACTTCCATTGAAATTCAACTTTTTCCAACTTATTTCCACTTTTTTTCTGGAAGCTGCTCCTCCTAGACCATTTAAGCTAGAGACACCATTCAAACTTTAGAGTAGGGTGGACAACCTATATGAAAAGACCTCTTTTACAGACTTCAAATATCTGCTATACTTTTTAAACCACAGCAGTTTAAGTTTCTTCATTTTTTGAGTTTAACATTTTTAAAAGACCAACATTCCATTAGCCCTCTGCCACAGCTATTATGATGTCATCAGCACTCACTGCACTATACACATTGGCTTTTCATTGGTAGAATTTTGAATTATTCATATTCGTTGACCAATGGCAATTAACGTGACTTCCCTCACTACATGTTAAGCCTTTCATTACCATGTGATTTTAACTCTTTCCTTACCATTACTATTCAACTCACTATAACCACCACACTCACCTACTACCCCAGTATGATTACCTCAGACTCACTAACTACCCCACTCACCTACTACCCCAGTATGATTACCCCAGACTCACTAACTACCCCACTGAAAATAACTACCCCACTCACCTACTACCCCAGTATGATTACCCCAGACTCACTAACTACCCCACTGACTATAACTACCCCACTCACCTACTATCCCAGTATGATTACCCCAGACTCACTAACTACCCCACGGACTATAACTACCCCACTCACCTACTACCCCAGTATGATTACCCCAGACTCACTAACTACCCCACTGACTATAACTACCCCACTCACCTACTACCCCAGTATGATTACCACAGACTCACTAACTACCCCACTGACTATAACTACCCCACTCACCTACTACCCCAGTATGATTACCCCAGAATCACTAACTACCCCACTGACTATAACTACCCCACTCACCTACTACCCCAGTATGATTACCCCAGACTCATTAACTACCCCACTGACTATAACTACCCCACTCACCTACTACCCCAGTATGATTACCCCAGACTCACTAACTACTCCACTGACTATAACTACCCCACTCACCTACTACCCCAGTATGATTACCCCAGACTCACTAACTACCCCACTGACTATAACTACCCCACTCACCTACTACCCCAGTATGATTACCCCAGACTCACTAACTACCCCACTGACTATAACTACCCCACTCACCTACTACCCCAGTATGATTACCCCAGACTCATTAACTACCCCACTGACTATAACTACCCCACTCACCTACTACCCCAGTATGATTACCCCAGACTCACTAACTACCCCACTGACTATAACTACCCCACTCACCTACTACCCCAGTATGATTACCCCAGACTCACTAACTACCCCACTGACTATAACTACCCCACTCACCTACTACCCCAGTATGATTACCCCAGACTGGCTAACTACCCCACTGACTATAACAACCCCACTCACCTACTACCCCAGTATGATTACCCCAGACTCACTAACTACCCCACTGACTATAACTACCCCACTCACCTACTACCCCAGTATGATTACCCCAGACTCACTAACTACCCCACTGACTATAACTACCCCACTCACCTACTACCCCAGTATGATTACCCCAGACTCACTAACTACCCCACTGACTATAACTACCCCACTCACCTACTACCCCAGTATGATTACCCCAGACTCACTAACTACCCCACTGACTATAACTACCCCACTCACCTACTACCCCAGTATGATTACCCCAGACTCACTAACTACCCCACTGACTATAACTACCCCACTCACCTACTACCCCAGTATGGTTACCCCAGACTCACTAACTATCCCACTCACCTACTACCCCAGTATGATTACAATCCATACAACTGAAGCAATCACACCAAAGTTTATTCATAAACTTTACATTCTAGTTAGTGTGATGCTTCAGCAACACACTACTGTTCTCTTGCATAGTTATTAGTGTGATGCTTCAGCAACACACTACTGTTCTCTTGCATAGTTATTAGTGTGATGCTTCAGCAACACACTACTGTTCTCTTGCATAGTTATTAGTGTGATGCTTCAGCAACACACTACTGTTCTCTTGCATAGTTAGTGTGATGCTTCAGCAACACACTACTGTTCTCTTGCATAGTTATTCTTATTATAGTAGTAGGTTTCCGCCGTTTTTCACACATCAACTCCTCCTACACCGTTTAAGCTAGAAACACCATTCAAACTTTAAAATGTGTAGGACAGCATGAATTAAGTTGCTTCTATACAGATTTTTAATATTTGTTATACTTTTTAAACTACAGGTGTTTAAAGAGACATTTTTCCCCCATAGACTTCCATTGTAATTCAACTTTTTCCAACTTATTTCCACTTTTTTTCTGGAAGCTGCTCCTCCTAGACCGTTTAAGCTAGAGACACCATTCAAACTTTAGAGTAGGGTGGACAACCTATATTAAAAGACCTCTTTTACAGACTTCAAATATCTGCTATACTTTTTAAACCACAGCAGTTTAAGTTTCTTCATTTTTTGACAGTTTAACATTTTCAAAAGACCAACATTCCATTAGCCCTCTGCCACAGCTATTATGATGTCATCAGCACTCACTGCACTATACACATTGGCTTTTCATTGGTAGAATTTTTAATTATTCATATTCGTTGACCAATGGCAATTAACGTGACTTCCCTCACTACATGTTAAGCCTTTCATTACCATGTGATTTTAACTCTTTCCTTACCATTACTATTCAACTCACTATAACCACCCCACTCACCTACTACCCCAGTATGATTACCTCAGACTCACTAACTACCCCACTCACCTACTACCCCAGTATGATTACCCCAGACTCACTAACTACCCCACTGACAATAACTACCCCACTCACCTACTACCCCAGTATGATTACCCCAGACTCACTAACTACCCCACTGACTATAACTACCCCACTCACCTACTACCCCAGTATGATTACCACAGACTCACTAACTACCCCACTGACTATAACTACCCCACTCACCTACTACCCCAGTATGATTACCCCAGACTCACTAACTACCCCACTGACTATAACTACCCCACTCACCTACTACCCCAGTATGATTACCCCAGACTCACTAACTACCCCACTCACCTACTACCCCAGTATGATTACCCCAGACTCACTAACTACCCCACTCACCTACTACCCCATTATGATTACCCCAGACTCACTAACTACCCCACTCACCTACTACCCCAGTATGATTACCCCAGACTCATTAACTACCCCACTGACTATAACTACCCCACTCACCTACTACCCCAGTATGATTACCCCAGACTCACTAACTACCCCACTGACTATAACTACCCCACTCACCTACTACCCCAGTATGATTACCCCAGACTCACTAACTACCCCATTGACTATAACTACCCCACTCACCTACTACCCCAGTATGATTACCCCAGACTCACTAACTACCCCACTGACTATAACTACCCCACTCACCTACTACCCCAGTATGATTACCCCAGACTCACTAACTACCCCACTCACCTACTACCCCAGTATGATTACCCCAGACTCACTAACTACCCCACTCACCTACTACCCCAGTATGATTACCCCAGACTCACTAACTACCCCACTCACCTACTACCCCAGTATGATTACCCCAGACTCACTACCCCACTCACCTACTACCCCAGTATGATTACCCCAGACTCACTAACTACCCTACTGACTATAACTACCCCACTCACCTACTACCCCAGTATGATTACCCCAGACTCACTAACTACCCCACTGACTATAACTGCCCCACTCACCTACTACCCCAGTATGATTACCCCAGACTCACTAACTACCCCACTGACTATAACTACCCCACTCACCTACTACCCCAGTATGATTACCCCAGACTCACTAACTACCCCACTGACTATAACTACCCCACTCACCTACTACCCCAGTATGATTACCCCAGACTCACTAACTACCCCACTGACTATAACTACCCCACTCACCTACTACCCCAGTATGATTACCCCAGACTCACTAACTACCCCACTGACTATAACTACCCCACTCACCTACTACCCGAGTATGATTACCCCAGACTCACTAACTACCCCACTCACCTACTACCCCAGTATGATTACCCCAGACTCATTATTAGTGATGCTTCAGCAACACACTACTGTTCTCTTGCATAGTTATTTTTATTTTTAGTGTGGTGCTTCAGCAACACACTACTGTTCTCTTGCATAGTTATTTTTATTATAGTGGGTTTCCGCCGTTTTTCACACCTCAACTCCTCCTACACCGTTTAAGCTAGAAACACCATTCAAACTTTAAAATGTGTAGGACCGCATGAATTAAGTTGCTTCTATACAGATTTTTAATATTTGTTATACTTTTTAAACTACAGGTGTTTAAAGAGACATTTTCCCCCCATAGACTTCCATTGAAATTCAACTTTTTCCAACTTATTTCCACTTTTTTTCTGGAAGCTGCTCCTCCTAGACCATTTAAGCTAGAGACACCATTCAAACTTTAGAGTAGGGTGGACAACCTATATGAAAAGACCTCTTTTACAGACTTCAAATATCTGCTATACTTTTTAAACCACAGCAGTTTAAGTTTCTTCATTTTTTGAGTTTAACATTTTTAAAAGACCAACATTCCATTAGCCCTCTGCCACAGCTATTATGATGTCATCAGCACTCACTGCACTATACACATTGGCTTTTCATTGGTAGAATTTTGAATTATTCATATTCGTTGACCAATGGCAATTAACGTGACTTCCCTCACTACATGTTAAGCCTTTCATTACCATGTGATTTTAACTCTTTCCTTACCATTACTATTCAACTCACTATAACCACCACACTCACCTACTACCCCAGTATGATTACCTCAGACTCACTAACTACCCCACTCACCTACTACCCCAGTATGATTACCCCAGACTCACTAACTACCCCACTGAAAATAACTACCCCACTCACCTACTACCCCAGTATGATTACCCCAGACTCACTAACTACCCCACTGACTATAACTACCCCACTCACCTACTATCCCAGTATGATTACCCCAGACTCACTAACTACCCCACGGACTATAACTACCCCACTCACCTACTACCCCAGTATGATTACCCCAGACTCACTAACTACCCCACTGACTATAACTACCCCACTCACCTACTACCCCAGTATGATTACCACAGACTCACTAACTACCCCACTGACTATAACTACCCCACTCACCTACTACCCCAGTATGATTACCCCAGAATCACTAACTACCCCACTGACTATAACTACCCCACTCACCTACTACCCCAGTATGATTACCCCAGACTCATTAACTACCCCACTGACTATAACTACCCCACTCACCTACTACCCCAGTATGATTACCCCAGACTCACTAACTACTCCACTGACTATAACTACCCCACTCACCTACTACCCCAGTATGATTACCCCAGACTCACTAACTACCCCACTGACTATAACTACCCCACTCACCTACTACCCCAGTATGATTACCCCAGACTCACTAACTACCCCACTGACTATAACTACCCCACTCACCTACTACCCCAGTATGATTACCCCAGACTCATTAACTACCCCACTGACTATAACTACCCCACTCACCTACTACCCCAGTATGATTACCCCAGACTCACTAACTACCCCACTGACTATAACTACCCCACTCACCTACTACCCCAGTATGATTACCCCAGACTCACTAACTACCCCACTGACTATAACTACCCCACTCACCTACTACCCCAGTATGATTACCCCAGACTGGCTAACTACCCCACTGACTATAACAACCCCACTCACCTACTACCCCAGTATGATTACCCCAGACTCACTAACTACCCCACTGACTATAACTACCCCACTCACCTACTACCCCAGTATGATTACCCCAGACTCACTAACTACCCCACTGACTATAACTACCCCACTCACCTACTACCCCAGTATGATTACCCCAGACTCACTAACTACCCCACTGACTATAACTACCCCCACTCACCTACTACCCCAGTATGATTACCCCAGACTCACTAACTACCCCACTGACTATAACTACCCCACTCACCTACTACCCCAGTATGATTACCCCAGACTCACTAACTACCCCACTGACTATAACTACCCCACTCACCTACTACCCCAGTATGGTTACCCCAGACTCACTAACTATCCCACTCACCTACTACCCCAGTATGATTACAATCCATACAACTGAAGCAATCACACCAAAGTTTATTCATAAACTTTACATTCTAGTTAGTGTGATGCTTCAGCAACACACTACTGTTCTCTTGCATAGTTATTAGTGTGATGCTTCAGCAACACACTACTGTTCTCTTGCATAGTTATTAGTGTGATGCTTCAGCAACACACTACTGTTCTCTTGCATAGTTATTAGTGTGATGCTTCAGCAACACACTACTGTTCTCTTGCATAGTTAGTGTGATGCTTCAGCAACACACTACTGTTCTCTTGCATAGTTAGTGTGATGCTTCAGCAACACACTACTGTTCTCTTGCATAGTTATTATTATTATTTTTATTATTATTATTATAGTCATAGGTTTCCGCCGTTTTTCACACGTCAACTCCTCCTACACCGTTTAAGCTAGAAACACCATTCAAACTTTAAAATGTGTAGGACCGCATGAATTAAGTTGCTTCTCCACAGATTTTTAATATTTGTTATACTTTTTAAACTACAGGTGTTTAAAGAGACATTTTTTCCCCATAGACTTCCATTGAAATTCAACTTTTTCCAACTTATTTCCACTTTTTTTCTGGAAGCTGCTCCTCCTAGACCGTTTAAGCTAGAGACACCATTCAAACTTTAGAGTAGGGTGGACAACCTATATTAAAAGACCTCTTTTACAGACTTCAAATATCTGCTATACTTTTTAAACCACAGCAGTTTAAGTTTCTTCATTTTTATGTCACTTTTTGACAGTTTAACATTTTCAAAAGACCAACATTCCATTAGACCTCTGCCACAGCTATTATGATGTCATCAGCACTCACTGCACTATACACATTGGTAGAATTTTTAATTATTCATATTCGTTGACCAATGGCAATTAACGTGACTTCCCTCACTACATGTTAAGCCTTTCATTACCATGTAATTTTAACTCTTTCCTTACCATTACTATTCAACTCACTATAACTACCCCACTCACCTACTACCCCAGTATGATTACCCCAGACTCATTAACTACCCCACTGACTATAACTACCCCACTCACCTACTACCCCAGTATGATTACCCCAGACTCACTAACTACCCCACTGACTATAACTACCCCACTCACCTACTACCCCAGTATGATTACCCCAGACTCACTAACTAGCCCACTCACCTACTACCCCAGTATGATTACCCCAGACTCACTAACTACCCCACTGACTATAACTACCCCACTCACCTACTACCCCAGTATGATTACCCCAGACTCACTAACTACCCCACTGACTATAACTACCCCACTCACCAACTACCCCAGTATGATTACCCCAGACTCACTAACTACCCCACTGACTATAACTACCCCACTCACCTACTACCCCAGTATGATTACCCCAGACTCACTAACTAGCCCACTCACCTACTACCCCAGTATGATTACCCCAGACTCACTAACTATCCCACTCACCTACTACCCCAGTATGATTACAATCCATACAACTGAAGCAATCACACTAAAGTTTATTCATAAACTTTACATTCTAGTTATTCTTATTATAGTAGTAGGTTTCCGCCGTTTTTCACACATCAACTCCTCCTACACCGTTTAAGCTAGAAACACCATTCAAACTTTAAAATGTGTAGGACAGCATGAATTAAGTTGCTTCTATACAGATTTTTAATATTTGTTATACTTTTTAAACTACAGGTGTTTAAAGAGACATTTTTCCCCCATAGACTTCCATTGTAATTCAACTTTTTCCAACTTATTTCCACTTTTTTTCTGGAAGCTGCTCCTCCTAGACCGTTTAAGCTAGAGACACCATTCAAATTTTAGAGTAGGGTGGACAACCTATATTAAAAGACCTCTTTTACAGACTTCAAATATCTGCTATACTTTTTAAACCACAGCAGTTTAAGTTTCTTCATTTTTTGACAGTTTAACATTTTCAAAAGACCAACATTCCATTAGCCCTCTGCCACAGCTATTATGATGTCATCAGCACTCACTGCACTATACACATTGGCTTTTCATTGGTAGAATTTTTAATTATTCATATTCGTTGACCAATGGCAATTAACGTGACTTCCCTCACTACATGTTAAGCCTTTCATTACCATGTGATTTTAACTCTTTCCTTACCATTACTATTCAACTCACTATAACCACCCCACTCACCTACTACCCCAGTATGATTACCTCAGACTCACTAACTACCCCACTCACCTACTACCCCAGTATGATTACCCCAGACTCACTAACTACCCCACTGACAATAACTACCCCACTCACCTACTACCCCAGTATGATTACCCCAGACTCACTAACTACCCCACTGACTATAACTACCCCACTCACCTACTACCCCAGTATGATTACCACAGACTCACTAACTACCCCACTGACTATAACTACCCCACTCACCTACTACCCCAGTATGATTACCCCAGACTCACTAACTACCCCACTGACTATAACTACCCCACTCACCTACTACCCCAGTATGATTACCCCAGACTCACTAACTACCCCACTCACCTACTACCCCAGTATGATTACCCCAGACTCACTAACTACCCCACTCACCTACTACCCCATTATGATTACCCCAGACTCACTAACTACCCCACTCACCTACTACCCCAGTATGATTACCCCAGACTCATTAACTACCCCACTGACTATAACTACCCCACTCACCTACTACCCCAGTATGATTACCCCAGACTCACTAACTACCCCACTGACTATAACTACCCCACTCACCTACTACCCCAGTATGATTACCCCAGACTCACTAACTACCCCATTGACTATAACTACCCCACTCACCTACTACCCCAGTATGATTACCCCAGACTCACTAACTACCCCACTGACTATAACTACCCCACTCACCTACTACCCCAGTATGATTACCCCAGACTCACTAACTACCCCACTCACCTACTACCCCAGTATGATTACCCCAGACTCACTAACTACCCCACTCACCTACTACCCCAGTATGATTACCCCAGACTCACTAACTACCCCACTCACCTACTACCCCAGTATGATTACCCCAGACTCACTACCCCACTCACCTACTACCCCAGTATGATTACCCCAGACTCACTAACTACCCTACTGACTATAACTACCCCACTCACCTACTACCCCAGTATGATTACCCCAGACTCACTAACTACCCCACTGACTATAACTGCCCCACTCACCTACTACCCCAGTATGATTACCCCAGACTCACTAACTACCCCACTGACTATAACTACCCCACTCACCTACTACCCCAGTATGATTACCCCAGACTCACTAACTACCCCACTGACTATAACTACCCCACTCACCTACTACCCCAGTATGATTACCCCAGACTCACTAACTACCCCACTGACTATAACTACCCCACTCACCTACTACCCCAGTATGATTACCCCAGACTCACTAACTACCCCACTGACTATAACTACCCCACTCACCTACTACCCGAGTATGATTACCCCAGACTCACTAACTACCCCACTCACCTACTACCCCAGTATGATTACCCCAGACTCATTATTAGTGATGCTTCAGCAACACACTACTGTTCTCTTGCATAGTTATTTTTATTTTTAGTGTGGTGCTTCAGCAACACACTACTGTTCTCTTGCATAGTTATTTTTATTATAGTGGGTTTCCGCCGTTTTTCACACCTCAACTCCTCCTACACCGTTTAAGCTAGAAACACCATTCAAACTTTAAAATGTGTAGGACCGCATGAATTAAGTTGCTTCTATACAGATTTTTAATATTTGTTATACTTTTTAAACTACAGGTGTTTAAAGAGACATTTTCCCCCCATAGACTTCCATTGAAATTCAACTTTTTCCAACTTATTTCCACTTTTTTTCTGGAAGCTGCTCCTCCTAGACCATTTAAGCTAGAGACACCATTCAAACTTTAGAGTAGGGTGGACAACCTATATGAAAAGACCTCTTTTACAGACTTCAAATATCTGCTATACTTTTTAAACCACAGCAGTTTAAGTTTCTTCATTTTTTGAGTTTAACATTTTTAAAAGACCAACATTCCATTAGCCCTCTGCCACAGCTATTATGATGTCATCAGCACTCACTGCACTATACACATTGGCTTTTCATTGGTAGAATTTTGAATTATTCATATTCGTTGACCAATGGCAATTAACGTGACTTCCCTCACTACATGTTAAGCCTTTCATTACCATGTGATTTTAACTCTTTCCTTACCATTACTATTCAACTCACTATAACCACCACACTCACCTACTACCCCAGTATGATTACCTCAGACTCACTAACTACCCCACTCACCTACTACCCCAGTATGATTACCCCAGACTCACTAACTACCCCACTGAAAATAACTACCCCACTCACCTACTACCCCAGTATGATTACCCCAGACTCACTAACTACCCCACTGACTATAACTACCCCACTCACCTACTATCCCAGTATGATTACCCCAGACTCACTAACTACCCCACGGACTATAACTACCCCACTCACCTACTACCCCAGTATGATTACCCCAGACTCACTAACTACCCCACTGACTATAACTACCCCACTCACCTACTACCCCAGTATGATTACCACAGACTCACTAACTACCCCACTGACTATAACTACCCCACTCACCTACTACCCCAGTATGATTACCCCAGAATCACTAACTACCCCACTGACTATAACTACCCCACTCACCTACTACCCCAGTATGATTACCCCAGACTCATTAACTACCCCACTGACTATAACTACCCCACTCACCTACTACCCCAGTATGATTACCCCAGACTCACTAACTACTCCACTGACTATAACTACCCCACTCACCTACTACCCCAGTATGATTACCCCAGACTCACTAACTACCCCACTGACTATAACTACCCCACTCACCTACTACCCCAGTATGATTACCCCAGACTCACTAACTACCCCACTGACTATAACTACCCCACTCACCTACTACCCCAGTATGATTACCCCAGACTCATTAACTACCCCACTGACTATAACTACCCCACTCACCTACTACCCCAGTATGATTACCCCAGACTCACTAACTACCCCACTGACTATAACTACCCCACTCACCTACTACCCCAGTATGATTACCCCAGACTCACTAACTACCCCACTGACTATAACTACCCCACTCACCTACTACCCCAGTATGATTACCCCAGACTGGCTAACTACCCCACTGACTATAACAACCCCACTCACCTACTACCCCAGTATGATTACCCCAGACTCACTAACTACCCCACTGACTATAACTACCCCACTCACCTACTACCCCAGTATGATTACCCCAGACTCACTAACTACCCCACTGACTATAACTACCCCACTCACCTACTACCCCAGTATGATTACCCCAGACTCACTAACTACCCCACTGACTATAACTACCCCACTCACCTACTACCCCAGTATGATTACCCCAGACTCACTAACTACCCCACTGACTATAACTACCCCACTCACCTACTACCCCAGTATGATTACCCCAGACTCACTAACTACCCCACTGACTATAACTACCCCACTCACCTACTACCCCAGTATGGTTACCCCAGACTCACTAACTATCCCACTCACCTACTACCCCAGTATGATTACAATCCATACAACTGAAGCAATCACACCAAAGTTTATTCATAAACTTTACATTCTAGTTAGTGTGATGCTTCAGCAACACACTACTGTTCTCTTGCATAGTTATTAGTGTGATGCTTCAGCAACACACTACTGTTCTCTTGCATAGTTATTAGTGTGATGCTTCAGCAACACACTACTGTTCTCTTGCATAGTTATTAGTGTGATGCTTCAGCAACACACTACTGTTCTCTTGCATAGTTAGTGTGATGCTTCAGCAACACACTACTGTTCTCTTGCATAGTTATTCTTATTATAGTAGTAGGTTTCCGCCGTTTTTCACACATCAACTCCTCCTACACCGTTTAAGCTAGAAACACCATTCAAACTTTAAAATGTGTAGGACAGCATGAATTAAGTTGCTTCTATACAGATTTTTAATATTTGTTATACTTTTTAAACTACAGGTGTTTAAAGAGACATTTTTCCCCCATAGACTTCCATTGAAATTCAACTTTTTCCAACTTATTTCCACTTTTTTTCTGGAAGCTGCTCCTCCTAGACCGTTTAAGCTAGAGACACCCTTCAAACTTTAGAGTAGGGTGGACAACCTATTTTAAAAGACCTCTTTTACAGACTTCAAATATCTGCTATACTTTTTAAACCACAGCAGTTTAAGTTTCTTCATTTTTTGACAGTTTAACATTTTCAAAAGACCAACATTCCATTAGCCCTCTGCCACAGCTATTATGATGTCATCAGCACTCACTGCACTATACACATTGGCTTTTCATTGGTAGAATTTTTAATTATTCATATTCGTTGACCAATGGCAATTAACGTGACTTCCCTCACTACATGTTAAGCATTTCATTACCATGTGATTTTAACTCCTTCCTTACCATTACTATTCAACTCACTATAACCACCCCACTCACCTACTACCCCAGTATGATTACCTCACTCACTAACTACCCCACTCACCTACTACCCCAGTATGATTACCCCAGACTCACTAACTACCCCACTGACTATAACTACCCCACTCACCTACTACCCCAGTATGATTACCACAGACTCACTAACTACCCCACTGACTATAACTACCCCACTCACCTACTACCCCAGTATGATTACCCCAGACTCACTAACTACCCCACTGACTATAACTACCCCACTCACCTACTACCCCAGTATGATTACCACAGACTCACTAACTACCCCACTGACTATAACTACCCCACTCACCTACTACCCCAGTATGATTACCCCAGACTCACTAACTACCCCACTGACTATAACTACCCCACTCACCTACTACCCCAGTATGATTACCCCAGACTCACTAACGACCCCACTCACCTACTACCCCAGTATGATTACCCCAGACTCACTACTCCACTCACCTACTACCCCAGTATGATTACCCCAGACTCACTAACTACCCCACTGACTATAACTACCCCACTCACCTACTACCCCAGTATGATTACCCCAGACTCACTAACGACCCCACTCACCTACTACCCCAGTATGATTACCCCAGACTCACTAACTACCCCACTGACAATAACTACCCCACTCACCTACTACCCCAGTATGATTACCCCAGACTCACTAACTACCCCACTGACTATAACTACCCCACTCACCTACTACCCCAGTATGATTACCACAGACTCACTAACTACCCCACTGACTATAACTACCCCACTCACCTACTACCCCAGTATGATTACCCCAGACTCACTAACTACCCCACTGACTATAACTACCCCACTCACCTACTACCCCAGTATGATTACCCCAGACTCACTAACTACCCCACTCACCTACTACCCCAGTATGATTACCCCAGACTCACTAACTACCCCACTCACCTACTACCCCATTATGATTACCCCAGACTCACTAACTACCCCACTCACCTACTACCCCAGTATGATTACCCCAGACTCACTAACTACCCCACTGACTATAACTACCCCACTCACCTACTACCCCAGTATGATTACCCCAGACTCATTAACTACCCCACTGACTATAACTACCCCACTCACCTACTACCCCAGTATGATTACCCCAGACTCACTAACTACCCCACTGACTATAACTACCCCACTCACCTACTACCCCAGTATGATTACCCCAGACTCACTAACTACCCCATTGACTATAACTACCCCACTCACCTACTACCCCAGTATGATTACCCCAGACTCACTAACTACCCCACTGACTATAACTACCCCACTCACCTACTACCCCAGTATGATTACCCCAGACTCACTAACTACCCCACTCACCTACTACCCCAGTATGATTACCCCAGACTCACTAACTACCCCACTCACCTACTACCCCAGTATGATTACCCCAGACTCACTAACTACCCCACTCACCTACTACCCCAGTATGATTACCCCAGACTCACTAACTACCCCACTCACCTACTACCCCAGTATGATTACCCCAGACTCACTAACTACCCTACTGACTATAACTACCCCACTCACCTACTACCCCAGTATGATTACCCCAGACTCACTAACTACCCCACTGACTATAACTGCCCCACTCACCTACTACCCCAGTATGATTACCCCAGACTCACTAACTACCCCACTGACTATAACTACCCCACTCACCTACTACCCCAGTATGATTACCCCAGACTCACTAACTACCCCACTGACTATAACTACCCCACTCACCTACTACCCCAGTATGATTACCCCAGACTCACTAACTACCCCACTGACTATAACTACCCCACTCACCTACTACCCCAGTATGATTACCCCAGACTCACTAACTACCCCACTGACTATAACTACCCCACTCACCTACTACCCGAGTATGATTACCCCAGACTCACTAACTACCCCACTCACCTACTACCCCAGTATGATTACCCCAGACTCATTATTAGTGTGATGCTTCAGCAACACACTACTGTTCTCTTGCATAGTTATTTTTATTTTTAGTGTGGTGCTTCAGCAACACACTACTGTTCTCTTGCATAGTTATTTTTATTATAGTGGGTTTCCGCCGTTTTTCACACCTCAACTCCTCCTACACCGTTTAAGCTAGAAACACCATTCAAACTTTAAAATGTGTAGGACCGCATGAATTAAGTTGCTTCTATACAGATTTTTAATATTTGTTATACTTTTTAAACTACAGGTGTTTAAAGAGACATTTTCCCCCCATAGACTTCCATTGAAATTCAACTTTTTCCAACTTATTTCCACTTTTTTTCTGGAAGCTACTCCTCCTAGACCATTTAAGCTAGAGACACCATTCAAACTTTAGAGTAGGGTGGACAACCTATATGAAAAGACCTCTTTTACAGACTTCAAATATCTGCTATACTTTTTAAACCACAGCAGTTTAAGTTTCTTCATTTTTTGAGTTTAACATTTTTAAAAGACCAACATTCCATTAGCCCTCTGCCACAGCTATTATGATGTCATCAGCACTCACTGCACTATACACATTGGCTTTTCATTGGTAGAATTTTTAATTATTCATATTCGTTGACCAATGGCAATTAACGTGACTTCCCTCACTACATGTTAAGCCTTTCATTACCATGTGATTTTAACTCTTTCCTTACCATTACTATTCAACTCACTATAACCACCACACTCACCTACTACCCCAGTATGATTACCTCAGACTCACTAACTACCCCACTCACCTACTACCCCAGTATGATTACCCCAGACTCACTAACTACCCCACTGAAAATAACTACCCCACTCACCTACTACCCCAGTATGATTACCCCAGACTCACTAACTACCCCACTGACTATAACTACCCCACTCACCTACTATCCCAGTATGATTACCCCAGACTCACTAACTACCCCACGGACTATAACTACCCCACTCACCTACTACCCCAGTATGATTACCCCAGACTCACTAACTACCCCACTGACTATAACTACCCCACTCACCTACTACCCCAGTATGATTACCACAGACTCACTAACTACCCCACTGACTATAACTACCCCACTCACCTACTACCCCAGTATGATTACCCCAGAATCACTAACTACCCCACTGACTATAACTACCCCACTCACCTACTACCCCAGTATGATTACCCCAGACTCATTAACTACCCCACTGACTATAACTACCCCACTCACCTACTACCCCAGTATGATTACCCCAGACTCACTAACTACTCCACTGACTATAACTACCCCACTCACCTACTACCCCAGTATGATTACCCCAGACTCACTAACTACCCCACTGACTATAACTACCCCACTCACCTACTACCCCAGTATGATTACCCCAGACTCACTAACTACCCCACTGACTATAACTACCCCACTCACCTACTACCCCAGTATGATTACCCCAGACTCATTAACTACCCCACTGACTATAACTACCCCACTCACCTACTACCCCAGTATGATTACCCCAGACTCACTAACTACCCCACTGACTATAACTACCCCACTCACCTACTACCCCAGTATGATTACCCCAGACTCACTAACTACCCCACTGACTATAACTACCCCACTCACCTACTACCCCAGTATGATTACCCCAGACTGGCTAACTACCCCACTGACTATAACAACCCCACTCACCTACTACCCCAGTATGATTACCCCAGACTCACTAACTACCCCACTGACTATAACTACCCCACTCACCTACTACCCCAGTATGATTACCCCAGACTCACTAACTACCCCACTGACTATAACTACCCCACTCACCTACTACCCCAGTATGATTACCCCAGACTCACTAACTACCCCACTGACTATAACTACCCCACTCACCTACTACCCCAGTATGATTACCCCAGACTCACTAACTACCCCACTGACTATAACTACCCCACTCACCTACTACCCCAGTATGATTACCCCAGACTCACTAACTACCCCACTGACTATAACTACCCCACTCACCTACTACCCCAGTATGGTTACCCCAGACTCACTAACTATCCCACTCACCTACTACCCCAGTATGATTACAATCCATACAACTGAAGCAATCACACCAAAGTTTATTCATAAACTTTACATTCTAGTTAGTGTGATGCTTCAGCAACACACTACTGTTCTCTTGCATAGTTATTAGTGTGATGCTTCAGCAACACACTACTGTTCTCTTGCATAGTTATTAGTGTGATGCTTCAGCAACACACTACTGTTCTCTTGCATAGTTATTAGTGTGATGCTTCAGCAACACACTACTGTTCTCTTGCATAGTTAGTGTGATGCTTCAGCAACACACTACTGTTCTCTTGCATAGTTATTCTTATTATAGTAGTAGGTTTCCGCCGTTTTTCACACATCAACTCCTCCTACACCGTTTAAGCTAGAAACACCATTCAAACTTTAAAATGTGTAGGACAGCATGAATTAAGTTGCTTCTATACAGATTTTTAATATTTGTTATACTTTTTAAACTACAGGTGTTTAAAGAGACATTTTTCCCCCATAGACTTCCATTGAAATTCAACTTTTTCCAACTTATTTCCACTTTTTTTCTGGAAGCTGCTCCTCCTAGACCGTTTAAGCTAGAGACACCCTTCAAACTTTAGAGTAGGGTGGACAACCTATTTTAAAAGACCTCTTTTACAGACTTCAAATATCTGCTATACTTTTTAAACCACAGCAGTTTAAGTTTCTTCATTTTTTGACAGTTTAACATTTTCAAAAGACCAACATTCCATTAGCCCTCTGCCACAGCTATTATGATGTCATCAGCACTCACTGCACTATACACATTGGCTTTTCATTGGTAGAATTTTTAATTATTCATATTCGTTGACCAATGGCAATTAACGTGACTTCCCTCACTACATGTTAAGCATTTCATTACCATGTGATTTTAACTCCTTCCTTACCATTACTATTCAACTCACTATAACCACCCCACTCACCTACTACCCCAGTATGATTACCTCACTCACTAACTACCCCACTCACCTACTACCCCAGTATGATTACCCCAGACTCACTAACTACCCCACTGACTATAACTACCCCACTCACCTACTACCCCAGTATGATTACCACAGACTCACTAACTACCCCACTGACTATAACTACCCCACTCACCTACTACCCCAGTATGATTACCCCAGACTCACTAACTACCCCACTGACTATAACTACCCCACTCACCTACTACCCCAGTATGATTACCACAGACTCACTAACTACCCCACTGACTATAACTACCCCACTCACCTACTACCCCAGTATGATTACCCCAGACTCACTAACTACCCCACTGACTATAACTACCCCACTCACCTACTACCCCAGTATGATTACCCCAGACTCACTAACGACCCCACTCACCTACTACCCCAGTATGATTACCCCAGACTCACTACTCCACTCACCTACTACCCCAGTATGATTACCCCAGACTCACTAACTACCCCACTGACTATAACTACCCCACTCACCTACTACCCCAGTATGATTACCCCAGACTCACTAACGACCCCACTCACCTACTACCCCAGTATGATTACCCCAGACTCACTAACTACCCCACTGACAATAACTACCCCACTCACCTACTACCCCAGTATGATTACCCCAGACTCACTAACTACCCCACTGACTATAACTACCCCACTCACCTACTACCCCAGTATGATTACCACAGACTCACTAACTACCCCACTGACTATAACTACCCCACTCACCTACTACCCCAGTATGATTACCCCAGACTCACTAACTACCCCACTGACTATAACTACCCCACTCACCTACTACCCCAGTATGATTACCCCAGACTCACTAACTACCCCACTCACCTACTACCCCAGTATGATTACCCCAGACTCACTAACTACCCCACTCACCTACTACCCCATTATGATTACCCCAGACTCACTAACTACCCCACTCACCTACTACCCCAGTATGATTACCCCAGACTCACTAACTACCCCACTGACTATAACTACCCCACTCACCTACTACCCCAGTATGATTACCCCAGACTCATTAACTACCCCACTGACTATAACTACCCCACTCACCTACTACCCCAGTATGATTACCCCAGACTCACTAACTACCCCACTGACTATAACTACCCCACTCACCTACTACCCCAGTATGATTACCCCAGACTCATTAACTACCCCACTGACTATAACTACCCCACTCACCTACTACCCCAGTATGATTACCCCAGACTCACTAACTACCCCACTGACTATAACTACCCCACTCACCTACTACCCCAGTATGATTACCCCAGACTCACTAACTACCCCACTGACTATAACTACCCCACTCACCTACTACCCCAGTATGATTACCCCAGACTGGCTAACTACCCCACTGACTATAACAACCCCACTCACCTACTACCCCAGTATGATTACCCCAGACTCACTAACTACCCCACTGACTATAACTACCCCACTCACCTACTACCCCAGTATGATTACCCCAGACTCACTAACTACCCCACTGACTATAACTACCCCACTCACCTACTACCCCAGTATGATTACCCCAGACTCACTAACTACCCCACTGACTATAACTACCCCACTCACCTACTACCCCAGTATGATTACCCCAGACTCACTAACTACCCCACTGACTATAACTACCCCACTCACCTACTACCCCAGTATGATTACCCCAGACTCACTAACTACCCCACTGACTATAACTACCCCACTCACCTACTACCCCAGTATGGTTACCCCAGACTCACTAACTATCCCACTCACCTACTACCCCAGTATGATTACAATCCATACAACTGAAGCAATCACACCAAAGTTTATTCATAAACTTTACATTCTAGTTAGTGTGATGCTTCAGCAACACACTACTGTTCTCTTGCATAGTTATTAGTGTGATGCTTCAGCAACACACTACTGTTCTCTTGCATAGTTATTAGTGTGATGCTTCAGCAACACACTACTGTTCTCTTGCATAGTTATTAGTGTGATGCTTCAGCAACACACTACTGTTCTCTTGCATAGTTAGTGTGATGCTTCAGCAACACACTACTGTTCTCTTGCATAGTTATTCTTATTATAGTAGTAGGTTTCCGCCGTTTTTCACACATCAACTCCTCCTACACCGTTTAAGCTAGAAACACCATTCAAACTTTAAAATGTGTAGGACAGCATGAATTAAGTTGCTTCTATACAGATTTTTAATATTTGTTATACTTTTTAAACTACAGGTGTTTAAAGAGACATTTTTCCCCCATAGACTTCCATTGAAATTCAACTTTTTCCAACTTATTTCCACTTTTTTTCTGGAAGCTGCTCCTCCTAGACCGTTTAAGCTAGAGACACCCTTCAAACTTTAGAGTAGGGTGGACAACCTATTTTAAAAGACCTCTTTTACAGACTTCAAATATCTGCTATACTTTTTAAACCACAGCAGTTTAAGTTTCTTCATTTTTTGACAGTTTAACATTTTCAAAAGACCAACATTCCATTAGCCCTCTGCCACAGCTATTATGATGTCATCAGCACTCACTGCACTATACACATTGGCTTTTCATTGGTAGAATTTTTAATTATTCATATTCGTTGACCAATGGCAATTAACGTGACTTCCCTCACTACATGTTAAGCATTTCATTACCATGTGATTTTAACTCCTTCCTTACCATTACTATTCAACTCACTATAACCACCCCACTCACCTACTACCCCAGTATGATTACCTCACTCACTAACTACCCCACTCACCTACTACCCCAGTATGATTACCCCAGACTCACTAACTACCCCACTGACTATAACTACCCCACTCACCTACTACCCCAGTATGATTACCACAGACTCACTAACTACCCCACTGACTATAACTACCCCACTCACCTACTACCCCAGTATGATTACCCCAGACTCACTAACTACCCCACTGACTATAACTACCCCACTCACCTACTACCCCAGTATGATTACCACAGACTCACTAACTACCCCACTGACTATAACTACCCCACTCACCTACTACCCCAGTATGATTACCCCAGACTCACTAACTACCCCACTGACTATAACTACCCCACTCACCTACTACCCCAGTATGATTACCCCAGACTCACTAACGACCCCACTCACCTACTACCCCAGTATGATTACCCCAGACTCACTACTCCACTCACCTACTACCCCAGTATGATTACCCCAGACTCACTAACTACCCCACTGACTATAACTACCCCACTCACCTACTACCCCAGTATGATTACCCCAGACTCACTAACGACCCCACTCACCTACTACCCCAGTATGATTACCCCAGACTCACTAACTACCCCACTGACAATAACTACCCCACTCACCTACTACCCCAGTATGATTACCCCAGACTCACTAACTACCCCACTGACTATAACTACCCCACTCACCTACTACCCCAGTATGATTACCACAGACTCACTAACTACCCCACTGACTATAACTACCCCACTCACCTACTACCCCAGTATGATTACCCCAGACTCACTAACTACCCCACTGACTATAACTACCCCACTCACCTACTACCCCAGTATGATTACCCCAGACTCACTAACTACCCCACTCACCTACTACCCCAGTATGATTACCCCAGACTCACTAACTACCCCACTCACCTACTACCCCATTATGATTACCCCAGACTCACTAACTACCCCACTCACCTACTACCCCAGTATGATTACCCCAGACTCACTAACTACCCCACTGACTATAACTACCCCACTCACCTACTACCCCAGTATGATTACCCCAGACTCATTAACTACCCCACTGACTATAACTACCCCACTCACCTACTACCCCAGTATGATTACCCCAGACTCACTAACTACCCCACTGACTATAACTACCCCACTCACCTACTACCCCAGTATGATTACCCCAGACTCACTAACTACCCCATTGACTATAACTACCCCACTCACCTACTACCCCAGTATGATTACCCCAGACTCACTAACTACCCCACTGACTATAACTACCCCACTCACCTACTACCCCAGTATGATTACCCCAGACTCACTAACTACCCCACTCACCTACTACCCCAGTATGATTACCCCAGACTCACTAACTACCCCACTCACCTACTACCCCAGTATGATTACCCCAGACTCACTAACTACCCCACTCACCTACTACCCCAGTATGATTACCCCAGACTCACTAACTACCCCACTCACCTACTACCCCAGTATGATTACCCCAGACTCACTAACTACCCTACTGACTATAACTACCCCACTCACCTACTACCCCAGTATGATTACCCCAGACTCACTAACTACCCCACTGACTATAACTGCCCCACTCACCTACTACCCCAGTATGATTACCCCAGACTCACTAACTACCCCACTGACTATAACTACCCCACTCACCTACTACCCCAGTATGATTACCCCAGACTCACTAACTACCCCACTGACTATAACTACCCCACTCACCTACTACCCCAGTATGATTACCCCAGACTCACTAACTACCCCACTGACTATAACTACCCCACTCACCTACTACCCCAGTATGATTACCCCAGACTCACTAACTACCCCACTGACTATAACTACCCCACTCACCTACTACCCGAGTATGATTACCCCAGACTCACTAACTACCCCACTCACCTACTACCCCAGTATGATTACCCCAGACTCATTATTAGTGTGATGCTTCAGCAACACACTACTGTTCTCTTGCATAGTTATTTTTATTTTTAGTGTGGTGCTTCAGCAACACACTACTGTTCTCTTGCATAGTTATTTTTATTATAGTGGGTTTCCGCCGTTTTTCACACCTCAACTCCTCCTACACCGTTTAAGCTAGAAACACCATTCAAACTTTAAAATGTGTAGGACCGCATGAATTAAGTTGCTTCTATACAGATTTTTAATATTTGTTATACTTTTTAAACTACAGGTGTTTAAAGAGACATTTTCCCCCCATAGACTTCCATTGAAATTCAACTTTTTCCAACTTATTTCCACTTTTTTTCTGGAAGCTACTCCTCCTAGACCATTTAAGCTAGAGACACCATTCAAACTTTAGAGTAGGGTGGACAACCTATATGAAAAGACCTCTTTTACAGACTTCAAATATCTGCTATACTTTTTAAACCACAGCAGTTTAAGTTTCTTCATTTTTTGAGTTTAACATTTTTAAAAGACCAACATTCCATTAGCCCTCTGCCACAGCTATTATGATGTCATCAGCACTCACTGCACTATACACATTGGCTTTTCATTGGTAGAATTTTTAATTATTCATATTCGTTGACCAATGGCAATTAACGTGACTTCCCTCACTACATGTTAAGCCTTTCATTACCATGTGATTTTAACTCTTTCCTTACCATTACTATTCAACTCACTATAACCACCACACTCACCTACTACCCCAGTATGATTACCTCAGACTCACTAACTACCCCACTCACCTACTACCCCAGTATGATTACCCCAGACTCACTAACTACCCCACTGAAAATAACTACCCCACTCACCTACTACCCCAGTATGATTACCCCAGACTCACTAACTACCCCACTGACTATAACTACCCCACTCACCTACTATCCCAGTATGATTACCCCAGACTCACTAACTACCCCACGGACTATAACTACCCCACTCACCTACTACCCCAGTATGATTACCCCAGACTCACTAACTACCCCACTGACTATAACTACCCCACTCACCTACTACCCCAGTATGATTACCACAGACTCACTAACTACCCCACTGACTATAACTACCCCACTCACCTACTACCCCAGTATGATTACCCCAGAATCACTAACTACCCCACTGACTATAACTACCCCACTCACCTACTACCCCAGTATGATTACCCCAGACTCATTAACTACCCCACTGACTATAACTACCCCACTCACCTACTACCCCAGTATGATTACCCCAGACTCACTAACTACTCCACTGACTATAACTACCCCACTCACCTACTACCCCAGTATGATTACCCCAGACTCACTAACTACCCCACTGACTATAACTACCCCACTCACCTACTACCCCAGTATGATTACCCCAGACTCACTAACTACCCCACTGACTATAACTACCCCACTCACCTACTACCCCAGTATGATTACCCCAGACTCATTAACTACCCCACTGACTATAACTACCCCACTCACCTACTACCCCAGTATGATTACCCCAGACTCACTAACTACCCCACTGACTATAACTACCCCACTCACCTACTACCCCAGTATGATTACCCCAGACTCACTAACTACCCCACTGACTATAACTACCCCACTCACCTACTACCCCAGTATGATTACCCCAGACTGGCTAACTACCCCACTGACTATAACAACCCCACTCACCTACTACCCCAGTATGATTACCCCAGACTCACTAACTACCCCACTGACTATAACTACCCCACTCACCTACTACCCCAGTATGATTACCCCAGACTCACTAACTACCCCACTGACTATAACTACCCCACTCACCTACTACCCCAGTATGATTACCCCAGACTCACTAACTACCCCACTGACTATAACTACCCCACTCACCTACTACCCCAGTATGATTACCCCAGACTCACTAACTACCCCACTGACTATAACTACCCCACTCACCTACTACCCCAGTATGATTACCCCAGACTCACTAACTACCCCACTGACTATAACTACCCCACTCACCTACTACCCCAGTATGGTTACCCCAGACTCACTAACTATCCCACTCACCTACTACCCCAGTATGATTACAATCCATACAACTGAAGCAATCACACCAAAGTTTATTCATAAACTTTACATTCTAGTTAGTGTGATGCTTCAGCAACACACTACTGTTCTCTTGCATAGTTATTAGTGTGATGCTTCAGCAACACACTACTGTTCTCTTGCATAGTTATTAGTGTGATGCTTCAGCAACACACTACTGTTCTCTTGCATAGTTATTAGTGTGATGCTTCAGCAACACACTACTGTTCTCTTGCATAGTTAGTGTGATGCTTCAGCAACACACTACTGTTCTCTTGCATAGTTATTAGTGTGATGCTTCAGCAACACACTACTGTTCTCTTGCATAGTTATTTTTATTTTTATTATTAGTGTGATGCTTCAGCAACACACTACTGTTCTCTTGCATAGTTATTAGTGTGATGCTTCAGCAACACACTACTGTTCTCTTGCATAGTTATTATTATTAGTGTGATGCTTCAGCAACACACTACTGTTCTCTTGCATAGTTATTATTATTAGTGTGATGCTTCAGCAACACACTACTGTTCTCTTGCATAGTTATTATTATTAGTGTGATGCTTCAGCAACACACTACTGTTCTCTTGCATAGTTATTATTATTATTTTTATTATTATTATTATAGTCATAGGTTTCCGCCGTTTTTCACACGTCAACTCCTCCTACACCGTTTAAGCTAGAAACACCATTCAAACTTTAAAATGTGTAGGACCGCATGAATTAAGTTGCTTCTCCACAGATTTTTAATATTTGTTATACTTTTTAAACTACAGGTGTTTAAAGAGACATTTTTTCCCCATAGACTTCCATTGAAATTCAACTTTTTCCAACTTATTTCCACTTTTTTTCTGGAAGCTGCTCCTCCTAGACCGTTTAAGCTAGAGACACCATTCAAACTTTAGAGTAGGGTGGACAACCTATATTAAAAGACCTCTTTTACAGACTTCAAATATCTGCTATACTTTTTAAACCACAGCAGTTTAAGTTTCTTCATTTTTATGTCACTTTTTGACAGTTTAACATTTTCAAAAGACCAACATTCCATTAGACCTCTGCCACAGCTATTATGATGTCATCAGCACTCACTGCACTATACACATTGGTAGAATTTTTAATTATTCATATTCGTTGACCAATGGCAATTAACGTGACTTCCCTCACTACATGTTAAGCCTTTCATTACCATGTAATTTTAACTCTTTCCTTACCATTACTATTCAACTCACTATAACTACCCCACTCACCTACTACCCCAGTATGATTACCCCAGACTCATTAACTACCCCACTGACTATAACTACCCCACTCACCTACTACCCCAGTATGATTACCCCAGACTCACTAACTACCCCACTGACTATAACTACCCCACTCACCTACTACCCCAGTATGATTACCCCAGACTCACTAACTACCCCACTGACTATAACTACCCCACTCACCTACTACCCCAGTATGATTACCCCAGACTCACTAACTACCCCACTGACTATAACTACCCCACTCACCTACTACCGCAGTATCATTACCCCAGACTCACTAACTACCCCACTGACTATAACTACCCCACTCACCTACTACCTCAGTATGATTACCCCAGACTCACTAACTACCCCACTGACTATAACTACCCCACTCACCTACTACCCCAGTATGATTACCCCAGACTCACTAACTACCCCACTGACTATAACTACCCCACTCACCTACTACCCCAGACTCACTAACTACCCCACTCACCTACTACCCCAGTATGATTACCCCAGACTCACTAACTACCCCACTCACCAACTACCCCAGTATGATTATCCCAGACTCACTAACTACCCCACTATGATTACCCCAGACTCACTAACTACCCCACTGACTATAACTACCCTACTCACCTACTACCCCAGTATGATTACCCCAGACTCACTAACTACCCCACTGACTATAACTACCCCACTCACCTACTACCCCAGTATGATTACCCCAGACTCACTAACTACCCCACTGACTATAACTACCCCACTCACCTACTACCCCAGTATGATTACCCCAGACTCACTAACTACCCCACTGACTATAACTACCCCACTCACCTACTACCCCAGTATTACCCCAGACTCACTAACTACCCCACTGACTATAACTACCCCACTCACCTACTACCCCAGTATGATTACCCAAGACTCACTAACTACCCCACTCACCTACTACCCCAGTATGATTACCCCAGACTCACTAACTACCCCACTCACCTACTACCCCAGTATGATTACCCCAGACTCACTAACTACCCCACTCACCTACTACCCCAGTATGATTACCCCAGACTCACTAACTACCCCACTGACTATAACTACCCCACTCACCTACTACCCCAGTATGATTACCCCAGACTCACTAACTACCCCACTGACTATAACTACCCCACTCACCTACTACCCCAGTATGATTACCCCAGACTCACTAACTACCCCACTGACTATAACTACCCCACTCACCTACTACCCCAGTATGATTACCCCAGACTCACTAACTAGCCCACTCACCTACTACCCCAGTATGATTACCCCAGACTCACTAACTACCCCACTGACTATAACTACCCCACTCACCTACTACCCCAGTATGATTACCCCAGACTCACTAACTACCCCACTGACTATAACTACCCCACTCACCAACTACCCCAGTATGATTACCCCAGACTCACTAACTACCCCACTCACCTACTACCCCAGTATGGTTACCCCAGACTCACTAACTATCCCACTCACCTACTACCCCAGTATGATTACAATCCATACAACTGAAGCAATCACACTAAAGTTTATTCATAAACTTTACATTCTAGTTTTTATTATTGTCTCTTTCCGCCGTTTTTCACACGTCAACTCCTCCTACACCGTTTAAGCTAGAAACACCATTCAAACTTTAAAATGTGTAGGACCGCATGACTTAAGTTGCTTCTCCACAGATTTTTAATATTTGTTATACTTTTTAAACTACAGGTGTTTAAAGAGACATTTTTTCCCCATAGACTTCCATTGAAATTCAACTTTTTCCAACTTATTTCCACTTTTTTTCTGGAAGCTGCTCCTCCTAGACCGTTTAAGCTAGAGACACCATTCAAACTTTCGAGTAGGGTGGACAACCTATCTTAAAAGACCTCTTTTACAGACTTCAAATATCTGCTATACTTTTTAAACCACAGCAGTTTAAGTTTCTTCATTTTTTGACAGTTTAACATTTTCAAAAGACCAACATTCCATTAGCCCTCTGCCACAGCTATTGTGATGTCATCAGCACTCACTGCACTATACACATTGGCTTTTCATTGGTAGAATTTTTAATTATTCATATTCGTTGACCAATGGCAATTAACGTGACTTCCCTCACTACATGTTAAGCCTTTCATTACCATGTGATTTTAACTCTTTCCTTACCATTACTATTCAACTCACTATAACCACCCCACTCACCTACTACCCCAGTATGATTACCTCAGACTCACTAACAACCCCACTGACTATAATTACCCCACTCACCTACTACTCCAGTATGATTACCCCAGACTCACTAACTACCCCACTGACTATAACTACACTACTCACCTACTACCCCAGTATGATTACCCCAGACTCACTAACTACCCCACTGACTATAACTACCCCACTCACCTACTACCCCAGTATGATTACCCCAGACTCACTAACTACCCCACTGACTATAACTAACCCACTCACCTACTACCCCAGTATGATTACCCCAGACTCACTAACTACCCCACTGACTATAACTACCCCACTCACCTACTACCCCAGTATGATTACCACAGACTCACTAACTACCCCACTGACTATAACTACCCCACTCACCTACTACCCCAGTATGATTACCCCAGACTCACTAACTACCCCACTGACTATAACTACCCCACTCACCTACTACCCCAGTATGATTACCCCAGACTCACTAACTACCCCACAGACTATAACTACCCCACTCACCTGCTACCCCAGTATGATTACCCCAGACTCACTAACTACCCCACTGACTATAGCTACCCCACTCACCTACTACCCCAGTATGATTACCCCAGACTCACTAACTACCCCACTGACTATAACTACCCCACTCACCTATTACCCCAGACTCACTAACTACCCCACTCACCTACTACCCCAGTATGATTACCCCAGACTCACTAACTACCCCACTCACCAACTACCCCAGTATGATTACCCCAGACTCACTAACTACCCCACTCACCTACTACCCCAGTATGATTACCCCAGACTCACTAACAACCCCACTGACTATAATTATCCCACTCACCTACTACTCCAGTATGATTACCCCAGACTCACTAACTACCCCACTGACTATAACTACCCCACTCACCTACTACCCCAGTATTACCCCAGACTCACTAACTACCCCACTGACTATAACTACCCCACTCACCTACTACCCCAGTATGGTTACCCCAGACTCACTAACTATCCCACTCACCTACTACCCCAGTATGATTACAATCCATACAACTGAAGCAATCACACCAAAGTTTATTCATAAACTTTACATTCTAGTTAGTGTGATGCTTCAGCAACACACTACTGTTCTCTTGCATAGTTATTATTATTATTTTTATTATTATTATTATAGTCATAGGTTTCCGCCGTTTTTCACACGTCAACTCCTCCTACACCGTTTAAGCTAGAAACACCATTCAAACTTTAAAATGTGTAGGACCGCATGACTTAAGTTGCTTCTCCACAGATTTTTAATATTTGTTATACTTTTTAAACTACAGGTGTTTAAAGAGACATTTTTTCCCCATAGACTTCCATTGAAATTCAACTTTTTCCAACTTATTTCCACTTTTTTTCTGGAAGCTGCTCCTCCTAGACCGTTTAAGCTAGAGACACCATTCAAACTTTAGAGTAGGGTGGACAACCTATATTAAAAGACCTCTTTTACAGACTTCAAATATCTGCTATACTTTTTAAACCACAGCAGTTTAAGTTTCTTCATTTTTTGACAGTTTAACATTTTCAAAAGACCAACATTCCATTAGCCCTCTGCCACAGCTATTGTGATGTCATCAGCACTCACTGCACTATACACATTGGCTTTTCATTGGTAGAATTTTTAATTATTCATATTCGTTGACCAATGGCAATTAACGTGACTTCCCTCACTACATGTTAAGCCTTTCATTACCATGTGATTTTAACTCTTTCCTTACCATTACTATTCAACTCACTATAACCACCCCACTCACCTACTACCCCAGTATGATTACCTCAGACTCACTAACTACCCCACTCACCTACTACCCCAGTATGATTACCCAGACTCACTAACTACCCCACTCACCTACTACCCCAGTATGATTACCCCAGACTCACTAACTACCCCACTGACTATAACTACCCCACTCACCTACTACCCCAGTATGATTACCCCAGACTCACTAACTACCCCACTGACTATAACTACCCCACTCACCTATTACCCCAGACTCACTAACTACCCCACTCACCTACTACCCCAGTATGACTACCCCAGACTCACTAACTACCCCACTCACCAACTACCCCAGTATGATTACCCCAGACTCACTAACTACCCCACTCACCTACTACCCCAGTATGATTACCCCAGACTCACTAACAACCCCACTGACTATAATTACCCCACTCACCTACTACTCCAGTATGATTACCCCAGACTCACTAACTACCCCACTGACTATAACTACACTACTCACCTACTACCCCAGTATGATTACCCCAGACTCACTAACTACCCCACTGACTATAACTACCCCACTCACCTACTACCCCAGTATGATTACCCCAGACTCACTAACTACCCCACTCACCTACTACCCCAGTATGATTACCACTGACTATAACTACGCCACTCACCTACTACCCCAGTAGGATTACCCCAGACTGATTAACTACCCCACTGACTATAACTACCCCACTCACCTACTACCCCAGTATGATTACCCCAGACTCACTAACTACCCCACTGACAATAACTACCCCACTCACCTACTACCCCAGTATGATTACCCCAGACTCACTAACTACCCCACTGACTATAACTACCCCACTCACCTACTACCCCAGTATGATTACCACAGACTCACTAACTACCCCACTGACTTAACTACCCCACTCACCTACTACCCCAGTATGATTACCCCAGACTCACTAACTACCCCACTGACTATAACTACCCCACTCACCTACTACCCCAGTATGATTACCCCAGACTCACTAACTACCCCACTGACTATAACTACCCCACTCACCTACTACCTCAGTATGATTACCCCAGACTCACTAACTACCCCACTGACTATAACTACCCCACTCACCTACTACCCCAGTATGATTACCCCAGACTCACTAACTACCCCACTGACTATAACTACCCCACTCACCTACTACCCCAGACTCACTAACTACCCCACTCACCTACTACCCCAGTATGATTACCCCAGACTCACTAACTACCCCACTCACCAACTACCCCAGTATGATTATCCCAGACTCACTAACTACCCCACTATGATTACCCCAGACTCACTAACTACCCCACTGACTATAACTACCCTACTCACCTACTACCCCAGTATGATTACCCCAGACTCACTAACTACCCCACTGACTATAACTACCCCACTCACCTACTACCCCAGTATGATTACCCCAGACTCACTAACTACCCCACTGACTATAACTACCCCACTCACCTACTACCCCAGTATGATTACCCCAGACTCACTAACTACCCCACTGACTATAACTACCCCACTCACCTACTACCCCAGTATTACCCCAGACTCACTAACTACCCCACTGACTATAACTACCCCACTCACCTACTACCCCAGTATGATTACCCAAGACTCACTAACTACCCCACTCACCTACTACCCCAGTATGATTACCCCAGACTCACTAACTACCCCACTCACCTACTACCCCAGTATGATTACCCCAGACTCACTAACTACCCCACTCACCTACTACCCCAGTATGATTACCCCAGACTCACTAACTACCCCACTGACTATAACTACCCCACTCACCTACTACCCCAGTATGATTACCCCAGACTCACTAACTACCCCACTGACTATAACTACCCCACTCACCTACTACCCCAGTATGATTACCCCAGACTCACTAACTACCCCACTGACTATAACTACCCCACTCACCTACTACCCCAGTATGATTACCCCAGACTCACTAACTAGCCCACTCACCTACTACCCCAGTATGATTACCCCAGACTCACTAACTACCCCACTGACTATAACTACCCCACTCACCTACTACCCCAGTATGATTACCCCAGACTCACTAACTACCCCACTGACTATAACTACCCCACTCACCAACTACCCCAGTATGATTACCCCAGACTCACTAACTACCCCACTGACTATAACTACCCCACTCACCTACTACCCCAGTATGATTACCCCAGACTCACTAACTACCCCACTGACAATAACTACCCCACTCACCTACTACCCCAGTATGATTATAACTCTTTCCTTACCATTAATATCCAACTCACTATAACTACCCCACTCACCTACTACCCCAGTATGATTACCCCAGACTCACTAACTACCCCACTGACTATAACTACCCCACTCACCTACTACCCCAGTATGATTACCCCAGACTCACTAACTACCCCACTGACTATAACTACCCCACTCACCTACTACCCCAGTATGATTACCCCAGACTCATTAACTACCCCACTGACTATAACTACCCCACTCACCTACTACCCCAGTATGATTACCCCAGACTCACTAACTACCCCACTGACTATAACTACCCCACTCACCAACTACCCCAGTATGATTACCCCAGACTCACTAACTACCCCACTCACCTACTACCCCAGTATGGTTACCCCAGACTCACTAACTATCCCACTCACCTACTACCCCAGTATGATTACAATCCATACAACTGAAGCAATCACACTAAAGTTTATTCATAAACTTTACATTCTAGTTATTATAGTCATAGGTTTCCGCCGTTTTTCACACGTCAACTCCTCCTACACCGTTTAAGCTAGAAACACCATTCAAACTTTAAAATGTGTAGGACCGCATGACTTAAGTTGCTTCTCCACAGATTTTTAATATTTGTTATACTTTTTAAACTACAGGTGTTTAAAGAGACATTTTTTCCCCATAGACTTCCATTGAAATTCAACTTTTTCCAACTTATTTCCACTTTTTTTCTGGAAGCTGCTCCTCCTAGACCGTTTAAGCTAGAGACACCATTCAAACTTTAGAGTAGGGTGGACAACCTATCTTAAAAGACCTCTTTTACAGACTTCAAATATCTGCTATACTTTTTAAACCACAGCAGTTTAAGTTTCTTCATTTTTATGTCACTTTTTGACAGTTTAACATTTTCAAAAGACCAACATTCCATTAGACCTCTGCCACAGCTATTATGATGTCATCAGCACTCACTGCACTATACACATTGGTAGAATTTTTAATTATTCATATTCGTTGACCAATGGCAATTAACGTGACTTCCCTCACTACATGTTAAGCCTTTCATTACCATGTGATTTTAACTCTTTCCTTACCATTACTATTCAACTCACTATAACTACCCCACTCACCTACTACCCCAGTATGATTACCGCAGACTCACTAACTACCCCACTGACTATAACTACCTCACTCACCTACTACCCCAGTATGATTACCCCAGACTCACTAACTACCCCACTGACAATAACTACCCCACTCACGTACTACCCCAGTATGATTATAACTCTTTCCTTAGCATTAATATCCAACTCACTATAACTACCCCACTCACCTACTACCCCAGTATGATTACCCCAGACTCACTAACTACCCCACTGACTATAACTACCCCACTCACCTACTACCCCAGTATGATTACCCCAGACTCACTAACTACCCCACTGACTATAACTACCCCATTCACCTACTACCCCAGTATGATTACCCCAGACTCACTAACTACCCCACTGACTATAACTACACCACTCACCTACTACCCCAGTATGATTACCCCAGACTCACTAACTACCCCACTGACTATAACTACCCCACTCACCTATTACCCCAGACTCACTAACTACCCCACTCACCTACTACCCCAGTATGATTACCCCAGACTCACTAACTACCCCACTGACTATAACTACCCCACTCACCTACTACCCCAGTATGATTACCCCAGACTCACTAACTACCCCACTGACTATAACTACCCCACTCACCTACTACCCCAGTATGATTACCCCAGACTCACTAACTACCCCACTGACTATAACTACCCCACTCACCTACTACCCCAGTATGATTACCCCAGACTCACTAACTACCCCACTGACTATAACTACCCCACTCACCTACTACCCCAGTATGATTACCCCAGACTCACTAACTACCCCACTCACCTACTACCCCAGTATGATTACCACTGACTATAACTACGCCACTCACCTACTACCCCAGTAGGATTACCCCAGACTCATTAACTACCCCACTGACTATAACTACCCCACTCACCTACTACCCCAGTATGATTACCCCAGACTCACTAACTACCCCACTGACAATAACTACCCCACTCACCTACTACCCCAGTATGATTACCCCAGACTCACTAACTACCCCACTGACTATAACTACCCCACTCACCTACTACCCCAGTATGATTACCACAGACTCACTAACTACCCCACTGACTATAACTACCCCACTCACCTACTACCCCAGTATGATTACCCCAGACTCACTAACTACCCCACTGACTATAACTACCCCACTCACCTACTACCCCAGTATGATTACCCCAGACTCACTAACTACCCCACTGACTATAACTACCCCACTCACCTACTACCTCAGTATGATTACCCCAGACTCACTAACTACCCCACTGACTATAACTACCCCACTCACCTACTACCCCAGTATGATTACCCCAGACTCACTAACTACCCCACTGACTATAACTACCCCACTCACCTACTACCCCAGACTCACTAACTACCCCACTCACCTACTACCCCAGTATGATTACCCCAGACTCACTAACTACCCCACTCACCAACTACCCCAGTATGATTATCCCAGACTCACTAACTACCCCACTCACCTACTACCCCAGTATGATTACAATCCATACAACTGAAGCAATCACACCAAAGTTTATTCATAAACTTTACATTCTAGTTTTTATTATTGTCTCTTTCCGCCGTTTTTCACACGTCAACTCCTCCTACACCGTTTAAGCTAGAAACACCATTCAAACTTTAAAATGTGTAGGACCGCATGACTTAAGTTGCTTCTCCACAGATTTTTAATATTTGTTATACTTTTTAAACTACAGGTGTTTAAAGAGACATTTTTTCCCCATAGACTTCCATTGAAATTCAACTTTTTCCAACTTATTTCCACTTTTTTTCTGGAAGCTGCTCCTCCTAGACCGTTTAAGCTAGAGACACCATTCAAACTTTCGAGTAGGGTGGACAACCTATCTTAAAAGACCTCTTTTACAGACTTCAAATATCTGCTATACTTTTTAAACCACAGCAGTTTAAGTTTCTTCATTTTTTGACAGTTTAACATTTTCAAAAGACCAACATTCCATTAGCCCTCTGCCACAGCTATTGTGATGTCATCAGCACTCACTGCACTATACACATTGGCTTTTCATTGGTAGAATTTTTAATTATTCATATTCGTTGACCAATGGCAATTAACGTGACTTCCCTCACTACATGTTAAGCCTTTCATTACCATGTGATTTTAACTCTTTCCTTACCATTACTATTCAACTCACTATAACCACCCCACTCACCTACTACCCCAGTATGATTACCTCAGACTCACTAACAACCCCACTGACTATAATTACCCCACTCACCTACTACTCCAGTATGATTACCCCAGACTCACTAACTACCCCACTGACTATAACTACACTACTCACCTACTACCCCAGTATGATTACCCCAGACTCACTAACTACCCCACTGACTATAACTACCCCACTCACCTACTACCCCAGTATGATTACCCCAGACTCACTAACTACCCCACTGACTATAACTAACCCACTCACCTACTACCCCAGTATGATTACCCCAGACTCACTAACTACCCCACTGACTATAACTACCCCACTCACCTACTACCCCAGTATGATTACCACAGACTCACTAACTACCCCACTGACTATAACTACCCCACTCACCTACTACCCCAGTATGATTACCCCAGACTCACTAACTACCCCACTGACTATAACTACCCCACTCACCTACTACCCCAGTATGATTACCCCAGACTCACTAACTACCCCACGGACTATAACTACCCCACTCACCTGCTACCCCAGTATGATTACCCCAGACTCACTAACTACCCCACTGACTATAGCTACCCCACTCACCTACTACCCCAGTATGATTACCCCAGACTCACTAACTACCCCACTGACTATAACTACCCCACTCACCTATTACCCCAGACTCACTAACTACCCCACTCACCTACTACCCCAGTATGATTACCCCAGACTCACTAACTACCCCACTCACCAACTACCCCAGTATGATTACCCCAGACTCACTAACTACCCCACTCACCTACTACCCCAGTATGATTACCCCAGACTCACTAACAACCCCACTGACTATAATTACCCCACTCACCTACTACTCCAGTATGATTACCCCAGACTCACTAACTACCCCACTGACTATAACTACACTACTCACCTACTACCCCAGTATGATTACCCCATACTCACTAACTACCCCACTGACTATAACTACCCCACTCACCTACTACCCCAGTATGATTACCCCAGACTCACTAACTACCCCACTGACTATAACTACCCCACTCACCTACTACCCCAGTATGATTACCCCAGACTCACTAATTACCCCACTGACTATAACTACCCCACTCACCTACTACCCCAGTATGATTACCCCAGACTCACTAACTACCCCACTCACCTACTACCCCAGTATGATTACCACTGACTATAACTACGCCACTCACCTACTACCCCAGTAGGATTACCCCAGACTCATTAACTACCCCACTGACTATAACTACCCCACTCACCTACTACCCCAGTATGATTACCCCAGACTCACTAACTACCCCACTGACAATAACTACCCCACTCACCTACTACCCCAGTATGATTACCCCAGACTCACTAACTACCCCACTGACTATAACTACCCCACTCACCTACTACCCCAGTATGGTTACCCCAGACTCACTAACTACACCACTCACCTACTACCCCAGTATGATTACCCCAGACTATAACTACGCCACTCACCTACTACCCCAGTATGATTACCCCAGACTCACTAACTACCCCACTGACTATAACTACCCCACTCACCTACTACCCCAGTATGACTACCCCAGACTCACTACCTACCCCACTGACTATAACTACCCCACTCACCTACTACCCCAGTATGATTACCCCAGACTCACTAACTACCCCACTCACCTACTACCCCAGTATGATTACCCCAGACTCACTAACTACCCCACTCACCTACTACCCCAGTATGATTACCCCAGACTCACTAACAACCCCACTGACTATAATTACCCCACTCACCTACTACCCCAGTATGATTACCCCAGACTCACTAACTACCCCACTGACTATAACTACCCCACTCACCTACTACCCCAGTATGATTACCCCAGACTCACTAACTACCCCACTGACTTTAACTACCCCACTCACCTACTACCCCAGTATGATTACCCCAGACTCACTAACTACCCCACTCACCAACTACCCAAGTATGATTACCCCAGACTCACTAACTACCCCACTCACCTACTACCCCAGTATGATTACCCCAGACTCACTAACAACCCCACTGACTATAATTACCCCACTCACCTACTACCCCAGTATGATTACCCCAGACTCACTAACTACCCCACTGACTATAACTACCCCACTCACCTACTACCCCAGTATGATTACCCCAGACTCACTAACTACCCCACTGACTATAACTACCCCACTCACCTACTACCCCAGTATGATTACAATCCATACAACTGAAGCAATCACACCAAAGTTTATTCATAAACTTTACATTCTAGTTAGTGTGATGCTTCAGCAACACACTACTGTTCTCTTGCATAGTTATTATTATTATTTTTATTATTATTAGTGTGATGCTTCAGCAACACACTACTGTTCTCTTGCATAGTTATTATTATTATTTTTATTATTATTATTATAGTCATAGGTTTCCGCCGTTTTTCACACGTCAACTCCTCCTACACCGTTTAAGCTAGAAACACCATTCAAACTTTAAAATGTGTAGGACCGCATGAATTAAGTTGCTTCTCCACAGATTTTTAATATTTGTTATACTTTTTAAACTACAGGTGTTTAAAGAGACATTTTTTCCCCATAGACTTCCATTGAAATTCAACTTTTTCCAACTTATTTCCACTTTTTTTCTGGAAGCTGCTCCTCCTAGACCGTTTAAGCTAGAGACACCATTCAAACTTTAGAGTAGGGTGGACAACCTATATTAAAAGACCTCTTTTACAGACTTCAAATATCTGCTATACTTTTTAAACCACAGCAGTTTAAGTTTCTTCATTTTTATGTCACTTTTTGACAGTTTAACATTTTCAAAAGACCAACATTCCATTAGACCTCTGCCACAGCTATTATGATGTCATCAGCACTCACTGCACTATACACATTGGTAGAATTTTTAATTATTCATATTCGTTGACCAATGGCAATTAACGTGACTTCCCTCACTACATGTTAAGCCTTTCATTACCATGTAATTTTAACTCTTTCCTTACCATTACTATTCAACTCACTATAACTACCCCACTCACCTACTACCCCAGTATGATTACCCCAGACTCATTAACTACCCCACTGACTATAACTACCCCACTCACCTACTACCCCAGTATGATTACCCCAGACTCACTAACTACCCCACTGACTATAACTACCCCACTCACCTACTACCCCAGTATGATTACCCCAGACTCACTAACTACCCCACTGACTATAACTACCCCACTCACCTACTACCCCAGTATGATTACCCCAGACTCACTAACTACCCCACTGACTATAACTACCCCACTCACCTACTACCGCAGTATCATTACCCCAGACTCACTAACTACCCCACTGACTATAACTACCCCACTCACCTAGTACCCCAGTATGATTACCCCAGACTCACTAACTACCCCACTGCCTATAACTACCCCACTCACCTACTACCGCAGTATGATTACCCCAGACTCACTAACTACCCCACTGACTATAACTACCCCACTCACCTACTACCCCAGTATGATTACCCCAGACTCACTAACTACCCCACTCACTAACTACCCCACTGACTATAACTACCCCACTCACCTACTACCCCAGTATGATTACCCCAGACTCACTAACTACCCCACTGACTATAACTACCCCACTCACCTACTACCCCAGTATGATTACCCCAGACTCACTAACTACCCCACTGACTATAACTACCCCACTCACCTACTACCGCAGTATCATTACCCCAGACTCACTAACTACCCCACTGACTATAACTACACCACTCACCTACTACCCCAGTATGATTACCCCAGACTCACTAACTACCCCACTGACTATAACTACCCAACTCACCTACTACCCCAGTATGATTACCCCAGACTCACTAACTACCCCACTGACTATAACTACCCCACTCACCTACTACCCCAGTATGATTACCCCAGACTCACTAACTACCCCACTGACAATAACTACCCCACTCACCTACTACCCCAGTATGATTACCCCAGACTCACTAACTACCCCACTGACTATAACTACCCCACTCACCTACTACCCCAGTATGATTACCACAGACTCACTAACTACCCCACTGTCTATAACTACCCCACTCACCTACTACCCCAGTATGATTACCCCAGACTCACTAACTACCCCACTGACTATAACTACCCCACTCACCTACTACCCCAGTATGATTACCCCAGACTCACTAACTACCCCACTCACCTACTACCCCAGTATGATTACCCCAGACTCACTACTCCACTCACCTACTACCCCAGTATGATTACCCCAGACTCACTAACTACCCCACTGACTATAACTACCCCACTCACCTACTACCCCAGTATGATTAGCCCAGACTCACTAACTACCCCACTGACTATAACTACCCCACTCACCTACTACCCTAGTATTACCCCAGACTCACTAACTACCCCACTGACTATAACTACCCCACTCACCTACTACTCCAGTATGATTACCCCAGACTCACTAACTACCCCACTGACTATAACTACACTACTCACCTACTACCCCAGTATGATTACCCCAGACTCACTAACTACCCCACTGACTATAACTACCCCACTCACCTACTACCCCAGTATGATTACCCCAGACTCACTAACTACCCCACTGACTATAACTACCCCACTCACCTACTACCCCAGTATGATTACCCCAGACTCACTAACTACCCCACTGACTATAACTACCCCACTCACCTACTACCCCAGTATGATTACCCCAGACTCATTAACTACCCCACTCACCTACTACCCCAGTATGATTACCACTGACTATAACTACGCCACTCACCTACTACCCCAGTAGGATTACCCCAGACTCATTAACTACCCCACTGACTATAACTACCCCACTCACCTACTACCCCAGTATGATTACCCCAGACTCACTAACTACCCCACTGACAATAACTACCCCACTCACCTACTACCCCAGTATGATTACCCCAGACTCACTAACTACCCCACTGACTATAACTACCCCACTCACCTACTACCCCAGTATGATTACCACAGACTCACTAACTACCCCACTGACTATAACTACCCCACTCACCTACTACCCTAGTATGATTACCCCAGACTCACTAACTACCCCACTGACTATAACTACCCCACTCACCTACTACCCCAGTATGATTACCCCAGACTCACTAACTACCCCACTGACTATAACTACCCCACTCACCTACTACCTCAGTATGATTACCCCAGACTCACTAACTACCCCACTGACTATAACTACCCCACTCACCTACTACCCCAGTATGATTACCCCAGACTCACTAACTACCCCACTGACTATAACTACCCCACTCACCTACTACCCCAGACTCACTAACTACCCCACTCACCTACTACCCCAGTATGATTACCCCAGACTCACTAACTACCCCACTCACCAACTACCCCAGTATGATTATCCCAGACTCACTAACTACCCCACTATGATTACCCCAGACTCACTAACTGCCCCACTGACTATAACTACCCTACTCACCTACTACCCCAGTATTACCCCAAACTCACTAACTACCCCACTGACTATAACTACCCCACTCACCTACTACCCCAGTATGGTTACCCCAGACTCACTAACTATCCCACTCACCTACTACCCCAGTATGATTACAATCCATACAACTGAAGCAATCACACCAAAGTTTATTCATAAACTTTACATTCTAGTTATTATAGTCATAGGTTTCCGCCGTTTTTCACACGTCAACTCCTCCTACACCGTTTAAGCTAGAAACACCATTCAAACTTTAAAATGTGTAGGACCGCATGAATTAAGTTGCTTCTCCACAGATTTTTAATATTTGTTATACTTTTTAAACTACAGGTGTTTAAAGAGACATTTTTTCCCCATAGACTTCCATTGAAATTCAACTTTTTCCAACTTATTTCCACTTTTTTTCTGGAAGCTGCTCCTCCTAGACCGTTTAAGCTAGAGACACCATTCAAACTTTAGAGTAGGGTGGACAACCTATATTAAAAGACCTCTTTTACAGACTTCAAATATCTGCTATACTTTTTAAACCACAGCAGTTTAAGTTTCTTCATTTTTATGTCACTTTTTGACAGTTTAACATTTTCAAAAGACCAACATTCCATTAGACCTCTGCCACAGCTATTATGATGTCATCAGCACTCACTGCACTATACACATTGGTAGAATTTTTAATTATTCATATTCGTTGACCAATGGCAATTAACGTGACTTCCCTCACTACATGTTAAGCCTTTCATTACCATGTAATTTTAACTCTTTCCTTACCATTACTATTCAACTCACTATAACTACCCCACTCACCTACTACCCCAGTATGATTACCCCAGACTCACTAACTACCCCACTGACTATAACTACCCCACTCACCTACTACCCCAGTATGATTACCCCAGACTCACTAACTACCCCACTGACTATAACTACCCCACTCACCTACTACCCCAGTATGATTACCCCAGACTCACTAACTACCCCACTGACTATAACTACCCCACTCACCTACTACCCCAGTATGATTACCCAAGACTCACTAACTACCCCACTCACCTACTACCCCAGTATGATTACCCCAGACTCACTAACTACCCCACTCACCTACTACCCCAGTATGATTACCCCAGACTCACTAACTACCCCACTCACCTACTACCCCAGTATGATTACCCCAGACTCACTAACTACCCCACTGACTATAACTACCCCACTCACCTACTACCCCAGTATGATTACCCCAGACTCACTAACTACCCCACTGACTATAACTACCCCACTCACCTACTACCCCAGTATGATTACCCCAGACTCAATAACTACCCCACTGACTATAACTACCCCACTCACCTACTACCCCAGTATGATTACCCCAGACTCACTAACTACCCCACTGACTATAACTACCCCACTCACCTACTACCCCAGTATGATTACCCCAGACTCACTAACTAGCCCACTCACCTACTACCCCAGTATGATTACCCCAGACTCACTAACTACCCCACTGACTATAACTACCCCACTCACCTACTACCCCAGTATGATTACCCCAGACTCACTAACTACCCCACTGACTATAACTACCCCACTCACCAACTACCCCAGTATGATTACCCCAGACTCACTAACTACCCCACTGACTATAACTACCCCACTCACCTACTACCCCAGTATGATTACCCCAGACTCACTAACTACCCCACTGACAATAACTACCCCACTCACCTACTACCCCAGTATGATTATAACTCTTTCCTTACCATTAATATCCAACTCACTATAACTACCCCACTCACCTACTACCCCAGTATGATTACCCCAGACTCACTAACTACCCCACTGACTATAACTACCCCACTCACCTACTACCCCAGTATGATTACCCCAGACTCACTAACTACCCCACTGACTATAACTACCCCACTCACCTACTACCCCAGTATGATTACCCCAGACTCATTAACTACCCCACTGACTATAACTACCCCACTCACCTACTACCCCAGTATGATTACCCCAGACTCACTAACTACCCCACTGACTATAACTACCCCACTCACCTACTACCGCAGTATCATTACCCCAGACTCACTAACTACCCCACTGACTATAACTACCCCACTCACCTAGTACCCCAGTATGATTACCCCAGACTCACTAACTACCCCACTGCCTATAACTACCCCACTCACCTACTACCGCAGTATGATTACCCCAGACTCACTAACTACCCCACTGACTATAACTACCCCACTCACCTACTACCCCAGTATGATTACCCCAGACTCACTAACTACCCCACTCACCAACTACCCCAGTATGATTACCCCAGACTCACTAACTACCCCACTCACCAACTACCCCAGTATGATTATCCCAGACTCACTAACCACCCCACTCACCTACTACCCCAGTATGATTACCCCAGACTCACTAACTACCCCACTCACCTACTACCCCAGTATGATTACCCCAGTATGATTACCCCAGACTCACTAACTACCCCACTCACCTACTACCCCAGTATGATTACCCCAGACTCACTAACTACCCCACTCACCTACTACCCCAGTATGATTACCCCAGACTCACTAACTACCCCACTCACCTCCTAGACCGTTTAAGCTAGACACACCATTCAAACTTTAGAGTAGGGTGGACAACCTATATTAAAAGACCTTTTTTACAGACTTCAAATATCTGCTATACTTTTTAAACCACACACACACACACTCTCCCCATACACACACACACACACACGCACTCTCCCCATACACACAGACACACACTCTCCCCACACACACACACGCTTTCCCCATACATACACACACTCTCCCCATACACACACACACACTCTCCCCATACACACAGACACACACACTCTCCACACACACACACACACACACACACACACACAGACACACACTCTCCCCATACACACACACACACGCACTCTCCCCATACACACAGACACACACTCTCCCCATACACACACACACGCACTCTCCCCATACACACAGACACACACTCTCCCCACAAACACACACACACGCTTTCACCATACACACAGACACACACTCTCCCCATACACACAGACACACACACACTCTCCACACACACACACACACACACACACACACACACACACACAGACACACACTCTCCCCATACACACACACACACACACGCACTCTCCCCATACACACAGACACACACTCTCCCCATACACACACACACACACGCTTTCCCCATACACACAGACACACACTCTCCCCACACACACACACACACACACACACACACACACACACACACACACTTTTTGACAGTTCAAAAACCAACATTCCAACAGTCCTCTGCCACAGCACATTATGATGTCATCAGCTCTCACTGCACTATACACATTGGCTTTTCATTGGTAGAATCTTTAATTTATTCATATTCGTTGACCAATGGCAATTAACGTGACTTCCCTGAAATTCAGTGTAAATTGATAAACCAAAAAATTGATAAACCAAACTGTTGTTTCCCCCCTCCCCGCAAAAAAGCTGGTTTCATTGGGTAAGTGTTTCTGGACAGTTTGAGATATCGATAGCTAACAGACTAGTTAGATAGCTATCAGTACTGTTAGTGGAGATGAATGTGTTACTTTATCGGAACGACAGTAAGTAGCGAGCTAGCTATCGACCTTTTCAGACCGTTCGCTTATGTTTGCAAACGTTTGCGGCGAACACAAAGCTAACGGAAAAAAAGTTTGAAATAGTTCGCTGAATTTGAACGCACCACTGATATCGACAGATAAACGTTAACTTACGTGTTCGATAACTAGCTAGCTAATAACGTTAGCTAACTAGCTAGGTAAGCAAGCAATAATCAACGACGAGGTGTGGATTACACGGTTTTACCTCCCTCTCTTTGTCTTGCTTTTTAAAAATGGGTTGGTCACGCAGTGTGTAACTTAGCAGATTCGCATCATGATGTCCTATGCATGAGACCATCTAAAAAATACTACGGAGTTTGTTAGATGTAACTTATCAAATAATTTTCGCTGGATAAAAAGATTTCTACATATAGCCTATAGGCTACAGATTAGCATGCTTTGTCAAGTAGCTTGCATTCACAAGCAGTCAGCGTGTTGCCGACGTCAATTTAGCCTACATGTAAATTCCTACTATGATAAATTCGTATTTCCAAACTGAATAAATAATGCACTTCTCACCACAAAAATGTTTTGCTAGATTAAAGTAGTTGTAACTAAGATATTTGCCGAATACAAACTTTTTTAAATCTGTAGATTAATGTTGTTTACCGATTTTTATAAATCAGATGTTTGCTGTTGCTACGGCAACGTTAACTTCTACCTAGTTAAGAGACGGATTTATGGCTCGCAGTAAAAAAAAAGATTATGCTACGCATTGCACATAAACACCATGCGCTTTGCTAACTCCGTGATAATGTAACTATGGCTAGCTATATAGTTACCTCGCCACGTATTGCATTTGCATTATCTTAAAAACAATGACAAAAGTGTATCGTAACCAAAGTTAGCCCACTATTTGCAGCATACCTACGAGGCGAAGTAGCCGTCTGCCGTAGGTTACAGTAACGTTAGTCACTGAGGAAAATAAAGTAGGTAGGCTACATTCGTTTACTTTATTAATTCACTTTATTTATTCCACTTATTTTTAACGTCTTGGACTCTGAATTGACCGCTCATGTTTGCCATTCCCAGGTTGCGTAGTACTAGCTGGCCCGGCAGGCAGCGCATTCATTTAGAACTGTGATTAAACTTGTGACCCGGAACGTTAGCTAACACCAGGGACATAACAGTAAATAACGTTACATACCTGTGTTTTTCAAGATTTATGAGCAGGAGTAGCTTGCAATTGTGTTGAATATCATCCGGAAAGTTATCGCTAGCTAACGTTAACTCAATCTTCTTCAGTCTTTGTGTAACCGTATAGAAAGAGATAAGCTTTTTTTTTTAAAACTCAGAAGTCCAAGGTGAGATTTGAACCCCGCTCCTCTCATTCGTAATACGTAAGCGAACGCGTTACCAATCAGCTAAAGACGACATCGCCGATAGCTAAGGGTAACGTCGTTATTTTGACCCTGAGGGTTGCATCGGCAGAGTGTTGTCACGGTAACCTGCTACAAGGCCTTCGCTTTACTGCACCTCACTGTGCTTACTAGCGAACTAGCCGAGCTACACTTGCAAAGGTCCACTTTAGTTTGCAAACTCCGTGTGGATCCGGTGTAGACTTTACATCCTTGCATCCCCGAATTTTATGGTCTCTCCTGTGTGAGCACTCTATTTATTGATGGGTGCACATTAATACGTGATTAAACCAGGGGATTAAATTTTTTTGTGTGCATGTCCTAACTACAGTCCTGGGCGATGTGTATTATACTTATAAATGAATAAACGTATATTAATAAAAATATATTTCAATATGAGTTGTGTCATGTATGTCATTCTACAGTATATGTATGTATAATAAAGTCATGTTTTGCGCCATCCTGTGCCAGATATCTATCCTTATAATCAAGGACGGGAAAAGCACTCGCAGTATATTCCTACTCGCTTCTAGGTATTAGTTAGATATGTGGTGTAAAATGTGACTTTATCGATGGATAACTCAAGCCCCATATCTTATCTGAGGCTACATTTGTAGTTAATGTTGACATATGACTCCAATGTGTCTACTTTTAGTTATTAATTTGTTTTTTGTTTGCAGGTTTGGTGTATCTGTCCACGAGAGAGACTGACCTGGAGGATCATTAGTGATATTTTTTACTCACACCTCTGTGCATTTAGGAGGTATGTAAAACACAAAAGCATAAAAACAGAATGGATATGTTTAATTCATGCATTATTTATTTGATTTATCCTTTATTTAACCAGGGAAGTCACATTGAGATTAACATCTTTTTCAAGTGAGCCCTGGCCACGAAGGCAGCATACACAGTTACACAAAATACACATAAAAAACAGTACATCAATCCACAAATTCAGATAAAAGCAGTGCACAGTGCATAAAAGAGCTGAAAAGAGGAACAGACTTGCTAGCAGTAAGTGATTAAAAGCATGTGCATTCCATGGTCAACAGATATCAAAATTGTAATTATCAATTTCAATAAAAATGGGCACACACACACACAAACATGGTGCAAAAGTGTGCAATACACGTTAAAAGTTAAAAAGGTACAGTGTAACAAGACGCATAGATTAAAAACATATTATATACGTGGACAACAAAGCATGGATGCCAACAGTAATGTATAATGAACAGTAATGGTGCAGGATATCATATGTAACTGTTACTAATGTTTTTTTCCCTTTTTGTTTACAGGTTGGCAGGACCCAGCTTGTTTTACTGCACTCTCTTCAGTGCATCTGTCTCTACCTGTCCTATTGCTGTTCTGTCCTGTCTCTTAGCCCGTTTTATCTCGGGTCCTATCTGAAAAATTTTCTAACAAGATCTTTCCTGAAAAACGCCTTTCTGACAAGTTGCTTTCTGTTTCCACTTCCAAAGAATTCTTTTCGCGAAAGCGAACCCCAAACAAGAATTCCTTTCGCGAAAGCGAACCCCAAACCAAAGAGAACCAAAGAGAACCAAAACAACAGAACCAAAAACAGAACCAAAACAACAGAACCAAAACCAGAGAACAAAACAGAACCAAAACCAGAGAACTTAACAGAGCTGAAACAAGTGTTTTTTTTGCTGTAACATTTTGATATTTGCTGTAACTTAGTGAACTGCCAATTTCACAAAAGTGAGGCCTACCTATTCTGTCATCTGTGTGAACCTTGTTTATTTAAAACACTTATTTTCATTGTTGTACTATTTAGTCCTTTTGGCTATAGCCTTGTGAAACATCATTTTTCCAGAATCTGGGTAGCTCACATATTGACTTTCTGATAAGTACTCATTTTCCAGGCAATTGTCGGAATATTCATCTAAATATTATTGCCATACTGCCAGGAAGTTATCTTGATTACTTTTTTGGACCTATTGTCATTATTAACTGTCTGACTCCCACCTACTGTCTGCATAACTGTTTAACCTGAATAATCCTTTTGTACGTTTAACACATTTTCTCTCATTGTCATTGAAATAAAATAATTGTACAAGACACTTTTTTTGTGGACGACCATGCCTAAAAAGGGTAAAAAGTCTCAAGCTGCAAAAGTGCGATGGCAGAAGATGCAACCAACCGATGTGAACACTGATCAAGATCAACAGACAGCAACTCTTCGTCCCTGCGCCAGTAGAGAAGCACATGTGATGGAGACTGGACATGTAAGTGCACAGGGAAGATCCATCCTGCCTGATGTTACATCTGTACAAGCCTCCCATAGTCAGGCCGACAAGAGATATGAAGATTTTTCCAGGAATAATCAGTGTACATGTAATGCTTTAACGTTTCTAGCCTTTCACAATGAATATCCACAGCTGTGTAGTACTGACCTTGATAACATATTAAGAAAGGGTGATACTATGTACACTCATATCAAGAGTAGGCTAATTAACGAGGGAAGATTTGACAGTAGCCACTTGCGTTTTGATCAGCTCCCAGACAGTGTTGCAACAGACAGACATCAATATGCTGTGTTAAAATCTCCTGTTGTGTGTGGATACCTGAGAGATGCAGCACCGGAGAGCATGGAGGCATGGTTTTTAAATCTTTCAACAAGACTTCAGTGTCTGTCATCAGGTATAAACTATGCATTACTTATGGTGTGTGGTACCTGCATTGCTTTGTTTAAAGACAAATCAGGAAGATACGGCTTCTTTGATTCTCACTCAAGAACGGCCGATGGTTTAATACAACCTTACAATGGAGGAACTGCTGTAATGCTCACTTTTAAACATTTAAGTGATATGATTCAGAGACTTCTGATGTTGTACCAGTGCGGGTCTGATGAAAGTCAATATGAACTTTTGCCAGTGTCATTTGATGGTGTGTACATGTCCACAAGCAATGATACTCAACAAGCAGATGCGGTGTTTCACAATCAGGGTTCTCAACAGGCTGATTCTGAGTCATGTAATCCAGAATGTTCTGTATTCATGTCTACAAGCAATGCTCAACAAGCATATTCCATGTCATACAGTTCTGAGAGTCCCATAGGTGCACAGACAGTACCAGTGATCAGTAATGTGATGCAAGCTACGCATTCAATACTAAAATGTAACAAACGACAGAGACAGAGAATAAAGGACAGACAGAGAACCATGTTAAAGAACACAGAAAAAGAACCCATGTTTTTTGAGAGAAAAAAACTGAGAGAATGTCAAAAATATAAGGTCAACAGCACATTCAGGGAGAAAAAAAGAAAGTACAATGAAAAGAAGAGAATGAGTTCTTCACAAGACCCTCAGTATCGCATGAGGCAGAGATTACATAAGAGGTTATATTATGCTAATTGTTACGCACAGAATGCAACATTCCGGCTGACGCAGAGGTCATACAGAACGAGCCGTTATGCACAAGACGCAACATTCCGGCTGAAGGAGAGAAAATATATTTCCAATCGCTATGCTCAAGATGAAACTTTTCGCTTGAGGCAGAAACAAACCATGACAAATAGGTATAGAAATGACCCAGCTTTCAAAGCCCAGCAGAAACAAACCATGACAACTAGGTATAGAAATGACCCAGCTTTCAAAGCCCAGCAGAAACAAACCATGACAAATAGGTATAGAAATGACCCAGCTTTCAAAGCCCAGCAGAAACAAACCATGACAAATAGGTATAGAAATGACCCAGCTTTCAAAGCCCAGCAGAAACGAACCATGACAAATAGGTATAGAAATGACCCAGCTTTCAGATCCCATCACATACAACGCTGTGACCTTCACACAAAGAAAAAATATACAAGTGAACCAGCATTTAGGATGCTTCACAAGATACGGTGTGCACTACACATAAAAAGAAAATACAATATTTTTCGCCAAGAAAGACTGCTAAACAATGAAAACCACAGACATGCAGTGGAAATAACAAACAGCTTAATACATAATGCCATAATCTCTTTCAAGCTAAAGGTACAAAATGGGCCTACATATATATGCACAGTCTGTCAAAGAGCATTGTTTCCTAATCAGGTACGAACATGCAAATGTGCAAGCTACCAGAAGAATCCTGATCTGGTTTTCACTTGCCTGACAGGTAAATACGTTCACATTTGCACCAATGAATGTTCAGGTCATGAGCCCTGTACTGTTACTGAGAGGAGAAAGGAGTGGATCTGTCACAGCTGCCATGACAACCTGCAAACAGGAAGCATGCCATCTATTGCTGTGATCAATAAATTGAGCTTATCTCCAATCCCCCCTGAGCTTTGTGATTTAAATATACTTGAGAGGCACATCATAGCAAAGTACATACCTTTCGCTAAGATTATTACACTTCCCAAAGGACAACAGAGAGCAGTCTATGGTGCGGTGGTGAGTGTACCCTCTGAAGTGGAAGCCACAGTTAATGCTTTACCAAGACCCAATAGCGAGTCTCAGTTGTTACGAGTAAAACTTAAAAGACGAATGAACTACAAAGGCCATTACCAGTTCCAGACTCTAAACATGCGCAAAGTGCTAACTGCCCTATCAAAATTAAAAGAGGTCCATTCCGAGTATGAAAACATAACACTCAGAGATGAGGCCTCAACTTGTGATCAATCTCTTGACGATCTGGCACAAGATGCAACTGACCTGATGGACATCAATAACTGCGATGAAAGTGCAGTGACTGGGGAACAAGGTATTGCCGACAATGAGAGTTCATCAGAGCAGCAGAACACTGACGTAGCACATTCTCATGAAAATGATGCAGAGTCACCTGATGATACAGAACAGGATAGAAATGAGCAGAATGCTGGTATTGCCTTACCTACATGTTTACAACCATCAGACATTGCACAAGAAATATTGACATATGGTGATGAGGTATTTTGTGTCGCTCCTGCTGAAGGAAACAGGCCAGTCAGCTTTTTCAGAATTCCAAAACTCGAGGCTATGGCTTTCCCTGTTCAATTTCCCACTGGAGAAAACACATTGGATGAGCCAAACAGACTGAAAAGATTAACTCCTAGCAGGTATTTCAATGCAAGGCTATTCTGTGCTGACAATCGCTTTGCTATGGACACAAATTACATTTTTTTCGCACAGTTTGTCACAGAAATGTATCTGGCCACCTCTAGCATGTCAATACAGCTCCGTAAAGGAAAGCCCATGACTAAAGATGGACGCAGAATAAGCACTAGATTGCTACAAAACAAACATGAGGTTGAAAAATTGGTGAGGAACAAGGATGCAACCCGTTTCATGCAGCCACTCAGAGGTACTCCAGCTTATTGGGAGCGAACTACGCGAGATCTCTTTGCCATGCTCAGACAGCTGGGAAAGCCTACATTCTTTTGTACGTTCAGCGCAGCAGAGATGCGATGGCCTGAAGTGATAACGGCAATAAAGGCACAACAAGGTGAGAAGGTAGACTTTTCAGAATTGGACTGGTCTACAAAATGTGACATACTACGAAGCAACCCTGTCACAACCATGCGCATGTTCGAAAAACGTGTCGAGGCATTAATGAGAGATCTGATCATGTCTCCTGCCCAGCCCATTGGTGAGGTCATCGATTGGTTCCTAAGGGTAGAATATCAAGCAAGGGGGAGCCCCCATATTCACTGCTTATTCTGGGTAAAGGACGCACCCCAATTTGACGAAGACCCTGATGAGAACGTGTGCGAGTTTGTCGATAGGTACGTATCATGTCAGCTTCCCAACCAAAACACAGACGCCGAACTTTACCAAATTGTGACCGAGGTACAGACTCACAGCAAAAATCATTCCAAGTCATGCAAGAAAGGCAACAAAAAATGCAGGTTTGGATTCCCAAAACCACCCATAACACAAACTATGATAACACGACCAAGGCCACCAGACATAGAGGACAGTGAAGTCACAGGTGAAGATGAAGCGTGTATCTGTGAGGATAAATCATCAATGACTCCAGAGAGTATAAAAATGAAGTTAAAACCTCTGTTGGATTTGCTCCATGACCCCAAAGCATCTTTGGAAAACACTACACAGGTACTTGCACAGTGTAACTTGAGCTATGAAGAATATAAGGAATGCATTCAGTCACTTACTAACTCCAGTGTCATTGTAATGAAGCGTGAGCCTAAGGAATGTTGGGTTAATGGATATAATCCACACTTGCTGAGGGCCTGGAATGCCAACATGGACATTCAATACATCCTTAATCCGTACTGTTGCATCATGTACATTTTATCCTACATATCTAAAGCTGAGCATGAGATGAGCGACTACCTGAAAAGAGTTGTAAATGAGATGGATCATACGAACACATCTGATCGTGAGGAAATGAAGCAGATTATGCAAGCATACTCCAAAAACAGAGAGGTCAGTGCCCAAGAGGCTGTCGCCCGCACGTGTAGTTTGAAACTAAAGTCATGCTCACGTAGTATTGTTTTTATACAAACTGATGACAATGCATTAAAGATGAGCCTTCCTGTAAAGTACCTGGAGAACAAAACACCAGATTCAGAGGATGTTTGGATGTCTGGTTTACCAGATAAATACAAAGCCAGACCTGAAACGCCTGAATTTGAAACAATGTGTATTGCTGACTTTGCATCAACATACAGGGTTGTCTGTGCTAAGCAAAGGAATGGTAAAAATGTCTTGCCCCTTCTAAACGACATGGGATATATTCAAAAGCGAACGCAAGGGAAACCTGCCGTCATCAGATATGCACGCTTTTCACAAGAGAAGTATCCAGAAAAGTTCTTCGGCACATTACTCAAACTCTACCTCCCCTACCGTGCAGATTCACAACTGAAATCTGAAAGATTCCCGACATACGAGTCATTTTTTGCTGGTGCCTTTGTGAGAATTCCAGGAAGAGAGTTACTTCAGCGAGTATGTGAAATTGTCAACCAAAACAGATCTGTGTATGAGAAACACAGCACAGAAATAGAGAAAGCCTACCCCACTGACTATAACTACCCCACTCACCTACTACCCCAGTATGATTACCCCAGACTCACTAACTACCCCACTGACTATGACTACCCCACTCACCTACTACCCCAGTATGATTACCCCAGACTCACTAACTACCCCACTGACTATGACTACCACACTCACCTACTACCCCAGTATGATTACCCCAGACTCACTAACTACCCCACTGACTATAACTACCCCACTCACCTACTACCCCAGTATGATTACCCCAGACTCACTAACTACCCCACTGACTATGACTACCACACTCACCTACTACCCCAGTATGATTACCCCAGACTCACTAACTACCCCACTGACTATAACTACCCCACTCACCTACTACCCCAGTATGATTACCCCAGACTCACTAACTACCCCACTGACTATAACTACCCCACTCACCTACTACCCCAGTATGATTACCCCAGACTCACTAACTACCCCACTGACTATAACTACCCCACTCACCTACTACCCCAGCATGATTACCCCAGATTCACTAACTACCCCACTCACCTACTACCCCAGTATGATTACCCCAGACTCACTAACTACCCCACTGACTATAACTACCCCACTCACCTACTACCCCAGTATGATTACCCCAGACTCACTAACTACCCCACTGACTATAACTACCCCACTCACCTACTACCCGAGTATGATTACCCCAGACTCATTAACTACCCCACTGACTATAACTACCACACTCACCTACTACCCCAGTATGATTACCCCAGACTCACTAACTACCCCACTGACTATAACTACCCCACTCACCTACTACCCCAGGATGATTACCCCAGACTCACTAACTACCCCACTGACTGTAACTACCCCACTCACCTACTACCCCAGTATGATTACCCCAGACTCACTAACCTACCCCACTGACTATAACTACCCTACTCACCTACTACCCCAGTATGATTACCCCAGACTCATTAACTACCCCACTGACTATAACTACCCCACTCACCTACTACCCCAGTATGATTACCCCAGACTCACTAACTACCCCACTGACTATAACTACCCCACTCACCTACTACCCCAGCATGATTACCCCAGATTCACTAACTACCCCACTGACTATAACTACCCCACTCACCTACTACCCCAGTATGATTACCCCAGACTCTCTAACTACCCCACTGACTATAACTACCCCACTCACCTACTACCCCAGTATGATTACCCCAGACTCACTAACTACCCCACTCACCTACTACCCCAGTATGATTACCCTAGACTCACTAACTACCCCACTGACTATAACTACCCCACTCACCTACTACCCCAGTATGATTACCCCAGACTCACTAACTACCCCACTGACTATAACTACCCCACTCACCTACTACCCCAGTATGATTACCCCAGACTCACTAACTACCCCACTGACTATAACTACCCCACTCACCTACTACCCCAGTATGATTACCCCAGACTCACTAACTACCCCACTGACTATAACTACCCCACTCACCTACTACCCCAGTATGGTTACCCCAGACTCACTAACTATCCCACTCACCTACTACCCCAGTATGATTACAATCCATACAACTGAAGCAATCACACCAAAGTTTATTCATAAACTTTACATTCTAGTTATTAGTGTGATGCTTCAGCAACACACTACTGTTCTCTTGCATAGTTATTTTTATAGTTATACTAGGTTTCCGCCGTTTTTCACACATCAACTCCTCCTACACCGTTTAAGCTAGAAACACCATTCAAACTTTAAAATGTGTAGGACAGCATGAATTAAGTTGCTTGTATACAGATTTTTAATATTTGTTATACTTTTTAAACTACAGGTGTTTAAAGAGACATTTTTCCCCCATAGACTTCCATTGAAATTCAACTTTTTCCAACTTATTTCCACTTTTTTTCTGGAAGCTGCTCCTCCTAGACCGTTTAAGCTAGAGACACCATTCAAACTTTAGAGTAGGGTGGACAACCTATCTTAAAAGACCTCTTTTACAGACTTCAAATATCTGCTATACTTTTTAAACCACAGCAGTTTAAGTTTCTTCATTTTTTGACAGTTTAACATTTTCAAAAGACCAACATTCCATTAGCCCTCTGCCACAGCTATTATGATGTCATCAGCACTCACTGCACTATACACATTGGCTTTTCATTGGTAGAATTTTTAATTATTCATATTCGTTGACCAATGGCAATTAACGTGACTTCCCTCACTACATGTTAAGCCTTTCATTACCATGTGATTTTAACTCTTTCCTTACCATTACTATTCAACTCACTCTAACCACCCCACTCACCTACTACCCCAGTATGATTACCTCAGACTCACTAACTACCCCACTCACCTACTACCCCAGTATGATTACCCCAGACTCACTAACTACCCCACTGACAATAACTACCCCACTCACCTACTACCCCAGTATGATTACCCCAGACTCACTAACTACCCCACTGACTATAACTACCCCACTCACCTACTACCCCAGTATGATTACCACAGACTCACTAACTACCCCACTGACTATAACTACCCCACTCACCTACTACCCCAGTATGATTACCCCAGACTCACTAACTACCCCACTGACTATAACTACCCCACTCACCTACTACCCCAGTATGATTACCCCAGACTCACTAACTACCCCACTGACTATAACTACCCCACTCACCTACTACCCCAGTATGATTACCACTGACTATAACTACGCCACTCACCTACTACCCCAGTATGATTACCCCAGACTCATTAACTACCCCACTGACTATAACTACCCCACTCACCTACTACCCCAGTATGATTACCCCAGACTCACTAACTACCCCACTGACTATAACTACCCCACTCACCTACTACCCCAGTATGATTACCCCAGACTCACTAACTACCCCACTCACCTACTACCCCAGTATGATTACCCCAGACTCACTAACTACCCCACTCACCTACTACCCCAGTATGATTACCCCAGACTCACTAACTACCCCACTGACTATAACTACCCCACTCACCTACTACCCCAGTATGATTACCACAGACTCACTAACTACCCCACTGACTATAACTACCCCACTCACCTACTACCCCAGTATGATTACCCCAGACTCACTAACTACCCCACTGACTATAACTACCCCACTCACCTACTACCCCAGTATGATTACCCCAGACTCACTAACTACCCCACTGACTATAACTACCCCACTCACCTACTACCCCAGTATGATTACCACAGACTCACTAACTACCCCACTGACTATAACTACCCCACTCACCTACTACCCCAGTATGATTACCCCAGACTCACTAACTACCCCACTGACTATAACTACCCCACTCACCTACTACCCCAGTATGATTACCACAGACTCACTAACTACCCCATTGACTATAACTACACCACTCACCTACTACCCCAGTATGATTACCCCAGACTCACTAACTACCCCACTGACTATAACTGCCCCCCCAGCCGTAAGTGAACATTCTGTTACATTCTAAAGCCCTAACTGAACATTATAATCCATTCCGCCTGACTAATTTAAGATTTTAATGAGTTTTAAGATGCTACTGCTCTTTAACTTTTTAATCTGGATACAGCAACTTTAAAAATCCATACAGCTGAAGCAATCACACCAAAGTTTATTCATAAACTTTACATTCTAGTTTTTATTTTTATTATTATAGTAGGTTTCCGCCGTTTTTCTCACCTCAACTACTCCTACACCGTTTAAGCTAGAAACACCATTCAAACTTTAAAATGTGTAGGACAGCATGAATTAAGTTGCTTGTATACAGATTTTTAATATTTGTTATACTTTTTAAACTACAGGTGTTTAAAGAGACATTTTTCCCCCATAGACTTCCATTGAAATTCAACTTTTTCCAACTTATTTCCACTTTTTTTCTGGAAGCTGCTCCTCCTAGACCGTTTAAGCTAGAGACACCATTCAAACTTTAGAGTAGGGTGGACAACCTATATTAAAAGACCTCTTTTACAGACTTCAAATATCTGCTATACTTTTTAAACCACAGCGGTTTAAGTTTCTTCATTTTTTGACAGTTTAACATTTTTAAAAGACCAACATTCCATTAGCCCTCTGCCACAGCTATTATGATGTCATCAGCACTCACTGCACTATACACATTGGCTTTTCATTGGTAGAATTTTTAATTATTCATATTCGTTGACCAATGGCAATTAACGCGACTTCCCTGAATTTCACAACGCAAATTGATAATCCAAAGAATATCAAAGCTGTTGTTTTCCTCTAAAGCTTTCCTCCCGCAAAAAAGCTGGTTTCATTGGGTAAGTGTTTCTGGACAGTTTGAGATATCGATAGCTAACAGACTAGCTAGATAGCTATCAGTACTGTTAGTAGAGATGAATGTGTTACGTTATTGGAACGACCGTAAGTAGCTAGCTAGCTATCGACCTTTTCAGACCGTTCGCTTATGTTTGCGGCGAACACAAAGCTAACGGAAAAAAGTTTGAAATAGTTCGCCTTGTTTGCTGAATTTGAACGCACCACTGACATCGATAGCTAACGTTAACTTACGTGTTCGATAACTAGCTAGCTAATAACGTTAGCTAAGTAAGCAATAATCAACGACGAGGTGTGGATTACACGGTTTTAACCACACGACGTTGAGGCGAAGAACCACCCGACGCGAAGCATTACTCTTTGTCTTGCTTTTTAAAAATGGTTTGGTCACGCAGTGTGTAGCAGATTCGCATCATGATGTCCTAAACATGGGACCATCTAAAAATACTACGGAGTTAGATGTAACTTATCAAAGAATTTTCGCTGGATAAAAAGTTTTCTACATATATAGCCTATAGGCTACAGATTAGCATGCTTTGTGAAGTAGCTTGCATTCACAAGCAGTCAGCGTGTTGCCAACGTTAATTTAGCCTACATGTAAATTCCTACTATGATCAATTCGTATTTCCAAACTGAATAAATAGTGCTTCTAACCACAAAAATGTTTTGCTAGATTAAAGTAGTTGTAACTAAGATATTTGGCGAATACAAACTTTTTTAAATCTGTAGATTAATGTTGTTTACCGATTTTTATAGATCCCGCCCCTCCGAGTGAGGGCAGTGAGACTGTCGCTGGCATTCATTACAGTAGGCATACCTTGCAAGCTAACCCAAGCTAGTCCATCATCATCGCTAAAAATATAACTTTACAAGCGCACACTAAGCAATACGTCATTGTGATATATTACGATTTACGCATTTTATAGTTTTAAAAACATTTACTCGCTTGTTATATTATAACATTACACTCCATAATAATGATGTTCATAATTGTTGTAACGTTACTCTGTAATTTACAGTCTTTCTCGACGCCATGTTCCAGTTAAAACTGCGTCGTCCAGAACTGCTTTCTCCAAGCCTGCAGCCAGCTGATATAGGAGATAGGGGGATCCCAGGACTCAACCTGTCCCTCTGATTGGTCCTGAACAAATGTTAATACCCCGTCCAAACGACACAATATTTAAAAAAAATCAGCACATGCACAGGCATTAGATGAAGGAAAGGCACCTATTGCAATTACATTTTTTTGTGTAAAAAATTTATTGACTCAGTATTTTGACCACATTGCTGCCAAAAAAAGCAAATTGTAACTTCTTTTTCCAGCAAATACGGGTGGGTTTGAGATTTGAACGCATGGTCATATCTAATACAAGGTAAAAAGCTAACGAACTAGAGCCACTTTACCAAGTGCTTCATGTCCACTTTAAGCCTTTCATTACCATGTGATTTTAACTCTTTCCTTACCATTACTATCCAACTCACTATAACTACCCCACTCACCTACTACCCCAGTATGATTACCCCAGACTCACTAACTACCCCACTCACCTACTACCCCAGTATGATTACCCCAGACTCACTAACTACCCCACTGACTATAACTACCCCAGTATGATTACCCCAGACTCACTAACTACCCTACTGACTATAACTACCCCCACTCACCTACTACCCCAGTATGATTACCCCAGACTCACTAACTACCCCACTGACTATAACTACCCCACTCACCTACTACCCCAGTGTGATTACCCCAGACTCACTAACTACCCCACTGACTATAACTACCCCACTCGCCTACTACCCCAGTATGATTACCCCAGACTCACTAACTACCCCACTGACTATAACTACCCCACTCACCTACTACCCCAGTATGATTACCCCAGACTCACTAACTACCCCACTGACTATAACTGCCCCCCAGCCGTAAGTGAACATTCTAAAATCCTAACTGAACATTCTGTTACATTCTAAAGCCCTAACTGAACATTATAATCCATTCCTCCTGACTAATTTAAGATTTTAATGAGTTTTAAGATGCTACAGCTCTTTAACTTTTTAATCTGGATACAGCAACTTTAAAAATCCATACAGCTGAAGCAATCACACCAAAGTTTATTCATAAACTTTACATTCTAGTTTTTATTATTGTCTCTTTCCGCCGTTTTTCACACGTCAACTCCTCCTACACCGTTTAAGCTAGAAACACCATTCAAACTTTAAAATGTGTAGGACCGCATGACTTAAGTTGCTTCTCCACAGATTTTTAATATTTGTTATACTTTTTAAACTACAGGTGTTTAAAGAGACATTTTTTCCCCATAGACTTCCATTGAAATTCAACTTTTTCCAACTTATTTCCACTTTTTTTCTGGAAGCTGCTCCTCCTAGACCGTTTAAGCTAGAGACACCATTCAAACTTTAGAGTAGGGTGGACAACCTATATTAAAAGACCTCTTTTACAGACTTCAAATATCTGCTATACTTTTTAAACCACAGCAGTTTAAGTTTCTTCATTTTTTGACAGTTTAACATTTTCAAAAGACCAACATTCCATTAGCCCTCTGCCACAGCTATTGTGATGTCATCAGCACTCACTGCACTATACACATTGGCTTTTCATTGGTAGAATTTTTAATTATTCATATTCGTTGACCAATGGCAATTAACGTGACTTCCCTCACTACATGTTAAGCCTTTCATTACCATGTGATTTTAACTCTTTCCTTACCATTACTATTCAACTCACTATAACCACCCCACTCACCTACTACCCCAGTATGATTACCTCAGACTCACTAACTACCCCACTCACCTACTACCCCAGTATGATTACCCAGACTCACTAACTACCCCACTCACCTACTACCCCAGTATGATTACCCCAGACTCACTAACTACCCCACTGACTATAACTACCCCACTCACCTACTACCCCAGTATGATTACCCCAGACTCACTAACTACCCCACTGACTATAACTACCCCACTCACCTATTACCCCAGACTCACTAACTACCCCACTCACCTACTACCCCAGTATGACTACCCCAGACTCACTAACTACCCCACTCACCAACTACCCCAGTATGATTACCCCAGACTCACTAACTACCCCACTCACCTACTACCCCAGTATGATTACCCCAGACTCACTAACAACCCCACTGACTATAATTACCCCACTCACCTACTACTCCAGTATGATTACCCCAGACTCACTAACTACCCCACTGACTATAACTACACTACTCACCTACTACCCCAGTATGATTACCCCAGACTCACTAACTACCCCACTGACTATAACTACCCCACTCACCTACTACCCCAGTATGATTACCCCAGACTCACTAACTACCCCACTCACCTACTACCCCAGTATGATTACCACTGACTATAACTACGCCACTCACCTACTACCCCAGTAGGATTACCCCAGACTGATTAACTACCCCACTGACTATAACTACCCCACTCACCTACTACCCCAGTATGATTACCCCAGACTCACTAACTACCCCACTGACAATAACTACCCCACTCACCTACTACCCCAGTATGATTACCCCAGACTCACTAACTACCCCACTGACTATAACTACCCCACTCACCTACTACCCCAGTATGATTACCACAGACTCACTAACTACCCCACTGACTTAACTACCCCACTCACCTACTACCCCAGTATGATTACCCCAGACTCACTAACTACCCCACTGACTATAACTACCCCACTCACCTACTACCCCAGTATGATTACCCCAGACTCACTAACTACCCCACTGACTATAACTACCCCACTCACCTACTACCTCAGTATGATTACCCCAGACTCACTAACTACCCCACTGACTATAACTACCCCACTCACCTACTACCCCAGTATGATTACCCCAGACTCACTAACTACCCCACTGACTATAACTACCCCACTCACCTACTACCCCAGACTCACTAACTACCCCACTCACCTACTACCCCAGTATGATTACCCCAGACTCACTAACTACCCCACTCACCAACTACCCCAGTATGATTATCCCAGACTCACTAACTACCCCACTATGATTACCCCAGACTCACTAACTACCCCACTGACTATAACTACCCTACTCACCTACTACCCCAGTATGATTACCCCAGACTCACTAACTACCCCACTGACTATAACTACCCCACTCACCTACTACCCCAGTATGATTACCCCAGACTCACTAACTACCCCACTGACTATAACTACCCCACTCACCTACTACCCCAGTATGATTACCCCAGACTCACTAACTACCCCACTGACTATAACTACCCCACTCACCTACTACCCCAGTATTACCCCAGACTCACTAACTACCCCACTGACTATAACTACCCCACTCACCTACTACCCCAGTATGATTACCCAAGACTCACTAACTACCCCACTCACCTACTACCCCAGTATGATTACCCCAGACTCACTAACTACCCCACTCACCTACTACCCCAGTATGATTACCCCAGACTCACTAACTACCCCACTCACCTACTACCCCAGTATGATTACCCCAGACTCACTAACTACCCCACTGACTATAACTACCCCACTCACCTACTACCCCAGTATGATTACCCCAGACTCACTAACTACCCCACTGACTATAACTACCCCACTCACCTACTACCCCAGTATGATTACCCCAGACTCACTAACTACCCCACTGACTATAACTACCCCACTCACCTACTACCCCAGTATGATTACCCCAGACTCACTAACTAGCCCACTCACCTACTACCCCAGTATGATTACCCCAGACTCACTAACTACCCCACTGACTATAACTACCCCACTCACCTACTACCCCAGTATGATTACCCCAGACTCACTAACTACCCCACTGACTATAACTACCCCACTCACCAACTACCCCAGTATGATTACCCCAGACTCACTAACTACCCCACTGACTATAACTACCCCACTCACCTACTACCCCAGTATGATTACCCCAGACTCACTAACTACCCCACTGACAATAACTACCCCACTCACCTACTACCCCAGTATGATTATAACTCTTTCCTTACCATTAATATCCAACTCACTATAACTACCCCACTCACCTACTACCCCAGTATGATTACCCCAGACTCACTAACTACCCCACTGACTATAACTACCCCACTCACCTACTACCCCAGTATGATTACCCCAGACTCACTAACTACCCCACTGACTATAACTACCCCACTCACCTACTACCCCAGTATGATTACCCCAGACTCATTAACTACCCCACTGACTATAACTACCCCACTCACCTACTACCCCAGTATGATTACCCCAGACTCACTAACTACCCCACTGACTATAACTACCCCACTCACCAACTACCCCAGTATGATTACCCCAGACTCACTAACTACCCCACTCACCTACTACCCCAGTATGGTTACCCCAGACTCACTAACTATCCCACTCACCTACTACCCCAGTATGATTACAATCCATACAACTGAAGCAATCACACTAAAGTTTATTCATAAACTTTACATTCTAGTTTTTATAGTTATAGTAGGTTTCCGCCGTTTTTCACACGTCAACTCCTCCTACACCGTTTAAGCTAGAAACACCATTCAAACTTTAAAATGTGTAGGACCGCATGAATTAAGTTGCTTCTCCACAGATTTTTAATATTTGTTATACTTTTTAAACTACAGGTGTTTAAAGAGACATTTTTTCCCCATAGACTTCCATTGAAATTCAACTTTTTCCAACTTATTTCCACTTTTTTTCTGGAAGCTGCTCCTCCTAGACCGTTTAAGCTAGAGACACCATTCAAACTTTAGAGTAGGGTGGACAACCTATATTAAAAGACCTCTTTTACAGACTTCAAATATCTGCTATACTTTTTAAACCACAGCAGTTTAAGTTTCTTCATTTTTATGTCACTTTTTGACAGTTTAACATTTTCAAAAGACCAACATTCCATTAGACCTCTGCCACAGCTATTATGATGTCATCAGCACTCACTGCACTATACACATTGGTAGAATTTTTAATTATTCATATTCGTTGACCAATGGCAATTAACGTGACTTCCCTCACTACATGTTAAGCCTTTCATTACCATGTAATTTTAACTCTTTCCTTACCATTACTATTCAACTCACTATAACTACCCCACTCACCTACTACCCCAGTATGATTACCGCAGACTCACTAACTACCCCACTGACTATAACTACCTCACTCACCTACTACCCCAGTATGATTACCCCAGACTCACTAACTACCCCACTGACTATAACTACCCCACTCACCTACTACCCCAGTATGATTACCCCAGACTCACTAACTACCCCACTGACTATAACTACCCCACTCACCTACTACCCCAGTATGATTACCCCAGACTCACTAACTACCCCACTGACTATAACTACCCCACTCACCTACTACCCCAGTATGATTACCCCAGACTCACTAACTACCCCACTGACTATAACTACCCCACTCACCTGCTACCCCAGTATGATTACCCCAGACTCACTAACTACCCCACTGACTATAGCTACCCCACTCACCTACTACCCCAGTATGATTACCCCAGACTCACTAACTACCCCACTCACCTACTACCCCAGTATGATTACCCCAGACTCACTAACTACCCCACTCACCTACTACCCCAGTATGATTACCCCAGACTCACTAACTACCCCACTCACCTACTACCCCAGTATGATTACCCCAGACTCACAAACAACCCCACTGACTATAATTACCCCACTCACCTACTACCCCAGTATGATTACCCCAGACCCACTAACTACCCCACTGACTATAACTACCCCACTCACCTACTACCCCAGTATGATTACCCCAGACTCACTAACTACCCCACTGACTATAACTACCCCACTCACCTACTACCCCAGTTTGGTTACCCCAGACTCACTAACTATCCCACTCACCTACTACCCCAGTATGATTACAATCCATACAACTGAAGCAATCACACCAAAGTTTATTCATAAACTTTACATTCTAGTTAGTGTGATGCTTCAGCAACACACTACTGTTCTCTTGCATAGTTATTATTATTATTTTTATTATTATTATTATAGTCATAGGTTTCCGCCGTTTTTCACACGTCAACTCCTCCTACACCGTTTAAGCTAGAAACACCATTCAAACTTTAAAATGTGTAGGACCGCATGAATTAAGTTGCTTCTCCACAGATTTTTAATATTTGTTATACTTTTTAAACTACAGGTGTTTAAAGAGACATTTTTTCCCCATAGACTTCCATTGAAATTCAACTTTTTCCAACTTATTTCCACTTTTTTTCTGGAAGCTGCTCCTCCTAGACCGTTTAAGCTAGAGACACCATTCAAACTTTAGAGTAGGGTGGACAACCTATATTAAAAGACCTCTTTTACAGACTTCAAATATCTGCTATACTTTTTAAACCACAGCAGTTTAAGTTTCTTCATTTTTATGTCACTTTTTGACAGTTTAACATTTTCAAAAGACCAACATTCCATTAGACCTCTGCCACAGCTATTATGATGTCATCAGCACTCACTGCACTATACACATTGGTAGAATTTTTAATTATTCATATTCGTTGACCAATGGCAATTAACGTGACTTCCCTCACTACATGTTAAGCCTTTCATTACCATGTAATTTTAACTCTTTCCTTACCATTACTATTCAACTCACTATAACTACCCCACTCACCTACTACCCCAGTATGATTACCCCAGACTCATTAACTACCCCACTGACTATAACTACCCCACTCACCTACTACCCCAGTATGATTACCCCAGACTCACTAACTACCCCACTCACCAACTACCCCAGTATGATTACCCCAGACTCACTAACTACCCCACTCACCAACTACCCCAGTATGATTATCCCAGACTCACTAACTACCCCACTCACCTACTACCCCAGTATGATTACAATCCATACAACTGAAGCAATCACACTAAAGTTTATTCATAAACTTTACATTCTAGTTTTTATTTTTATTATAGTCATAGGTTTCCGCCGTTTTTCACACGTCAACTCCTCCTACACCGTTTAAGCTAGAAACACCATTCAAACTTTAAAATGTGTAGGGCAGCATGAATTAAGTTGCTTGTATACAGATTTTTAATATTTGTTATACTTTTTAAACTACAGGTGTTTAAAGAGACATTTTTTCCCCATAGACTTCCATTGAAATTCAACTTTTTCCAACTTATTTCCACTTTTTTTCTGGAAGCTGCTCCTCCTAGACTGTTTAAGCTAGAGACACCATTCAAACTTTAGAGTAGGGTGGACAACCTATATTAAAAGACCTCTTTTACAGACTTCAAATATCTGCTATACTTTTTAAACCACAGCAGTTTAAGTTTCTTCATTTTTTGACAGTTTAACATTTTCAAAAGACCAACATTCCATTAGCCCTCTGCCACAGCTATTGTGATGTCATCAGCACTCACTGCACTATACACATTGGCTTTTCATTGGTAGAATTTTTAATTATTCATATTCGTTGACCAATGGCAATTAACGTGACTTCCCTCACTACATGTTAAGCCTTTCATTACCATGTGATTTTAACTCTTTCCTTACCATTACTATTCAACTCACTATAACCACCTACTACCCCAGTATGATTACCACAGACTCACTAACTACCCCACTGACTATAACTACCCCACTCACCTACTACCCCAGTATGATTACCCCAGACTCACTAACTACCCCACTGACTATAACTACCCCACTCACCTACTACCCCAGTATGATTACCTCAGACTCACTAACTACCCCACTCACCTACTACCCCAGTATGATTACCCCAGACTCACTAACTACCCCACTGACTATAACTACCCCACTCACCTACTACCCCAGTATGATTACCCCAGACTCACTAACTACCCCACTGACTATAACTACCCCACTCACCTACTACCCCAGTATGATTACCACAGACTCACTAACTACCCCACTGACTATAACTACCCCACTCACCTACTACCCCAGTATGATTACCCCAGACTCACTAACTACCCCACTGACTATAACTACCCCACTCACCTACTACCCCAGTATGATTACCCCAGACTCACTAACTACCCCACTGACAATAACTACCCCCACTCACGTACTACCCCCAGTATGATTATAACTCTTTCCTTAGCATTAATATCCAACTCACTATAACTACCCCACTCACCTACTACCCCAGTATGATTACCCCAGACTCACTAACTACCCCACTGACTATAACTACCCCCACTCACCTACTACCCCAGTATGATTACCCCAGACTCACTAACTACCCCACTGACTATAACTACCCCATTCACCTACTACCCCAGTATGATTACCCCAGACTCACTAACTACCCCACTGACTATAACTACACCACTCACCTACTACCCCAGTATGATTACCCCAGACTCACTAACTACCCCCACTGACTATAACTACCCAACTCACCTACTACCCCAGTATGATTACCCCAGACTCACTAACTACCCCACTGACTATAACTACCCCCACTCACCTACTACCCCAGTATGATTACCCCAGACTCACTAACTACCCCACTGACAATAACTACCCCACTCACCTACTACCCCAGTATGATTACCCCAGACTCACTAACTACCCCACTGACTATAACTACCCCACTCACCTACTACCCCAGTATGATTACCACAGACTCACTAACTACCCCACTGTCTATAACTACCCCCACTCACCTACTACCCCAGTATGATTACCCCAGACTCACTAACTACCCCACTGACTATAACTACCCCACTCACCTACTACCCCAGTATGATTACCCCCAGACTCACTAACTACCCCACTCACCTACTACCCCAGTATGATTACCCCAGACTCACTACTCCACTCACCTACTACCCCAGTATGATTACCCCAGACTCACTAACTACCCCCACTGACTATAACTACCCCACTCACCTACTACCCCCAGTATGATTAGCCCAGACTCACTAACTACCCCACTGACTATAACTACCCCACTCACCTACTACCCTAGTATTACCCCAGACTCACTAACTACCCCACTGACTATAACTACCCCCACTCACCTACTACTCCAGTATGATTACCCCAGACTCACTAACTACCCCACTGACTATAACTACACTACTCACCTACTACCCCAGTATGATTACCCCAGACTCACTAACTACCCCACTGACTATAACTACCCCCACTCACCTACTACCCCAGTATGATTACCCCAGACTCACTAACTACCCCACTGACTATAACTACCCCACTCACCTACTACCCCAGTATGATTACCCCAGACTCACTAACTACCCCCACTGACTATAACTACCCCACTCACCTACTACCCCAGTATGATTACCCCAGACTCATTAACTACCCCACTCACCTACTACCCCAGTATGATTACCACTGACTATAACTACGCCACTCACCTACTACCCCAGTAGGATTACCCCAGACTCATTAACTACCCCACTGACTATAACTACCCCACTCACCTACTACCCCAGTATGATTACCCCAGACTCACTAACTACCCCACTGACAATAACTACCCCACTCACCTACTACCCCCAGTATGATTACCCCAGACTCACTAACTACCCCACTGACTATAACTACCCCACTCACCTACTACCCCAGTATGATTACCACAGACTCACTAACTACCCCACTGACTATAACTACCCCACTCACCTACTACCCTAGTATGATTACCCCAGACTCACTAACTACCCCACTGACTATAACTACCCCCACTCACCTACTACCCCAGTATGATTACCCCAGACTCACTAACTACCCCACTGACTATAACTACCCCACTCACCTACTACCTCAGTATGATTACCCCAGACTCACTAACTACCCCACTGACTATAACTACACCACTCACCTACTACCCCAGTATGATTACCCCAGACTCACTAACTACCCCACTGACTATAACTACCCCACTCACCTACTACCCCAGACTCACTAACTACCCCACTCACCTACTACCCCAGTATGATTACCCCAGACTCACTAACTACCCCACTCACCAACTACCCCAGTATGACTATCCCAGACTCACTAACTACCCCCACTATGATTACCCCAGACTCACTAACTACCGCACTGACTATAACTACCCTACTCACCTACTACCCCAGTATTACCCCAAACTCACTAACTACCCCACTGACTATAACTACCCCACTCACCTACTACCCCAGTATGGTTACCCCAGACTCACTAACTATCCCACTCACCTACTACCCCAGTATGATTACAATCCATACAACTGAAGCAATCACACCAAAGTTTATTCATAAACTTTACATTCTAGTTATTATTGTCTCTTTCCGCCGTTTTTCACACGTCAACTCCTCCTACACCGTTTAAGCTAGAAACACCATTCAAACTTTAAAATGTGTAGGACCGCATGAATTAAGTTGCTTCTCCACAGATTTTTAATATTTGTTATACTTTTTAAACTACAGGTGTTTAAAGAGACATTTTTTCCCCATAGACTTCCATTGAAATTCAACTTTTTCCAACTTATTTCCACTTTTTTTCTGGAAGCTGCTCCTCCTAGACCGTTTAAGCTAGAGACACCATTCAAACTTTAGAGTAGGGTGGACAACCTATATTAAAAGACCTCTTTTACAGACTTCAAATATCTGCTATACTTTTTAAACCACAGCAGTTTAAGTTTCTTCATTTTTTGACAGTTTAACATTTTCAAAAGACCAACATTCCATTAGCCCTCTGCCACAGCTATTGTGATGTCATCAGCACTCACTGCACTATACACATTGGCTTTTCATTGGTAGAATTTTTAATTATTCATATTCGTTGACCAATGGCAATTAACGTGACTTCCCTCACTACATGTTAAGCCTTTCATTACCATGTGATTTTAACTCTTTCCTTACCATTACTATTCAAGTCACTATAACCACCACACTCACCTACTACCCCAGTATGATTACCTCAGACTCACTAACTACCCCACTCACCTACTACCCCAGTATGATTACCCCAGACTCACTAACTACCCCACTGACAATAACTACCCCACTCACCTACTACCCCAGTATGATTACCCCAGACTCACTAACTACCCCACTGACTATAACTACCCCCACTCACCTACTATCCCAGTATGATTACCCCAGACTCACTAACTACCCCACTGACTATAACTACCCCACTCACCTACTACCCCAGTATGATTACCCCAGACTCACTAACTATCCCACTGACTATAACTACCCCACTCACCTACTACCCCAGTATGATTACCCCAGACTCACTAACTACCCCACTGACTATAACTACCCCACTCACCTACTACCCCAGTATGATTACCCCAGACTCACTAACTACCCCACTGACTATAACTACCCCACTCACCTACTACCCCAGTATGATTACCCCAGACTCACTAACTACCCCACTGACTATAACTACCCCATTCACCTACTACCCCAGTATGATTACCCCAGACTAATTAACTACCCCACTGACTATAACTACCCCACTCACCTACTACCCCAGTATGATTACCCCAGACTCTCTAACTACCCCACTGACTATAACTACCCCACTCACCTACTACCCCAGTATGATTACCCCAGACTCACTAACTACCCCACTGACTATAACTACCCTACTCACCTACTACCCCAGTATTACCCCAGACTCACTAACTACCCCACTGACTATAACTACCCCACTCACCTACTACCCCAGTATGATTACCCCAGACTCACTAACTACCCCACTGACTATAACTACCCCACTCACCTACTACCCCAGTATGATTACCCCAGACTCACTAACTACCCCACTGACTATAACTACCCCACTCACCTACTACCCCAGTATGATTACCCCAGACTCACTAACTACCCCACTGACTATAACTACCCCACTCACCTACTACCCCAGTATGATTACCCCAGACTCACTAACTACCCCACTGACTATAACTACCCCATTCACCTACTACCCCAGTATGATTACCCCAGACTCACTAACTACCCCACTGACTATAACTACCCCACTCACCTACTACCCGAGTATGATTACCCCAGACTCACTAACTACCCCACTCACCTACTACCCCAGTATGATTACCCCCAGACTCATTATTAGTGTGATGCTTCAGCAACACACTACTGTTCTCTTGCATAGTTATTTTTATTTTTAGTGTGGTGCTTCAGCAACACACTACTGTTCTCTTGCATAGTTATTTTTATTATAGTGGGTTTCCGCCGTTTTTCACACCTCAACTCCTCCTACACCGTTTAAGCTAGAAACACCATTCAAACTTTAAAATGTGTAGGACCGCATGAATTAAGTTGCTTCTATACAGATTTTTAATATTTGTTATACTTTTTAAACTACAGGTGTTTAAAGAGACATTTTCCCCCCATAGACTTCCATTGAAATTCAACTTTTTCCAACTTATTTCCACTTTTTTTCTGGAAGCTGCTCCTCCTAGACCATTTAAGCTAGAGACACCATTCAAACTTTAGAGTAGGGTGGACAACCTATATGAAAAGACCTCTTTTACAGACTTCAAATATCTGCTATACTTTTTAAACCACAGCAGTTTAAGTTTCTTCATTTTTTGAGTTTAACATTTTTAAAAGACCAACATTCCATTAGCCCTCTGCCACAGCTATTATGATGTCATCAGCACTCACTGCACTATACACATTGGCTTTTCATTGGTAGAATTTTTAATTATTCATATTCGTTGACCAATGGCAATTAACGTGACTTCCCTCACTACATGTTAAGCCTTTCATTACCATGTGATTTTAACTCTTTCCTTACCATTACTATTCAAGTCACTATAACCACCACACTCACCTACTACCCCAGTATGATTACCTCAGACTCACTAACTACCCCACTCACCTACTACCCCAGTATGATTACCCCAGACTCACTAACTACCCCACTGACAATAACTACCCCACTCACCTACTACCCCAGTATGATTACCCCAGACTCACTAACTACCCCCACTGACTATAACTACCCCACTCACCTACTATCCCAGTATGATTACCCCAGACTCACTAACTACCCCACTGACTATAACTACCCCACTCACCTACTACCCCAGTATGATTACCCCAGACTCACTAACTACCCCACTGACTATAACTACCCCACTCACCTACTACCCCAGTATGATTACCCCAGACTCACTAACTACCCCACTGACTATAACTACCCCACTCACCTACTACCCCAGTATGATTACCCCAGACTCACTAACTACCCCACTGACTATAACTACCCCACTCACCTACTACCCCAGTATGATTACCCCAGACTCACTAACTACCCCACTGACTATAACTACCCCATTCACCTACTACCCCAGTATGATTACCCCAGACTAATTAACTACCCCACTGACTATAACTACCCCACTCACCTACTACCCCAGTATGATTACCCCAGACTCTCTAACTACCCCACTGACTATAACTACCCCACTCACCTACTACCCCAGTATGATTACCCCAGACTCACTAACTACCCCACTGACTATAACTACCCTACTCACCTACTACCCCAGTATTACCCCAGACTCACTAACTACCCCACTGACTATAACTACCCCACTCACCTACTACCCCAGTATGGTTACAATCCATACAACTGAAGCAATCACACCAAAGTTTATTCATAAACTTTACATTCTAGTTAGTGTGATGCTTCAGCAACACACTACTGTTCTCTTGCATAGTTATTATAGTAGTAGGTTTCCGCCGTTTTTCACACATCAACTCCTCCTACACCGTTTAAGCTAGAAACACCATTCAAACTTTAAAATGTGTAGGACCGCATTAATTAAGTTGCTTGTATACAGATTTTTAATATTTGTTATACTTTTTAAACTACAGGTGTTTAAAGAGACATTTTTCCCCCATAGACTTCCATTGTAATTCAATTTTTTCCAACTTATTTCCACTTTTTCTCTGGAAGCTGCTCCTCCTAGACCGTTTAAGCTAGAGACACCATTCAAACTTTAGAGTAGGGTGGACAACCTATACTAAAAGACCTCTTTTACAGACTTCAAATATCTGCTATACTTTTTAAACCACAGCAGTTTAAGTTTCTTCATTTTTTGACAGTTTAACATTTTCAAAAGACCAACATTCCATTAGCCCTCTGCCACAGCTATTATGATGTCATCAGCACTCACTGCACTATACACATTGGCTTTTCATTGGTAGAATTTTTAATTATTCATATTCGTTGACCAATGGCAATTAACGTGACTTCCCTCACTACATGTTAAGCATTTCATTACCATGTGATTTTAACTCTTTCCTTACCATTACTATTCAACTCACTATAACCACCCCACTCACCTACTACCCCAGTATGATTACCTCAGACTCACTAACTACCCCACTCACCTACTACCCCAGTATGATTACCCCAGACTCACTAACTACCCCACTGACAATAACTACCCCACTCACCTACTACCCCAGTATGATTACCCCAGACTCACTAACTACCCCACTGACTATAACTACCCCACTCACCTACTACCCCAGTATGATTACCACAGACTCACTAACTACCCCACTGACTATAACTACCCCACTCACCTACTACCCCAGTATGATTACCCCAGACTCACTAACTACCCCACTGACTATAACTACCCCACTCACCTACTACCCCAGTATGATTACCCCAGACTCACTAACTACCCCACTCACCTACTACCCCAGTATGATTACCCCAGACTCACTAACTACCCCACTCACCAACTACCCCAGTATGATTATCCCAGACTCACTAACTACCCCACTCACCAACTACCCCAGTATGATTATCCCAGACTCACTAACTACCCCACTGTGATTACCCCAGACTCACTAACTACCCCACTGACTATAACTACCCCACTCACCTACTACCCCAGTATGGTTACCCCAGACTCACTAACTATCCCACTCACCTACTACCCCAGTATGATTACAATCCATACAACTGAAGCAATCACACCAAAGTTTATTCATAAACTTTACATTCTAGTTCTTATTATAGTAGTAGGTTTCCGCCGTTTTTCACACATCAACTCCTCCTACACCGTTTAAGCTAGAAACACCATTCAAACTTTAAAATGTGTAGGACCGCATGACTTAAGTTGCTTCTATACAGATTTTTAATATTTGTTATACTTTTTAAACTACAGGTGTTTAAAGAGACATTTTCCCCCATAGACTTCCATTGTAATTCAACTTTTTCCAACTTATTTCCACTTTTTTTCTGGAAGCTGCTCCTCCTAGACCGTTTAAGCTAGAGACACCATTCAAACTTTAGAGTAGGGTGGACAACCTATATTAAAAGACCTCTTTTACAGACTTCAAATATCTGCTATACTTTTTAAACCACAGCAGTTTAAGTTTCTTCATTTTTTGACAGTTTAACATTTTCAAAAGACCAACATTCCATTAGCCCTCTGCCACAGCTATTATGATGTCATCAGCACTCACTGCACTATACACATTGGCTTTTCATTGGTAGAATTTTTAATTATTCATATTCGTTGACCAATGGCAAGTAACGTGACTTCCCTCACTACATGTTAAGCCTTTCATTACCATGTGATTTTAACTCTTTCCTTACCATTACTATTCAACTCACTATAACCACCCCACTCACCTACTACCCCAGTATGATTACCTCAGACTCACTAACTACCCCACTCACCTACTACCCCAGTATGATTACCCCAGACTCACTAACTACCCCACTGACAATAACTACCCCACTCACCTACTACCCCAGTATGATTACCCCAGACTCACTAACTACCCCACTGACTATAACTACCCCACTCACCTACTACCCCAGTATGATTACCACAGACTCACTAACTACCCCACTGACTATAACTACCCCACTCACCTACTACCCCAGTATGATTACCCCAGACTCACTAACTACCCCACTGACTATAACTACCCCACTCACCTACTACCCCAGTATGATTACCGCAGACTCACTAACTACCCCACTCACCTACTACCCCAGTATGATTACCCCAGACTCACTAACTACCCCACTCACCTACTACCCCATTATGATTACCCCAGACTCACTAACTACCCCACTCACCTACTACCCCAGTATGATTACCCCAGACTCACTAACTACCCCACTGACTATAACTACCCCACTCACCTACTACCCCAGTATGATTACCCCAGACTCATTAACTACCCCACTGACTATAACTACCCCACTCACCTACTACCCCAGTATGATTACCCCAGACTCACTAACTACCCCACTGACTATAACTACCCCACTCACCTACTACCCCAGTATGATTACCCCAGACTCACTAACTACCCCATTGACTATAACTACCCCACTCACCTACTACCCCAGTATGATTACCCCAGACTCACTAACTACCCCACTGACTATAACTACCCCACTCACCTACTACCCCAGTATGATTACCCCAGACTCACTAACTACCCCACTCACCTACTACCCCAGTATGATTACCCCAGACTCACTAACTACCCCACTCACCTACTACCCCAGTATGATTACCCCAGACTCACTAACTACCCCACTCACCTACTACCCCAGTATGATTACCCCAGACTCACTAACTACCCTACTGACTATAACTACCCCACTCACCTACTACCCCAGTATGATTACCCCAGACTCACTAACTACCCCACTGACTATAACTGCCCCACTCACCTACTACCCCAGTATGATTACCCCAGACTCACTAACTACCCCACTGACTATAACTACCCCACTCACCTACTACCCCAGTATGATTACCCCAGACTCACTAACTACCCCACTGACTATAACTACCCCACTCACCTACTACCCCAGTATGATTACCCCAGACTCACTAACTACCCCACTGACTATAACTACCCCACTCACCTACTACCCCATTATGATTACCCCAGACTCACTAACTACCCCACTCACCTACTACCCCAGTATGATTACCCCAGACTCACTAACTACCCCACTGACTATAACTACCCCACTCACCTACTACCCCAGTATGATTACCCCAGACTCATTAACTACCCCACTGACTATAACTACCCCACTCACCTACTACCCCAGTATGATTACCCCAGACTCACTAACTACCCCACTGACTATAACTACCCCACTCACCTACTACCCCAGTATGATTACCCCAGACTCACTAACTACCCCATTGACTATAACTACCCCACTCACCTACTACCCCAGTATGATTACCCCAGACTCACTAACTACCCCACTGACTATAACTACCCCACTCACCTACTACCCCAGTATGATTACCCCAGACTCACTAACTACCCCACTCACCTACTACCCCAGTATGATTACCCCAGACTCACTAACTACCCCACTCACCTACTACCCCAGTATGATTACCCCAGACTCACTAACTACCCCACTCACCTACTACCCCAGTATGATTACCCCAGACTCACTACCCCACTCACCTACTACCCCAGTATGATTACCCCAGACTCACTAACTACCCTACTGACTATAACTACCCCACTCACCTACTACCCCAGTATGATTACCCCAGACTCACTAACTACCCCACTGACTATAACTGCCCCACTCACCTACTACCCCAGTATGATTACCCCAGACTCACTAACTACCCCACTGACTATAACTACCCCACTCACCTACTACCCCAGTATGATTACCCCAGACTCACTAACTACCCCACTGACTATAACTACCCCACTCACCTACTACCCCAGTATGATTACCCCAGACTCACTAACTACCCCACTGACTATAACTGCCCCACTCACCTACTACCCCAGTATGATTACCCCAGACTCACTAACTACCCCACTGACTATAACTACCCCACTCACCTACTACCCCAGTATGATTACCCCAGACTCACTAACTACCCCACTGACTATAACTACCCCACTCACCTACTACCCCAGTATGATTACCCCAGACTCACTAACTACCCCACTGACTATAACTACCCCACTCACCTACTACCCCATTATGATTACCCCAGACTCACTAACTACCCCACTCACCTACTACCCCAGTATGATTACCCCAGACTCACTAACTACCCCACTGACTATAACTACCCCACTCACCTACTACCCCAGTATGATTACCCCAGACTCATTAACTACCCCACTGACTATAACTACCCCACTCACCTACTACCCCAGTATGATTACCCCAGACTCACTAACTACCCCACTGACTATAACTACCCCACTCACCTACTACCCCAGTATGATTACCCCAGACTCACTAACTACCCCATTGACTATAACTACCCCACTCACCTACTACCCCAGTATGATTACCCCAGACTCACTAACTACCCCACTGACTATAACTACCCCACTCACCTACTACCCCAGTATGATTACCCCAGACTCACTAACTACCCCACTCACCTACTACCCCAGTATGATTACCCCAGACTCACTAACTACCCCACTCACCTACTACCCCAGTATGATTACCCCAGACTCACTAACTACCCCACTCACCTACTACCCCAGTATGATTACCCCAGACTCACTACCCCACTCACCTACTACCCCAGTATGATTACCCCAGACTCACTAACTACCCTACTGACTATAACTACCCCACTCACCTACTACCCCAGTATGATTACCCCAGACTCACTAACTACCCCACTGACTATAACTGCCCCACTCACCTACTACCCCAGTATGATTACCCCAGACTCACTAACTACCCCACTGACTATAACTACCCCACTCACCTACTACCCCAGTATGATTACCCCAGACTCACTAACTACCCCACTGACTATAACTACCCCACTCACCTACTACCCCAGTATGATTACCCCAGACTCACTAACTACCCCACTGACTATAACTACCCCACTCACCTACTACCCCAGTATGATTACCCCAGACTCACTAACTACCCCACTGACTATAACTACCCCACTCACCTACTACCCGAGTATGATTACCCCAGACTCACTAACTACCCCACTCACCTACTACCCCAGTATGATTACCCCAGACTCATTATTAGTGTGATGCTTCAGCAACACACTACTGTTCTCTTGCATAGTTATTTTTATTTTTAGTGTGGTGCTTCAGCAACACACTACTGTTCTCTTGCATAGTTATTTTTATTATAGTGGGTTTCCGCCGTTTTTCACACCTCAACTCCTCCTACACCGTTTAAGCTAGAAACACCATTCAAACTTTAAAATGTGTAGGACCGCATGAATTAAGTTGCTTCTATACAGATTTTTAATATTTGTTATACTTTTTAAACTACAGGTGTTTAAAGAGACATTTTCCCCCCATAGACTTCCATTGAAATTCAACTTTTTCCAACTTATTTCCACTTTTTTTCTGGAAGCTGCTCCTCCTAGACCATTTAAGCTAGAGACACCATTCAAACTTTAGAGTAGGGTGGACAACCTATATGAAAAGACCTCTTTTACAGACTTCAAATATCTGCTATACTTTTTAAACCACAGCAGTTTAAGTTTCTTCATTTTTTGAGTTTAACATTTTTAAAAGACCAACATTCCATTAGCCCTCTGCCACAGCTATTATGATGTCATCAGCACTCACTGCACTATACACATTGGCTTTTCATTGGTAGAATTTTTAATTATTCATATTCGTTGACCAATGGCAATTAACGTGACTTCCCTCACTACATGTTAAGCCTTTCATTACCATGTGATTTTAACTCTTTCCTTACCATTACTATTCAACTCACTATAACCACCACACTCACCTACTACCCCAGTATGATTACCTCAGACTCACTAACTACCCCACTCACCTACTACCCCAGTATGATTACCCCAGACTCACTAACTACCCCACTGAAAATAACTACCCCACTCACCTACTACCCCAGTATGATTACCCCAGACTCACTAACTACCCCACTGACTATAACTACCCCACTCACCTACTATCCCAGTATGATTACCCCAGACTCACTAACTACCCCACGGACTATAACTACCCCACTCACCTACTACCCCAGTATGATTACCCCAGACTCACTAACTACCCCACTGACTATAACTACCCCACTCACCTACTACCCCAGTATGATTACCACAGACTCACTAACTACCCCACTGACTATAACTACCCCACTCACCTACTACCCCAGTATGATTACCCCAGAATCACTAACTACCCCACTGACTATAACTACCCCACTCACCTACTACCCCAGTATGATTACCCCAGACTCATTAACTACCCCACTGACTATAACTACCCCACTCACCTACTACCCCAGTATGATTACCCCAGACTCACTAACTACTCCACTGACTATAACTACCCCACTCACCTACTACCCCAGTATGATTACCCCAGACTCACTAACTACCCCACTGACTATAACTACCCCACTCACCTACTACCCCAGTATGATTACCCCAGACTCACTAACTACCCCACTGACTATAACTACCCCACTCACCTACTACCCCAGTATGATTACCCCAGACTCATTAACTACCCCACTGACTATAACTACCCCACTCACCTACTACCCCAGTATGATTACCCCAGACTGGCTAACTACCCCACTGACTATAACAACCCCACTCACCTACTACCCCAGTATGATTACCCCAGACTCACTAACTACCCCACTGACTATAACAACCCCACTCACCTACTACCCCAGTATGATTACCCCAGACTCACTAACTACCCCACTGACTATAACTACCCCACTCACCTACTACCCCAGTATGATTACCCCAGACTCACTAACTACCCCACTGACTATAACTACCCCACTCACCTACTACCCCAGTATGATTACCCCAGACTCACTAACTACCCCACTGACTATAACTACCCCACTCACCTACTACCCCAGTATGATTACCCCAGACTCACTAACTACCCCACTGACTATAACTACCCCACTCACCTACTACCCCAGTATGGTTACCCCAGACTCACTAACTATCCCACTCACCTACTACCCCAGTATGATTACAATCCATACAACTGAAGCAATCACACCAAAGTTTATTCATAAACTTTACATTCTAGTTAGTGTGATGCTTCAGCAACACACTACTGTTCTCTTGCATAGTTATTAGTGTGATGCTTCAGCAACACACTACTGTTCTCTTGCATAGTTATTAGTGTGATGCTTCAGCAACACACTACTGTTCTCTTGCATAGTTATTAGTGTGATGCTTCAGCAACACACTACTGTTCTCTTGCATAGTTAGTGTGATGCTTCAGCAACACACTACTGTTCTCTTGCATAGTTATTCTTATTAGTGTGATGCTTCAGCAACACACTACTGTTCTCTTGCATAGTTATTATTATAGTAGTAGGTTTCCGCCGTTTTTCTCACCTCAACTACTCCTACACCGTTTAAGCTAGAAACACCATTCAAACTTTAAAATGTGTAGGACTGCATGAATTAAGTTGCTTCTATACAGATTTTTAATATTTGTTATACTTTTTAAACTACAGGTGTTTAAAGAGACATTTTTCCCCCATAGACTTCCATTGTAATTCAACTTTTTCCAACTTATTTCCACTTTTTTTCTGGAAGCTGCTCCTCCTAGACCGTTTAAGCTAGAGACACCATTCAAAGTTTAGAGTAGGGTGGACAACCTATTTTAAAAGACCTCTTTTACAGACTTCAAATATCTGCTATACTTTTTAAACCACAGCAGTTTAAGTTTCTTCATTTTTTGACAGTTTAACATTTTCAAAAGACCAACATTCCATTAGCCCTCTGCCACAGCTATTATGATGTCATCAGCACTCACTGCACTATACACATTGGCTTTTCATTGGTAGAATTTTTAATTATTCATATTCGTTGACCAATGGCAATTAACGTGACTTCCCTCACTACATGTTAAGCCTTTCATTACCATGTGATTTTAACTCTTTCCTTACCATTACTATTCAACTCACTATAACCACCACACTCACCTACTACCCCAGTATGATTACCTCAGACTCACTAACTACCCCACTCACCTACTACCCCAGTATGATTACCCCAGACTCACTAACTACCCCACTGACAATAACTACCCCACTCACCTACTACCCCAGTATGATTACCCCAGACTCACTAACTACCCCACTGACTATAACTACCCCACTCACCTACTACCCCAGTATGATTACCCCAGACTCACTAACTACCCCACTGACTATAACTACCCAACTCACCTACTACCCCAGTATGATTACCCCAGACTCACTAACTACCCCACTGACTATAACTACCCCACTCACCTACTACCCCAGTATGATTACCCCAGACTCACTAACTACCCCACTGACTATAACTACCCCACTCACCTACTACCCCAGTATGATTACCCCAGACTCACTAACTACCCCACTGACTATAACTACCCCACTCACCTACTACCCTAGTATGATTACCCCAGACTCACTAACTACCCCACTGACTATAACTGCCCCCCAGCCGTAAGTGAACATTCTAAAATCCTAACTGAACATTCTGTTACATTCTAAAGCCCTAACTGAACATTATAATCCATTCCTCCTGACTAATTTAAGATTTTAATTAGTTTTAAGATGCTACAGCTCTTTAACTTTTTTATCTGGATACAGCAACTTTAAAAATCCATACAGCTGAAGCAATCACACCAAAGTTTATTCTTAAACTTTACATTCTAGTTATAGTAGTAGGTTTCCGCCGTTTTTCACACATCAACTCCTCCTACACCGTTTAAGCTAGAAACACCATTCAAACTTTAAAATGTGTAGGACAGCATGAATTAAGTTGCTTCTATACAGATTTTTAATATTTGTTATACTTTTTAAACTACAGGTGTTTAAAGAGACATTTTTCCCCCATAGACTTCCATTGAAATTCAACTTTTTCCAACTTATTTCCACTTTTTTTCTGGAAGCTGCTCCTCCTAGACCGTTTAAGCTAGAGACACCCTTCAAACTTTAGAGTAGGGTGGACAACCTATTTTAAAAGACCTCTTTTACAGACTTCAAATATCTGCTATACTTTTTAAACCACAGCAGTTTAAGTTTCTTCATTTTTTGACAGTTTAACATTTTCAAAAGACCAACATTCCATTAGCCCTCTGCCACAGCTATTATGATGTAATCAGCACTCACTGCACTATACACATTGGCTTTTCATTGGTAGAATTTTTAATTATTCATATTCGTTGACCAATGGCAATTAACGTGACTTCCCTCACTACATGTTAAGCATTTCATTACCATGTGATTTTAACTCCTTCCTTACCATTACTATTCAACTCACTATAACCACCCCACTCACCTACTACCCCAGTATGATTACCTCACTCACTAACTACCCCACTCACCTACTACCCCAGTATGATTACCCCAGACTCACTAACTACCCCACTGACTATAACTACCCCACTCACCTACTACCCCAGTATGATTACCACAGACTCACTAACTACCCCACTGACTATAACTACCCCACTCACCTACTACCCCAGTATGATTACCCCAGACTCACTAACTACCCCACTGACTATAACTACCCCACTCACCTACTACCCCAGTATGATTACCACAGACTCACTAACTACCCCACTGACTATAACTACCCCACTCACCTACTACCCCAGTATGATTACCCCAGACTCACTAACTACCCCACTGACTATAACTACCCCACTCACCTACTACCCCAGTATGATTACCCCAGACTCACTAACGACCCCACTCACCTACTACCCCAGTATGATTACCCCAGACTCACTACTCCACTCACCTACTACCCCAGTATGATTACCCCAGACTCACTAACTACCCCACTGACTATAACTACCCCACTCACCTACTACCCCAGTATGATTACCCCAGACTCACTAACGACCCCACTCACCTACTACCCCAGTATGATTACCCCAGACTCACTAACTACCCCACTGACAATAACTACCCCACTCACCTACTACCCCAGTATGATTACCCCAGACTCACTAACTACCCCACTGACTATAACTACCCCACTCACCTACTACCCCAGTATGATTACCCCAGACTCACTAACTACCCCACTCACCTACTACCCCAGTATGATTACCCCAGACTCACTAACTACCCCACTCACCTACTACCCCATTATGATTACCCCAGACTCACTAACTACCCCACTCACCTACTACCCCAGTATGATTACCCCAGACTCACTAACTACCCCACTGACTATAACTACCCCACTCACCTACTACCCCAGTATGATTACCCCAGACTCATTAACTACCCCACTGACTATAACTACCCCACTCACCTACTACCCCAGTATGATTACCCCAGACTCACTAACTACCCCACTGACTATAACTACCCCACTCACCTACTACCCCAGTATGATTACCCCAGACTCACTAACTACCCCATTGACTATAACTACCCCACTCACCTACTACCCCAGTATGATTACCCCAGACTCACTAACTACCCCACTGACTATAACTACCCCACTCACCTACTACCCCAGTATGATTACCCCAGACTCACTAACTACCCCACTCACCTACTACCCCAGTATGATTACCCCAGACTCACTAACTACCCCACTCACCTACTACCCCAGTATGATTACCCCAGACTCACTAACTACCCCACTCACCTACTACCCCAGTATGATTACCCCAGACTCACTAACTACCCCACTCACCTACTACCCCAGTATGATTACCCCAGACTCACTAACTACCCTACTGACTATAACTACCCCACTCACCTACTACCCCAGTATGATTACCCCAGACTCACTAACTACCCCACTGACTATAACTGCCCCACTCACCTACTACCCCAGTATGATTACCCCAGACTCACTAACTACCCCACTGACTATAACTACCCCACTCACCTACTACCCCAGTATGATTACCCCAGACTCACTAACTACCCCACTGACTATAACTACCCCACTCACCTACTACCCCAGTATGATTACCCCAGACTCACTAACTACCCCACTGACTATAACTACCCCACTCACCTACTACCCCAGTATGATTACCCCAGACTCACTAACTACCCCACTGACTATAACTACCCCACTCACCTACTACCCGAGTATGATTACCCCAGACTCACTAACTACCCCACTCACCTACTACCCCAGTATGATTACCCCAGACTCATTATTAGTGTGATGCTTCAGCAACACACTACTGTTCTCTTGCATAGTTATTTTTATTTTTAGTGTGGTGCTTCAGCAACACACTACTGTTCTCTTGCATAGTTATTTTTATTATAGTGGGTTTCCGCCGTTTTTCACACCTCAACTCCTCCTACACCGTTTAAGCTAGAAACACCATTCAAACTTTAAAATGTGTAGGACCGCATGAATTAAGTTGCTTCTATACAGATTTTTAATATTTGTTGTACTTTTTAAACTACAGGTGTTTAAAGAGACATTTTCCCCCCATAGACTTCCATTGAAATTCAACTTTTTCCAACTTATTTCCACTTTTTTTCTGGAAGCTGCTCCTCCTAGACCATTTAAGCTAGAGACACCATTCAAACTTTAGAGTAGGGTGGACAACCTATATGAAAAGACCTCTTTTACAGACTTCAAATATCTGCTATACTTTTTAAACCACAGCAGTTTAAGTTTCTTCATTTTTTGAGTTTAACATTTTCAAAAGACCAACATTCCATTAGCCCTCTGCCACAGCTATTATGATGTCATCAGCACTCACTGCACTATACACATTGGCTTTTCATTGGTAGAATTTTTAATTATTCATATTCGTTGACCAATGGCAATTAACGTGACTTCCCTCACTACATGTTAAGCCTTTCATTACCATGTGATTTTAACTCTTTCCTTACCATTACTATTCAACTCACTATAACCACCACACTCACCTACTACCCCAGTATGATTACCTCAGACTCACTAACTACCCCACTCACCTACTACCCCAGTATGATTACCCCAGACTCACTAACTACCCCACTGAAAATAACTACCCCACTCACCTACTACCCCAGTATGATTACCCCAGACTCACTAACTACCCCACTGACTATAACTACCCCACTCACCTACTATCCCAGTATGATTACCCCAGACTCACTAACTACCCCACGGACTATAACTACCCCACTCACCTACTACCCCAGTATGATTACCCCAGACTCACTAACTACCCCACTGACTATAACTACCCCACTCACCTACTACCCCAGTATGATTACCACAGACTCACTAACTACCCCACTGACTATAACTACCCCACTCACCTACTACCCCAGTATGATTACCCCAGAATCACTAACTACCCCACTGACTATAACTACCCCACTCACCTACTACCCCAGTATGATTACCCCAGACTCATTAACTACCCCACTGACTATAACTACCCCACTCACCTACTACCCCAGTATGATTACCCCAGACTCACTAACTACTCCACTGACTATAACTACCCCACTCACCTACTACCCCAGTATGATTACCCCAGACTCACTAACTACCCCACTGACTATAACTACCCCACTCACCTACTACCCCAGTATGATTACCCCAGACTCACTAACTACCCCACTGACTATAACTACCCCACTCACCTACTACCCCAGTATGATTACCCCAGACTCATTAACTACCCCACTGACTATAACTACCCCACTCACCTACTACCCCAGTATGATTACCCCAGACTCACTAACTACCCCACTGACTATAACTACCCCACTCACCTACTACCCCAGTATGATTACCCCAGACTCACTAACTACCCCACTGACTATAACTACCCCACTCACCTACTACCCCAGTATGATTACCCCAGACTGGCTAACTACCCCACTGACTATAACAACCCCACTCACCTACTACCCCAGTATGATTACCCCAGACTCACTAACTACCCCACTGACTATAACTACCCCACTCACCTACTACCCCAGTATGATTACCCCAGACTCACTAACTACCCCACTGACTATAACTACCCCACTCACCTACTACCCCAGTATGATTACCCCAGACTCACTAACTACCCCACTGACTATAACTACCCCACTCACCTACTACCCCAGTATGATTACCCCAGACTCACTAACTACCCCACTGACTATAACTACCCCACTCACCTACTACCCCAGTATGATTACCCCAGACTCACTAACTACCCCACTGACTATAACTACCCCACTCACCTACTACCCCAGTATGGTTACCCCAGACTCACTAACTATCCCACTCACCTACTACCCCAGTATGATTACAATCCATACAACTGAAGCAATCACACCAAAGTTTATTCATAAACTTTACATTCTAGTTAGTGTGATGCTTCAGCAACACACTACTGTTCTCTTGCATAGTTATTAGTGTGATGCTTCAGCAACACACTACTGTTCTCTTGCATAGTTATTAGTGTGATGCTTCAGCAACACACTACTGTTCTCTTGCATAGTTATTAGTGTGATGCTTCAGCAACACACTACTGTTCTCTTGCATAGTTAGTGTGATGCTTCAGCAACACACTACTGTTCTCTTGCATAGTTATTCTTATTATAGTAGTAGGTTTCCGCCGTTTTTCACACATCAACTCCTCCTACACCGTTTAAGCTAGAAACACCATTCAAACTTTAAAATGTGTAGGACCGCATGAATTAAGTTGCTTCTATACAGATTTTTAATATTTGTTATACTTTTTAAACTACAGGTGTTTAAAGAGACATTTTCCCCCATAGACATCCATTGTAATTCAACTTTTTCCAACTTATTTCCACTTTTTTTCTGGAAGCTGCTCCTCCTAGACCGTTTAAGCTAGAGACACCATTCAAACTTTAGAGTAGGGTGGACAACCTATATTAAAAGACCTCTTTTACAGACTTCAAATATCTGCTATACTTTTTAAACCACAGCAGTTTAAGTTTCTTCATTTTTTGACAGTTTAACATTTTCAAAAGACCAACATTCCATTAGCCCTCTGCCACAGCTATTATGATGTCATCAGCACTCACTGCACTATACACATTGGCTTTTCATTGGTAGAATTTTTAATTATTCATATTCGTTGACCAATGGCAATTAACGTGACTTCCCTCACTACATGTTAAGCCTTTCATTACCATGTGATTTTAACTCTTTCCTTACCATTACTATTCAACTCACTATAACCACCCCACTCACCTACTACCCCAGTATGATTACCTCAGACTCACTAACTACCCCACTCACCTACTACCCCAGTATGATTACCCCAGACTCACTAACTACCCCACTGACAATAACTACCCCACTCACCTACTACCCCAGTATGATTACCCCAGACTCACTAACTACCCCACTGACTATAACTACCCCACTCACCTACTACCCCAGTATGATTACCACAGACTCACTAACTACCCCACTGACTATAACTACCCCACTCACCTACTACCCCAGTATGATTACCCCAGACTCACTAACTACCCCACTGACTATAACTACCCCACTCACCTACTACCCCAGTATGATTACCCCAGACTCACTAACTACCCCACTCACCTACTACCCCAGTATGATTATCCCAGACTCACTAACTACCCCACTCACCTACTACCCCATTATGATTACCCCAGACTCACTAACTACCCCACTCACCTACTACCCCAGTATGATTACCCCAGACTCACTAACTACCCCACTGACTATAACTACCCCACTCACCTACTACCCCAGTATGATTACCCCAGACTCATTAACTACCCCACTGACTATAACTACCCCACTCACCTACTACCCCAGTATGATTACCCCAGACTCACTAACTACCCCACTGACTATAACTACCCCACTCACCTACTACCCCAGTATGATTACCCCAGACTCACTAACTACCCCATTGACTATAACTACCCCACTCACCTACTACCCCAGTATGATTACCCCAGACTCACTAACTACCCCACTGACTATAACTACCCCACTCACCTACTACCCCAGTATGATTACCCCAGACTCACTAACTACCCCACTCACCTACTACCCCAGTATGATTACCCCAGACTCACTAACTACCCCACTCACCTACTACCCCAGTATGATTACCCCAGACTCACTAACTACCCCACTCACCTACTACCCCAGTATGATTACCCCAGACTCACTACCCCACTCACCTACTACCCCAGTATGATTACCCCAGACTCACTAACTACCCCACTGACTATAACTGCCCCCCAGCCGTAAGTGAACATTCTAAAATCCTAACTGAACATTCTGTTACATTCTAAAGCCCTAACTGAACATTATAATCCATTCCTCCTGACTAATTTAAGATTTTAATTAGTTTTAAGATGCTACAGCTCTTTAACTTTTTTATCTGGATACAGCAACTTTAAAAATCCATACAGCTGAAGCAATCACACCAAAGTTTATTCTTAAACTTTACATTCTAGTTATAGTAGTAGGTTTCCGCCGTTTTTCACACATCAACTCCTCCTACACCGTTTAAGCTAGAAACACCATTCAAACTTTAAAATGTGTAGGACAGCATGAATTAAGTTGCTTCTATACAGATTTTTAATATTTGTTATACTTTTTAAACTACAGGTGTTTAAAGAGACATTTTTCCCCCATAGACTTCCATTGAAATTCAACTTTTTCCAACTTATTTCCACTTTTTTTCTGGAAGCTGCTCCTCCTAGACCGTTTAAGCTAGAGACACCCTTCAAACTTTAGAGTAGGGTGGACAACCTATTTTAAAAGACCTCTTTTACAGACTTCAAATATCTGCTATACTTTTTAAACCACAGCAGTTTAAGTTTCTTCATTTTTTGACAGTTTAACATTTTCAAAAGACCAACATTCCATTAGCCCTCTGCCACAGCTATTATGATGTAATCAGCACTCACTGCACTATACACATTGGCTTTTCATTGGTAGAATTTTTAATTATTCATATTCGTTGACCAATGGCAATTAACGTGACTTCCCTCACTACATGTTAAGCATTTCATTACCATGTGATTTTAACTCCTTCCTTACCATTACTATTCAACTCACTATAACCACCCCACTCACCTACTACCCCAGTATGATTACCTCACTCACTAACTACCCCACTCACCTACTACCCCAGTATGATTACCCCAGACTCACTAACTACCCCACTGACTATAACTACCCCACTCACCTACTACCCCAGTATGATTACCACAGACTCACTAACTACCCCACTGACTATAACTACCCCACTCACCTACTACCCCAGTATGATTACCCCAGACTCACTAACTACCCCACTGACTATAACTACCCCACTCACCTACTACCCCAGTATGATTACCAGACTCACTAACTACCCCACTGACTATAACTACCCCACTCACCTACTACCCCAGTATGATTACCCCAGACTCACTAACTACCCCACTGACTATAACTACCCCACTCACCTACTACCCCAGTATGATTACCCCAGACTCACTAACGACCCCACTCACCTACTACCCCAGTATGATTACCCCAGACTCACTACTCCACTCACCTACTACCCCAGTATGATTACCCCAGACTCACTAACTACCCCACTGACTATAACTACCCCACTCACCTACTACCCCAGTATGATTACCCCAGACTCACTAACGACCCCACTCACCTACTACCCCAGTATGATTACCCCAGACTCACTAACTACCCCACTGACAATAACTACCCCACTCACCTACTACCCCAGTATGATTACCCCAGACTCACTAACTACCCCACTGACTATAACTACCCCACTCACCTACTACCCCAGTATGATTACCCCAGACTCACTAACTACCCCACTCACCTACTACCCCAGTATGATTACCCCAGACTCACTAACTACCCCACTCACCTACTACCCCATTATGATTACCCCAGACTCACTAACTACCCCACTCACCTACTACCCCAGTATGATTACCCCAGACTCACTAACTACCCCACTGACTATAACTACCCCACTCACCTACTACCCCAGTATGATTACCCCAGACTCATTAACTACCCCACTGACTATAACTACCCCACTCACCTACTACCCCAGTATGATTACCCCAGACTCACTAACTACCCCACTGACTATAACTACCCCACTCACCTACTACCCCAGTATGATTACCCCAGACTCACTAACTACCCCATTGACTATAACTACCCCACTCACCTACTACCCCAGTATGATTACCCCAGACTCACTAACTACCCCACTGACTATAACTACCCCACTCACCTACTACCCCAGTATGATTACCCCAGACTCACTAACTACCCCACTCACCTACTACCCCAGTATGATTACCCCAGACTCACTAACTACCCCACTCACCTACTACCCCAGTATGATTACCCCAGACTCACTAACTACCCCACTCACCTACTACCCCAGTATGATTACCCCAGACTCACTAACTACCCCACTCACCTACTACCCCAGTATGATTACCCCAGACTCACTAACTACCCTACTGACTATAACTACCCCACTCACCTACTACCCCAGTATGATTACCCCAGACTCACTAACTACCCCACTGACTATAACTGCCCCACTCACCTACTACCCCAGTATGATTACCCCAGACTCACTAACTACCCCACTGACTATAACTACCCCACTCACCTACTACCCCAGTATGATTACCCCAGACTCACTAACTACCCCACTGACTATAACTACCCCACTCACCTACTACCCCAGTATGATTACCCCAGACTCACTAACTACCCCACTGACTATAACTACCCCACTCACCTACTACCCCAGTATGATTACCCCAGACTCACTAACTACCCCACTGACTATAACTACCCCACTCACCTACTACCCGAGTATGATTACCCCAGACTCACTAACTACCCCACTCACCTACTACCCCAGTATGATTACCCCAGACTCATTATTAGTGTGATGCTTCAGCAACACACTACTGTTCTCTTGCATAGTTATTTTTATTTTTAGTGTGGTGCTTCAGCAACACACTACTGTTCTCTTGCATAGTTATTTTTATTATAGTGGGTTTCCGCCGTTTTTCACACCTCAACTCCTCCTACACCGTTTAAGCTAGAAACACCATTCAAACTTTAAAATGTGTAGGACCGCATGAATTAAGTTGCTTCTATACAGATTTTTAATATTTGTTGTACTTTTTAAACTACAGGTGTTTAAAGAGACATTTTCCCCCCATAGACTTCCATTGAAATTCAACTTTTTCCAACTTATTTCCACTTTTTTTCTGGAAGCTGCTCCTCCTAGACCATTTAAGCTAGAGACACCATTCAAACTTTAGAGTAGGGTGGACAACCTATATGAAAAGACCTCTTTTACAGACTTCAAATATCTGCTATACTTTTTAAACCACAGCAGTTTAAGTTTCTTCATTTTTTGAGTTTAACATTTTCAAAAGACCAACATTCCATTAGCCCTCTGCCACAGCTATTATGATGTCATCAGCACTCACTGCACTATACACATTGGCTTTTCATTGGTAGAATTTTTAATTATTCATATTCGTTGACCAATGGCAATTAACGTGACTTCCCTCACTACATGTTAAGCCTTTCATTACCATGTGATTTTAACTCTTTCCTTACCATTACTATTCAACTCACTATAACCACCACACTCACCTACTACCCCAGTATGATTACCTCAGACTCACTAACTACCCCACTCACCTACTACCCCAGTATGATTACCCCAGACTCACTAACTACCCCACTGAAAATAACTACCCCACTCACCTACTACCCCAGTATGATTACCCCAGACTCACTAACTACCCCACTGACTATAACTACCCCACTCACCTACTATCCCAGTATGATTACCCCAGACTCACTAACTACCCCACGGACTATAACTACCCCACTCACCTACTACCCCAGTATGATTACCCCAGACTCACTAACTACCCCACTGACTATAACTACCCCACTCACCTACTACCCCAGTATGATTACCACAGACTCACTAACTACCCCACTGACTATAACTACCCCACTCACCTACTACCCCAGTATGATTACCCCAGAATCACTAACTACCCCACTGACTATAACTACCCCACTCACCTACTACCCCAGTATGATTACCCCAGACTCATTAACTACCCCACTGACTATAACTACCCCACTCACCTACTACCCCAGTATGATTACCCCAGACTCACTAACTACTCCACTGACTATAACTACCCCACTCACCTACTACCCCAGTATGATTACCCCAGACTCACTAACTACCCCACTGACTATAACTACCCCACTCACCTACTACCCCAGTATGATTACCCCAGACTCACTAACTACCCCACTGACTATAACTACCCCACTCACCTACTACCCCAGTATGATTACCCCAGACTCATTAACTACCCCACTGACTATAACTACCCCACTCACCTACTACCCCAGTATGATTACCCCAGACTCACTAACTACCCCACTGACTATAACTACCCCACTCACCTACTACCCCAGTATGATTACCCCAGACTCACTAACTACCCCACTGACTATAACTACCCCACTCACCTACTACCCCAGTATGATTACCCCAGACTGGCTAACTACCCCACTGACTATAACAACCCCACTCACCTACTACCCCAGTATGATTACCCCAGACTCACTAACTACCCCACTGACTATAACTACCCCACTCACCTACTACCCCAGTATGATTACCCCAGACTCACTAACTACCCCACTGACTATAACTACCCCACTCACCTACTACCCCAGTATGATTACCCCAGACTCACTAACTACCCCACTGACTATAACTACCCCACTCACCTACTACCCCAGTATGATTACCCCAGACTCACTAACTACCCCACTGACTATAACTACCCCACTCACCTACTACCCCAGTATGATTACCCCAGACTCACTAACTACCCCACTGACTATAACTACCCCACTCACCTACTACCCCAGTATGGTTACCCCAGACTCACTAACTATCCCACTCACCTACTACCCCAGTATGATTACAATCCATACAACTGAAGCAATCACACCAAAGTTTATTCATAAACTTTACATTCTAGTTAGTGTGATGCTTCAGCAACACACTACTGTTCTCTTGCATAGTTATTAGTGTGATGCTTCAGCAACACACTACTGTTCTCTTGCATAGTTATTAGTGTGATGCTTCAGCAACACACTACTGTTCTCTTGCATAGTTATTAGTGTGATGCTTCAGCAACACACTACTGTTCTCTTGCATAGTTAGTGTGATGCTTCAGCAACACACTACTGTTCTCTTGCATAGTTATTCTTATTATAGTAGTAGGTTTCCGCCGTTTTTCACACATCAACTCCTCCTACACCGTTTAAGCTAGAAACACCATTCAAACTTTAAAATGTGTAGGACCGCATGAATTAAGTTGCTTCTATACAGATTTTTAATATTTGTTATACTTTTTAAACTACAGGTGTTTAAAGAGACATTTTCCCCCATAGACATCCATTGTAATTCAACTTTTTCCAACTTATTTCCACTTTTTTTCTGGAAGCTGCTCCTCCTAGACCGTTTAAGCTAGAGACACCATTCAAACTTTAGAGTAGGGTGGACAACCTATATTAAAAGACCTCTTTTACAGACTTCAAATATCTGCTATACTTTTTAAACCACAGCAGTTTAAGTTTCTTCATTTTTTGACAGTTTAACATTTTCAAAAGACCAACATTCCATTAGCCCTCTGCCACAGCTATTATGATGTCATCAGCACTCACTGCACTATACACATTGGCTTTTCATTGGTAGAATTTTTAATTATTCATATTCGTTGACCAATGGCAATTAACGTGACTTCCCTCACTACATGTTAAGCCTTTCATTACCATGTGATTTTAACTCTTTCCTTACCATTACTATTCAACTCACTATAACCACCCCACTCACCTACTACCCCAGTATGATTACCTCAGACTCACTAACTACCCCACTCACCTACTACCCCAGTATGATTACCCCAGACTCACTAACTACCCCACTGACAATAACTACCCCACTCACCTACTACCCCAGTATGATTACCCCAGACTCACTAACTACCCCACTGACTATAACTACCCCACTCACCTACTACCCCAGTATGATTACCACAGACTCACTAACTACCCCACTGACTATAACTACCCCACTCACCTACTACCCCAGTATGATTACCCCAGACTCACTAACTACCCCACTGACTATAACTACCCCACTCACCTACTACCCCAGTATGATTACCCCAGACTCACTAACTACCCCACTCACCTACTACCCCAGTATGATTATCCCAGACTCACTAACTACCCCACTCACCTACTACCCCATTATGATTACCCCAGACTCACTAACTACCCCACTCACCTACTACCCCAGTATGATTACCCCAGACTCACTAACTACCCCACTGACTATAACTACCCCACTCACCTACTACCCCAGTATGATTACCCCAGACTCATTAACTACCCCACTGACTATAACTACCCCACTCACCTACTACCCCAGTATGATTACCCCAGACTCACTAACTACCCCACTGACTATAACTACCCCACTCACCTACTACCCCAGTATGATTACCCCAGACTCACTAACTACCCCATTGACTATAACTACCCCACTCACCTACTACCCCAGTATGATTACCCCAGACTCACTAACTACCCCACTGACTATAACTACCCCACTCACCTACTACCCCAGTATGATTACCCCAGACTCACTAACTACCCCACTCACCTACTACCCCAGTATGATTACCCCAGACTCACTAACTACCCCACTCACCTACTACCCCAGTATGATTACCCCAGACTCACTAACTACCCCACTCACCTACTACCCCAGTATGATTACCCCAGACTCACTACCCCACTCACCTACTACCCCAGTATGATTACCCCAGACTCACTAACTACCCTACTGACTATAACTACCCCACTCACCTACTACCCCAGTATGATTACCCCAGACTCACTAACTACCCCACTGACTATAACTGCCCCACTCACCTACTACCCCAGTATGATTACCCCAGACTCACTAACTACCCCACTGACTATAACTACCCCACTCACCTACTACCCCAGTATGATTACCCCAGACTCACTAACTACCCCACTGACTATAACTACCCCACTCACCTACTACCCCAGTATGATTACCCCAGACTCACTAACTACCCCACTGACTATAGCTACCCCACTCACCTACTACCCCAGTATGATTACCCCAGACTCACTAACTACCCCACTGACTATAACTACCCCACTCACCTACTACCCGAGTATGATTACCCCAGACTCACTAACTACCCCACTCACCTACTACCCCAGTATGATTACCCCAGACTCATTATTAGTGTGATGCTTCAGCAACACACTACTGTTCTCTTGCATAGTTATTTTTATTTTTAGTGTGGTGCTTCAGCAACACACTACTGTTCTCTTGCATAGTTATTTTTATTATAGTGGGTTTCCGCCGTTTTTCACACCTCAACTCCTCCTACACCGTTTAAGCTAGAAACACCATTCAAACTTTAAAATGTGTAGGACCGCATGAATTAAGTTGCTTCTATACAGATTTTTAATATTTGTTATACTTTTTAAACTACAGGTGTTTAAAGAGACATTTTCCCCCCATAGACTTCCATTGAAATTCAACTTTTTCCAACTTATTTCCACTTTTTTTCTGGAAGCTGCTCCTCCTAGACCATTTAAGCTAGAGACACCATTCAAACTTTAGAGTAGGGTGGACAACCTATATGAAAAGACCTCTTTTACAGACTTCAAATATCTGCTATACTTTTTAAACCACAGCAGTTTAAGTTTCTTCATTTTTTGAGTTTAACATTTTTAAAAGACCAACATTCCATTAGCCCTCTGCCACAGCTATTATGATGTCATCAGCACTCACTGCACTATACACATTGGCTTTTCATTGGTAGAATTTTTAATTATTCATATTCGTTGACCAATGGCAATTAACGTGACTTCCCTCACTACATGTTAAGCCTTTCATTACCATGTGATTTTAACTCTTTCCTTACCATTACTATTCAACTCACTATAACCACCACACTCACCTACTACCCCAGTATGATTACCTCAGACTCACTAACTACCCCACTCACCTACTACCCCAGTATGATTACCCCAGACTCACTAACTACCCCACTGAAAATAACTACCCCACTCACCTACTACCCCAGTATGATTACCCCAGACTCACTAACTACCCCACTGACTATAACTACCCCACTCACCTACTATCCCAGTATGATTACCCCAGACTCACTAACTACCCCACGGACTATAACTACCCCACTCACCTACTACCCCAGTATGATTACCCCAGACTCACTAACTACCCCACTGACTATAACTACCCCACTCACCTACTACCCCAGTATGATTACCACAGACTCACTAACTACCCCACTGACTATAACTACCCCACTCACCTACTACCCCAGTATGATTACCCCAGAATCACTAACTACCCCACTGACTATAACTACCCCACTCACCTACTACCCCAGTATGATTACCCCAGACTCATTAACTACCCCACTGACTATAACTACCCCACTCACCTACTACCCCAGTATGATTACCCCAGACTCACTAACTACTCCACTGACTATAACTACCCCACTCACCTACTACCCCAGTATGATTACCCCAGACTCACTAACTACCCCACTGACTATAACTACCCCACTCACCTACTACCCCAGTATGATTACCCCAGACTCACTAACTACCCCACTGACTATAACTACCCCACTCACCTACTACCCCAGTATGATTACCCCAGACTCATTAACTACCCCACTGACTATAACTACCCCACTCACCTACTACCCCAGTATGATTACCCCAGACTCACTAACTACCCCACTGACTATAACTACCCCACTCACCTACTACCCCAGTATGATTACCCCAGACTCACTAACTACCCCACTGACTATAACTACCCCACTCACCTACTACCCCAGTATGATTACCCCAGACTGGCTAACTACCCCACTGACTATAACAACCCCACTCACCTACTACCCCAGTATGATTACCCCAGACTCACTAACTACCCCACTGACTATAACTACCCCACTCACCTACTACCCCAGTATGATTACCCCAGACTCACTAACTACCCCACTGACTATAACTACCCCACTCACCTACTACCCCAGTATGATTACCCCAGACTCACTAACTACCCCACTGACTATAACTACCCCACTCACCTACTACCCCAGTATGATTACCCCAGACTCACTAACTACCCCACTGACTATAACTACCCCACTCACCTACTACCCCAGTATGATTACCCCAGACTCACTAACTACCCCACTGACTATAACTACCCCACTCACCTACTACCCCAGTATGGTTACCCCAGACTCACTAACTATCCCACTCACCTACTACCCCAGTATGATTACAATCCATACAACTGAAGCAATCACACCAAAGTTTATTCATAAACTTTACATTCTAGTTAATGTGATGCTTCAGCAACACACTACTGTTCTCTTGCATAGTTATTAGTGTGATGCTTCAGCAACACACTACTGTTCTCTTGCATAGTTATTAGTGTGATGCTTCAGCAACACACTACTGTTCTCTTGCATAGTTATTAGTGTGATGCTTCAGCAACACACTACTGTTCTCTTGCATAGTTAGTGTGATGCTTCAGCAACACACTACTGTTCTCTTGCATAGTTATTCTTATTAGTGTGATGCTTCAGCAACACACTACTGTTCTCTTGCATAGTTATTTTTATAGTAGTAGGTTTCCGCCGTTTTTCACACATCAACTCCTCCTACACCGTTTAAGCTAGAAACACCATTCAAACTTTAAAATGTGTAGGACCGCATGAATTAAGTTGCTTCTATACAGATTTTTAATATTTGTTATACTTTTTAAACTACAGGTGTTTAAAGAGACATTTTCCCCCCATAGACTTCCATTGAAATTCAACTTTTTCCAACTTATTTCCACTTTTTTTCTGGAAGCTGCTCCTCTTAGACCTTTTAAGCTAGAGACACCATTCAAACTTTAGAGTAGGGTGGACAACCTATATTAAAAGACCTCTTTTACAGACTTCAAATATCTGCTATACTTTTTAAACCACAGCAGTTTAAGTTTCTTCATTTTTTGACAGTTTAACATTTTCAAAAGACCAACATTCCATTAGCCCTCTGCCACAGCTATTATGATGTCATCAGCACTCACTGCACTATACACATTGGCTTTTCATTGGTAGAATTTTTAATTATTCATATTCGTTGACCAATGGCAATTAACGTGACTTCCCTCACTACATGTTAAGCCTTTCATTACCATGTGATTTTAACTCTTTCCTTACCATTACTATTCAACTCACTATAACCACCCCACTCACCTACTACCCCAGTATGATTACCTCAGACTCACTAACTACCCCACTCACCTACTACCCCAGTATGATTACCCCACTGACTATAACTACCCCACTCACCTACTACCCCAGTATGATTACCACAGACTCACTAACTACCCCGCTGACTATAACTACCCCACTCACCTACTACCCCAGTATGATTACCACAGACTCACTAACTACCCCACTGACTATAACTACCCCACTCACCTACTACCCCAGTATGATTACCCCAGACTCACTAACTACCCCACTGACTAGTTCCCAACTCACCTACTACCCCAGTATGATTACCCCAGACTCACTAACTACCCCACTGACTATAACTGCCCCCCAGCCATAAGTGAACATTCTAAAATCCTAACTGAACATTATGTTACATTCTAAAGCCCTAACTGAATATTATAATCCATTCCTCCTGACTAATTTAAGATTTTAATGAGTTTTAAGATGCTACAGCTCTTTAACTTTTTAATCTGGATACAGCGACTTTAAAAATCCATACAGCTGAAGCAATCACACCAAAGTTTATTCATAAACTTTACATTCTAGTTATAGTAGTAGGTTTCCGCCGTTTTTCACACATCAACTCCTCCTACACCGTTTAAGCTAGAAACACCATTCAAACTTTAAAATGTGTAGGACAGCATGAATTAAGTTGCTTCTATACAGATTTTTAATATTTGTTATACTTTTTAAACTACAGGTGTTTAAAGAGACATTTTTCCCCCATAGACTTCCATTGAAATTCAACTTTTTCCAACTTATTTCCACTTTTTTTCTGGAAGCTGCTCCTCCTAGACCGTTTAAGCTAGAGACACCCTTCAAACTTTAGAGTAGGGTGGACAACCTATTTTAAAAGACCTCTTTTACAGACTTCAAATATCTGCTATACTTTTTAAACCACAGCAGTTTAAGTTTCTTCATTTTTTGACAGTTTAACATTTTCAAAAGACCAACATTCCATTAGCCCTCTGCCACAGCTATTATGATGTCATCAGCACTCACTGCACTATACACATTGGCTTTTCATTGGTAGAATTTTTAATTATTCATATTCGTTGACCAATGGCAATTAACGTGACTTCCCTCACTACATGTTAAGCATTTCATTACCATGTGATTTTAACTCCTTCCTTACCATTACTATTCAACTCACTATAACCACCCCACTCACCTACTACCCCAGTATGATTACCTCACTCACTAACTACCCCACTCACCTACTACCCCAGTATGATTACCCCAGACTCACTAACTACCCCACTGACTATAACTACCCCACTCACCTACTACCCCAGTATGATTACCACAGACTCACTAACTACCCCACTGACTATAACTACCCCACTCACCTACTACCCCAGTATGATTACCCCAGACTCACTAACTACCCCACTGACTATAACTACCCCACTCACCTACTACCCCAGTATGATTACCACAGACTCACTAACTACCCCACTGACTATAACTACCCCACTCACCTACTACCCCAGTATGATTACCCCAGACTCACTAACTACCCCACTGACTATAACTACCCCACTCACCTACTACCCCAGTATGATTACCCCAGACTCACTAACGACCCCACTCACCTACTACCCCAGTATGATTACCCCAGACTCACTACTCCACTCACCTACTACCCCAGTATGATTACCCCAGACTCACTAACTACCCCACTGACTATAACTACCCCACTCACCTACTACCCCAGTATGATTACCCCAGACTCACTAACTACCCCACTGACTATAACTACCCCACTCACCTACTACCCCAGTATGATTACCCCAGACTCACTAACTACCCCACTCACCTACTACCCCAGTATGATTACCACTGACTATAACTACGCCACTCACCTACTACCCCAGTATGATTACCCCAGACTCATTAACTACCCCACTGACTATATACCCCACTCACCTACTACCCCAGTATGATTACCCCAGACTCACTAACTACCCCACTGACTATAACTACCCCACTCACCTACTACCCCAGTATGATTACCCCAGACTCACTAACTACCCCACTGACTATAACTACCCCACTCACCTACTACCCCAGTATGATTACCCCAGACTCATTAACAACCCCACTGACTATAACTACCCCACTCACCTACTACCCCAGTATGATTACCCCAGACTCACTAACTACCCCACTGACTTTAACTACCCCACTCACCTACTACCCCAGTATGATTACCCCAGACTCACTAACTACCCCACTCACCAACTACCCAAGTATGATTACCCCAGACTCACTAACTACCCCACTCACCTACTACCCCAGTATGATTACCCCAGACTCACTAACAACCCCACTGACTATAATTACCCCACTCACCTACTACCCCAGTATGATTACCCCAGACTCACTAACTACCCCACTGACTATAACTACCCCACTCACCTACTACCCCAGTATGATTACCCCAGACTCACTAACTACCCCACTGACTATAACTACTCCACTCACCTACTACCCCAGTATGGTTACCCCAGACTCATTAACTATCCCACTCACCTACTACCCCAGTATGATTACAATCCATACAACTGAAGCAATCACACCAAAGTTTATTCATAAACTTTACATTCTAGTTATTAGTGTGATGCTTCAGCAACACACTACTGTTCTCTTGCATAGTTATTTTTATTTTTATTTTTATTATTATAGTAGGTTTCCGCCGTTTTTCTCACCTCAACTACTCCTATACCGTTTAAGCTAGAAACACCATTCAAACTTTAAAATGTGTAGGGCAGCATGAATTAAGTTGCTTGTATACAGATTTTTAATATTTGTTATACTTTTTAAACTACAGGTGTTTAAAGAGACATTTTTCCCCCATAGACTTCCATTGAAATTCAACTTTTTCCAACTTATTTCCACTTTTTTTCTGGAAGCTGCTCCTCCTAGACCGTTTAAGCTAGAGACACCATTCCAACTTTAGAGTAGGGTGCACAACCTATATTAAAATACCTCTTTTACAGACTTCAAATATCTGCTATACTTTTTAAACCACAGCGGTTTAAGTTTCTTCATTTTTTGACAGTTTAACATTTTTAAAAGACCAACATTCCATTAGCCCTCTGCCACAGCTATTATGATGTCATCAGCACTCACTGCACTATACACATTGGCTTTTCATTGGTAGAATTTTTAATTATTCATATTCGTTGACCAATGGCAATTAACGCGACTTCCCTGAATTTCACACCGTAAATGGATAATCCAAAGAATATCAAAGCTGTTGTTTTCCTCTAAAGCTTTCCTCCCGCAAAAAAAGCTGGTTTCATTGGGTAAGTGTTTCTGGACAGTTTGAGATATCGATAGCTAACAGACTAGCTAGATAGCTATAAGTACTGTTAGTGGAGATGAATGTGTTACGTTATCGGAACCACCGTAAGTAGCTAGCTAGCTATCGACCTTTTCAGACCGTTCGCTTATGTTTGCAAACGTTTGCGGCGAACACAAAGCTAACGGAAAAAAGTTTGAAATAGTTCGCCTTGTTTGCTGAATTTGAACGCACCACTGACATCGATAGCTAACGTTAACTTACGTGTTCGATAACTAGCTAGCTAATAACGTTAGCTAAGTAAGCAATAATCAACGACGAGGTGTGGATTACACGGTTTTAACCGCACGACGTTGAGGCGAAGAACCACCCGACGCGAAGCATTACCTCCCTCTCTTTGTCTTGCTTTTTAAAAATGGTTTGGTCACGCAGTGTGTAGCAGATTCGCATCATGATGTCCTATGCATGGGACCATCTAAAAAATACTACGGAGTTTGTTAGATGTAACTTATCAAATAATTTTCGCTGGATAAAAAGTTTTCTACATATAGCCTATAGGCTACAGATTAGCATGCTTTGTGAAGTAGCTTGCATTCACAAGCAGTCAGCGTCTTGCCGACGTTAATTTAGCCTACATGTAAATTCCTACTATGATCAATTCGTATTTCCAAACTGAATAAATACTGCTTCTAACCACAAAAATGTTTTGCTAGATTAAAGTAGTTGTAACTAAGATATTTGGCGAATACAAACTTTTTTAAATCTGTAGATTAATGTTGTTTACCGATTTTTATAAATCATTTGTATGCTGTTGCTACGGCACCGTTAACATTTACCTTAGAGACGGATTTATGGCTCGCAGTAAAAAAAAAGAAAAAAAGATTAGGCTACGCATTGCATATAAACACCATGCGCTTTGCTAACTCCGTGATAATGTAACTATGGCTAGCTATATATTTACCTCGCCACGTATTATGAACATTGCACATATTATACGCCTGTCACAGTTTTGCCGCAGCATGAAACCCCTGTTCTAACTCTTCCAGATAAAGTGGGGATTAAGGTTAGTGGGTTCATCTGCATCCTGTAACCTAATCACAAACATTTACAAACGCAGACTCCGTATTCTTTCTAAATAATTATAAATTATTGGTTTTATTTTAAACATCCCCGTATTTAGTCAGTACAAACATACCGCTAACACTTTGGCTCTATTCCCCGCACATTTTCGTAATTCTTGGGACTTAAAAAAAAATTATCAACGTGTAGAAATGTCCGGTTAGATTTCTAGCTAGAGCAGCTGGTTAACGTTAGTAACGTTAGCTAGCGAACTTATATGGCCAGCCAGCAAGGATGACTTTAAGGAAGTCGAATAACTGTTAAATCAAAATGGCTTGCCATAAGCTATCGTTAGCTTGCTAGCTAAATGTTAAAACGACTTGCCGTGAGATATCGTTAGCTTGCTAGCTAGCTAACCCAGCATTGCTAAGCAATGGTAACGTTCATGACAGGGGGCGATTGCGTACGGGAGGGGTTGGAATAGCTAAATTAATATCTAAATTGATAAGGTTATACAGGTATGGAGCAATTGATTTGAGATACTTAACCCACAGTTTGGCTGCTTGCTCCGAGACACTGGGCCTGTAGTGTAGCTGCAACATCCCATTCGGTCTCATCTTACGAAACAGTATATTTTCCGTAGTAGACACATCATAGCTCAACCAAAATGAATATGTGATGACAAACATGTTGAAGATGAGCGGGTAAGGCACTCAATTTATTATGCTACGAACTGCGTCCGCAAAACAACAGCTTGTTCACGGTAGGCTTCTCCATCGACTTCCACTCAAAAATACAGCGTGTCTCCCTGTCCAAGCATAGACTGTATAAAAATAGATCCCGCCCCTCCGAGTGAGGGCAGTGACTGTCGCTGGCATTCATTACAATCAGTAGGCATACCTTGCAAGCTAACCCAAGCTAGTCCATCATCATCGCTAAAAATATAACTTTACAAGCGCACACTAAGCAATACGCCATTGTGATATATTACGATTTAGGCATTTTATAGTTTTAAAAACATTTACTCGCTTGTTATATTATAACATCATTACACTCCATAATAATGATGTTCATAATTGTTGTAACGTTACTCTATAATTTACAGTCTTTCTCGATGCCATGTTCGAGTTAAAACTGCGTCGTCCAGAACGGCTTTGTCTAAAGTGCGCATGCGTCTTCCAGAACCGCTTTCTCCAAGCCTGCAGCCAGCTGATATAGGAGATAGGGGGATCCCAGGACTCAACCTGTCCCTCTGATTGTCCCTGAACAAATGTTAATACCCCGTCCAAACGACACAATATTTAAAAAAACAGCACATGCACAGGCATTAGATGAAGGAAAGGCACCTATTGCAATTAAATTTTTTTGTGTAAAAAATTTATTGACTGAGTATTTTGACCACATTGCTGCCAAAAAAAGCAAATTGTAACTTCTTTTTCCAGCAAATACGGGTCGGTTTGAGATTTGAACGCACGGTCATATCTAATATAAGGTAAAAAGCTAACGAACCAGAGCCACTTTACCGAGTGCTTCATGTCCACTTTAAGCCTTTCATTACCATGTGATTTTAACTCTTTCCTTACCATTACTATCCAACTCACTATAACTACCCCACTCACCTACTACCCCAGTATGATTACCCCAGACTCACTAACTACCCCACTGACTATAACTGCCCCCCAGCCGTAAGTGAACATTCTAAAGCCCTAACTGAACATTCTGTTACATTCTAAAGCCCTAACTGAACATTATATTCCATTCCTCCTGACTAATTTAAGGTTTTAATGAGTTTTAAGATGCTACAGCTCTTTAACTTTTTAATCTGGATACAGCAACTTTAAAAATCCATACAGCTGAAGCAATCACACCAAAGTTTATTCATAAACTTTACATTCTAGTTCTTATTATAGTAGTAGGTTTCCGCCGTTTTTCACACATCAACTCCTCCTACACCGTTTAAGCTAGAAACACCATTCAAACTTTAAAATGTGTAGGACCGCATGAATTAAGTTGCTTCTATACAGATTTTTAATATTTGTTATACTTTTTAAACTACAGGTGTTTAAAGAGACATTTTTCCCCCATAGACTTCCATTGTAATTCAACTTTTTCCAACTTATTTCCACTTTTTTTCTGGAAGCTGCTCCTCCTAGACCGTTTAAGCTAGAGACACCATTCAAACTTTAGAGTAGGGTGGACAACCTATATTAAAACAACTCTTTTACAGACTTCAAATATCTGCTATACTTTTTAAACCACATCAGTTTAAGTTTCTTCATTTTTTGACAGTTTAACATTTTCAAAAGACCAACATTCCATTAGCCCTCTGCCACAGCTATTATGATGTCATCAGCACTCACTGCACTATACACATTGGCTTTTCATTGGTAGAATTTTTAATTATTCATATTCGTTGACCAATGGCAATTAACGTGACTTCCCTCACTACATGTTAAGCCTTTCATTACCATGTGATTTTAATTATTTCCTTACCATTACTATTCAACTCACTATAACCACCCCACTCACCTACTACCCCAGTATGATTACCTCAGACTCACTAACTACCCCACTCACCTACTACCCCAGTATGATTACCCCAGACTCACTAACTACCCCACTGACTATAACTACCCCACTCACCTACTACCCCAGTATGATTACCACAGACTCACTAACTACCCCACTGACTATAACTACCCCACTCACCTACTACCCCAGTATGATTACCCCAGCCTCACTAACTACACCACTGACTATAACTACCCCACTCACCTACTACCCCAGTATGATTACCCCAGACTCACTAACTACCCCACTGACTATAACTACCCAACTCACCTACTACCCCAGTATGATTACCCCAGACTCACTAACTACCCCACTGACTATAACTACCCCACTCACCTACTACCCCAGTATGATTACCCCAGACTCACTAACTACCCCACTGACTATAACTACCCCACTCACCTACTACCCCAGTATGATTACCCCAGACTCACTAACTACCCCACTGACTATAACTACCCCACTCACCTATTACCACAGTATGATTACCCCAGACTCACTAACTACCCCACTGACTATAACTACCCCACTCACCTACTAACCCAGTATGATTACCCCAGACTCACTAACTACCCCACTGACTATAACTACCCAACTCACCTACTACCCCAGTATGATTACCCCAGACTCACTAACTACCCCACTGACTATAACTACCCCACTCACCTACTACCCCAGTATGATTACCCCAGGCTCACTAACTACCCCACTGACTATAACTACCCCACTCACCTACTACCCCAGTATGATTACCCCAGACTCACTAACTACCCCACTGACTATAACTACCCCACTCACCTATTACCACAGTATGATTACCCCAGACTCACTAACTACCCCACTGACTATAACTACCCCACTCACCTACTACCCCAGTATGATTACCCCAGACTCACTAACTACCCCACTGACTATAACTGCCCCCCAGCCGTAAGTGAACATTCTAAAGCCCTAACTGAACATTCTGTTACATTCTAAAGCCCTAACTGAACATTATATTCCATTCCTCCTGACTAATTTAAGGTTTTAATGAGTTTTAAGATGCTACAGCTCTTTAACTTTTTAATCTGGATACAGCAACTTTAAAAATCCATACAGCTGAAGCAATCACACCAAAGTTTATTCATAAACTTTACATTCTAGTTCTTATTATAGTAGTAGGTTTCCGCCGTTTTTCACACATCAACTCCTCCTACACCGTTTAAGCTAGAAACACCATTCAAACTTTAAAATGTGTAGGACCGCATGAATTAAGTTGCTTCTATACAGATTTTTAATATTTGTTATACTTTTTAAACTACAGGTGTTTAAAGAGACATTTTTCCCCCATAGACTTCCATTGTAATTCAACTTTTTCCAACTTATTTCCACTTTTTTTCTGGAAGCTGCTCCTCCTAGACCGTTTAAGCTAGAGACACCATTCAAACTTTAGAGTAGGGTGGACAACCTATATTAAAACAACTCTTTTACAGACTTCAAATATCTGCTATACTTTTTAAACCACATCAGTTTAAGTTTCTTCATTTTTTGACAGTTTAACATTTTCAAAAGACCAACATTCCATTAGCCCTCTGCCACAGCTATTATGATGTCATCAGCACTCACTGCACTATACACATTGGCTTTTCATTGGTAGAATTTTTAATTATTCATATTCGTTGACCAATGGCAATTAACGTGACTTCCCTCACTACATGTTAAGCCTTTCATTACCATGTGATTTTAATTATTTCCTTACCATTACTATTCAACTCACTATAACCACCCCACTCACCTACTACCCCAGTATGATTACCTCAGACTCACTAACTACCCCACTCACCTACTACCCCAGTATGATTACCCCAGACTCACTAACTACCCCACTGACTATAACTACCCCACTCACCTACTACCCCAGTATGATTACCACAGACTCACTAACTACCCCACTGACTATAACTACCCCACTCACCTACTACCCCAGTATGATTACCCCAGCCTCACTAACTACACCACTGACTATAACTACCCCACTCACCTACTACCCCAGTATGATTACCCCAGACTCACTAACTACCCCACTGACTATAACTACCCAACTCACCTACTACCCCAGTATGATTACCCCAGACTCACTAACTACCCCACTGACTATAACTACCCCACTCACCTACTACCCCAGTATGATTACCCCAGACTCACTAACTACCCCACTGACTATAACTACCCCACTCACCTACTACCCCAGTATGATTACCCCAGACTCACTAACTACCCCACTGACTATAACTACCCCACTCACCTATTACCACAGTATGATTACCCCAGACTCACTAACTACCCCACTGACTATAACTACCCCACTCACCTACTAACCCAGTATGATTACCCCAGACTCACTAACTACCCCACTGACTATAACTACCCAACTCACCTACTACCCCAGTATGATTACCCCAGACTCACTAACTACCCCACTGACTATAACTACCCCACTCACCTACTACCCCAGTATGATTACCCCAGGCTCACTAACTACCCCACTGACTATAACTACCCCACTCACCTACTACCCCAGTATGATTACCCCAGACTCACTAACTACCCCACTGACTATAACTACCCCACTCACCTATTACCACAGTATGATTACCCCAGACTCACTAACTACCCCACTGACTATAACTACCCCACTCACCTACTAACCCAGTATGATTACCCCAGACTCACTAACTACCCCACTGACTATAACTGCCCCCCAGCCGTAAGTGAACATTCTAAAATCCTAACTGAACATTCTGTTACATTCTAAAGTCCTAACTGAACATTATAATCCATTCCTCCTGAATAATTTAAGATTTTAATGAGTTTTAAAATGCTACAGCTCTTTAACTTTTTAATCTGGATACAGCGACTTTAAAAATCCATACAGCTGAAGCAATCACACCAAAGTTTATTCATAAACTTTACATTCTAGTTCTTATTATAGTAGTAGGTTTCCGCCGTTTTTCACACATCAACTCCTCCTACACCGTTTAAGCTAGAAACACCATTCAAACTTTAAAATGTGTAGGGCAGCATGAATTAAGTTGCTTCTATACAGATTTTTAATATTTGTTATACTTTTTAAACTACAGGTGTTTAAAGAGACATTTTTCCCCCATAGACTTCCATTGAAATTCAACTTTTTCCAACTTATTTCCACTTTTTTTCTGGAAGCTGCTCCTCCTAGACCTTTTAAGCTAGAAACACCATTCAAACTTTAGAGCAGGGTGGACAACCTATTTTAAAAGACCTCTTTTACAGACTTCAAATATCTGCTATACTTTTTAAACCACAGCAGTTTAAGTTTCTTCATTTTTTGACAGTTTAACATTTTCAAAAGACCAACATTCCATTAGCCCTCTGCCACAGCTATTATGATGTCATCAGCACTCACTGCACTATAAACATTGGCTTTTCATTGGTAGAATTTTTAATTATTCGTTTTCGTTGACCAATGGCAATTAACGTGACTTCCCTCACTACATGTTAAGCCTTTCATTACCATGTGATTTTAACTCTTTCCTTACCATTACTATTCAACTCACTATAACCACCCACTCACCTACTACCCCAGTATGATTACCTCAGACTCACTAACTACCCCACTCACCTACTACCCCAGTATGATTACCCCAGACTCACTAACTACCCCACTCACCTAATACCCCAGTATGATTACCCCAGACTCACTAACTACCCCACTGACTATAACTACCCCACTCACCTACTACCTCAGTATGATTACCCCAGACTCACTAACTACCCCACTGACTATAACTACCCCACTCACCTACTACCCCAGTCTCACTAACTACCCCACTCACCTACTACCCCAGTATGATTACCCCAGACTCACTAACTACCCCACTCACCTACTACCCCAGTATGATTACCCCAGACTCACTAACTACCCCACTCACCTACTACCCCAGTATGATTACCCCAGACTCACTAACTACCCCACTCACCTACTACCCCAGTATGATTACCCCAGACTCACTAACTACCCCACTGACTATAACTACACCACTCACCTACTACCCCAGTATGATTACCCCAGACTCACTAACTACCCCACTCACCTACTACCCCAGTATGATTAGCCCAGACTCACTAACTACCCCACTCACCAACTACCCCAGTATGGTTACCCCAGACTCACTAACTATCCCACTCACCTACTACCCCAGTATTATTACAATCCATACAACTGAAGCAATCACACCAAAGTTTATTCATAAACTTTACATTCTAGTTTTTATTATAGTGGGTTTCCGCCGTTTTTCACACCTCAACTCCTCCTACACCGTTTAAGCTAGAAACACCATTCAAACTTTAAAATGTGTAGGACCGCATGAATTAAGTTGCTTCTATACAGATTTTTAATATTTGTTATACTTTTTAAACTACAGGTGTTTAAAGAGACATTTTCCCCCCATAGACTTCCATTGAAATTCAACTTTTTCCAACTTATTTCCACTTTTTTTCTGGAAGCTGCTCCTCCTAGACCGTTTAAGCTAGAGACACCATTCAAACTTTAGAGTAGGGTGGACAACCTATATTAAAAGACCTCTTTTACAGACTTCAAATATCTGCTATACTTTTTAAACCACAGCAGTTTAAGTTTCTTCATTTTTTGACAGTTTAACATTTTCAAAAGACCAACATTCCATTAGCCCTCTGCCACAGCTATTATGATGTCATCAGCACTCACTGCACTATACACATTGGCTTTTCATTGGTAGAATTTTTAATTATTCATATTCGTTGACCAATGGCAATTAACGTGACTTCCCTCACTACATGTTAAGCCTTTCATTACCATGTGATTTTAACTCTTTCCTTACCATTACTATTCAACTCACTATAACCACCCCACTCACCTACTACCCCAGTATGATTACCTCAGACTCACTAACTACCCCACTCACCTACTACCCCAGTATGATTACCCCAGACTCACTAACTACCCCACTGACAATAACTACCCCACTCACCTACTACCCCAGTATGATTACCCCAGACTCACTAACTACCCCACTGACTATAACTACCCCACTCACCTACTACCCCAGTATGATTACCACAGACTCACTAACTACCCCACTGACTATAACTACCCCACTCACCTACTACCCCAGTATGATTACCCCAGACTCACTAACTACCCCACTGACTATAACTACCCCACTCACCTACTACCCCAGTATGATTACCCCAGACTCACTAACTACCCCACTCACCTACTACCCCAGTATGATTACCCCAGACTCACTAACTACCCCACTCACCTACTACCCCATTATGATTACCCCAGACTCACTAACTACCCCACTCACCTACTACCCCAGTATGATTACCCCAGACTCACTAACTACCCCACTCACCTACTACCCCAGTATGATTACCCCAGACTCACAAACAACCCCACTGACTATAATTACCCCACTCACCTACTACCCCAGTATGATTACCCCAGACTCACTAACTACCCCACTGACTATAACTACCCCACTCACCTACTACCCCAGTATGATTACCCCAGACTCACTAACTACCCCACTGACTATAACTACCCAACTCAACTACTACCCCAGTATGATTACCCCAGACTCACTAACTACCCCACTGACTATAACTACCCCACTCACCTACTACCCCAGTATGATTACCCCAGACTCACTAACTACCCCACTGACTATAACTACCCCACTCACCTACTACCCCAGTATGATTACCCCAGACTCACTAACTACCCCACTGACTATAACTACCCCACTCACCTACTACCCCAGTATGATAACCCCAGACTCACTAACTACCCCACTGACTATAACTACCCCACTCACCTACTACCCGAGTATGATTACCCCAGACTCACTAACTACCCCACTCACCTACTACCCCAGTATGATTACCCCAGACTCATTATTAGTGTGATGCTTCAGCAACACACTAGTGTTCTCTTGCATAGTTATTAGTGTGATGCTTCAGCAACACACTACTGTTCTCTTGCATAGTTATTTTTATTTTTATAGTAGTAGGTTTCCGCCGTTTTTCTCACCTCAACTACTCCTACACCGTTTAAGCTAGAAACACCATTCAAACTTTAAAATGTGTAGGACAGCATGAATTAAGTTGCTTGTATACAGATTTTTAATATTTGTTATACTTTTTAAACTACAGGTGTTTAAAGAGACATTTTTCCCCCATAGACTTCCATTGAAATTCAACTTTTTCCAACTTATTTCCACTTTTTTTCTGGAAGCTGCTCCTCCTAGACCGTTTAAGCTAGAGACACCATTCAAACTTTAGAGTAGGATGGACAACCTATCTTAAAAGACCTCTTTTACAGACTTCAAATATCTGCTATACTTTTTAAACCACAGCAGTTTAAGTTTCTTCATTTTTATGTCACTTTTTGACAGTTTAATATTTTCAAAAGACCAACATTCCATTAGACCTCTGCCACAGCTATTATGATGTCATCAGCACTCACTGCACTATACACATTGGTAGAATTTTTAATTATTCATATTCGTTGACCAATGGCAATTAACGTGACTTCCCTCACTACATGTTAAGCCTTTCATTACCATGTGATTTTAACTCTTTCCTTACCATTACTATTCAACTCACTATAACTACCCCACTCACCTACTACCCCAGTATGATTATAACTCTTTCCTTAGCATTAATATCCAACTCACTATAACTACCCCACTCACCTACTACCCCAGTATGATTACCCCAGACTCACTAACTACCCCACTGACTATAACTACCCCATTCACCTACTACCCCAGTATGATTACCCCAGACTCACTAACTACCCCACTGACTATAACTACCCCACTCACCTACTACCCCAGTATGATTACCCCAGACTCACTAACTACCCCACTGACTATAACTACCCAACTCACCTACTACCCCAGTATGATTACCCCAGACTCACTAACTACCCCACTGACTATAACTACCCCACTCACCTACTACCCCAGTATGATTACCCCAGACTCACTAACTACCCCACTGACAATAACTACCCCACTCACCTACTACCCCAGTATGATTACCCCAGACTCACTAACTACCCCACTGACTATAACTACCCCACTCACCTACTACCCCAGTATGATTACCACAGACTCACTAACTACCCCACTGACTATAACTACCCCACTCACCTACTACCCCAGTATGATTACCCCAGACTCACTAACTACCCCACTGACTATAACTACCCCAGTATGATTACCCCAGACTCACTAACTACCCCACTCACCTACTACCCCAGTATGATTACCCCAGACTCACTACTCCACTCACCTACTACCCCAGTATGATTACCCCAGACTCACTAACTACCTCACTGACTATAACTACCCCACTCACCTACTACCCCAGTATGATTACCCCAGACTCACTAACTACCCCACTGACTATAACTACCCCACTCACCTACTACCCCAGTATGATTACCCCAGACTCACTAACTACCCCACTGACTATAACTACCCCACTCACCTACTACCCCAGTATGATTACCCCAGACTCACTAACTACCCCATTGACTATAACTACCCCACTCACCTACTACCCCAGTATGATTACCCCAGACTCACTAACTACCCCACTGACTATAACTACCCCACTCACCTACTACCCCAGTATGATTACCCCAGACTCACTAACTACCCCACTGACTATAACTACCCCACTCACCTACTACCCCAGTATGATTACCCCAGACTCACTAACTACCCCACTGACTATAACTACCCCACTCACCTACTACCCCAGTATGATTACCCCAGACTCACTAACTACCCCACTGACTATAACTGCCCCCCAGCCATAAGTGAACATTCTAAAATCCTAACTGAACATTCTGTTACATTCTAAAGCCCTAACTGAACATTATAATCCATTCCTCCTGACTAATTTAAGATTTTAATGAGTTTTAAGATGCTACTGCTCTTTAACTTTTTAATCTGGATACAGCAACTATAAAAATCCATACAGCTGAAGCAATCACACCAAAGTTTATTCATAAACTTTACATTCTAGTTTTTATTAGTGTGATGCTTCAGCAACACACTACTGTTCTCTTGCATAGTTATTAGTGTGATGCTTCAGCAACACACTACTGTTCTCTTGCATAGTTATTTTTATAGTTATACTAGGTTTCCGCCGTTTTTCTCACCTCAACTACTCCTACACCGTTTAAGCTAGAAACACCATTCAAACTTTAAAATGTGTAGGACAGCATGAATTAAGTTGCTTGTATACAGATTTTTAATATTTGTTATACTTTTTAAACTACAGGTGTTTAAAGAGACATTTTTCCCCCATAGACTTCCATTGTAATTCAACTTTTTCCAACTTATTTCCACTTTTTTTCTGGAAGCTGCTCCTCCTAGACCGTTTAAGCTAGAGACACCATTCAAACTTTAGAGTAGGGTGGACAACCTATCTTAAAAGACCTCTTTTACAGACTTCAAATATCTGCTATACTTTTTAAACCACAGCAGTTTAAGTTTCTTAATTTTTATGTCACTTTTTGACAGTTTAACATTTTCAAAAGACCAACATTCCATTAGACCTCTGCCACAGCTATTATGATGTCATCAGCACTCACTGCACTATACACATTGGTAGAATTTTTAATTATTCATATTCGTTGACCAATGGCAATTAACGTGACTTCCCTCACTACATGTTAAGCCTTTCATTACCATGTGATTTTAACTCTTTCCTTACCATTACTATTCAACTCACTATAACTACCTCACTCACCTACTACCCCAGTATGATTACCGCAGACTCACTAACTACCCCACTGACTATAACTACCTCACTCACCTACTACCCCAGTATGATTACCCCAGACTCACTAACTACCCCACTGACAATAACTACCCCACTCACCTACTACCCCAGTATGATTATAACTCTTTCCTTACCATTAATATCCAACTCACTATAACTACCCCACTCACCTACTACCCCAGTATGATTACCCCAGACTCACTAACTACCCCACTGACTATAACTACCCCACTCACCTACTACCCCAGTATGATTACCCCAGACTCACTAACTACCCCACTGACTATAACTACCCCACTCACCTACTACCCCAGTATGATTACCCCAGACTCGCTAACTACCCCACTGACTATAACTACCCCACTCACCTACTACCCCAGTATGATTACCCCAGACTCATTAACTACCCCACTGACTATAACTACCCAAATCAACTACTACCCCAGTATGATTACCCCAGACTCACTAAATACCCCACTGACAATAACTACCCCACTCACCTACTACCCCAGTATGATTACCCCAGACTCACTAACTACCCCACTGACTATAACTACCCCACTCACCTACTACCCCAGTATGATTACCCCAGACTCACTAACTACCCCACTGACTATAACTACCCCAGTATGATTACCCCAGACTCACTAACTACCCCACTGACTAGAACTGCCCCCCAGCCGTAAGTGAACATTCTAAAATCCTAACTGAACATTCTGTTACATTCTAAAGCTCTAACTGAACATTATAGTCCATTCCTCCTGACTAATTTAACATTTTAATGAGTTTTAAGATGCTACAGCTCTTTAACTTTTTAATCTGGATACAGCAACTTTAAAAATCCATACAGCTGAAGCAATCACACCAAAGTTTATTCATAAACTTTACATTCTAGTTTTTATAGTTATACTAGGTTTCCGCCGTTTTTCTCACCTCAACTACTCCTACACCGTTTAAGCTAGAAACACCATTCAAACTTTAAAATGTGTAGGGCAGCATGAATTAAGTTGCTTGTATACAGATTTTTAATATTTGTTATACTTTTTAAACTACAGGTGTTTAAAGAGACATTTTTCCCCCATAGACTTCCATTGTAATTCAACTTTTTCCAACTTATTTCCACTTTTTTTCTGGAAGCTGCTCCTCCTAGACCGTTTAAGCTAGAGACACCATTCAAACTTTAGAGTAGGGTGGACAACCTATCTTAAAAGACCTCTTTTACAGACTTCAAATATCTGCTATACTTTTTAAACCACAGCAGTTTAAGTTTCTTCATTTTTATGTCACTTTTTGACAGTTTAACATTTTCAAAAGACCAACATTCCATTAGACCTCTGCCACAGCTATTATGATGTCATCAGCACTCACTGCACTATACACATTGGTAGAATTTTTAATTATTCATATTCGTTGACCAATGGCAATTAACGTGACTTCCCTCACTACATGTTAAGCCTTTCATTACCATGTGATTTTAACTCTTTCCTTACCATTACTATTCAACTCACTATAACTACCTCACTCACCTACTACCTCAGTATGATTACCCCAGACTCACTAACTACCCCACTGACAATAACTACCCCACTCACCTACTACCCCCAGTATGATTATAACTCTTTCCTTACCATTAATATGCAACTCACTATAACTACCCCACTCACCTACTACCCCCAGTATGATTACCCCAGACTCACTAACTACCCCACTGACTATAACTACCCCACTCACCTACTACCCCAGTATGATTACCCCAGACTCACTAACTACCCCACTGACAATAACTACCCCACTCACCTACTACCCCAGTATGATTACCCCAGACTCACTAACTATCCTACTGACTATAACTACCCCACTCACCTACTACCCCAGTATGATTACCCCAGACTCACTAACTACCCCACTGACTATAACTACCCCACTCACCTACTACCCCAGTATGATTACCCCAGACTCACCTACTACCCCAGTATGATTACCCCAGACTCACTAACTACCCCACTGACTATAACTACCCCACTCACCTACTACCCCAGTATGATTACCCCAGACTCACTAACTACCCCACTGACTATAACTACCCCACTCACCTACTACCCCAGTATGATTACCCCAGACTCACTAACTACCCCACTGACTATAACTACCCCACTCACCTACTACCCCAGTATGATTACCCCAGACTCACTAACTACCCCACTAACTATAACTACCCCAATCAACTACTACCCCAGTATGATTACCCCAGACTCACTAAATACCCCACTGACAATAACTACCCCACTCACCTACTACCCCAGTATGATTACCCCAGACTCACTAACTACCCCACTGACTATAACTACCCCACTCACCAACTACCCCAGTATGATTACCCCAGACTCACTAACTACCCCACTGACTATAACTACCCCACTCACCTACTACCCCAGTATGATTACCCCAGACTCACTAACTACCCCACTGACTATAACTACCCCACTCACCTACTACCCCAGTATGATTACCCCAGACTCACTAACTACCCCACTGACTATAACTACCCCATTCACCTACTACCCCAGTATGATTACCCCAGACTCACTAACTACCCCACTGACTATAACTACCCCACTCACCTACTACCCCAGTATGATTACCCCAGACTCACTAACTACCCCACTGACTATAACTACCCAACTCACCTACTACCCCAGTATGATTACCCCAGACTCACTAACTACCCCACTGACTATAACTACCCCACTCACCTACTACCCCAGTATGATTACCCCAGACTCACTAACTACCCCACTGACAATAAGTACCCCACTCACCTACTACCCCAGTATGATTACCCCAGACTCACTAACTACCCCACTGACTATAACTACCCCACTCACCTACTACCCCAGTATGATTACCACAGACTCACTAACTACCCCACTGACTATAACTACCCCACTCACCTACTACCCCAGTATGATTACCCCAGACTCACTAACTACCCCACTGACTATAACTACCCCACTCACCTACTACCCCAGTATGATTACCCCAGACTCACTACTCCACTCACCTACTACCCCAGTATGATTACCCCAGACTCACTAACTACCCCACTGACTATAACTACCCCACTCACCTACTACCCCAGTAAGATTACCCCAGACTCACTAACTACCCCACTGACTATAACTACCCCACTCACCTACTACCCCCAGTATGATTACCCCAGACTCACTAACTACCCCACTGACTATAACTACCCCACTCACCTACTACCCCAGTATGATTACCCCAGACTCACTAACTACCCCACTGACTATAACTACCCCCACTCACCTACTACCCCAGTATGATTACCCCAGACTCATTAACTACCCCACTGACTATAACTACCCCACTCACCTACTACCCCACTCACCTACTATCCCAGTATGATTACCCCAGACTCACTAACTACCCCACTGACTATAACTACCCCACTCACCTACTACCCCAGCATGATTACCCCAGACTCACTAACTACCCCACTGACTATAACTACCCCACTCACCTACTACCCCAGTATGATTACCCCAGACTCTCTAACTACCCCACTGACTATAACTACCCCACTCACCTACTACCCCAGTATGATTACCCCAGACTCACTAACTACCCCACTGACTATAACTACCCCACTCACCTACTACCCCCAGTATGATTACCCCAGACTCACTAACTACCCCACTCACCTACTACCCCAGTATGATTACCCCAGACTCACTAACTACCCCACTCACCAACTACCCCAGTATGATTATCCCAGACTCACTAACTACCCCACTATGATTACCCCAGACTCACTAACTACCCCACTGACTATAACTACCCTACTCACCTACTACCCCAGTATTACCCCAGACTCACTAACTACCCCACTGACTATAACTACCCCACTCACCTACTACCCCAGTATGGTTACCCCAGACTCACTAACTATCCCACTCACCTACTACCCCAGTATGATTACAATCCATACAACTGAAGCAATCACACCAAAGTTTATTCATAAACTTTACATTCTAGTTAGTGTGATGCTTCAGCAACACACTACTGTTCTCTTGCATAGTTAGGGGACCGTGCAGCGAAGCTGCAGGTACCCTATTGTTTTTGTTCAGATTCTTTTTATTATTATTAGGGGACCGTGCAGCGAAGCTGCAGGTACCCTATTGTTTTTGTTCAGATTCTTTTTATTAGGGGACCGTGCAGCGAAGCTGCAGGTACCCTATTGTTTTTGTTCTGATTCTTTTTATTAGGGGGACCGTGCAGCGAAGCTGCAGGTACCCTATTGTTTTTGTTCAGATTCTTTTCATTATTTTTTTTCTCCCCTTTCACCTAAAATTCCCATGAGCTGGTTTGTCCTAGAATCACCAGACTTGGCACGCTTGTTGGGATTCCCAAACTCTTGAATCCTCTATATTATGACGCAGATTGAACACCTGGTGGCGCTGTAGTGCACGTGACAAATTTTTGACATTGACACGCCCACTGCCGACGCCCCGTTTCACCTAGAGTCACAAAATTTGGTATGCATGTCCATTTGCTCATTCTGAACAAATTTGCCTCAAGGACCCATAAAGTCCGCCATATTGGATTTTTTGCTAATTAGCATTTTTTGTAAAACGCTTAAAATGCTACTCCTCTTACAAAATTTGACCAATTGAGATGAAACTCGGTTAACATACTCCTTAGACCATGTCTCATAAAAGTTATATTTGGAATTTTGATATTTTCAAATATGGCCGAATGACGAGCCAATGAAATTTCACTGGGCGTGGCTTATCACAAAAATGCTAATAATTCCAAAACGATTTGACAGAAAGCTATGAAACTTGGTAGGTCTTTTAAGAGTCCCATTAGGACTAGACATGTACAGTTTTATCCCAATCCATCCATGTGGTGGCGCTATAGAGTTCCAAATATAAAAAAATATAAAAAAATTCACTAAAAATCACAGTTCCTTTGCAGAGATGTGCAACTTGCTACAGTGACAAAGAGCCGGATTTGGATCATATAACTTTACTAATTTATTGGGCGCCATCTTGAATTTGCCGACATTTTGGCTTAAATGTATTCATTTATTACTTCTTTGAGTTTTTCCTTAACCGCTTGGCTGATTAGCATGAAACTTGGCAAATAGTTAGAAGTTGTCATCATACAAGCTCACACCGAATTTCGTGGCGATAGGCCAGTTGGTGGCGCTGTAGTGCACGTGTAAATATTGTGACATTGACACGCCCACTGGCGACGCCCCGTTTGACCTAGAGTCACAAAATGTGGTGTACAGGTCTCTCTGCTCATGCTGAACAAATTTGCATCAAGGATCCATGAAGTCAGCTATATTGGATTTTCCGCTAATTAGCATTTTTTGTCAAACACTTAAAATGCTACTCCTCCTACAAAATTTGGCCAATTTACATGAAACGAGGTACACAAACTCCTTTGACCAAGCTTCATAAAACATAATTTCAGAATTTTGATATTTTAAAATATGGCCGAATGACGAGCCAATGAATTTTCAATGGGCGTGACTTATCACAAAAATGCTGATAATTCCAAAATCATTTGACAGAAAGTTATGAAACCTGGTATATCTATTAAGAGTAACATCTGAAATTGACCTCTACAGTTTCAACCCAATCGAGCCACGTGGTGGCGCTAAATAGATCTAAATATAAGAAAATATTTAAAATTCACAAAAAAATGATTGACACGCCCACTGCATACGCCCCTTTTTATCTAGAGTCACAAAATGTGGGATAGAGGTCCGTCTCCTCATACTGAACAAATTTGCCTCAAGGAACCATGACGTTAGCCCTATTGGATTTTCCGCTAATTAGCATTACTTGTAAAAACACTTAAAATACTACTTCTCCTATAAAATTTGACCAATTTAAATGAAACCTGTTAAACACACTCCTTACACCATGTATCATAAAAGTTATAAACAGAATTTTGATATTTTAAAAGCTGGCCGAATGATGAGCCAATACATATCCAATGGGCGTGGCTTATCACAAAAATGCTAATAATTCCAAAACCATTTCACAGAAAGTTATGAAACTTGGAAAGTCTTTTAAGAGTAACATCTGGACCTGACCTCTCCAGTTTCAACCCAATCGAGCCACGTGGTGGAGCTATAGAGATCCAAATATAAGAAAATATTTTAAAATTCACTAAAAATCATTGACACGCCCACTGCCGACGCCCCATTTTATCTACATTCACAAAATTTGGTGGATACATCCCGCTAACTCCTGCCCAACAAATTTGCCTCAAGAAACCATGAAGTCTGCCATCTTCGATTTTCCGCTAATTAGCATTTTTTGTAAAACACTTAAAATGCTACTCCTCCTACAGAATGAGACCAATTTGCACCAAACCTGTTCACTGGACTCAACCAGCATCCATACATACATGCATTACTTTACTAAGGTGTATGTCAAAAATTGGCCGAATGAGAAGCCAATGGATTTTGCATTGGGCATGGCTTATCGCACAAATGCTAGTACTTCTAAAACCGTTTGATATAAAGTTCTGAAACTTGGTGGGTTGAGAGTTAGATCAAGACTTGAGCCCTGCAGTTTTAACCCAATCAATCTGCGTGGTGGCACTAAAGAAATACAAATGTTGGGATGGCAGGTATGCCATCCGCCAAGTACACTATCTCTGCTTAACAGGCCGTCTACCTACTATACCAACTGTGAAAGTTCCTGTAGCTTAGTGGTTAAGGCATTTGACTGCCGTGTAGTAGGTTGGTGGTTCGATCCCCACCTGTTCCCGAGTTTTTTTTGAGGCACACAATGTGCACGTCATTGTAAGAATGTTCTTTTTATTGCAAAGGCTAGGAAATTTCACAATATTACCTGTTATCTGTATGAATTATGAAGTCAGTAAGCCAAAACAATCTGATACCGCAACACACAAGTCTTATTTGGCCTCCTCGTTTCTGTTAACCTGCTTTGGCCTAGCGGATTCAGTATTGGCTTTCCATGTATGTGGTCAGTGGTTCAATTTCAAATTGGTACCAATGGCTAGGTTAATGTTTGCCAAAACTATTGTGCAAATGCTATGCTTCTTTTAATGTTGTTTTCACATTAAGAAACACCTTTTTATTGCAAAAGTTAAGAAATTTAACAGTATTAACTGTTCACTGTTTCACTTGTACTTAAAAGACTTAATACGCAAGCCCTTACTGGATCGGGTTAAGATACCATCAGCAATGGCAAAAGCCCTGATTAGAAACAAATATTTGTATTTTGGGTCAACCCTGTCTAGAGTTGTCTACCATTTTGGGGTTTCTGCGTTTGACAAATGCCGCTAATGCCGCACGGTCCCCGGAAATCGCTGCTTGCAGCTATATTTAGGGGACCGTGCAGCGAAGCTGCAGGTACCCTATTGTTTTTGTTCTGATTCTTTTTATTATTTTTTTTCTCCCCTTTCACCTAAAATTCCCGTGAGCTGGTTTGTCCTAGAATCACCAGACTTGGCACGCTTGTTGGAATTCCCAAACTCTTGAATCCTCTATATTATGACGCAGATTGAACACCTGGTGGCGCTGTAGTGCACGTGACAAAATTTTGACATTGACACGCCCACTGCCGACGCCCCGTTTCACCTAGAGTCACAAAATTTGGTATGCATGTCCATTTGCTCATTCTGAACAAATTTGCCTCAAGGACCCATAAAGTCCGCCATATTGGATTTTTTGCTAATTAGCATTTTTTGTAAAACGCTTAAAATGCTACTCCTCCTACAAAATTTGACCAATTGAGATGAAACTCGGTTTACATACTCCTTAGACCATGTCTCATAAAAGTTATATTTGGAATTTTGATATTTTCAAATATGGCCGAATGACGAGCCAATGAAATTTCACTGGGCGTGGCTTATCACAAAAATGCTAATAATTCCAAAACGATTTGACAGAAAGCTATGAAACTTGGTAGGTCTTTTAAGAGTCCCATTAGGACTAGACATGTACAGTTTTATCCCAATCTATCCATGTGGTGGCGCTATAGAGTTCCAAATATAAAGAAATATAAAAAAATTCACTAAAAATCACAGTTCCTTTGCAGAGATGTATAACTTGCTACAGTGACAAAGAGCCGGGTTTGGATCATAGAACTTTACTAATTTGGTGGGCGCCATCTTGAATTTGCCGACATTTTTGCTTAAATGTACTCATTTATTACTTCTTTGAGGTTTTCCTTAACCGCTTGGCTTATTAGCATGAAACTTGGTAAGTTGTTAGAAGTTGTCATCATACAAGCTCACACCGAATTTCGTGGCGATAGGCCAGTTGGTGGCGCTGTAGTGTACGTGTTAATATTGTGACATTGACACGCCCACTGGCGACGCCCCGTTTGACCTAGAGTCACAAAATGTGGTGTACAGGTCTCTCTGCTCATGCTGAACAGATTTACCTCAAGGATCCATGAAGTCAGCCATATTGGATTTTCCGCTAATTAGCATTTTTTGTATAACACTTAAAATGCTACTCCTCCTACAAAATTTGGCCAATTTACATGAAACGAGGTACACAAACTCGTTAGACCATGCTTCATAAAAGTTATATTCAGAATTTTGATATTTTAAAAGATGACCGAATGACGAGCCAATTAATTTTCAATGGGCGTGACTTATCACAAAAATGCTGATAATTCCAAAATCATTTGACAGAAAGTTATGAAACCTGGTAGATCTATTAAGAGTAACATGAGGAATAGACCCCTACAGTTTTAACCCAATCGAGCCACGTGGTGGCGCTATATCAATCCAAATATAAGAAAATATTTAAAAATTCACTAAAAATCATTGACACGCCCACTGCCGATGCCCCGTTTGACCTAAAGTCACAAAATGTGGTATACAGGTCCCTCTGCTCATGTTGAACAAATTTACCTCAAGGATCCATGAAGTCAGCCATATTGGATTTTCCGCTAATTAGCATTACTTGTAAAACACTTAAAATACTACTCCTCCTACAAAATTTGGTCAATTTACATGAAACGTGGGACAAGAACTCCTTAGACCATGCTTCATAAAATTTATATTCAAAATTGTGATATTTTAAAAGATGGCCGAATGACGAGCCAATTAATTTTCAATGGGCGTGACTTATCACAAAAATGCTGATAATTCCAAAATCATTTGACAGAAAGTTATGACACCTGGTAGATCTATTAAGAGTAACATGTGGAATTGACCTCTACAGTTTCAACCCAATTGAGCCACGTGGTGGCGCTATATAGATTCAAATATAAGAAAATATTTAAAAATTCACTAAAAATCATTGACACGCCCCACTGCATACGCCCCGTTTTATCTAGAGTCACAAAATGTGGGATAGAGGTCCGTCTGCTCATACTGAACAAATTTGCCTCGAGGAATCATCAAGTTAGCCCCATTGGATTTTCCGCTAATTAGCATTACTTGTAAAACACTTAAAATACTACTCCTCCTATAAAATTTGACCAATTTGCACCAAACCTGTTCAAGGTACTGAACACGCTTCCCTACATACACGTATTACTTTACTAAGGCGTATGTCAAATATTGGCCGAATGAGAAGCCAATGGATTTTGCATTGGGCGTGGCTTATCGCACAAATGCTAGTACTTCTAAAACCATTTGATATAAAGTTCTGAAACTTGGTGGGTTGATTGAGAGTTAGATCAAGACTCGAGCCCTGCAGTGTTAACCCAATCAATCTGCGTGGTGGCACTAAAGAAATACAAATGTTGGGATGGCAGGTATGCCATCCGCCAAGTACACTATCTCTGCTTAACAGGCCGTCTACCTACTATACCAACTGTGAAAGTTCCTGTAGCTTAGTGGTTAAGGCATTTGACTGCCGTGTAGTAGGTTGGTGGTTCGATCCCCACCTGTTCCCGAGTTTTTTTTGAGGCACACAATGTGCATGTCATTGTAAGAATGTTCTTTTTATTGCAAAGGCTAGGAAATTTCACAATATTACCTGTTATCTGTATGAATTATGAAGTCAGTAAGCCAAAACAATCTGATACCGCAACACACAAGTCTTATTTGGCCTCCTCATTTCTGTTAACCTGCTTTGGCCTAGCGGATTCAGTATTGGCTTTCCATGTATGTGGTCAGCGGTTCAATTTCAAATTGGTACCAATGGCTAGGTTAATGTTTGCCAAAACTATTGTGCAAATGCTATGCTTCTTTTAATATTGTTTTCACATTAAGAAACACCTTTTCATTGCAAAAGTTAAGAAATTTAACAGTATTAACTGTTCACTGTTTCACTTGTACTTAAAAGACTTAATACGCAATCCCTTACCGGATCAGGTTAAGATACCATCAGCAATGGCAAAAGCCATGATTAGAAACAAATATTTGTATTTTGGGTCAACCCTGTCTAGAGCTGTCTACCATTTTGCGGCTTCTGCGTTTGACAAATGCCGCTAATGCCGCACGGTCCCCGGAAATCGCTGCTCGCAGCTATATTTAGGGGACCGTGCAGCGAAGCTGCAGGTACCCTATTGTTTTTGTTCAGATTCTTTTTATTATTTTTTTTCTCCCCTTTCACCTAAAATTCCCATGAGCTGGTTTGTCCTAGAATCACCAGACTTGGCACGCTTGTTGGGATTCCCAAACTCTTGAATCCTCTATATTATGACGCAGATTGAACACCTGGTGGCGCTGTAGTGCACGTGACAAATTTTTGACATTGACACGCCCACTGCCGACGCCCCGTTTCACCTAGAGTCACAAAATTTGGTATGCATGTCCATTTGCTCATTCTGAACAAATTTGCCTCAAGGACCCATAAAGTCCGCCATATTGGATTTTTTGCTAATTAGCATTTTTTGTAAAACGCTTAAAATGCTACTCCTCTTACAAAATTTGACCAATTGAGATGAAACTCGGTTAACATACTCCTTAGACCATGTCTCATAAAAGTTATATTTGGAATTTTGATATTTTCAAATATGGCCGAATGACGAGCCAATGAAATTTCACTGGGCGTGGCTTATCACAAAAATGCTAATAATTCCAAAACGATTTGACAGAAAGCTATGAAACTTGGTAGGTCTTTTAAGAGTCCCATTAGGACTAGACATGTACAGTTTTATCCCAATCTATCCATGTGGTGGCGCTATAGAGTTCCAAATATAAAGAAATATAAAAAAATTCACTAAAAATCACAGTTCCTTTGCAGAGATGTATAACTTGCTACAGTGACAAAGAGCTGGATTTGGATCATAGAACTTTACTAATTTGGTGGGCGCCATCTTGAATTTGCCGACATTTTTGCTTAAATGTACTCATTTATTACTTCTTTGAGGTTTTCCTTAACCGCTTGGCTTATTAGCATGAAACTTGGTAAGTTGTTAGAAGTTGTCATCATACAAGCTCACACCGAATTTCGTGGCGATAGGCCAGTTGGTGGCGCTGTAGTGTACGTGTTAATATTGTGACATTGACACGCCCACTGGCGACGCCCCGTTTGACCTAGAGTCACAAAATGTGGTGTACCGGTCTCTCTGCTCATGCTGAACAGATTTACCTCAAGGATCCATGAAGTCAGCCATATTGGATTTTCCGCTAATTAGCATTTTTTGTATAACACTTAAAATGCTACTCCTCCTACAAAATTTGGCCAATTTACATGAAAGGAGGTACACAAACTCGTTAGACCATGCTTCATAAAAGTTATATTCAGAATTTTGATATTTTAATAGATGACCGAATGACGAGCCAATTAATTTTCAATGGGCGTGACTTATCACAAAAATGCTGATAATTCCAAAATCATTTCATAGAAAGTTATGAAACCTGGTAGATCTATTAAGAGTAACATGAGGAATAGACCCCTACAGTTTTAACCCAATCGAGCCACGTGGTGGCGCTATATCAATCCAAATATAAGAAAATATTTAAAAATTCACTAAAAATCATTGACACGCCCACTGCATACGCCCCGTTTTATCTAGAGTCACAAAATGTGGGATAGAGGTCCGGCTGCTCATACTGAACAAATTTTCCTCAAGGAACCATCAAGTTAGCCCTATTGGATTTTCCGCTAATTAGCATTACTTGTAAAACACTTAAAATACTACTCCTCCTACAAAATTTGGTCAATTTACATGAAACCTGGGACAAGAACTCATTAGACCATGCTTCATAAAATTTATATTCAAAATTGTGATATTTTAAAAGATGGCCGAATGACGAGCCAATTAATTTTCAATGGGCGTGACTTATCACAAAAATGCTGATAATTCCAAAATCATTTGACAGAAAGTTATGAAACCTGGTAGATCTATTAAGAGTAACATGTGGAATTGACCTCTACAGTTTCAACCCAATTGAGCCACGTGGTGGCGCTATATAGATTCAAATATAAGAAAATATTTAAAAATTCACTAAAAATCATTGACACGCCCACTGCATACGCCCCGTTTTATCTAGAGTCACAAAATGTGGGATAGAGGTCCGTCTGCTCATACTGAACAAATTTGCCTCGAGGAATCATCAAGTTAGCCCCATTGGATTTTCCGCTAATTAGCATTACTTGTAAAACACTTAAAATACTACTCCTCCTATAAAATTCGACCAATTTGCACCAAACCTGTTCAAGGTACTGAACACGCTTCCCTACATACACGTATTACTTTACTAAGGCGTATGTCAAATATTGGCCGAATGAGAAGCCAATGGATTTTGCATTGGGCGTGGCTTATCGCACAAATGCTAGTACTTCTAAAACCATTTGATATAAAGTTCTGAAACTTGGTGGGTTGATTGAGAGTTAGATCAAGACTCGAGCCCTGCAGTGTTAACCCAATCAATCTGCGTGGTGGCACTAAAGAAATACAAATGTTGGGATGGCAGGTATGCCATCCGCCAAGTACACTATCTCTGCTTAACAGGCCGTCTACCTACTATACCAACTGTGAAAGTTCCTGTAGCTTAGTGGTTAAGGCATTTGACTGCCGTGTAGTAGGTTGGTGGTTCGATCCCCACCTGTTCCCGAGTTTTTTTTGAGGCACACAATGTGCATGTCATTGTAAGAATGTTCTTTTTATTGCAAAGGCTAGGAAATTTCACAATATTACCTGTTATCTGTATGAATTATGAAGTCAGTAAGCCAAAACAATCTGATACCGCAACACACAAGTCTTATTTGGCCTCCTCATTTCTGTTAACCTGCTTTGGCCTAGCGGATTCAGTATTGGCTTTCCATGTATGTGGTCAGCGGTTCAATTTCAAATTGGTACCAATGGCTAGGTTAATGTTTGCCAAAACTATTGTGCAAATGCTATGCTTCTTTTAATATTGTTTTCACATTAAGAAACACCTTTTCATTGCAAAAGTTAAGAAATTTAACAGTATTAACTGTTCACTGTTTCACTTGTACTTAAAAGACTTAATACGCAATCCCTTACCGGATCGGGTTAAGATACCATCAGCAATGGCAAAAGCCATGATTAGAAACAAATATTTGTATTTTGGGTCAACCCTGTCTAGAGCTGTCTACCATTTTGCGGCTTCTGCGTTTGACAAATGCCGCTAATGCCGCACGGTCCCCGGAAATCGCTGCTCGCAGCTATATTTAGGGGACCGTGCAGCGAAGCTGCAGGTACCCTATTGTTTTTGTTCAGATTCTTTTTATTATTATTATTTATTTTTTTATTATTTTTTTTCTCCCCTTTCACCTAAAATTCCCATGAGCTGGTTTGTCCTAGAATCACCAGACTTGGCACGCTTGTTGGGATTCCCAAACTCTTGAATCCTCTATATTATGACGCAGATTGAACACCTGGTGGCGCTGTAGTGCACGTGACAAATTTTTGACATTGACACGCCCACTGCCGACGCCCCGTTTCACCTAGAGTCACAAAATTTGGTATGCATGTCCATTTGCTCATTCTGAACAAATTTGCCTCAAGGACCCATAAAGTCCGCCATATTGGATTTTTTGCTAATTAGCATTTTTTGTAAAACGCTTAAAATGCTACTCCTCCTACAAAATTTGACCAATTGAGATGAAACTCGGTTTACATACTCCTTAGACCATGTCTCATAAAAGTTATATTTGGAATTTTGATATTTTCAAATATGGCCGAATGACGAGCCAATGAAATTTCACTGGGCGTGGCTTATCACAAAAATGCTAATAATTCCAAAACGATTTGACAGAAAGCTATGAAACTTGGTAGGTCTGTTAAGAGTGTCATTCGGACTAGACTTGTACAGTTTTATCCCAATCTATCCATGTGGTGGCGCTATAGAGTTCCAAATATAAAGAAATATAAAAAAATTCACTAAAAATCACATTTCCATTGCAGAGATGTATAACTTGCTACAGTGACAAAGAGCCGGATTTGGATCATAGAACTTTACTAATTTGGTGGGCGCCATCTTGAATTTGCCGACATTTTGGCTTAAATGTACTCATTTATTACTTCTTTGAGTTGTTCCTTAACCGCTTGGCTGATTAGCATGAAACTTGGCAAGTCGTTAGACGTTGTCATCATACAAGCTCACACCGAATTTCATGGCGATAGGCCAGTTGGTGGCGCTGTAGTGCACGTGTTAATATTGTGACATTGACACGCCCACTGCCGACGCCCCGTTTGACCTAGAGTCACAAAATGTGGAGTACAGGTCCCTCTGCTCATGCTGAACAAATGTACCGCAAGGATCCATGAAGTCAGCCATATTTGATTTTCCGCTAATTAGCATTTTCTGTAAAACACTTAAAATGCTACTCCTCCTACAAAATGTGGCCAATTTACATGAAACGAGGTACACGAACTCCTTAGACCATGCTTCATAAAAGTTATATTCAGAATTTTAATATTTTAAAAGATGGCCGAATGACAAGCCAATGAATTGTCAATGGGCGTGACTTATCACAAAAATGCTGATAATTCCAAAATGATTTGACAGAAAGTTATGAAACCTGGTAGATCTATTAAGAGTAACATGAGGAATTGACCTCTACAGTTTCAACCCAATCTAGCCACGTGGTGGCGCTATATAGATCCAAATATGAGAAAATATTTAAAAATTCACTAAAAATGATTGACATGCCCACTGCATACGCCCCGTTTTATCTAGAGTCACAAAATGTGGGACAGAGGTCCGTCTGCTCATACTGAACAAATTTGCCTCAAGGAACCATCAAGTTAGCCCTATTGGATTTTCCGCTAATTAGCATTACTTGTAAAACACTTAAAATACTACTCCTCCTATAAAATTTGACCAATTTACATGAAACCTGGTAAACACGCTCCTTACACCATGCGTCATAAAACCTATATACAGAATTTTAATATGTTTAAATATGGCCGAATGACGAGCCAATAAATATCCAGTGGGCGTGGCTTATCACAAGAATGCTAATAATTCCAAAACCATTTCACAGAAAGTTATGAAACTTGGAAAATCTTTTAAGAGTAACATCTGGACCTGACCTCTCCAGTTTCAACCCAATCGACCCATGTGGTGGCGCTATAGAGATCCAAATATAAGAAAATATTTAAAAATTCACTAAAAATCATTGACACGCCCACTGCATACGCCCCGTTTTATCTAGAGTCACAAAATGTGGGATAGAGGTCCGGCTGCTCATACTGAACAAATTTTCCTCAAGGAACCATCAAGTTAGCCCCATTGGATTTTCTGCTAATTAGCATTACTTGTAAAACACTTAAAATACTACTCCTCCTATAAAATTTGACCAATTTGCACCAAACCTGTTCAAGCTACTGAACACGCTTCCCTACATACACGTATTACTTTACTAAGGCGTATGTCAAATATTGGCCGAATGAGAAGCCAATGGATTTTGCATTGGGCGTGGCTTATCGCACAAATGCTAGTACTTCTAAAACCATTTGATATAAAGTTCTGAAACTTGGTGGGTTGATTGAGAATTAGATCAAGACTCGAGCCCTGCAGTGTTAACCCAATCAATCTGCGTGGTGGCACTAAAGAAATACAAATGTTGGGATGGCAGGTATGCCATCCGCCAAGTACACTATCTCTGCTTAACAGGCCGTCTACCTACTATACCAACTGTGAAAGTTCCTGTAGCTTAGTGGTTAAGGCATTTGACTGCCGTGTAGTAGGTTGGTGGTTCGATCCCCACCTGTTCCCGAGTTTTTTTTGAGGCTCACAATGTGCATGTCATTGTAAGAATGTTCTTTTTATTGCAAAGGCTAGGAAATTTCACAATATTACCTGTTATCTGTATGAATTATGAAGTCAGTAAGCCAAAACAATCTGATACCGCAACACACAAGTCTTATTTGGCCTCCTCATTTCTGTTAACCTGCTTTGGCCTAGCGGATTCAGTATTGGCTTTCCATGTATGTGGTCAGCGGTTCAATTCCAGCTTGGTACCAATGGCTAGGTTAATGTTTGGCAAAACTATTATGCAAATGCTATGCTTCTTTCAATGTTGTTTTCACATTAAGAAACACCTTTTTTATTGCAAAAGTTAAGAAATTTAACAGTATTAACTGTTCACTGTTTCACTTGTACTTAAAAGACTTAATACGCAAGCCCTTACCGGATCGGGTTAAAATACCATCAGCAATGGCAAAAGCCCTGATTAGAGACAAATATTTGTATTTTGGGTCAACCCTGTCTAGAGCTGTCTGCCGTTTTGCGGTTTCTGCGTTTGACAAATGCCGCTAATGCCGCACGGTCCCCGGAAATCGCTGCTTGCAGCTATATTTATTATTATTTTTTTTCTCCCCTTTCACCTAAAATTCCCATGAGCTGGTTTGTCCTAGAATCACCAGACTTGGCACGCTTGTTGGGATTCCCAAACTCTTGAATCCTCTATATTATGACGCAGATTGAACACCTGGTGGCGCTGTAGTGCACGTGACAAATTTTTGACATTGACACGCCCACTGCCGACGCCCCGTTTCACCTAGAGTCACAAAATTTGGTATGCATGTCCATTTGCTCATTCTGAACAAATTTGCCTCAAGGACCCATAAAGTCCGCCATATTGGATTTTTTGCTAATTAGCATTTTTTGTAAAACGCTTAAAATGCTACTCCTCTTACAAAATTTGACCAATTGAGATGAAACTCGGTTAACATACTCCTTAGACCATGTCTCATAAAAGTTATATTTGGAATTTTGATATTTTCAAATATGGCCGAATGACGAGCCAATGAAATTTCACTGGGCGTGGCTTATCACAAAAATGCTAATAATTCCAAAACGATTTGACAGAAAGCTATGAAACTTGGTAGGTCTTTTAAGAGTCCCATTAGGACTAGACATGTACAGTTTTATCCCAATCTATCCATGTGGTGGCGCTATAGAGTTCCAAATATAAAGAAATATAAAAAAATTCACTAAAAATCACAGTTCCTTTGCAGAGATGTATAACTTGCTACAGTGACAAAGAGCTGGATTTGGATCATAGAACTTTACTAATTTGGTGGGCGCCATCTTGAATTTGCCGACATTTTTGCTTAAATGTACTCATTTATTACTTCTTTGAGGTTTTCCTTAACCGCTTGGCTTATTAGCATGAAACTTGGTAAGTTGTTAGAAGTTGTCATCATACAAGCTCACACCGAATTTCGTGGCGATAGGCCAGTTGGTGGCGCTGTAGTGTACGTGTTAATATTGTGACATTGACACGCCCACTGGCGACGCCCCGTTTGACCTAGAGTCACAAAATGTGGTGTACCGGTCTCTCTGCTCATGCTGAACAGATTTACCTCAAGGATCCATGAAGTCAGCCATATTGGATTTTCCGCTAATTAGCATTTTTTGTATAACACTTAAAATGCTACTCCTCCTACAAAATTTGGCCAATTTACATGAAAGGAGGTACACTAACTCGTTAGACCATGCTTCATAAAAGTTATATTCAGAATTTTGATATTTTAATAGATGACCGAATGACGAGCCAATTAATTTTCAATGGGCGTGACTTATCACAAAAATGCTGATAATTCCAAAATCATTTCATAGAAAGTTATGAAACCTGGTAGATCTATTAAGAGTAACATGAGGAATAGACCCCTACAGTTTTAACCCAATCGAGCCACGTGGTGGCGCTATATCAATCCAAATATAAGAAAATATTTAAAAATTCACTAAAAATCATTGACACGCCCACTGCATACGCCCCGTTTTATCTAGAGTCACAAAATGTGGGATAGAGGTCCGGCTGCTCATACTGAACAAATTTTCCTCAAGGAACCATCAAGTTAGCCCTATTGGATTTTCCGCTAATTAGCATTACTTGTAAAACACTTAAAATACTACTCCTCCTACAAAATTTGGTCAATTTACATGAAACGTGGGACAAGAACTCATTAGACCATGCTTCATAAAATTTATATTCAAAATTGTGATATTTTAAAAGATGGCCGAATGACGAGCCAATTAATTTTCAATGGGCGTGACTTATCACAAAAATGCTGATAATTCCAAAATCATTTGACAGAAAGTTATGAAACCTGGTAGATCTATTAAGAGTAACATGTGGAATTGACCTCTACAGTTTCAACCCAATTGAGCCACGTGGTGGCGCTATATAGATTCAAATATAAGAAAATATTTAAAAATTCACTAAAAATCATTGACACGCCCACTGCATACGCCCCGTTTTATCTAGAGTCACAAAATGTGGGATAGAGGTCCGTCTGCTCATACTGAACAAATTTGCCTCGAGGAATCATCAAGTTAGCCCCATTGGATTTTCCGCTAATTAGCATTACTTGTAAAACACTTAAAATACTACTCCTCCTATAAAATTCGACCAATTTGCACCAAACCTGTTCAAGGTACTGAACACGCTTCCCTACATACACGTATTACTTTACTAAGGCGTATGTCAAATATTGGCCGAATGAGAAGCCAATGGATTTTGCATTGGGCGTGGCTTATCGCACAAATGCTAGTACTTCTAAAACCATTTGATATAAAGTTCTGAAACTTGGTGGGTTGATTGAGAGTTAGATCAAGACTCGAGCCCTGCAGTGTTAACCCAATCAATCTGCGTGGTGGCACTAAAGAAATACAAATGTTGGGATGGCAGGTATGCCATCCGCCAAGTACACTATCTCTGCTTAACAGGCCGTCTACCTACTATACCAACTGTGAAAGTTCCTGTAGCTTAGTGGTTAAGGCATTTGACTGCCGTGTAGTAGGTTGGTGGTTCGATCCCCACCTGTTCCCGAGTTTTTTTTGAGGCACACAATGTGCATGTCATTGTAAGAATGTTCTTTTTATTGCAAAGGCTAGGAAATTTCACAATATTACCTGTTATCTGTATGAATTATGAAGTCAGTAAGCCAAAACAATCTGATACCGCAACACACAAGTCTTATTTGGCCTCCTCATTTCTGTTAACCTGCTTTGGCCTAGCGGATTCAGTATTGGCTTTCCATGTATGTGGTCAGCGGTTCAATTTCAAATTGGTACCAATGGCTAGGTTAATGTTTGCCAAAACTATTGTGCAAATGCTATGCTTCTTTTAATATTGTTTTCACATTAAGAAACACCTTTTCATTGCAAAAGTTAAGAAATTTAACAGTATTAACTGTTCACTGTTTCACTTGTACTTAAAAGACTTAATACGCAATCCCTTACCGGATCGGGTTAAGATACCATCAGCAATGGCAAAAGCCATGATTAGAAACAAATATTTGTATTTTGGGTCAACCCTGTCTAGAGCTGTCTACCATTTTGCGGCTTCTGCGTTTGACAAATGCCGCTAATGCCGCACGGTCCCCGGAAATCGCTGCTTGCAGCTATATTTAGGGGACCGTGCAGCGAAGCTGCAGGTACCCTATTGTTTTTGTTCAGATTCTTTTTATTATTATTTTTAGGGGACCGTGCAGCGAAGCTGCAGGTACCCTATTGTTTTTGTTCAGATTCTTTTTATTATTTTTTTTCTCCCCTTTCACCTAAAGTTCCCATGAGCTGGTTTGTCCTAGAATCACCAGACTTGGCACGCTTGTTGGGAATCCCAAACTCTTGAATCCTCTATATTATGACGCAGATTGAACACCTGGTGGCGCTGTAGTGCACGTGACAAATTTTTGACATTGACACGCCCACTGCCGACGCCCCGTTTCACCTAGAGTCACAAAATTTGGTATGCATGTCCATTTGCTCATTCTGAACAAATTTGCCTCAAGGACCCATAAAGTCCGCCATATTGGATTTTTTGCTAATTAGCATTTTTTGTAAAACGCTTAAAATGCTACTCCTCCTACAAAATTTGACCAATTGAGATGAAACTCGGTTTACATACTCCTTAGACCATGTCTCATAAAAGTTATATTTGGAATTTTGATATTTTCAAATATGGCCGAATGACGAGCCAATGAAATTTCACTGGGCGTGGCTTATCACAAAAATGCTAATAATTCCAAAACGATTTGACAGAAAGCTATGAAACTTGGTAGGTCTTTTAAGAGTCCCATTAGGACTAGACATGTACAGTTTTATCCCAATCTATCCATGTGGTGGCGCTATAGAGTTCCAAATATAAAGAAATATAAAAAAATTCACTAAAAATCACAGTTCCTTTGCAGAGATGTATAACTTGCTACAGTGACAAAGAGCCGGATTTGGATCATAGAACTTTACTAATTTGGTGGGCGCCATCTTGAATTTGCCGACATTTTTGCTTAAATGTACTCATTTATTACTTCTTTGAGGTTTTCCTTAACCGCTTGGCTTATTAGCATGAAACTTGGTAAGTTGTTAGAAGTTGTCATCATACAAGCTCACACCGAATTTCGTGGCGATAGGCCAGTTGGTGGCGCTGTAGTGTACGTGTTAATATTGTGACATTGACACGCCCACTGGCGACGCCCCGTTTGACCTAGAGTCACAAAATGTGGTGTACAGGTCTCTCTGCTCATGCTGAACAGATTTACCTCAAGGATCCATGAAGTCAGCCATATTGGATTTTCCGCTAATTAGCATTTTTTGTATAACACTTAAAATGCTACTCCTCCTACAAAATTTGGCCAATTTACATGAAACGAGGTACACAAACTCGTTAGACCATGCTTCATAAAAGTTATATTCAGAATTTTGATATTTTAAAAGATGACCGAATGACGAGCCAATTAATTTTCAATGGGCGTGACTTATCACAAAAATGCTGATAATTCCAAAATCATTTGACAGAAAGTTATGAAACCTGGTAGATCTATTAAGAGTAACATGAGGAATAGACCCCTACAGTTTTAACCCAATCGAGCCACGTGGTGGCGCTATATCAATCCAAATATAAGAAAATATTTAAAAATTCACTAAAAATCATTGACACGCCCACTGCCGATGCCCCGTTTGACCTAAAGTCACAAAATGTGGTATACAGGTCCCTCTGCTCATGTTGAACAAATTTACCTCAAGGATCCATGAAGTCAGCCATATTGGATTTTCCGCTAATTAGCATTACTTGTAAAACACTTAAAATACTACTCCTCCTACAAAATTTGGTCAATTTACATGAAACGTGGGACAAGAACTCCTTAGACCATGCTTCATAAAATTTATATTCAAAATTGTGATATTTTAAAAGATGGCCGAATGACGAGCCAATTAATTTTCAATGGGCGTGACTTATCACAAAAATGCTGATAATTCCAAAATCATTTGACAGAAAGTTATGAAACCTGGTAGATCTATTAAGAGTAACATGTGGAATTGACCTCTACAGTTTCAACCCAATTGAGCCACGTGGTGGCGCTATATAGATTCAAATATAAGAAAATATTTAAAAATTCACTAAAAATCATTGACACGCCCACTGCATACGCCCCGTTTTATCTAGAGTCACAAAATGTGGGATAGAGGTCCGTCTGCTCATACTGAACAAATTTGCCTCGAGGAATCATCAAGTTAGCCCCATTGGATTTTCCGCTAATTAGCATTACTTGTAAAACACTTAAAATACTACTCCTCCTATAAAATTTGACCAATTTGCACCAAACCTGTTCAAGGTACTGAACACGCTTCCCTACATACACGTATTACTTTACTAAGGCGTATGTCAAATATTGGCCGAATGAGAAGCCAATGGATTTTGCATTGGGCGTGGCTTATCGCACAAATGCTAGTACTTCTAAAACCATTTGATATAAAGTTCTGAAACTTGGTGGGTTGATTGAGAGTTAGATCAAGACTCGAGCCCTGCAGTGTTAACCCAATCAATCTGCGTGGTGGCACTAAAGAAATACAAATGTTGGGATGGCAGGTATGCCATCCGCCAAGTACACTATCTCTGCTTAACAGGCCGTCTACCTACTATACCAACTGTGAAAGTTCCTGTAGCTTAGTGGTTAAGGCATTTGACTGCCGTGTAGTAGGTTGGTGGTTCGATCCCCACCTGTTCCCGAGTTTTTTTTGAGGCACACAATGTGCATGTCATTGTAAGAATGTTCTTTTTATTGCAAAGGCTAGGAAATTTCACAATATTACCTGTTATCTGTATGAATTATGAAGTCAGTAAGCCAAAACAATCTGATACCGCAACACACAAGTCTTATTTGGCCTCCTCATTTCTGTTAACCTGCTTTGGCCTAGCGGATTCAGTATTGGCTTTCCATGTATGTGGTCAGCGGTTCAATTTCAAATTGGTACCAATGGCTAGGTTAATGTTTGCCAAAACTATTGTGCAAATGCTATGCTTCTTTTAATATTGTTTTCACATTAAGAAACACCTTTTCATTGCAAAAGTTAAGAAATTTAACAGTATTAACTGTTCACTGTTTCACTTGTACTTAAAAGACTTAATACGCAATCCCTTACCGGATCGGGTTAAGATACCATCAGCAATGGCAAAAGCCATGATTAGAAACAAATATTTGTATTTTGGGTCAACCCTGTCTAGAGCTGTCTACCATTTTGCGGCTTCTGCGTTTGACAAATGCCGCTAATGCCGCACGGTCCCCGGAAATCGCTGCTCGCAGCTATATTTTTTATTATTTTTTTTCTCCCCTTTCACCTAAAGTTCCCATGAGCTGGTTTGTCCTAGAATCACCAGACTTGGCACGCTTGTTGGGATTCCCAAACGCTTGAATCCTCTATATTATGACGCAGATTGAACACCTGGTGGCGCTGTAGTGCACGTGACAAATTTTTGACATTGACACGCCCACTGCCGACGCCCCATTTCACCTAGAGTCACAAAATTTGGTATGCATGTCCATTTGCTCATTCTGAACAAATTTGCCTCAAGGACCCATAAAGTCCGCCATATTGGATTTTTTGCTAATTAGCATTTTTTGTAAAACGCTTAAAATGCTACTCCTCCTACAAAATTTGACCAATTGAGATGAAACTTGGTTTACATACTCCTTAGACCATGTCTCATAAAAGTTATATTTGGAATTTTGATATTTTCAAATATGGCCGAATGACGAGCCAATGAAATTTCACTGGGCGTGGCTTATCACAAAAATGCTAATAATTCCAAAACGATTTGACAGAAAGCTATGAAACTTGGTAGGTCTTTTAAGAGTCCCATTAGGACTAGACATGTACAGTTTTATCCCATTCTATCCATGTGGTGGCGCTATAGAGTTCCAAATATAAAGAAATATAAAAAAATTCACTAAAAAATCACAGTTCCTTTGCAGAGATGTATAACTTGCTACAGTGACAAAGAGCCGGATTTGGATCATAGAACTTTACTAATTTGGTGGGCGCCATCTTGAATTTGCCGACATTTTGGCTTAAATGTACTCATTTATTACTTCTTTGAGGTTTTCCTTAACCGCTTGGCTCATTAGCATGAAACTTGGCAAGTAGTTAGAAGTTGTCATCATACAAGCTCACACCGAATTTCGTGGCGATAGGCCAGTTGGTGGCGCTGTAGTGTACGTGTTAATATTGTGACATTGACACGCCCACTGGCGACGCCCCGTTTGACCTAGAGTCACAAAATGTGGTGGACAGGTCTCTCTGCTCATGCTGAACAGATTTACCTCAAGGATCCATGAAGTCAGCCATATTGGATTTTCCGCTAATTAGCATTTTTTGTATAACACTTAAAATGCTACTCCTCCTACAAAATTTGGCCAATTTACATGAAACGAGGTACACAAACTCGTTAGACCATGCTTCATAAAAATTATATTCAGAATTTTGATATTTTAAAAGATGACCGAATGACGAGCCAATTAATTTTCAATGGGCGTGACTTATCACAAAAATGCTGATAATTCCAAAATCATTTCATAGAAAGTTATGAAACCTGGTAGATCTATTAAGAGTAACATGAGGAATAGACCCCTACAGTTTTAACCCAATCGAGCCACGTGGTGGCGCTATATCAATCCAAATATAAGAAAATATTTAAAAATTCACTAAAAATCATTGACACGCCCACTGCATACGCCCCGTTTTATCTAGAGTCACAAAATGTGGGATAGAGGTCCGGCTGCTCATACTGAACAAATTTTCCTCAAGGAACCATCAAGTTAGCCCTATTGGATTTTCCGCTAATTAGCATTACTTGTAAAACACTTAAAATACTACTCCTCCTACAAAATTTGGTCAATTTACATGAAACGTGGGACAAGAACTCCTTAGACCATGCTTCATAAAATTTATATTCAAAATTGTGATATTTTAAAAGATGGCCGAATGACGAGCCAATTAATTTTCAATGGGCGTGACTTATCACAAAAATGCTGATAATTCCAAAATCATTTGACAGAAAGTTATGAAACCTGGTAGATCTATTAAGAGTAACATGTGGAATTGACCTCTACAGTTTCAACCCAATTGAGCCACGTGGTGGCGCTATATAGATTCAAATATAAGAAAATATTTAAAAATTCACTAAAAATCATTGACACGCCCACTGCATACGCCCCGTTTTATCTAGAGTCACAAAATGTGGGATAGAGGTCCGTCTGCTCATACTGAACAAATTTGCCTCGAGGAATCATCAAGTTAGCCCCATTGGATTTTCCGCTAATTAGCATTACTTGTAAAACACTTAAAATACTACTCCTCCTATAAAATTTGACCAATTTGCACCAAACCTGTTCAAGGTACTGAACACGCTTCCCTACATACACGTATTACTTTACTAAGGCGTATGTCAAATATTGGCCGAATGAGAAGCCAATGGATTTTGCATTGGGCGTGGCTTATCGCACAAATGCTAGTACTTCTAAAACCATTTGATATAAAGTTCTGAAACTTGGTGGGTTGATTGAGAGTTAGATCAAGACTCGAGCCCTGCAGTGTTAACCCAATCAATCTGCGTGGTGGCACTAAAGAAATACAAATGTTGGGATGGCAGGTATGCCATCCGCCAAGTACACTATCTCTGCTTAACAGGCCGTCTACCTACTATACCAACTGTGAAAGTTCCTGTAGCTTAGTGGTTAAGGCATTTGACTGCCGTGTAGTAGGTTGGTGGTTCGATCCCCACCTGTTCCCGAGTTTTTTTTGAGGCACACAATGTGCATGTCATTGTAAGAATGTTCTTTTTATTGCAAAGGCTAGGAAATTTCACAATATTACCTGTTATCTGTATGAATTATGAAGTCAGTAAGCCAAAACAATCTGATACCGCAACACACAAGTCTTATTTGGCCTCCTCATTTCTGTTAACCTGCTTTGGCCTAGCGGATTCAGTATTGGCTTTCCATGTATGTGGCCAGCGGTTCAATTTCAAATTGGTACCAATGGCTAGGTTAATGTTTGCCAAAACTATTGTGCAAATGCTATGCTTCTTTTAATATTGTTTTCACATTAAGAAACACCTTTTCATTGCAAAAGTTAAGAAATTTAACAGTATTAACTGTTCACTGTTTCACTTGTACTTAAAAGACTTAATACGCAATCCCTTACCGGATCGGGTTAAGATACCATCAGCAATGGCAAAAGCCATGATTAGAAACAAATATTTGTATTTTGGGTCAACCCTGTCTAGAGTTGTCTACCATTTTGCGGCTTCTGCGTTTGACAAATGCCGCTAATGCCGCACGGTCCCCGGAAATCGCTGCTCGCAGCTATATTTAGGGGACCGTGCAGCGAAGCTGCAGGTACCCTATTGTTTTTGTTCAGATTCTTTTTATTATTATTTTTTTTATTATTTTTTTTCTCCCCTTTCACCTAAAGTTCCCATGAGCTGGTTTGTCCTAGAATCACCAGACTTGGCACGCTTGTTGGGAATCCCAAACTCTTGAATCCTCTATATTATGACGCAGATTGAACACCTGGTGGCGCTGTAGTGCACGTGACAAAATTTTGACATTGACACGCCCACTGCCGACGCCCCGTTTCACCTAGAGTCACAAAATTTGGTAAGCATGTCCATTTGCTCATTCTGAACAAATTTGCCTCATGGACCCATAACGTCCGCCATATTGGATTTTTTGCTAATTAGCATTTTTTGTAAAACGCTTAAAATGCTACTCCTCCTACAAAATTTGACCAATTGAGATGAAACTTGGTTTACATACTCCTTAGACCATGTCTCATAAAAGTTATATTTAGAATTTTGATATTTTCAAAGCTGGCCGAATGACGAGCCAATGAAATTTCACTGGGCGTGGCTTATCACAAAAATGCTAATAATTCCAAAACGATTTTACAGAAAGCTATGAAACTTGCTAGGTCTGTTAAGAGTGCCATTATGACTAGACATGTACAGTTTTATCCCAATCTATCCATGTGGTGGCGCTATAGAGTTCCAAATATAAAGAAATATTAAAAAATTCACTAAAAATCACAGTTCCTTTGCAGAGATGTGTAACTTGCTACAGTCACAAAGAGCCGGATTTGGATCATAGAACTTTACTAATTTGGTGGGCGCCATCTTGAATTTGCCGACATTTTGGCTTAAATGTACTCATTTATTACTTCTTTGAGTTTTTCCTTAACCGCTTGGCTGATTAGCATGAAACTTGGCATGTAGTTAGAAGTTGTCATCATACAAGCTCACACCGAATTTCGTGGCGATAGGCCAGTTGGTGGCGCTGTAGTCCACGTGTAAATATTGTGACATTGACACGCCCACTGGCGACGCCCCGTTTGACCTAGAGTCACAAAATGTGGTGTACAGGTCTCTCTGCTCATGCTGAACAAATTTGCCTCAAGGATCCATGAAGTCAGCCATATTGGATTTTCCGCTTATTAGCATTTTTTGCATAACACTTAAAATGCTACTCCTCCTACAAAATTTGGCTAATTTACATGAAACGAGGTACACAACCTCGTTAGACCATGCTTCATAAAAGTTTTATTCAGAATTTTGATATTTTAAAAGATGGCCGAATGACGAGCCAATTAATTTTCAATGGGCATGACTTATCACAAAAATGCTGATAATTCCAAAATCATTTGACAGAAAGTTATGAAACCTGGTACATCTATTAAGAGTAACATGAGGAATTGACCCCTACAGATTCAACCCAATCGAGCCACGTGGTGGCGCTATATCGATCCAAATATAAGAAAATATTTAAAAATTCACTAAAAATCATTGACACGCCCACTGAATACGCCCCGTTTTATCTAGAGTCACAAAATGTGGGACAGAGGTCCGGCTGCTCATACTGAACAAATTTTCCTCTAGGAACCATCAAGTTAGCCCTATTGGATTTTCAGCTAATTAGCATTACTTGTTAAACACTTAAAATACTACTCCTCCTATAAAATTTGACCAATTTACATGAAACCTGGTAAACACACTCCTTAAACCATGCGTCATAAAACTTATATACAGAATTTTGATATTTTAAAAGATGGCCGAATGACGAGCCAATAAATATCCAGTGGGCGTGGCTTATCACAAAAATGCTAATAATTCCAAAACCATTTGACAGAAAGTTATGAAACTTGGAAGGTCTTTTAAGAGTAACATCTGGACCAGACCTTTCCAGTTTCAACCCAATCGAGCCACGTGGTGGCGCTATAGAGATCCAAATATAAGAAAATATTTATAAATTAACTAAAAATCATTGACACGCCCACTGCCGACGCCCCCTTTGATCTTCAGTCACAAAATTTGGTGGATACATCCCGCTACTCCTGCCCAACAAATTTGCCTCAAGAAACCATGAAGTCTGCCATTTTCCATTTCCCGCTAATTAGCATTTTTTGTAAAACACTTAAAATGCTACTCCTCCTACAGAATTTGACCAATTTGCACCAAACCTGTTCAAGGTACTGAACCCGCTGCCCTACATACACGCATTACTTTACTAAGGCGTATGTCAAAAATTGGCCGAATGAGAAGCCAATGGATTTTGCATTGGGCGTGGCTTATCGCACAAATGCTAGTACTTATAAAACCGTTTGATATAAAGTTCTGAAACTTGGTGGGTTGATTGAGAGTTAGATCAAGACTCGAGCCCTGCAGTGTTAACCCAATCAATCTGCGTGGTGGCACTAAAGAAATACAAATGTTGGGATGGCAGGTATGCCATCCGCCAAGTACACTATCTCTGCTTAACAGGCCGTCTACCTACTATACCAACTGTGAAAGTTCCTGTAGCTTAGTGGTTAAGGCATTTGACTGCCGTGTAGTAGGTTGGTGGTTCGATCCCCACCTGTTCCCGAGTTTTTTTTGAGGCACACAATGTGCATGTCATTGTAAGAATGTTCTTTTTATTGCAAAGGCTAGGAAATTTCACAATATTACCTGTTATCTGTATGAATTATGAAGTCAGTAAGCCAAAACAATCTGATACCGCAACACACAAGTCTTATTTGGCCTCCTCATTTCTGTTAACCTGCTTTGGCCTAGCGGATTCAGTATTGGCTTTCCATGTATGTGGTCAGCGGTTCAATTTCAAATTGGTACCAATGGCTAGGTTAATGTTTGCCAAAACTATTGTGCAAATGCTATGCTTCTTTTAATATTGTTTTCACATTAAGAAACACCTTTTCATTGCAAAAGTTAAGAAATTTAACAGTATTAACTGTTCACTGTTTCACTTGTACTTAAAAGACTTAATACGCAATCCCTTACTGGATCGGGTTAAGATACCATCAGCAATGGCAAAAGCCATGATTAGAAACAAATATTTGTATTTTGGGTCAACCCTGTCTAGAGTTGTCTACCATTTTGCGGCTTCTGCGTTTGACAAATGCCGCTAATGCCGCACGGTCCCCGGAAATCGCTGCTTGCAGCTATATTTAGGGGACCGTGCAGCGAAGCTGCAGGTACCCTATTGTTTTTGTTCAGATTCTTTTTATTAGGGGACCGTGCAGCGAAGCTGCAGGTACCCTATTGTTTTTGTTCAGATTCTTTTTATTATTATTATTTATTTTTTTATTATTTTTTTTCTCCCCTTTCACCTAAAATTCCCATGAGCTGGTTTGTCCTAGAATCACCAGACTTGGCACGCTTGTTGGGATTCCCAAACTCTTGAATCCTCTATATTATGACGCAGATTGAACACCTGGTGGCGCTGTAGTGCACGTGACAAATTTTTGACATTGACACGCCCACTGCCGACGCCCCGTTTCACCTAGAGTCACAAAATTTGGTATGCATGTCCATTTGCTCATTCTGAACAAATTTGCCTCAAGGACCCATAAAGTCCGCCATATTGGATTTTTTGCTAATTAGCATTTTTTGTAAAACGCTTAAAATGCTACTCCTCCTACAAAATTTGACCAATTGAGATGAAACTCGGTTTACATACTCCTTAGACCATGTCTCATAAAAGTTATATTTGGAATTTTGATATTTTCAAATATGGCCGAATGACGAGCCAATGAAATTTCACTGGGCGTGGCTTATCACAAAAATGCTAATAATTCCAAAACGATTTGACAGAAAGCTATGAAACTTGGTAGGTCTGTTAAGAGTGTCATTCGGACTAGACTTGTACAGTTTTATCCCAATCTATCCATGTGGTGGCGCTATAGAGTTCCAAATATAAAGAAATATAAAAAAATTCACTAAAAATCACATTTCCATTGCAGAGATGTATAACTTGCTACAGTGACAAAGAGCCGGATTTGGATCATAGAACTTTACTAATTTGGTGGGCGCCATCTTGAATTTGCCGACATTTTGGCTTAAATGTACTCATTTATTACTTCTTTGAGTTGTTCCTTAACCGCTTGGCTGATTAGCATGAAACTTGGCAAGTCGTTAGACGTTGTCATCATACAAGCTCACACCGAATTTCATGGCGATAGGCCAGTTGGTGGCGCTGTAGTGCACGTGTTAATATTGTGACATTGACACGCCCACTGCCGACGCCCCGTTTGACCTAGAGTCACAAAATGTGGAGTACAGGTCCCTCTGCTCATGCTGAACAAATGTACCGCAAGGATCCATGAAGTCAGCCATATTTGATTTTCCGCTAATTAGCATTTTCTGTAAAACACTTAAAATGCTACTCCTCCTACAAAATGTGGCCAATTTACATGAAACGAGGTACACGAACTCCTTAGACCATGCTTCATAAAAATTATATTCAGAATTTTAATATTTTAAAAGATGGCCGAATGACAAGCCAATGAATTGTCAATGGGCGTGACTTATCACAAAAATGCTGATAATTCCAAAATGATTTGACAGAAAGTTATGAAACCTGGTAGATCTATTAAGAGTAACATGAGGAATTGACCTCTACAGTTTCAACCCAATCTAGCCACGTGGTGGCGCTATATAGATCCAAATATGAGAAAATATTTAAAAATTCACTAAAAATGATTGACATGCCCACTGCATACGCCCCGTTTTATCTAGAGTCACAAAATGTGGGACAGAGGTCCGTCTGCTCATACTGAACAAATTTGCCTCAAGGAACCATCAAGTTAGCCCTATTGGATTTTCCGCTAATTAGCATTACTTGTAAAACACTTAAAATACTACTCCTCCTATAAAATTTGAGCAATTTACATGAAACCTGGTAAACACGCTCCTTACACCATGCTTCATAAAACCTATATACAGAATTTTAATATGTTTAAATATGGCCGAATGACGAGCCAATAAATATCCAGTGGGCGTGTCTTATCACAAGAATGCTAATAATTCCAAAACCATTTCACAGAAAGTTATGAAACTTGGAAAATCTTTTAAGAGTAACATCTGGACCTGACCTCTCCAGTTTCAACCCAATCGACCCATGTGGTGGCGCTATAGAGATCCAAATATAAGAAAATATTTAAAAATTTACTAAAAATCATTGACACGCCCACTGCATACGCCCCGTTTTATCTAGAGTCACAAAATGTGGGATAGAGGTCCGGCTGCTCATACTGAACAAATTTTCCTCAAGGAACCATCAAGTTAGCCCCATTGGATTTTCTGCTAATTAGCATTACTTGTAAAACACTTAAAATACTACTCCTCCTATAAAATTTGACCAATTTGCACCAAACCTGTTCAAGCTACTGAACACGCTTCCCTACATACACGTATTACTTTACTAAGGCGTATGTCAAATATTGGCCGAATGAGAAGCCAATGGATTTTGCATTGGGCGTGGCTTATCGCACAAATGCTAGTACTTCTAAAACCATTTGATATAAAGTTCTGAAACTTGGTGGGTTGATTGAGAATTAGATCAAGACTCGAGCCCTGCAGTGTTAACCCAATCAATCTGCGTGGTGGCACTAAAGAAATACAAATGTTGGGATGGCAGGTATGCCATCCGCCAAGTACACTATCTCTGCTTAACAGGCCGTCTACCTACTATACCAACTGTGAAAGTTCCTGTAGCTTAGTGGTTAAGGCATTTGACTGCCGTGTAGTAGGTTGGTGGTTCGATCCCCACCTGTTCCCGAGTTTTTTTTGAGGCACACAATGTGCATGTCATTGTAAGAATGTTCTTTTTATTGCAAAGGCTAGGAAATTTCACAATATTACCTGTTATCTGTATGAATTATGAAGTCAGTAAGCCAAAACAATCTGATACCGCAACACACAAGTCTTATTTGGCCTCCTCATTTCTGTTAACCTGCTTTGGCCTAGCGGATTCAGTATTGGCTTTCCATGTATGTGGTCAGCGGTTCAATTCCAGCTTGGTACCAATGGCTAGGTTAATGTTTGGCAAAACTATTATGCAAATGCTATGCTTCTTTCAATGTTGTTTTCACATTAAGAAACACCTTTTTTATTGCAAAAGTTAAGAAATTTAACAGTATTAACTGTTCACTGTTTCACTTGTACTTAAAAGACTTAATACGCAAGCCCTTACCGGATCGGGTTAAAATACCATCAGCAATGGCAAAAGCCCTGATTAGAGACAAATATTTGTATTTTGGGTCAACCCTGTCTAGAGCTGTCTGCCGTTTTGCGGTTTCTGCGTTTGACAAATGCCGCTAATGCCGCACGGTCCCCGGAAATCGCTGCTTGCAGCTATATTTATTATTATTTTTTTTCTCCCCTTTCACCTAAAATTCCCATGAGCTGGTTTGTCCTAGAATCACCAGACTTGGCACGCTTGTTGGGATTCCCAAACTCTTGAATCCTCTATATTATGACGCAGATTGAACACCTGGTGGCGCTGTAGTGCACGTGACAAATTTTTGACATTGACACGCCCACTGCCGACGCCCCGTTTCACCTAGAGTCACAAAATTTGGTATGCATGTCCATTTGCTCATTCTGAACAAATTTGCCTCAAGGACCCATAAAGTCCGCCATATTGGATTTTTTGCTAATTAGCATTTTTTGTAAAACGCTTAAAATGCTACTCCTCTTACAAAAATTTGACCAATTGAGATGAAACTCGGTTAACATACTCCTTAGACCATGTCTCATAAAAGTTATATTTGGAATTTTGATATTTTCAAATATGGCCGAATGACGAGCCAATGAAATTTCACTGGGCGTGGCTTATCACAAAAATGCTAATAATTCCAAAACGATTTGACAGAAAGCTATGAAACTTGGTAGGTCTTTTAAGAGTCCCATTAGGACTAGACATGTACAGTTTTATCCCAATCTATCCATGTGGTGGCGCTATAGAGTTCCAAATATAAAGAAATATAAAAAAATTCACTAAAAAATCACAGTTCCTTTGCAGAGATGTATAACTTGCTACAGTGACAAAGAGCTGGATTTGGATCATAGAACTTTACTAATTTGGTGGGCGCCATCTTGAATTTGCCGACATTTTTGCTTAAATGTACTCATTTATTACTTCTTTGAGGTTTTCCTTAACCGCTTGGCTTATTAGCATGAAACTTGGTAAGTTGTTAGAAGTTGTCATCATACAAGCTCACACCGAATTTCGTGGCGATAGGCCAGTTGGTGGCGCTGTAGTGTACGTGTTAATATTGTGACATTGACACGCCCACTGGCGACGCCCCGTTTGACCTAGAGTCACAAAATGTGGTGTACCGGTCTCTCTGCTCATGCTGAACAGATTTACCTCAAGGATCCATGAAGTCAGCCATATTGGATTTTCCGCTAATTAGCATTTTTTGTATAACACTTAAAATGCTACTCCTCCTACAAAATTTGGCCAATTTACATGAAAGGAGGTACACAAACTCGTTAGACCATGCTTCATAAAAGTTATATTCAGAATTTTGATATTTTAATAGATGACCGAATGACGAGCCAATTAATTTTCAATGGGCGTGACTTATCACAAAAATGCTGATAATTCCAAAATCATTTCATAGAAAGTTATGAAACCTGGTAGATCTATTAAGAGTAACATGAGGAATAGACCCCTACAGTTTTAACCCAATCGAGCCACGTGGTGGCGCTATATCAATCCAAATATAAGAAAATATTTAAAAATTCACTAAAAATCATTGACACGCCCACTGCATACGCCCCGTTTTATCTAGAGTCACAAAATGTGGGATAGAGGTCCGGCTGCTCATACTGAACAAATTTTCCTCAAGGAACCATCAAGTTAGCCCTATTGGATTTTCCGCTAATTAGCATTACTTGTAAAACACTTAAAATACTACTCCTCCTACAAAATTTGGTCAATTTACATGACGTGGGACAAGAACTCATTAGACCATGCTTCATAAAATTTATATTCAAAATTGTGATATTTTAAAAGATGGCCGAATGACGAGCCAATTAATTTTCAATGGGCGTGACTTATCACAAAAATGCTGATAATTCCAAAATCATTTGACAGAAAGTTATGAAACCTGGTAGATCTATTAAGAGTAACATGTGGAATTGACCTCTACAGTTTCAACCCAATTGAGCCACGTGGTGGCGCTATATAGATTCAAATATAAGAAAATATTTAAAAATTCACTAAAAATCATTGACACGCCCACTGCATACGCCCCGTTTTATCTAGAGTCACAAAATGTGGGATAGAGGTCCGTCTGCTCATACTGAACAAATTTGCCTCGAGGAATCATCAAGTTAGCCCCATTGGATTTTCCGCTAATTAGCATTACTTGTAAAACACTTAAAATACTACTCCTCCTATAAAATTTGACCAATTTGCACCAAACCTGTTCAAGGTACTGAACACGCTTCCCTACATACACGTATTACTTTACTAAGGCGTATGTCAAATATTGGCCGAATGAGAAGCCAATGGATTTTGCATTGGGCGTGGCTTATCGCACAAATGCTAGTACTTCTAAAACCATTTGATATAAAGTTCTGAAACTTGGTGGGTTGATTGAGAGTTAGATCAAGACTCGAGCCCTGCAGTGTTAACCCAATCAATCTGCGTGGTGGCACTAAAGAAATACAAATGTTGGGATGGCAGGTATGCCATCCGCCAAGTACACTATCTCTGCTTAACAGGCCGTCTACCTACTATACCAACTGTGAAAGTTCCTGTAGCTTAGTGGTTAAGGCATTTGACTGCCGTGTAGTAGGTTGGTGGTTCGATCCCCACCTGTTCCCGAGTTTTTTTTGAGGCACACAATGTGCATGTCATTGTAAGAATGTTCTTTTTATTGCAAAGGCTAGGAAATTTCACAATATTACCTGTTATCTGTATGAATTATGAAGTCAGTAAGCCAAAACAATCTGATACCGCAACACACAAGTCTTATTTGGCCTCCTCATTTCTGTTAACCTGCTTTGGCCTAGCGGATTCAGTATTGGCTTTCCATGTATGTGGTCAGCGGTTCAATTTCAAATTGGTACCAATGGCTAGGTTAATGTTTGCCAAAACTATTGTGCAAATGCTATGCTTCTTTTAATATTGTTTTCACATTAAGAAACACCTTTTTCATTGCAAAAGTTAAGAAATTTAACAGTATTAACTGTTCACTGTTTCACTTGTACTTAAAAGACTTAATACGCAATCCCTTACCGGATCGGGTTAAGATACCATCAGCAATGGCAAAAGCCATGATTAGAAACAAATATTTGTATTTTGGGTCAACCCTGTCTAGAGCTGTCTACCATTTTGCGGCTTCTGCGTTTGACAAATGCCGCTAATGCCGCACGGTCCCCGGAAATCGCTGCTCGCAGCTATATTTAGGGGACCGTGCAGCGAAGCTGCAGGTACCCTATTGTTTTTGTTCAGATTCTTTTTATTATTTTTTTTCTCCCCTTTCACCTAAAATTCCCATGAGCTGGTTTGTCCTAGAATCACCAGACTTGGCACGCTTGTTGGGATTCCCAAACTCTTGAATCCTCTATATTATGACGCAGATTGAACACCTGGTGGCGCTGTAGTGCACGTGACAAATTTTTGACATTGACACGCCCACTGCCGACGCCCCATTTCACCTAGAGTCACAAAATTTGGTATGCATGTCCATTTGCTCATTCTGAACAAATTTGCCTCAAGGACCCATAAAGTCCGCCATATTGGATTTTTTGCTAATTAGCATTTTTTGTAAAACGCTTAAAATGCTACTCCTCCTACAAAATTTGACCAATTGAGATGAAACTTGGTTTACATACTCCTTAGACCATGTCTCATAAAAGTTATATTTGGAATTTTGATATTTTCAAATATGGCCGAATGACGAGCCAATGAAATTTCACTGGGCGTGGCTTATCACAAAAATGCTAATAATTCCAAAACGATTTGACAGAAAGCTATGAAACTTGGTAGGTCTTTTAAGAGTCCCATTAGGACTAGACATGTACAGTTTTATCCCATTCTATCCATGTGGTGGCGCTATAGAGTTCCAAATATAAAGAAATATAAAAAAATTCACTAAAAATCACAGTTCCTTTGCAGAGATGTATAACTTGCTACAGTGACAAAGAGCCGGATTTGGATCATAGAACTTTACTAATTTGGTGGGCGCCATCTTGAATTTGCCGACATTTTGGCTTAAATGTACTCATTTATTACTTCTTTGAGGTTTTCCTTAACCGCTTGGCTCATTAGCATGAAACTTGGCAAGTAGTTAGAAGTTGTCATCATACAAGCTCACACCGAATTTCGTGGCGATAGGCCAGTTGGTGGCGCTGTAGTGTACGTGTTAATATTGTGACATTGACACGCCCACTGGCGACGCCCCGTTTGACCTAGAGTCACAAAATGTGGTGGACAGGTCTCTCTGCTCATGCTGAACAGATTTACCTCAAGGATCCATGAAGTCAGCCATATTGGATTTTCCGCTAATTAGCATTTTTTGTATAACACTTAAAATGCTACTCCTCCTACAAAATTTGGCCAATTTACATGAAACGAGGTACACAAACTCGTTAGACCATGCTTCATAAAAATTATATTCAGAATTTTGATATTTTAAAAGATGACCGAATGACGAGCCAATTAATTTTCAATGGGCGTGACTTATCACAAAAATGCTGATAATTCCAAAATCATTTCATAGAAAGTTATGAAACCTGGTAGATCTATTAAGAGTAACATGAGGAATAGACCCCTACAGTTTTAACCCAATCGAGCCACGTGGTGGCGCTATATCAATCCAAATATAAGAAAATATTTAAAAATTCACTAAAAATCATTGACACGCCCACTGCATACGCCCCGTTTTATCTAGAGTCACAAAATGTGGGATAGAGGTCCGGCTGCTCATACTGAACAAATTTTCCTCAAGGAACCATCAAGTTAGCCCTATTGGATTTTCCGCTAATTAGCATTACTTGTAAAACACTTAAAATACTACTCCTCCTACAAAATTTGGTCAATTTACATGAAACGTGGGACAAGAACTCATTAGACCATGCTTCATAAAATTTATATTCAAAATTGTGATATTTTAAAAGATGGCCGAATGACGAGCCAATTAATTTTCAATGGGCGTGACTTATCACAAAAATGCTGATAATTCCAAAATAATTTGACAGAAAGTTATGAAACCTGGTAGATCTATTAAGAGTAACATGTGGAATTGACCTCTACAGTTTCAACCCAATTGAGCCACGTGGTGGCGCTATATAGATTCAAATATAAGAAAATATTTAAAAATTCACTAAAAATCATTGACACGCCCACTGCATACGCCCCGTTTTATCTAGATTCACAAAATGTGGGATAGAGGTCCGTCTGCTCATACTGAACAAATTTGCCTCGAGGAATCATCAAGTTAGCCCCATTGGATTTTCCGCTAATTAGCATTACTTGTAAAACACTTAAAATGCTACTCCTCCTATAAAATTTGACCAATTTGCACCAAACCTGTTCAAGGTACTGAACACGCTTCCCTACATACACGTATTACTTTACTAAGGCGTATGTCAAATATTGGCCGAATGAGAAGCCAATGGATTTTGCATTGGGCGTGGCTTATCGCACAAATGCTAGTACTTCTAAAACCATTTGATATAAAGTTCTGAAACTTGGTGGGTTGATTGAGAGTTAGATCAAGACTCGAGCCCTGCAGTGTTAACCCAATCAATCTGCGTGGTGGCACTAAAGAAATACAAATGTTGGGATGGCAGGTATGCCATCCGCCAAGTACACTATCTCTGCTTAACAGGCCGTCTACCTACTATACCAACTGTGAAAGTTCCTGTAGCTTAGTGGTTAAGGCATTTGACTGCCGTGTAGTAGGTTGGTGGTTCGATCCCCACCTGTTCCCGAGTTTTTTTTGAGGCACACAATGTGCATGTCATTGTAAGAATGTTCTTTTTATTGCAAAGGCTAGGAAATTTCACAATATTACCTGTTATCTGTATGAATTATGAAGTCAGTAAGCCAAAACAATCTGATACCGCAACACACAAGTCTTATTTGGCCTCCTCATTTCTGTTAACCTGCTTTGGCCTAGCGGATTCAGTATTGGCTTTCCATGTATGTGGTCAGCGGTTCAATTTCAAATTGGTACCAATGGCTAGGTTAATGTTTGCCAAAACTATTGTGCAAATGCTATGCTTCTTTTAATATTGTTTTCACATTAAGAAACACCTTTTCATTGCAAAAGTTAAGAAATTTAACAGTATTAACTGTTCACTGTTTCACTTGTACTTAAAAGACTTAATACGCAATCCCTTACCGGATCGGGTTAAGATACCATCAGCAATGGCAAAAGCCATGATTAGAAACAAATATTTGTATTTTGGGTCAACCCTGTCTAGAGTTGTCTACCATTTTGCGGCTTCTGCGTTTGACAAATGCCGCTAATGCCGCACGGTCCCCGGAAATCGCTGCTTGCAGCTATATTTATTATTATTTTTTTTCTCCCCTTTCACCTAAAGTTCCCATGAGCTGGTTTGTCCTAGAATCACCAGACTTGGCACGCTTGTTGGGAATCCCAAACTCTTGAATCCTCTATATTATGACGCAGATTGAACACCTGGTGGCGCTGTAGTGCACGTGACAAATTTTTGACATTGACACGCCCACTGCCGACGCCCCGTTTCACCTAGAGTCACAAAATTTGGTATGCATGTCCATTTGCTCATTCTGAACAAATTTGCCTCAAGGACCCATAAAGTCCGCCATATTGGATTTTTTGCTAATTAGCATTTTTTGTAAAACGCTTAAAATGCTACTCCTCCTACAAAATTTGACCAATTGAGATGAAACTCGGTTTACATACTCCTTAGACCATGTCTCATAAAAGTTATATTTGGAATTTTGATATTTTCAAATATGGCCGAATGACGAGCCAATGAAATTTCACTGGGCGTGGCTTATCACAAAAATGCTAATAATTCCAAAACGATTTGACAGAAAGCTATGAAACTTGGTACGTCTTTTAAGAGTCCCATTAGGACTAGACATGTACAGTTTTATCCCATTCTATCCATGTGGTGGCGCTATAGAGTTCCAAATATAAAGAAATATAAAAAAATTCACTAAAAATCACAGTTCCTTTGCAGAGATGTATAACTTGCTACAGTGACAAAGAGCCGGATTTGGATCATAGAACTTTACTAATTTGGTGGGCGCCATCTTGAATTTGCCGACATTTTGGCTTAAATGTACTCATTTATTACTTCTTTGAGGTTTTCCTTAACCGCTTGGCTCATTAGCATGAAACTTGGCAAGTAGTTAGAAGTTGTCATCATACAAGCTCACACCGAATTTCGTGGCGATAGGCCAGTTGGTGGCGCTGTAGTGTACGTGTTAATATTGTGACATTGACACGCCCACTGGCGACGCCCCGTTTGACCTAGAGTCACAAAATGTGGTGGACAGGTCTCTCTGCTCATGCTGAACAGATTTACCTCAAGGATCCATGAAGTCAGCCATATTGGATTTTCCGCTAATTAGCATTTTTTGTATAACACTTAAAATGCTACTCCTCCTACAAAATTTGGCCAATTTACATGAAACGAGGTACACAAACTCGTTAGACCATGCTTCATAGAAATTATATTCAGAATTTTGATATTTTAAAAGATGACCGAATGACGAGCCAATTAATTTTCAATGGGCGTGACTTATCACAAAAATGCTGATAATTCCAAAATCATTTCATAGAAAGTTATGAAACCTGGTAGATCTATTAAGAGTAACATGAGGAATAGACCCCTACAGTTTTAACCCAATCGAGCCACGTGGTGGCGCTATATCAATCCAAATATAAGAAAATATTTAAAAATTCACTAAAAATCATTGACACGCCCACTGCATACGCCCCGTTTTATCTAGAGTCACAAAATGTGGGATAGAGGTCCGGCTGCTCATACTGAACAAATTTTCCTCAAGGAACCATCAAGTTAGCCCTATTGGATTTTCCGCTAATTAGCATTACTTGTAAAACACTTAAAATACTACTCCTCCTACAAAATTTGGTCAATTTACATGAAACGTGGGACAAGAACTCCTTAGACCATGCTTCATAAAATTTATATTCAAAATTGTGATATTTTAAAAGATGGCCGAATGACGAGCCAATTAATTTTCAATGGGCGTGACTTATCACAAAAATGCTGATAATTCCAAAATTATTTGACAGAAAGTTATGAAACCTGGTAGATCTATTAAGAGTAACATGTGGAATTGACCTCTACAGTTTCAACCCAATTGAGCCACGTGGTGGCGCTATATAGATTCAAATATAAGAAAATATTTAAAAATTCACTAAAAATCATTGACACACCCACTGCATACGCCCCGTTTTATCTAGAGTCACAAAATGTGGGATAGAGGTCCGTCTGCTCATACTGAACAAATTTGCCTCGAGGAATCATCAAGTTAGCCCCATTGGATTTTCCGCTAATTAGCATTACTTGTAAAACACTTAAAATACTACTCCTCCTATAAAATTTGACCAATTTGCACCAAACCTGTTCAAGGTACTGAACACGCTTCCCTACATACACGTATTACTTTACTAAGGCGTATGTCAAATATTGGCCGAATGAGAAGCCAATGGATTTTGCATTGGGCGTGGCTTATCGCACAAATGCTAGTACTTCTAAAACCATTTGATATAAAGTTCTGAAACTTGGTGGGTTGATTGAGAGTTAGATCAAGACTCGAGCCCTGCAGTGTTAACCCAATCAATCTGCGTGGTGGCACTAAAGAAATACAAATGTTGGGATGGCAGGTATGCCATCCGCCAAGTACACTATCTCTGCTTAACAGGCCGTCTACCTACTATACCAACTGTGAAAGTTCCTGTAGCTTAGTGGTTAAGGCATTTGACTGCCGTGTAGTAGGTTGGTGGTTCGATCCCCACCTGTTCCCGAGTTTTTTTTGAGGCACACAATGTGCATGTCATTGTAAGAATGTTCTTTTTATTGCAAAGGCTAGGAAATTTCACAATATTACCTGTTATCTGTATGAATTATGAAGTCAGTAAGCCAAAACAATCTGATACCGCAACACACAAGTCTTATTTGGCCTCCTCATTTCTGTTAACCTGCTTTGGCCTAGCGGATTCAGTATTGGCTTTCCATGTATGTGGCCAGCGGTTCAATTTCAAATTGGTACCAATGGCTAGGTTAATGTTTGCCAAAACTATTGTGCAAATGCTATGCTTCTTTTAATATTGTTTTCACATTAAGAAACACCTTTTCATTGCAAAAGTTAAGAAATTTAACAGTATTAACTGTTCACTGTTTCACTTGTACTTAAAAGACTTAATACGCAATCCCTTACCGGATCGGGTTAAGATACCATCAGCAATGGCAAAAGCCATGATTAGAAACAAATATTTGTATTTTGGGTCAACCCTGTCTAGAGTTGTCTACCATTTTGCGGCTTCTGCGTTTGACAAATGCCGCTAATGCCGCACGGTCCCCGGAAATCGCTGCTCGCAGCTATATTTTTTTTTTTTATTTTTTTTTTTCTCCCCTTTCACCTAAAGTTCCCATGAGCTGGTTTGTCCTAGAATCACCAGACTTGGCACGCTTGTTGGGAATCCCAAACTCTTGAATCCTCTATATTATGACGCAGATTGAACACCTGGTGGCGCTGTAGTGCACGTGACAAATTTTTGACATTGACACGCCCACTGCCGACGCCCCGTTTCACCTAGAGTCACAAAATTTGGTATGCATGTCCATTTGCTCATTCTGAACAAATTTGCCTCAAGGACCCATAAAGTCCGCCATATTGGATTTTTTGCTAATTAGCATTTTTTGTAAAACGCTTAAAATGCTACTCCTCCTACAAAATTTGACCAATTGAGATGAAACTCGGTTTACATACTCCTTAGACCATGTCTCATAAAAGTTATATTTGGAATTTTGATATTTTCAAATATGGCCGAATGACGAGCCAATGAAATTTCACTGGGCGTGGCTTATCACAAAAATGCTAATAATTCCAAAACGATTTGACAGAAAGCTATGAAACTTGGTAGGTCTTTTAAGAGTCCCATTAGGACTAGACATGTACAGTTTTATCCCAATCTATCCATGTGGTGGCGCTATAGAGTTCCAAATATAAAGAAATATAAAAAAATTCACTAAAAATCACAGTTCCTTTGCAGAGATGTATAACTTGCTACAGTGACAAAGAGCCGGATTTGGATCATAGAACTTTACTAATTTGGTGGGCGCCATCTTGAATTTGCCGACATTTTTGCTTAAATGTACTCATTTATTACTTCTTTGAGGTTTTCCTTAACCGCTTGGCTTATTAGCATGAAACTTGGTAAGTTGTTAGAAGTTGTCATCATACAAGCTCACACCGAATTTCGTGGCGATAGGCCAGTTGGTGGCGCTGTAGTGTACGTGTTAATATTGTGACATTGACACGCCCACTGGCGACGCCCCGTTTGACCTAGAGTCACAAAATGTGGTGTACAGGTCTCTCTGCTCATGCTGAACAGATTTACCTCAAGGATCCATGAAGTCAGCCATATTGGATTTTCCGCTAATTAGCATTTTTTGTATAACACTTAAAATGCTACTCCTCCTACAAAATTTGGCCAATTTACATGAAACGAGGTACACAAACTCGTTAGACCATGCTTCATAAAATGTATATTCAGAATTTTGATATTTTAAAAGATGACCGAATGACGAGCCAATTAATTTTCAATGGGCGTGACTTATCACAAAAATGCTGATAATTCCAAAATCATTTGACAGAAAGTTATGAAACCTGGTAGATCTATTAAGAGTAACATGAGGAATAGACCCCTACAGTTTTAACCCAATCGAGCCACGTGGTGGCGCTATATCAATCCAAATATAAGAAAATATTTAAAAATTCACTAAAAATCATTGACACGCCCACTGCCGATGCCCCGTTTGACCTAAAGTCACAAAATGAAATCCATACAGCTGAAGCAATCACACCAAAGTTTATTCATAAACTTTACATTCTAGTTAGTGTGATGCTTCAGCAGCACACTACTGTTCTCTTGCATAGTTATTTTTATTTTTATTATAGTCATAGGTTTCCGCCGTTTTTCACACATCAACTCCTCCTACACCGTTTAAGCTAGAAACACCATTCAAACTTTAAAATGTGTAGGACAGCATGACTTAAGTTGCTTGTATACAGATTTTTAGTATTTGTTATACTTTTTAAACTACAGGTGTTTAAAGAGACATTTTTCCCCCATAGACTTCCATTGTAATTCAACTTTTTCCAACTTATTTCCACTTTTTTTCTGGAAGCTGCTCCTCCTAGACCGTTTAAGCTAGAGACACCATTCAAACTTTAAAGTAGGGAGGACAACCTATATTAAAAGACCTCTTTTACAGACTTCAAATAGCTGCTATACTTTTTAAACCACAGCAGTTTAAGTTTCTTCATTTTTTGACAGTTTAACATTTTTAAAAGACCAACATTCCATTAGCCCTCTGCCACAGCTATTATGATGTCATCAGCACTCACTGCACTATACACATTGGCTTTTCATTGGTAGAATTTTTAATTATTCATATTCGTTGCCCAATGGCAATTAACGTGACTTCCCTCACTACATGTTAAGCCTTTCATTACCATGTGATTTTAACTCTTTCCTTACCATTACTATTCAACTCACTATAACTACCCCACTCACCTACTACCCCATTATGATTACCCCAGACTCACTAACTACCCCACTCACCTACTACCCCAGTATGATTACCCCAGACTCACTAACTACCCCACTGACAATAACTACCCCACTCACCTACTACCCCAGTATGATTACCCCAGACTCACTAACTACCCCACTGACTATAACTACCCCACTCACCTACTACCCCAGTATGATTACCCCAGACTCACTAACTACCCCACTGACTATAGCTATCCCACTCACCTACTACCCCAGTATGATTACCCCAGACTCACTAACTACCCCACTCACCTACTACCCCAGTATGATTACCCCAGACTCACTACCCCACTCACCTACTACCCCAGTATGATTACCCCAGACTCACTAACTACCCCACTGACTATAACGACCCCACTCACCTACTACCCCAGTATGATTACCCCAGACTCACTAACTACCCCACTGACTATAACTACCCCACTCACCTACTACCCCAGTATGATTACCCCACTCACCTACTACCCCAGTATGATTACCCCAGACTCACTAACTACCCCACTCACCTACTACCCCAGTATGATTACCCCAGTCTCACTAACTACCCCACTCACCTACTACCCCAGTATGATTACCCCATACTCACTAACTACCCCACTCACCAACTACCCCAGAATGATTACCCCAGACTCACTAACTACCCCACTCACCTACTACCCCAGTATGATTACCCCAGAATCACTAACTACCCCACTCACCTACTACCCCAGTATGATTACCCCAGACTCACTAACTACCACCCCAGTATGATTACCCCAGACTCACTAACTACCCCAGACTCACTAACTACCCCACTGACTATAACTACCCCACTCACCTACTACCCCAGTATGATTACCCCAGACTCACTAACTACCCCACTGACTATAACTACCCCACTCACCTACTACCCCAGTATGATTACCCCAGACTCACTAACTACCCCACTGACTATAACTACCCCACTCACCTACTACCCCAGTATGATTACCCCAGACTCACTAACTACCCCACTGACTATAACTACCCCACTCACCTACTACCCCAGTATGATTACACAAGACTCACTAACTACCCCACTGACTATAACTACCCCACTCACCTACTACCCCAGTATGATTACCCCAGACTCACTAACTACCCCACTCACCTACTACCCAGTATGATTACCCCAGACTCACTAACTACCCCACTGACTATAACTACCCCACTCACCTACTACCCCAGTATGATTACCCCAGACTCACTAACTACCCCACTGACTATAACTACCCCACTCACCTACTACCCCAGTATGATTACCCCAGACTCACTAACTACCCCGCTGACTATAACTGCCCCCCAGCCGTAAGTGAACATTATAAAATCCTAACTGAACATTCTGTTACATTCTAAAGCCCTAACTGAACATTATAATCCATTCCTCCTGACTAATTTAAGATTTTAATGAGTTTTAAGATGCTACAGCTCTTTAACTTTTTAATCTGGATACAGCAACTTTAAAAATCCATACAGCTGAAGCAATCACACCAAAGTTTATTCATAAACTTTACATTCTAGTTATTATTATTGTCTCTTTCCGCCGTTTTTCACACATCAACTACTCCTACACCGTTTAAGCTAGAAACACCATTCAAACTTTAAAATGTGTAGGGCAGCATGAAGTAAGTTGCTTCTATACAGATTTTTAATATTTGTTATACTTTTTAAACTACAGGTGTTTAAAGAGACATTTTTCCCCCATAGACTTCCATTGAAATTCAACTTTTTCCAACTTATTTCCAATTTTTTTCTGGAAGCTGCTCCTCCTAGACCGTTTAAGCTAGAGACACCATTCAAACTTTAGAGTAGGGTGGACAACCTATCTTAAAAGACCTCTTTTACAGACTTCAAATATCTGCTATACTTTTTAAACCACAGCAGTTTAAGTTTCTTCATTTTTATGTCACTTTTTGACAGTTTAACATTTTCAAAAGACCAACATTCCATTAGACCTCTGCCACAGCTATTATGATGTCATCAGCACTCACTGCACTATACACATTGGTAGAATTTTTAATTATTCATATTCGTTGACCAATGGCAATTAACGTGACTTCCCTCACTACATGTTAAGCCTTTCATTACCATGTGATTTTAACTCTTTCCTTACCATTACTATTCAACTCACTATAACTACCCCACTCACCTACTACCCCAGTATGATTACCGCAGACTCACTAACTACCCCACTGACTATAACTACCTCACTCACCTACTACCCCAGTATGATTACCCCAGACTCACTAACTACCCCACTGACTATAACTACCCCACTCACCTACTACCCCAGTATGATTACCCCAGACTCATTAACTACCCCACTGACTATAACTACCCCACTCACCTACTACCCCAGTATGATTACCCCAGACTCACTAACTACCCCACTCACCTACTACCCCAGTATGATTACCCCAGACTCACTAACTACCCCACTGACTATAACTACCCCACTCACCAACTACCCCAGTATGATTACCCCAGACTCACTAACTACCCCACTCACCTACTACCCCAGTATGATTACCCCAGACTCACTAACTACCCCACTGACTATAACTACCCCACTCACCTACTACCCCAGTATGATTACCCCAGACTCACTAACTACCCCACTGACTATAACTACCCCACTCACCTACTACCCCAGTATGATTACCCCAGACTCACTAACTACCCCACTGACTATAACTACCCCACTCACCTACTACCCCAGTATGATTACCCCAGACTCACTAACTACCCCATTGACTATAACTACCCCACTCACCTACTACCCCAGTATGATTACCCCAGACTCACTAACTACCCCACTGACTATAACTACCCCACTCACCTACTACCCCAGTATGATTACCCCAGACTCACTAACTACCCCACTGACTATAACTACCCCACTCACCTACTACCCCAGTATGATTACCCCAGACTCACTAACTACCCCACTGACTATAACTACCCCACTCACCTACTACCCCTGTATGATTACCCCAGACTCACTAACTACCCCACTCACCAACTACCCCAGTATGATTATCCCAGACTCACTAACTACCCCAGTATGATTACCCCAGACTCACTAACTACCCCACTGACTATAACTACCCCACTCACCTACTACCCCAGTATGATTACCCCAGACTCACTAACTACCCCACTGACTATAACTACCCCACTCACCTACTACCCCAGTATGATTACCCCAGACTCACTAACTACCCCACTGACTATAACTACCCCACTCACCTACTACCCCAGTATGATTACCCCAGACTCACTACCTACCCCACTGACTATAACTACCCCACTCACCTACTACCCCAGTATGATTACCCCAGACTCACTAACTACCCCACTGACTATAACTGCCCCCCAGCCGTAAGTGAACATTCTAAAATCCTAACTGAACATTCTGTTACATTCTAAAGTCCTAACTGAACATTATAATCCATTCCTCCTGAATAATTTAAGATTTTAATGAGTTTTAAGATGCTACAGCTCTTTAACTTTTTAATCTGGATACAGCAACTTTAAAAATCCATACAGCTGAAGCAATCACACCAAAGTTTATTCATAAACTTTACATTCTAGTTATTATAGTCATAGGTTTCCGCCGTTTTTCACACATCAACTCCTCCTACACCGTTTAAGCTAGAAACACCATTCAAACTTTAAAATGTGTAGGACCGCATGAATTACGTTGCTTCTATACAGATTTTTAATATTTGTTATACTTTTTAAACTACAGGTGTTTAAAGAGACATTTTTCCCCCATAGACTTCCATTGAAATTCAACTTTTTCCAACTTATTTCCACTTTTTTTCTGGAAGCTGCTCCTCCTAGACCGTTTAAGCTAGAGACACCATTCAAACTTTAGAGTAGGGTGGACAACCTATCTTAAAAGACCTCTTTTACAGACTTCAAATATCTGCTATACTTTTTAAACCACAGCGGTTTAAGTTTCTTCATTTTTATGTCACTTTTTGACAGTTCAAAAACCAACATTCCAACAGCCCTCTGCCACAGCTATTATGATGTCATCAGCTCTCACTGCACTATACACATTGGCTTTTCATTGGTAGAATTTTTAATTATTCATATTCGTTGACCAATGGCAATTAACGTGACTTCCCTCACTACATGTTAAGTCTTTCATTACCATGTGATTTTAACTCTTTCCTTACCATTACTATTCCACTCACTATAACTACCTCACTCACCTACTACCCCAGTATGATTACCCCAGACTCACTAACTACCCCACTGACTATAACTACCCCACTCACCTACTACCCCAGTATGATTACCCCAGACTCATTAACTACCCCACTGACTATAACTACCCCACTCACCTACTACCCCAGTATGATTACCCCAGACTCACTAACTACCCCACTGACTATAACTACCCCACTCACCTACTACCCCAGTATGATTACCCCAGACTCACTAACTACCCCATTGACTATAACTACCCCACTCACCTACTACCCCAGTATGATTACCCCAGACTCACTAACTACCCCACTGACTATAACTACCCCACTCACCTACTACCCCAGTATGATTACCCCAGACTCACTAACTACCCCACTCACCTACTACCCCAGTATGATTACCCCAGACTCACTAACTACCCCACTCACCTACTACCCCAGTATGATTACCCCAGACTCACTAACTACCCCAGTATGATTACCCCAGACTCACTAACTACCCCACTCACCTACTACCCCAGTATGATTACCCCAGACTCACTAAGTACCCCACTGACAATAACTACCCCACTCACCTACTACCCCAGTATGATTACCCCAGACTCACTAACTACCCTACTGACTATAACTACCCCACTCACCTACTACCCCAGTATGATTACCCCAGACTCACTAACTACCCCACTGACTATAACTGCCCCACTCACCTACTACCCCAGTATGATTACCCCAGACTCACTAACTACCCCACTGACTATAACTACCCCACTCACCTACTACCCCAGTATGATTACCCCAGACTCACTAAGTACCCCACTGACTATAACTGGCCCCCAGCCATAAGTGAACATTCTAAAATCCTAACTGAACATTGTTACATTCTAAAGCCCTAACTGAACATTGTAATCCATTCCTCCTGACTGATTTAAGATTTTAATTAGTTTTAAGATGCTACAGCTCTTTAACTTTTTAATCTGGATACAGCAACTTTAAAAATCCATACAGCTGAAGCAATCACACCAAAGTTTATTCATAAACTTTACATTCTAGTTATTATAGTCATAGGTTTCCGCCGTTTTTCACACATCAACTCCTCCTACACCGTTTAAGCTAGAAACACCATTCAAACTTTAAAATGTGTAGGACCGCATGAATTACGTTGCTTCTATACAGATTTTTAATATTTGTTATACTTTTTAAACTACTGGTGTTTAAAGAGACATTTTTCCCCCATAGACTTCCATTGAAATTCAACTTTTTCCAACTTATTTCCACTTTTTTTCTGGAAGCTGCTCCTCCTAGACCGTTTAAGCTAGAGACACCATTCAAACTTTAGAGTAGGGTGGACAACCTATATTAAAAGACCTCTTTTACAGACGTCAAATATCTGCTATACTTTTTAAACCACAGCGGTTTAAGTTTCTTCATTTTTATGTCACTTTTTGACAGTTCAAAAACCAACATTCCAACAGCCCTCTGCCACAGCTATTATGATGTCATCAGCTCTCACTGCACTATACACATTGGCTTTTCATTGGTAGAATTTTTAATTATTCATATTCGTTGACCAATGGCAATTAACGTGACTTCCCTCACTACATGTTAAGTCTTTCATTACCATGTGATTTTAACTCTTTCCTTACCATTACTATTCCACTCACTATAACTACCTCACTCACCTACTACCCCAGTATGATTACACCAGACTCACTAACTACCCCACTCACCAACTACCCCACTCACCTACTACCCCAGTATGATTACCCCAGACTCATTAACTACCCCACTGACTATAACTACCCCACTCACCTACTACCCCAGTATGATTACCCCAGACTCACTAACTACCCCACTGACTATAACTACCCCACTCACCTACTACCCCAGTATGATTACCCCAGACTCACTAACTACCCCATTGACTATAACTACCCCACTCACCTACTACCCCAGTATGATTACCCCAGACTCACTAACTACCCCACTGACTATAACTACCCCACTCACCTACTACCCCAGTATGATTACCCCAGACTCACTAACTACCCCACTCACCTACTACCCCAGTATGATTACCCCAGACTCACTAACTACCCCACTCACCTACTACCCCAGTATGATTACCCCAGACTCACTAACTACCCCAGTATGATTACCCCAGACTCACTAACTACCCCACTCACCTACTACCCCAGTATGATTACCCCAGACTCACTAAGTACCCCACTGACAATAACTACCCCACTCACCTACTACCCCAGTATGATTACCCCAGACTCACTAACTACCCTACTGACTATAACTACCCCACTCACCTACTACCCCAGTATGATTACCCCAGACTCACTAACTACCCCACTGACTATAACTGCCCCACTCACCTACTACCCCAGTATGATTACCCCAGACTCACTAACTACCCCACTGACTATAACTACCCCACTCACCTACTACCCCAGTATGATTACCCCAGACTCACTAAGTACCCCACTGACTATAACTGGCCCCCAGCCATAAGTGAACATTCTAAAATCCTAACTGAACATTGTTACATTCTAAAGCCCTAACTGAACATTGTAATCCATTCCTCCTGACTGATTTAAGATTTTAATTAGTTTTAAGATGCTACAGCTCTTTAACTTTTTAATCTGGATACAGCAACTTTAAAAATCCATACAGCTGAAGCAATCACACCAAAGTTTATTCATAAACTTTACATTCTAGTTATTATAGTCATAGGTTTCCGCCGTTTTTCACACATCAACTCCTCCTACACCGTTTAAGCTAGAAACACCATTCAAACTTTAAAATGTGTAGGACCGCATGAATTACGTTGCTTCTATACAGATTTTTAATATTTGTTATACTTTTTAAACTACTGGTGTTTAAAGAGACATTTTTCCCCCATAGACTTCCATTGAAATTCAACTTTTTCCAACTTATTTCCACTTTTTTTCTGGAAGCTGCTCCTCCTAGACCGTTTAAGCTAGAGACACCATTCAAACTTTAGAGTAGGGTGGACAACCTATATTAAAAGACCTCTTTTACAGACGTCAAATATCTGCTATACTTTTTAAACCACAGCGGTTTAAGTTTCTTCATTTTTATGTCACTTTTTGACAGTTCAAAAACCAACATTCCAACAGCCCTCTGCCACAGCTATTATGATGTCATCAGCTCTCACTGCACTATACACATTGGCTTTTCATTGGTAGAATTTTTAATTATTCATATTCGTTGACCAATGGCAATTAACGTGACTTCCCTCACTACATGTTAAGTCTTTCATTACCATGTGATTTTAACTCTTTCCTTACCATTACTATTCCACTCACTATAACTACCTCACTCACCTACTACCCCAGTATGATTACACCAGACTCACTAACTACCCCACTCACCAACTACCCCAGTATGATTACACCAGACTCACTAACTACCCCACTCACCAACTACCCCAGTATGATTACCACAGACTCACTAACTACCCCACTCACCTACTACCCCAGTATGATTACCCCAGACTCACTAACTACCCCACTCACCTACTACCCCAGTATGATTACCCCAGACTCACTAACTACCCTACTGACTATAACTACCCCACTCACCTACTACCCCAGTATGATTACCCCAGACTCACTAACTACCCCACTGACTATAACTACCCCACTCACCTACTACCCCAGTATGATTACCCCAGACTCACTAACTACCCCACTGACTATAACTACCCCACTCACCTACTACACCAGTATGATTACCCCAGACTCACTAACTACCCCACTGACTATAACTACCCCACTCACATACTACCCCAGTATGATTACCCCAGACTCACTAACTACCCTACTGACTATAACTACCCCACTCACCTACTACCCCAGTATGATTACCCCAGACTCACTAACTACCTCACTGACTATAACTACCCCACTCACCTACTACCCCAGTATGATTACCCCAGACTCACTAACTACCCCACTGACTATAACTACCCCACTCAGCTACTACCCCAGTATGATTACCCGAGACTCACTAACTACCCCACTCACCTACTACCCCAGTATGATTACCCCAGACTCACTAACTACCCCACTGACTATAACTACCCCACTCACCTACTACCCCAGTATGATTACCCCAGACTCACTAACTACCCCACTGACTATAACTACCCCACTCACCTACTACCCAAGTATGATTACTCCAGACTCACTAACTACCCCACTGACTATAACTACCCCACTCACCTACTACCCCAGTATGATTACCCCAGACTCACTAACTACCCCACTGACAATAACTACCCCACTCACCTACTACCCCAGTATGATTACCCCAGACTCACTAACTACCCTACTGATTATAACTACCCCACTCACCTACTACCCCAGTATGATTACCCCAGACTCACTAACTACCCCACTGACTATAACTACCCCACTCACCTACTACCCCAGTATGATTACCCCAGACTCACTAACTACCCCACTGACTATGACTACCCCACTCACCTACTACCCCAGTATGATTACCCCAGACTCACTAACTACCCCACTGACTATAACTACCCCACTCACCTACTACCCCAGTATGATTACCCCAGACTCACTAACTACCCCACTGACTATAACTACCCCACTCACCTACTACCCCAGTATGATTACCCCAGACTCACTAACTACCCCACTGACAATAACTACCCCAATCACCTACTACCCCAGTATGATTACCCCAGACTCACTAACTACCCTACTGATTATAACAACCCCACTCACCTACTGCCCCAGTATGATTACCCCAGACTCACTAACTACCCCACTGACTATAACTACCCCACTCACCTACTACCCCAGTATGATTACCCCAGACTCACTAACTACCCCACTGACTATGACTACCCCACTCACCTACTACCCCAGTATGATTACCCCAGACTCACTAACTACCCCACTCACCTACTACCCCAGTATGATTACCCCAGACTCACTACTCCACTCACCTACTACCCCAGTATGATTACCCCAGACTCACTAACTACCCCACTGACTATAACTACCCCACTCACCTACTACCCCAGTATGATTACCCCAGACTCACTAACTACCCCACTGACTATAACTACCCCACTCACCTACTACCCCAGTATGATTACCCCAGACTCACTAACTACCCCACTGACTATAACTACCCCACTCACCTACTACCCCAGTATGATTACCCCAGACTCATTAACTACCCCACTGACTATAACTACCCCACTCACCTACTACCCCAGTATGATTACCCCAGACTCACTAACTACCCCACTGACTATAACTACCCCACTCACCTACTACCCCAGTATGATTACCCAAGACTCACTAACTACCCCATTGACTATAACTACCCCACTCACCTACTACCCCAGTATGATTACCCCAGACTCACTAACTACCCCACTGACTATAACTACCCCACTCACCTACTACCCCTGTATGATTACCCCAGACTCACTAACTACCCCACTCACCTACTACCCCAGTATGATTACCCCAGACTCACTAACTACCCCACTCACCTACTACCCCAGTATGATTACCCCAGACTCACTAACTACCCCACTCACCTACTACCCCAGTATGATTACCCCAGACTCACTAACTACCCCACTGACTATAACTACCCCACTCACCTACTACCCCAGTATGGTTACCCCAGACTCACTAACTACCCCACTGACTATAACTACCCCACTCACCTACTACCCCAGTATGATTACCAGACTCACTAACTACCCCACTGACTATAACTACCCCACTCACCTACTACCCAAGTATGATTACCCCAGACTCACTAACTACCCCACTGACTATAACTACCCCACTCACCTACTACCCCAGTATGATTACCCCAGACTCACAAACTACCCCACTGACAATAACTACCCCACTCACCTACTACCCCAGTATGATTACCCCAGACTCACTAACTACCCTACTGATTATAACTACCCCACTCACCTACTACCCCAGTATGATTACCCCAGACTCACTAACTACCCCACTGACTATAACTACCCCACTCACCTACTACCCCAGTATGATTACCCCAGACTCACTAACTACCCCACTGACTATGACTACCCCACTCACCTACTACCCCAGTATGATTACCCCAGACTCACTAACTACCCCACTGACTATAACTACCCCACTCACCTACTACCCCAGTATGATTACCCCAGACTCACTAACTACCCCACTGACTATAACTACCCCACTCACCTACTACCCCAGTATGATTACCCCAGACTCACTAACTACCCCACTGACAATAACTACCCCACTCACCTACTACCCCAGTATGATTACCCCAGACTCACTAACTACCCTACTGATTATAACTACCCCACTCACCTACTACCCCAGTATGATTACCCCAGACTCACTAACTACCCCACTGACTATAACTACCCCACTCACCTACTACCCCAGTATGATTACCCCAGACTCACTAACTACCCCACTGACTATAACTACCCCACTCACCTACTACCCCAGTATTACCCCAGACTCACTAACTACCCCACTGACTATAACTACCCCACTCACCTACTACCCCAGTATGGTTACCCCAGACTCACTAACTATCCCACTCACCTACTACCCCAGTATGATTACAATCCATACAACTGAAGCAATCACACCAAAGTTTATTCATAAACTTTACATTCTAGTTAGTGTGATGCTTCAGCAACACACTACTGTTCTCTTGCATAGTTATTTTTATTATAGTGGGTTTCCGCCGTTTTTCACACCTCAACTCCTCCTACACCGTTTAAGCTAGAAACACCATTCAAACTTTAAAATGTGTAGGACCGCATGAATTAAGTTGCTTCTATACAGATTTTTAATATTTGTTATACTTTTTAAACTACAGGTGTTTAAAGAGACATTTTCCCCCCATAGACTTCCATTGAAATTAAACTTTTTCCAACTTATTTCCACTTTTTTTCTGGAAGCTGCTCCTCCTAGACCGTTTAAGCTAGAGACACCATTCAAACTTTAGAGTAGGGTGGACAACCTATATTAAAAGACCTCTTTTACAGACTTCAAATATCTGCTATACTTTTTAAACCACAGCAGTTTAAGTTTCTTCATTTTTTGACAGTTTAACATTTTCAAAAGACCAACATTCCATTAGCCCTCTGCCACAGCTATTATGATGTCATCAGCACTCACTGCACTATACACATTGGCTTTTCATTGGTAGAATTTTTAATTATTCATATTCGTTGACCAATGGCAATTAACGTGACTTCCCTCACTACATGTTAAGCCTTTCATTACCATGTGATTTTAACTCTTTCCTTACCATTACTATTCAACTCACTATAACCACCCCACTCACCTACTACCCCAGTATGATTACCTCAGACTCACTAACTACCCCACTCACCTACTACCCCAGTATGATTACCCCAGACTCACTAACTACCCCACTGACAATAACTACCCGACTCACCTACTACCCCAGTATGATTACCCCAGACTCACTAACTACCCCACTGACTATAACTACCCCACTCACCTACTACCCCAGTATGATTACCACAGACTCACTAACTACCCCACTGACTATAACTACCCCACTCACCTACTACCCCAGTATGATTACCCCAGACTCACTAACTACCCCACTGACTATAACTACCCCACTCACCTACTACCCCAGTATGATTACCCCAGACTCACTAACTACCCCACTCACCTACTACCCCAGTATGATTACCCCAGACTCACTAACTACCCCACTCACCTACTACCCCAGTATGATTACCCCAGACTCACTAACTACCCCACTCACCTACTACCCCAGTATGATTACCCCAGACTCACTAACTACCCCACTCACCTACTACCCCAGTATGATTACCCCAGACTCACAAACAACCCCACTGACTATAATTACCCCACTCACCTACTACCCCAGTATGATTACCCCAGACTCACTAACTACCCCACTGACTATAACTACCCCACTCACCTACTACCCCAGTATGATTACCCCAGACTCACTAACTACCCCACTGACTATAACTACCCCACTCACCTACTACCCCAGTATGATTACCCCAGACTCAGTAACTACCCCACTGACTATAACTACCCCACTCACCTACTACCCCAGTATGATTACCCCAGACTCACTAACTACCCCACTGACTATAACTACCCCACTCACCTACTACTCCAGTATGATTACCCCAGACTCACTAACTACCCCACTCACCTACTACCCCAGTATGATTATCCCAGACTCACTAACTACCCCACTATGATTACCCCAGACTCACTAACTACCCCACTGACTATAACTACCCTACTCACCTACTACCCCAGTATTACCCCAGACTTACTAACTACCCCACTGACTATAACTACCCCACTCACCTACTACCCCAGTATGGTTACCCCAGACTCACTAACTATCCCACTCACCTACTACCCCAGTATGATTACAATCCATACAACTGAAGCAATCACACCAAAGTTTATTCATAAACTTTACATTCTAGTTATTATTGTCTCTTTCCGCCGTTTTTCACACATCAACTACTCCTACACCGTTTAAGCTAGAAACACCATTCAAACTTTAAAATGTGTAGGACAGCATGAATTAAGTTGCTTGTATACAGATTTTTAATATTTGTTATACTTTTTAAACTACAGGTGTTTAAAGAGACATTTTTCCCCCATAGACTTCCATTGAAATTCAACTTTTTCCAACTTATTTCCACTTTTTTTCTGGAAGCTGCTCCTCTTAGACCTTTTAAGCTAGAGACACCATTCAAACTTTAGAGTAGGGTGGACAACCTATATTAAAAGACCTCTTTTACAGACTTCAAATATCTGCTATACTTTTTAAACCACAGCAGTTTAAGTTTCTTCATTTTTTGACAGTTTAACATTTTCAAAAGACCAACATTCCATTAGCCCTCTGCCACAGCTATTATGATGTCATCAGCACTCACTGCACTATACACATTGGCTTTTCATTGGTAGAATTTTTAATTATTCATATTCGTTGACCAATGGCAATTAACGTGACTTCCCTCACTACATGTTAAGCCTTTCATTACCATGTGATTTTAACTCTTTCCTTACCATTACTATTCAACTCACTATAACCACCCCACTCACCTACTACCCCAGTATGATTACCTCAGACTCACTAACTACCCCACTCACCTACTACCCCAGTATGATTACCCCAGACTCACTAACTACCCCACTGAAAATAACTACCCCACTCACCTACTACCCCAGTATGATTACCCCAGACTCACTAACTACCCCACTGACTATAACTACCCCACTCACCTACTATCCCAGTATGATTACCCCAGACTCACTAACTACCCCACTGACTATAACTACCCCACTCACCTACTACCCCAGTATGATTACCCCAGACTCACTAACTACCCCACTGACTATAACTACCCCACTCACCTACTACCCCAGTATGATTACCACAGACTCACTAACTACCCCACTGACTATAACTACCCCACTCACCTACTACCCCAGTATGATTACCCCAGAATCACTAACTACCCCACTGACTATAACTACCCCACTCACCTACTACCCCAGTATGATTACCCCAGACTCATTAACTACCCCACTGACTATAACTACCCCACTCACCTACTACCCCAGTATGATTACCCCAGACTCACTAACTACTCCACTGACTATAACTACCCCACTCACCTACTACCCCAGTATGATTACCCCAGACTCACTAACTACCCCACTGACTATAACTACCCCACTCACCTACTACCCCAGTATGATTACCCCAGACTCACTAACTACCCCACTGACTATAACTACCCCACTCACCTACTACCCCAGTATGATTACCCCAGACTCATTAACTACCCCACTGACTATAACTACCCCACTCACCTACTACCCCAGTATGATTACCCCAGACTCACTAACTACCCCACTGACTATAACTACCCCACTCACCTACTACCCCAGTATGATTACCCCAGACTCACTAACTACCCCACTGACTATAACTACCCCACTCACCTACTACCCCAGTATGATTACCCCAGACTGGCTAACTACCCCACTGACTATAACAACCCCACTCACCTACTACCCCAGTATGATTACCCCAGACTCACTAACTACCCCACTGACTATAACTACCCCACTCACCTACTACCCCAGTATGATTACCCCAGACTCACTAACTACCCCACTGTCTATAACTACCCCACTCACCTACTACCCCAGTATGATTACCCCAGACTCACTAACTACCCCACTGACTATAACTACCCCACTCACCTACTACCCCAGTATGATTACCCCAGACTCACTAACTACCCCACTGACTATAACTACCCCACTCACCTACTACCCCAGTATGATTACCCCAGACTCACTAACTACCCCACTGACTATAACTACCCCACTCACCTACTACCCCAGTATGGTTACCCCAGACTCACTAACTATCCCACTCACCTACTACCCCAGTATGATTACAATCCATACAACTGAAGCAATCACACCAAAGTTTATTCATAAACTTTACATTCTAGTTATTCTTATTATAGTAGTAGGTTTCCGCCGTTTTTCACACATCAACTCCTCCTACACCGTTTAAGCTAGAAACACCATTCAAACTTTAAAATGTGTAGGACCGCATGAATTAAGTTGCTTCTATACAGATTTTTAATATTTGTTATACTTTTTAAACTACAGGTGTTTAAAGAGACATTTTTCCCCCATAGACTTCCATTGTAATTCAACTTTTTCCAACTTATTTCCACTTTTTTTCTGGAAGCTGCTCCTCCTAGACCGTTTAAGCTAGAGACACCATTCAAACTTTAGCGTAGGGTGGACAACCTATATTAAAAGAACTCTTTTACAGACTTCAAATATCTGCTATACTTTTTAAACCACAGCAGTTTAAGTTTCTTCATTTTTTGACAGTTTAACATTTTCAAAAGACCAACATTCCATTAGCCCTCTGCCACAGCTATTATGATGTCATCAGCACTCACTGCACTATACACATTGGCTTTTCATTGGTAGAATTTTTAATTATTCATATTCGTTGACCAATGGCAATTAACGTGACTTCCCTCACTACATGTTAAGCCTTTCATTACCATGTGATTTTAACTCTTTCCTTACCATTACTATTCAACTCACTATAACCACCCCACTCACCTACTACCCCAGTATGATTACCTCAGACTCACTAACTACCCCACTCACCTACTACCCCAGTATGATTACCCCAGACTCACTAACTACCCCACTGACTATAACTACCCCACTCACCTACTACCCCAGTATGATTACCACAGACTCACTAACTACCCCACTGACTATAACTACCCCACTCACCTACTACCCCAGTATGATTACCCCAGACTCACTAACTACACCACTGACTATAACTACCCCACTCACCTACTACCCCAGTATGATTACCCCAGACTCACTAACTACCCCACTGACTATAACTACCCAACTCACCTACTACCCCAGTATGATTACCCCAGACTCACTAACTACCCCACTGACTATAACTACCCCACTCACCTACTACCCCAGTATGATTACCCCAGACTCACTAACTACCCCACTGACTATAACTACCCTACTCACCTACTACCCCAGTATGATTACCCCAGACTCACTAACTACCCCACTGACTATAACTACCCCACTCACCTATTACCACAGTATGATTACCCCAGACTCACTAACTACCCCACTGACTATGACTACCACACTCACCTACTACCCCAGTATGATTACCCCAGACTCACTAACTACCCCACTGACTATAACTACCCCACTCACCTACTACCCCAGTATGATTACCCCAGACTCACTAACTACCCCACTGACTATGACTACCCCACTCACCTACTACCCCAGTATGATTACCCCAGACTCACTAACTACCCCACTGACTATGACTACCACACTCACCTACTACCCCAGTATGATTACCCCAGACTCACTAACTACCCCACTGACTATAACTACCCCACTCACCTACTACCCCAGTATGATTACCCCAGACTCACTAACTACCCCACTGACTATAACTACCCCACTCACCTACTACCCCAGTATGATTACCCCAGACTCACTAACTACCCCACTGACTATAACTGCCCCCCAGCCGTAAGTGAACATTCTAAAATCCTAACTGAACATTCTGTTACATTCTAAAGCCCTAACTGAACATTATAATCCATTCCTCCTGACTAATTTAAGATTTTAATGAGTTTTAAGATGCTACAGCTCTTTAACTTTTTAATCTGGATACAGCAACTTTAAAAATCCATACAGCTGAAGCAATCACACCAAAGTTTATTCATAAACTTTACATTCTAGTTAGTGTGATGCTTCAGCAACACACTACTGTTCTCTTGCATAGTTAGTGTGATGCTTCAGCAACACACTACTGTTCTCTTGCATAGTTATTATTATTTTTATTATTATTATTATTATAGTCATAGGTTTCCGCCGTTTTTCACACGTCAACTCCTCCTACACCGTTTAAGCTAGAAACACCATTCAAACTTTAAAATGTGTAGGACCGCATGACTTAAGTTGCTTCTCCACAGATTTTTAATATTTGTTATACTTTTTAAACTACAGGTGTTTAAAGAGACATTTTTTCCCCATAGACTTCCATTGAAATTCAACTTTTTCCAACTTATTTCCACTTTTTTTCTGGAAGCTGCTCCTCCTAGACCGTTTAAGCTAGAGACACCATTCAAACTTTAGAGTAGGGTGGACAACCTATCTTAAAAGACCTCTTTTACAGACTTCAAATATCTGCTATACTTTTTAAACCACAGCAGTTTAAGTTTCTTCATTTTTATGTCACTTTTTGACAGTTTAACATTTTCAAAAGACCAACATTCCATTAGACCTCTGCCACAGCTATTATGATGTCATCAGCACTCACTGCACTATACACATTGGTAGAATTTTTAATTATTCATATTCGTTGACCAATGGCAATTAACGTGACTTCCCTTTATTTCACAGCGTAAATTGATAATCCAAAGAATATCAAAGCTGTTGTTTTCCTCTAAAGCTTTCCTCCCGCAAAAAAGCTGGTTTCATTGGGTAAGTGTTTCTGGACAGTTTGAGATATCGATAGCTAACAGACTAGCTAGATAGCTATCAGTACTGTTAGTGGAGATTAATGTGTTACGTTATGGAACGACCGTAAGTAGCTAGCTAGCTATCGATCTTTTCAGACCGTTCGCTTATGTTTGCGGCGAACACAAAGCTAACGGAAAAAAGTTTGAAATAGTTCGCCTTGTTTGCTGAATTTGAACGCACAACTGACATCGATAGCTAACGTTAACTTACGTGTTCGATAACTAGCTAGCTAATAACGTTAGCTAAGTAAGCAATAATCAACGACGAGCTGTGGATTACATGGTTTTAACCGCACGACGTTGATGCGAAGAACCACCCGACGCGAAGCATTACCTCCCTCTCTTTGTCTTGCTTTTTAAAAATAGTTTGGTCACGCAGTGTGTAGCAGATTCCCATCATGATGTCCTATGCATGGGACCATCTAAAAAATACTACGGAGTTACATGTAACTTATCAAAGAATTTTCGCTGGATAAAAAGATTTCTACATATAGCCTATAGGCTACAGATTAGCATGCTTTGTGAAGTAGCTTGCATTCACAAGCAGTCAGTGTGTTGCCGACGTTAATTTAGCCTACATGTAAATTCCTACTATGATCAATTCGTATTTCCAAACTGAATAAATACTGCTTCTAACCACAAAAATGTTTTGCTAGATTAAAGTAGTTGTAACTAAGATATATGTTTAAACGACTTGCCGTGAGATATCGTTAGCTTGCTAGCTAGCTAACCCAGCATTGCTAAGCAATAGTAACGTTAATGACAGGGGGAGTACATGACAGGGGGCGATTGCGTACGGGAGGGGTTGGAATAGCTAAATTAATATCTAAATTGATAAGGTTATACAGGTATGGAGCAATTGATTTGAGATACTTAACCCACAGTTTGGCTGCTTGCTCCGAGACACTGGGCCTGTAGTGTAGCTGCAACATCCCATTCGGTCTCATCTTACGAAACAGTATTTTTTTCGTAGTAGACGCATCATAGCTCAACCAAAATGAATGTGATGACAAACATGTTGAAGATGAGCGGGTAAGGCACTCAATTTATTATGCTACGAACTGCGTCCACAAAACAGCTTGTTCACGGTTGGCTTCTCCATCGACTTCCACTCAAAAATACAGCGTGTCTCCCTGTCCAAGCATAGACTGTATAAAAATAGATCCCGCCCCTCCGAGTGAGCGCAGTGAGACTGTCGCTGGCATTCATTACAGTCAGTAGGCATACCTTGCAAGCTAACCCAAGCTAGTCCATCATCATCGCTAAAAATATAACTTTACAAGCGCACACTAAGCAATACGCCATTGTGATATATTACGATTTAGGCATTTTATAGTTTTAAAAACATTTACTCGCTTGTTATATTATAACATTACACTCCATAATAATGATGTTCCTAATTGTTGTAACGTTACTCTATAATTTACAGTCTTTCTCGATGCCATGTTCCAGTTAAAACTGCGTCGTCCAGAACTGCTTTGTCTAAAGTGCGCATGCGTCGTCCAGAACGTCTTTGTCTAAAGTGCGCATGCGTCGTCCAGAACTGCTTTCTCCAAACCTGCAGCCAGCTGATATAGGAGATAGGGGGATCCCAGGACTCAACCTGTCCCTCTGATTGGTCCTGAACAAATGTTAATACCCCGTCCAAACGACACAATATTTAAAAAAATCAGCACATGCACAGGCATTAGATGAAGGAAAGGCACCTATTGCAATTAAATTTTTTTGTGTAAAAAATTTATTGACTGAGTATTTTGACCACATTGCTGCCAAAAAAAGCAAATTGTAACTTCTTTTTCCAGCAAATACGGGTCGGTTTGAGATTTGAACGCACGGTCATATCTAATATAAGGTAAAAAGCTAACGAACCAGAGCCACTTTACCGAGTGCTTCATGTCCACTTTAAGCCTTTCATTACCATGTGATTTTAACTCTTTCCTTACCATTACTATCCAACTCACTATAACTACCCCACTCACCTACTACACCAGTGGGATTACCCCACTCACCTACTACACCAGTGGGATTACCCCAGACTCACTAACTACCCCACTGACTATAACTACCCCACTCACCTACTACCCCCAGTATGATTACCCCAGACTCACTAACTACCCCACTGACTATAACTACCCCACTCACCTACTACCCCAGTATGATTACCCCAGACTCACTAACTACCCCACTGACTATAACTACCCCACTCACCTACTACCCCAGTATGATTACCCCAGACTCACTAACTACCCCACTCACCTACTACCCCAGTATGATTACCCCAGACTCACTAACTACCCCACTGACTATAACTACCCCATTCACCAACTACCACAGTATGATTACCCAAGACTCACTAACTACCCCACTCACCTACTACCCCAGTATGATTACAATCCATACAACTGAAGCAATCACACCGAAGTTTATTCATAAACTTTACATTCTAGTTATTTTTATAGTTATACTAGGTTTCCGCCGTTTTTCTCACCTCAACTACTCCTACACCGTTTAAGCTAGAAACACCATTCAAACTTTAAAATGTGTAGGGCAGCATGAATTAAGTTGCTTGTATACAGATTTTTAATATTTGTTATACTTTTTAAACTACAGGTGTTTAAAGAGACATTTTTCCCCCATAGACTTCCATTGTAATTCAACTTTTTCCAACTTATTTCCACTTTTTTTCTGGAAGCTGCTCCTCCTAGACCGTTTAAGCTAGAGACACCATTCAAACTTTAGAGTAGGGTGGACAACCTATCTTAAAAGACCTCTTTTACAGACTTCAAATATCTGCTATACTTTTTAAACCACAGCAGTTTAAGTTTCTTCATTTTTATGTCACTTTTTGACAGTTTAACATTTTCAAAAGACCAACATTCCATTAGACCTCTGCCACAGCTATTATGATGTCATCAGCACTCACTGCACTATACACATTGGTAGAATTTTTAATTATTCATATTCGTTGACCAATGGCAATTAACGTGACTTCCCTCACTACATGTTAAGCCTTTCATTACCATGTGATTTTAACTCTTTCCTTACCATTACTATTCAACTCACTATAACTACCTCACTCACCTACTACCTCAGTATGATTACCCCAGACTCACTAACTACCCCACTGACAATAACTACCCCACTCACCTACTACCCCAGTATGATTATAACTCTTTCCTTACCATTAATATGCAACTCACTATAACTACCCCACTCACCTACTACCCCAGTATGATTACCCCAGACTCACTAACTACCCCACTGACTATAACTACCCCACTCACCTACTACCCCAGTATGATTACCCCAGACTCACTAACTACCCCACTGACAATAACTACCCCACTCACCTACTACCCCAGTATGATTACCCCAGACTCACTAACTATCCTACTGACTATAACTACCCCACTCACCTACTACCCCAGTATGATTACCCCAGACTCACTAACTACCCCACTGACTATAACTACCCCACTCACCTACTACCCCAGTATGATTACCCCAGACTCACCTACTACCCCAGTATGATTACCCCAGACTCACTAACTACCCCACTGACTATAACTACCCCACTCACCTACTACCCCAGTATGATTACCCCAGACTCACTAACTACCCCACTGACTATAACTACCCCACTCACCTACTACCCCAGTATGATTACCCCAAACTCACTAACTACCCCACTGACTATAACTACCCCACTCACCTACTACCCCAGTATGATTACCCCAGACTCACTAACTACCCCACTAACTATAACTACCCCAATCAACTACTACCCCAGTATGATTACCCCAGACTCACTAAATACCCCACTGACAATAACTACCCCACTCACCTACTACCCCAGTATGATTACCCCAGACTCACTAACTACCCCACTGACTATAACTACCCCACTCACCAACTACCCCAGTATGATTACCCCAGACTCACTAACTACCCCACTGACTATAACTACCCCACTCACCTACTACCCCAGTATGATTACCCCAGACTCACTAACTACCCCACTGACTATAACTACCCCACTCACCTACTACCCCAGTATGATTACCCCAGACTCACTAACTACCCCACTGACTATAACTACCCCATTCACCTACTACCCCAGTATGATTACCCCAGACTCACTAACTACCCCACTGACTATAACTACCCCACTCACCTACTACCCCAGTATGATTACCCCAGACTCACTAACTACCCCACTGACTATAACTACCCAACTCACCTACTACCCCAGTATGATTACCCCAGACTCACTAACTACCCCACTGACTATAACTACCCCACTCACCTACTACCCCAGTATGATTACCCCAGACTCACTAACTACCCCACTGACAATAAGTACCCCACTCTCCTACTACCCCAGTATGATTACCCCAGACTCACTAACTACCCCACTGACTATAACTACCCCACTCACCTACTACCCCAGTATGATTACCACAGACTCACTAACTACCCCACTGACTATAACTACCCCACTCACCTACTACCCCAGTATGATTACCCCAGACTCACTAACTACCCCACTGACTATAACTACCCCACTCACCTACTACCCCAGTATGATTACCCCAGACTCACTACTCCACTCACCTACTACCCCAGTATGATTACCCCAGACTCACTAACTACCCCACTGACTATAACTACCCCACTCACCTACTGCCCCAGTAAGATTACCCCAGACTCACTAACTACCCCACTGACTATAACTACCCCACTCACCTACTACCCCAGTATGATTACCCCAGACTCACTAACTACCCCACTGACTATAACTACCCCACTCACCTACTACCCCAGTATGATTACCCCAGACTCACTAACTACCCCACTGACTATAACTACCCCACTCACCTACTACCCCAGTATGATTACCCCAGACTCATTAACTACCCCACTGACTATAACTACCCCACTCACCTACTACCCCACTCACCTACTATCCCAGTATGATTACCCCAGACTCACTAACTACCCCACTGACTATAACTACCCCACTCACCTACTACCCCAGCATGATTACCCCAGACTCACTAACTACCCCACTGACTATAACTACCCCACTCACCTACTACCCCAGTATGATTACCCCAGACTCTCTAACTACCCCACTGACTATAACTACCCCACTCACCTACTACCCCAGTATGATTACCCCAGACTCACTAACTACCCCACTGACTATAACTACCCCACTCACCTACTACCCCAGTATGATTACCCCAGACTCACTAACTACCCCACTCACCTACTACCCCAGTATGATTACCCCAGACTCACTAACTACCCCACTCACCAACTACCCCAGTATGATTATCCCAGACTCACTAACTACCCCACTATGATTACCCCAGACTCACTAACTACCCCACTGACTATAACTACCCTACTCACCTACTACCCCAGTATTACCCCAGACTCACTAACTACCCCACTGACTATAACTACCCCACTCACCTACTACCCCAGTATGGTTACCCCAGACTCGCTAACTATCCCACTCACCTACTACCCCAGTATGATTACAATCCATACAACTGAAGCAATCACACCAAAGTTTATTCATAAACTTTACATTCTAGTTATTAGTGTGATGCTTCAGCAACACACTACTGTTCTCTTGCATAGTTATTTTTATTATAGTGGGTTTCCGCCGTTTTTCACACCTCAACTCCTCCTACACCGTTTAAGCTAGAAACACCATTCAAACTTTAAAATGTGTAGGACCGCATGAATTAAGTTGCTTCTATACAGATTTTTAATATTTGTTATACTTTTTAAACTACAGGTGTTTAAAGAGACATTTTCCCCCCATAGACTTCCATTGAAATTCAACTTTTTCCAACTTATTTCCACTTTTTTTCTGGAAGCTGCTCCTCCTAGACCGTTTAAGCTAGAGACACCATTCAAACTTTAGAGTAGGGTGGACAACCTATATTAAAAGACCTCTTTTACAGACTTCAAATATCTGCTATACTTTTTAAACCACAGCAGTTTAAGTTTCTTCATTTTTTGACAGTTTAACATTTTCAAAAGACCAACATTCCATTAGCCCTCTGCCACAGCTATTATGATGTCATCAGCACTCACTGCACTATACACATTGGCTTTTCATTGGTAGAATTTTTAATTATTCATATTCGTTGACCAATGGCAATTAACGTGACTTCCCTCACTACATGTTAAGCCTTTCATTACCATGTGATTTTAACTCTTTCCTTACCATTACTATTCAACTCACTATAACCACCCCACTCACCTACTACCCCAGTATGATTACCTCAGACTCACTAACTACCCCACTCACCTACTACCCCAGTATGATTACCCCAGACTCACTAACTACCCCACTGACAATAACTACCCCACTCAACTACTACCCCAGTATGATTACCCCAGACTCACTAACTACCCCACTGACTATAACTACCCCACTCACCTACTACCCCAGTATGATTACCACAGACTCACTAACTACCCCACTGACTATAACTACCCCACTCACCTACTACCCCAGTATGATTACCCCAGACTCACTAACTACCCCACTCACCTACTACCCCAGTATGATTACCCCAGACTCACTAACTACCCCACTGACTATAACTACCCCACTCACCTACTACCCCAGTATGATTACCCCAGACTCACTAACTACCCCACTGACTATAACTACCCCACTCACCTACTACCCCAGTATGATTACCCCAGACTCACTAACTACCCCACTGACTATAACTACCCCACTCACCTACTACCCCAGTATGATTACCCCAGACTCACCAACTACCCCACTGACTATAACTACCCCACTCACCTACTACCCCAGTATGATTACCCCAGACTCACTAACTACCCCACTGACTATAACTACCCCACTCACCTACTACCCCAGTATGATTACCCCAGACTCACTAACTACCCCACTGACTATAACTACCCCACTCACCTACTACCCCAGTATGATTACCCCAGACTCACTAACTACCCCACTGACAATAACTACCCCACTCACCTACTACCCCAGTATGATTACCCCAGACTCACTAACTACCCCACTGACTATAACTACCCCACTCACCTACTACCCCAGTATGATTACCACAGACTCACTAACTACCCCACTGACTATAACTACCCCACTCACCTACTACCTCAGTATGATTACCCCAGACTCACTAACTACCCCACTGACTATAACTACCCCACTCACCTACTACCCCAGTATGATTACCCCAGACTCACTAACTACCCCACTCACCTACTACCCCAGTATGATTACCCCAGACTCACTAACTTCCCCACTCACCTACTACCCCAGTATGATTACCCCAGACTCACTAACTACCCCACTCACCTACTACCCCAGTATGATTACCCCAGACTCACTAACTACCCCACTCACCTACTACCCCAGTATGATTACCCCAGACTCACAAACAACGCCACTGACTATAATTACCCCACTCACCTACTACCCCAGTATGATTACCCCAGACTCACTAACTACCCCACTAACTATAACTACCCCACTCACCTACTACCCCAGTATGATTACCCCAGACTCACTAACTACCCCACTGACTATAACTACCCCACTCACCTACTACCCCAGTATGATTACCCCAGACTCACTAACTACCCCACTGACTATAACTACCCCACTCACCTACTACCCCAGTATGATTACCCCAGACTCACTAACTACCCCACTGACTATAACTACCCCACTCACCTACTACCCCAGTATGATTATCCCAGACTCACTAACTACCCCACTATGATTACCCCAGACTCACTAACTACCCCACTGACTATAACTACCCTACTCACCTACTACCCCAGTATTACCCCAGACTTACTAACTACCCCACTGACTATAACTACCCCACTCACCTACTACCCCAGTATGGTTACCCCAGACTCACTAACTATCCCACTCACCTACTACCCCAGTATGATTACAATCCATACAACTGAAGCAATCACACCAAAGTTTATTCATAAACTTTACATTCTAGTTATTAGTGTGATGCTTCAGCAACACACTACTGTTCTCTTGCATAGTTATTAGTGTGATGCTTCAGCAACACACTACTGTTCTCTTGCATAGTTATTCTTATTAGTGTGATGCTTCAGCAACACACTACTGTTCTCTTGCATAGTTATTATTATTTTTATTATTGTCTCTTTCCGCCGTTTTTCACACGTCAACTCCTCCTACACCGTTTAAGCTAGAAACACCATTCAAACTTTAAAATGTGTAGGACCGCATGACTTAAGTTGCTTCTCCACAGATTTTTAATATTTGTTATACTTTTTAAACTACAGGTGTTTAAAGAGACATTTTTTCCCCATAGACTTCCATTGAAATTCAACTTTTTCCAACTTATTTCCACTTTTTTTCTGGAAGCTGCTCCTCCTAGACCGTTTAAGCTAGAGACACCATTCAAACTTTCGAGTAGGGTGGACAACCTATCTTAAAAGACCTCTTTTACAGACTTCAAATATCTGCTATACTTTTTAAACCACAGCAGTTTAAGTTTCTTCATTTTTTGACAGTTTAACATTTTCAAAAGACCAACATTCCATTAGCCCTCTGCCACAGCTATTGTGATGTCATCAGCACTCACTGCACTATACACATTGGCTTTTCATTGGTAGAATTTTTAATTATTCATATTCGTTGACCAATGGCAATTAACGTGACTTCCCTCACTACATGTTAAGCCTTTCATTACCATGTGATTTTAACTCTTTCCTTACCATTACTATTCAACTCACTATAACCACCCCACTCACCTACTACCCCAGTATGATTACCTCAGACTCACTAACAACCCCACTGACTATAATTACCCCACTCACCTACTACTCCAGTATGATTACCCCAGACTCACTAACTACCCCACTGACTATAACTACACTACTCACCTACTACCCCAGTATGATTACCCCAGACTCACTAACTACCCCACTGACTATAACTACCCCACTCACCTACTACCCCAGTATGATTACCCCAGACTCACTAACTACCCCACTGACTATAACTAACCCACTCACCTACTACCCCAGTATGATTACCCCAGACTCACTAACTACCCCACTGACTATAACTACCCCACTCACCTACTACCCCAGTATGATTACCACAGACTCACTAACTACCCCACTGACTATAACTACCCCACTCACCTACTACCCCAGTATGATTACCCCAGACTCACTAACTACCCCACTGACTATAACTACCCCACTCACCTACTACCCCAGTATGATTACCCCAGACTCACTAACTACCCCACGGACTATAACTACCCCACTCACCTGCTACCCCAGTATGATTACCCCAGACTCACTAACTACCCCACTGACTATAGCTACCCCACTCACCTACTACCCCAGTATGATTACCCCAGACTCACTAACTACCCCACTGACTATAACTACCCCACTCACCTATTACCCCAGACTCACTAACTACCCCACTCACCTACTACCCCAGTATGATTACCCCAGACTCACTAACTAGCCCACTCACCAACTACCCCAGTATGATTACCCCAGACTCACTAACTACCCCACTCACCTACTACCCCAGTATGATTACCCCAGACTCACTAACTACCCCACTGACTATAACTACCCCACTCACCTACTACCCCAGTATGGTTACCCCAGACTCACTAACTACCCCACTCACCTACTACCCCAGTATGATTACAATCCATACAACTGAAGCAATCACACCAAAGTTTATTCATAAACTTTACATTCTAGTTATAGTAGTAGGTTTCCGCCGTTTTTCACACATCAACTCCTCCTACACCGTTTAAGCTAGAAACACCATTCAAACTTTAAAATGTGTAGGACCGCATGAATTAAGTTGCTTCTATACAGATTTTTAATATTTGTTATACTTTTTAAACTACAGGTGTTTAAAGAGACATTTTCCCCCATAGACTTCCATTGTAATTCAACTTTTTCCAACTTATTTCCACTTTTTTCTGGAAGCTGCTCCTCCTAGACCGTTTAAGCTAGAGACACCATTCAAACTTTAGAGTAGGGTGGACAACCTATATTAAAAGACCTCTTTTACAGACTTCAAATATCTGCTATACTTTTTAAACCACAGCAGTTTAAGTTTCTTCATTTTTTGACAGTTAAACATTGTCAAAAGACCAACATTCCATTAGCCCTCTGCCACAGCTATTATGATGTCATCAGCACTCACTGCACTATACACATTGGCTTTTCATTGGTAGAATTTTTAATTATTCATATTCGTTGACCAATGGCAATTAACGTGACTTCCCTCACTACATGTTAAGCCTTTCATTACCATGTGATTTTAACTCTTTCCTTACCATTACTATTCAACTCACTATAACTACCCCACTCACCTACTACCCCAGTATGATTACCTCAGACTCACTAACTACCCCACTCACCTACTACCCCAGTATGATTACCCCAGACTCACTAACTACCCCACTGACTATAACTACCCCACTCACCTACTACCCCAGTATGATTACCACAGACTCACTAACTACCCCACTGATTATAACTACCCCACTCACCTACTACCCCAGTATGATTACCCCAGACTCACTAACTACCCCACTGACTATAACTACCCCACTCACCTACTACCCCAGTATGATTACCCCAGACTCACTAACTACCCCACTCACCTACTACCCCAGTATGATTACCCCAGACTCACTACTCCACTCACCTACTACCCCAGTATGATTACCCCAGACTCACTAACTACCCCACTGACTATAACTACCCCACTCACCTACTACCCCAGTATTACCCCAGACTCACTAACTACCCCACTGACTATAACTACCCCACTCACCTACTACCCCAGTATGATTACCCCAGACTCACTAACTACCCCACTGACTATAACTACCCCACTCACCTACTACCCCAGTATGATTACCCCAGACTCACTAACTACCCCACTGACTATAACTACCCCACTCACCTACTACCCCAGTATGATTACCCCAGACTCACTAACTACCCCACTGACTATAACTACCCCACTCACCTACTACCCCAGTATGATTACCCCAGACTCACTAACTACCCCACTCACCTACTACCCCAGTATGATTACCCCAGACTCACTAACTACCCCACTCACCTACTACCCCAGTATTACCCCAGACTCACTAACTACCCCACTGACTATAACTACCCCACTCACCTACTACCCCAGTATGATTACCCCAGACTCACTAACTACCCCACTGACTATAACTGCCCCCGAACCGTAAGTGAACATTCTAAAATCCTAACTGAACATTCTGTTACATTCTAAAGCCCTAACTGAACATTATAATCCATTCCTCCTGACTAATTTAAGATTTTAATGAGTTTTAAGATGCTACAGCTCTTTAACTTTTTAATCTGGATACAGCAACTTTAAAAATCCATACAGCTGAAGCAATCACACCAAAGTTTATTCATAAACTTTACATTCTAGTTCTTATTATAGTAGTAGGTTTCCGCCGTTTTTCACACATCAACTCCTCCTACACCGTTTAAGCTAGAAACACCATTCAAACTTTAAAATGTGTAGGACCGCATGAATTAAGTTGCTTCTATACAGATTTTTAATATTTGTTATACTTTTTAAACTACAGGTGTTTAAAGAGACATTTTCCCCATAGACTTCCATTGTAATTCAACTTTTTCCAACTTATTTCCACTTTTTTTCTGGAAGCTGCTCCTCCTAGACCGTTTAAGCTAGAGACACCATTCAAACTTTAGAGTAGGGTGGACAACCTATCTTAAAAGACCTCTTTTACAGACTTCAAATATCTGCTATACTTTTTAAACCACAGCAGTTTAAGTTTCTTCATTTTTTGACAGTTAAACATTTTCAAAAGACCAACATTCCATTAGCCCTCTGCCACAGCTATTATGATGTCATCAGCACTCACTGCACTATACACATTGGCTTTTCATTGGTAGAATTTTTAATTATTCATATTCGTTGACCAATGGCAATTAACGTGACTTCCCTCACTACATGTTAAGCCTTTCATTACCATGTGATTTTAACTCTTTCCTTACCATTACTATTCAACTCACTATAACTACCCCACTCACCTACTACCCCAGTATGATTACCTCAGACTCACTAACTACCCCACTCACCTACTACCCCAGTATGATTACCCCAGACTCACTAACTACCCCACTGACTATAACTACCCCACTCACCTACTACCCCAGTATGATTACCACAGACTCACTAACTACCCCACTGATTATAACTACCCCACTCACCTACTACCCCAGTATGATTACCCCAGACTCACTAACTACCCCACTGACTATAACTACCCCACTCACCTACTACCCCAGTATGATTACCCCAGACTCACTAACTACCCCACTGACTATAACTACCCCACTCACCTACTACCCCAGTATGATTACCCCAGACTCACTAACTACCCCACTGACTATAACTGCCCCCCAGCCATAAGTGAACATTTTAAAATCCTAACTGAACATTCTGTTACATTCTAAAGCCCTAACTGAACATTATAATCCATTCCTCCTGACTGATTTAAGATTTTAATGAGTTTTAAGATGCTACAGCTCTTTAACTTTTTAATCTGGATACAGCAGCTTTAAAAATTCGTACAGCTGAAGCAATCACACCAAAGTTTATTCATAAACTTTACATTCTAGTTTTTATAGTTATACTAGGTTTCCGCCGTTTTTCTCACCTCAACTACTCCTACACCGTTTAAGCTAGAAACACCATTCAAACTTTAAAATGTGTAGGACAGCATGAATTAAGTTGCTTGTATACAGATTTTTAATATTTGTTATACTTTTTAAACTACAGTGCCCGGTTGCACAAAACACCTTAAGTTAAATTCTCCCTTAGAATTACCCTTAAGTATTCCTTAAAGCTAAGTGAGTTGCATAAAAAAACCCTTAAGTGTTACTTAAGGGAAATATTAAGGTTACCCTTAAGAAAACCCTTAAGTGTTTTAATTGTACTTAAGTAATCCCTTAGAATCCGTTGGGTTGCACAAAACTCCTTAACCGCCATTTCCTTAAGGATTTTTTAAGGCTATAAATATATTCCCTTAACTTTTCCTTTAAAAACGCAAACATGGCTGAATTTTTGTATCCATTGGAAGAGGAAAAAGTGAGACTACATCGACAAGTGTTTCGGGACCGGGAAAACCCATTAGACCACCTGAGTGATGAAAAATTATTTAGCGAATACAGATTTGACCGTCAATCCATTTTTTGTATTACCGCAGATTTAGAAGACGACTTGAGCCATCAAACTCAACGTAATCATGCTCTACCTCCAGTTTTGCAGGTACTAATTGCACTCCGTTTTTTCGCAACGGGAAGCTTTCAGTCGGTGATTGGCGATGTATTTCGAGTGCACAAATCAACTGTGTGCCGAGTTGTGCACAAGGTGGCTGATGCGCTATGTCGCCGTTTGAATATGTTCGTCAAATTTCCATCAAGGCATGATCAGGGTGTAATTCAGGCGGAATTTTTTCGAATGGCTGGATTTCCACGTATTTGTGGAGTCATTGACGGGACACATGTCCGAATCCAAGCGCCCAGAATACACGAAGACCAATATGTAAATCGAAAGAATTTTCACTCAATTAATGTTCAGCTGGTGTGTGATCATCAATCAAAAATTACCAACATCGTCGCATCATGGCCCGGGAGCACACATGACTCGAGGATGCTCAGCGAAAGCAAGCTCGGAAGAGACTTTGAGTCCGGAAAACACAGTGGTGTCCTGCTTGGTGACAGTGGGTACCCCTGTCGTCCATGGCTTATGACACCATTCATAAATCCAGCCAACCCTGCCCAGGTAACCACTAATTTTTCCCCTTTTCATTTTCCCCCTGGTGTTATCAGCCTACTGTTTATTTAGCCTACTGTTTATACTATTTTCGATGAAGTAGTAGACCTAAGCACTGTCTCAATTCACCAGGAAACCTACAACAGCGCATTGACTCACACAAGGTCAATCGTTGAGAGGACAATCGGACAGCTGAAAAGGAGATTCCACAGCTTACACTCTGAACTGCGAGTGGAGCCACCGAGAGCCTGCAGAATCATCCTTGCCTGTGCTGTACTCTTCAATCGATCAAAAACATTTAATTTTGATGAAGACGAGGAAGCGGACGGGAATGCCGACCGTGGATTTGTCGATGAGCAAGCGCAAGTTGCGCAACAGCAAGGAGATGGAAATGCAGTCCGGGATGCAATTGTTAATGCATTCTTTTCACAGTGATAGCCGACTGTAACTAGGCTACAGTTCAGTGTAGGCTTATGTGTTAATTCAAGTGACCATTTCATGTAGGTTATTTTATTATTATTATTATTATTAGCTAGCCTATTAAAAAAATCACATACTTCCACGAACTCAAATACATTTTTTATTGTCAATTTTGTTTATGTACAGTATAGGTCTACATTTAGGCTAATTTGACTATGATAGTAGCTACATTTGATTGTATAGGCGATTGTCATTTGATTATTAAATTACTTATTTTCAGTGGTGATGCTTAATTTTCCTTCATTTTGTAGTGAATATAATTTGTTATGTAACACAATGTTATACAACTGCTGGTTCTCCAGTTCTTTCTTCAGTTTCTCCATTTCAAGTTTCAGCTTTTCTTTCTGAAGCTGAAGAACTTCTTTTTGTAGTTCGACAACCTCCTCCCTGACAGTGAAAGTAGCGGCAGGCCTGCTTGTCCTCCTAGAATAGATGGCACTGATTAATCTAAAAAGCTCCATAATACCTTTGTCTAATGTGTCCTCTTGATTTAAAATGTAACGTATGCTATCATTACTTTGTTGTGGTCAGTTGTACATTCTCGCAAGGCTCATCTATCCCTGGCGAAGCCTCACTGTAGGAAGCTTCCCTAATCAGGCAGAAACGAAAGCAGCCAAGTTCACAAAACAGCAGAATTAACTTCGATTATTAAATTAAAGTTAAATATTAACACTATAACGACTATCACATTTATACGGCCCTATCTCCTCACCAAGAGTCACACTCTTTCTCCGGCAGTACCTCGGCCTCGCTCTCTAATCCACCGAGGATCCCGGTCAAAACGGGAGAATCCGCCCCCAATATGTCCCTCACCAGTTTTGTCGTGTCCGACAATTCTGGTGGGGGCGGCCCCCCTCCTGAACAAAATAAAATGTAACAGTTTGCTTACAAAGTAACAGCCGCGTAACCTAACTTATTCGCTGGTTATCGTGATGGTGGACTAGTCTCAACATTTTTTTCCCTGCACAAGCTACAGCCTATAAACCTAGCTATCTCACCTGTTCTACCGGACTCCCTCTTGTGCATACTCATTTCTTTTTTTGCCATAACCGACACATTTTCATATTTTTTAATAATTTCGCTCGTTGTCCTCTTTACTGCTAGGTTTCCTGCGTTAACCTTGTTCGTAATTTCCTCCCACATTTTCTGCTTTTTTGCTGATGTTACGGTTGGATTGAATTTACTCCTCAAAATATTTTTTCTTTTTTCATATTCTTCCAGTAGAACTAGTTTTTCCTCCTCTGTCCAATTTGGCTTTCTTTTAGTATCCATTAGTAGTGATAGTTGTGTAAGAGTAACGTTAGCTATAGTTTTTCTGTTACGAAAACGTTACTAGTACAAACCGTTACCATGGTTACAATAGAATCTTACAACCGTAAATCTGTTTTAATGCAGAAAATCCCTTACCGTTTTCCCTTACCTAAGTAAAACAGTTGAGGGAGTATATGCAACACCCTTAGGTAATTCCCTTAGGTAAGGGAAAATCATCCCTTAAGTGAATCCCTTAAGGGTAAAACTTAAGGTGTTTTGTGCAACCGGGCACAGGTGTTTAAAGAGACATTTTTCCCCCATAGACTTCCATTGTAATTCAACTTTTTCCAACTTATTTCCACTTTTTTTCTGGAAGCTGCTCCTCCTAGACCGTTTAAGCTAGAGACACCATTCAAACTTTAGAGTAGGGTGGACAACCTATATTAAAAGACCTCTTTTACAGACTTCAAATATCTGCTATACTTTTTAAACCACAGCAGTTTAAGTTTCTTCATTTTTTGACAGTTTAACATTTTCAAAAGACCAACATTCCATTAGCCCTCTGCCACAGCTATTATGATGTCATCAGCACTCACTGCACTATACACATTGGCTTTTCATTGGTAGAATTTTTAATTATTCATATTCGTTGACCAATGGCAATTAACGTGACTTCCCTCACTACATGTTAAGCCTTTCATTACCATGTGATTTTAACTCTTTCCTTACCATTACTATTCAACTCACTATAACCACCCCACTCACCTACTACCCCAGTATGATTACCTCAGACTCACTAACTACCCCACTCACCTACTACCCCAGTATGATTACCCCAGACTCACTAACTACCCCACTGACTATAACTACCCCACTCACCTACTACCCCAGTATGATTACCACAGACTCACTAACTACCCCACTGACTATAACTACCCCACTCACCTACTACCCCAGTATGATTACCCCAGACTCACTAACTACCCCACTCACCTACTACCCCAGTATGATTACCCCAGACTCACTAACTACCCCACTGACTATAACTACCCCACTCACCTACTACCCCAGTATGATTACCCCAGACTCACTAACTACCCCACTGACTATAACTACCCCACTCACCTACTACCCCAGTATGATTACCCCAGACTCACTAACTACCCCACTGACTATAACTACCCCACTCACCTACTACCCCAGTATGATTACCCCAGACTCACCAACTACCCCACTGACTATAACTACCCCACTCACCTACTACCCCAGTATGATTACCCCAGACTCACTAACTACCCCACTGACTATAACTACCCCACTCACCTACTACCCCAGTATGATTACCCCAGACTCACTAACTACCCCACTGACTATAACTACCCCACTCACCTACTACCCCAGTATGATTACCCCAGACTCACTAACTACCCCACTGACTATAACTACCCCACTCACCTACTACCCCAGTATGATTACCCCAGACTCACCAACTACCCCACTGACTATAACTACCCCACTCACCTACTACCCCAGTATGATTACCCCAGACTCACTAACTACCCCACTGACTATAACTACCCCACTCACCTACTACCCCAGTATGATTACCCCAGACTCACTAACTACCCCACTGACTATAACTACCCCACTCACCTACTACCCCAGTATGATTACCCCAGACTCACTAACTACCACACTGACTAGAACTACCCAACTGACCTACTACCCCAGTATGATTACCCCAGACTCACTAACTACCCCACTCACCTACTACCCCAGTATGATTACCCCAGACTCACTACCCCACTCACCTACTACCCCAGTATGATTACCCCAGACTCACTAACTACCCCACTGACTATAACTACCCCCCAGCCGTAAGTGAACATTCTAAAATCCTAACTGAACATTCTGTTACATTCTACAGCCCTAACTGAACATTATAATCCATTCCTCCTGACTAATTTAAGATTTTAATGAGTTTTAAGATGCTACAGCTCTTTAACTTTTTAATCTGGATACAGCAACTTTAAAAATCCATACAGCTGAAGCAATCACACCAAAGTTTATTCATAAACTTTACATTCTAGTTAGTGTGATGCTTCAGCAACACACTACTGTTCTCTTGCATAGTTATTATTATAGTAGTAGGTTTCCGCCGTTTTTCTCACCTCAACTACTCCTACACCGTTTAAGCTAGAAACACCATTCAAACTTTAAAATGTGTAGGACTGCATGAATTAAGTTGCTTCTATACAGATTTTTAATATTTGTTATACTTTTTAAACTACAGGTGTTTAAAGAGACATTTTTCCCCCATAGACTTCCATTGTAATTCAACTTTTTCCAACTTATTTCCACTTTTTTTCTGGAAGCTGCTCCTCCTAGACCGTTTAAGCTAGAGACACCATTCAAAGTTTAGAGTAGGGTGGACAACCTATTTTAAAAGACCTCTTTTACAGACTTCAAATATCTGCTATACTTTTTAAACCACAGCAGTTTAAGTTTCTTCATTTTTTGACAGTTTAACATTTTCAAAAGACCAACATTCCATTAGCCCTCTGCCACAGCTATTATGATGTCATCAGCACTCACTGCACTATACACATTGGCTTTTCATTGGTAGAATTTTTAATTATTCATATTCGTTGACCAATGGCAATTAACGTGACTTCCCTCACTACATGTTAAGCCTTTCATTACCATGTGATTTTAACTCTTTCCTTACCATTACTATTCAACTCACTATAACCACCACACTCACCTACTACCCCAGTATGATTACCTCAGACTCACTAACTACCCCACTCACCTACTACCCCAGTATGATTACCCCAGACTCACTAACTACCCCACTGACAATAACTACCCCACTCACCTACTACCCCAGTATGATTACCCCAGACTCACTAACTACCCCACTGACTATAACTACCCCACTCACCTACTACCCCAGTATGATTACCCCAGACTCACTAACTACCCCACTGACTATAACTACCCAACTCACCTACTACCCCAGTATGATTACCCCAGACTCACTAACTACCCCACTGACTATAACTACCCCACTCACCTACTACCCCAGTATGATTACCCCAGACTCACTAACTACCCCACTGACTATAACTACCCCACTCACCTACTACCCCAGTATGATTACCCCAGACTCACTAACTACCCCACTGACTATAACTACCCCACTCACCTACTACCCTAGTATGATTACCCCAGACTCACTAACTACCCCACTGACTATAACTGCCCCCCAGCCGTAAGTGAACATTCTAAAATCCTAACTGAACATTCTGTTACATTCTAAAGCCCTAACTGAACATTATAATCCATTCCTCCTGACTAATTTAAGATTTTAATTAGTTTTAAGATGCTACAGCTCTTTAACTTTTTTATCTGGATACAGCAACTTTAAAAATCCATACAGCTGAAGCAATCACACCAAAGTTTATTCTTAAACTTTACATTCTAGTTAGTGTGATGCTTCAGCAACACACTACTGTTCTCTTGCATAGTTATTTTTATAGTTATACTAGGTTTCCGCCGTTTTTCTCACCTCAACTACTCCTACACCGTTTAAGCTAGAAACACCATTCAAACTTTAAAATGTGTAGGACAGCATGAATTAAGTTGCTTGTATACAGATTTTTAATATTTGTTATACTTTTTAAACTACAGGTGTTTAAAGAGACATTTTTCCCCCATAGACTTCCATTGTAATTCAACTTTTTCCAACTTATTTCCACTTTCTTTCTGGAAGCTGCTCCTCCTAGACCGTTTAAGCTAGAGACACCATTCAAACTTTAGAGTAGGGTGGACAACCTATCTTAAAAGACCTCTTTTACAGACTTCAAATATCTGCTATACTTTTTAAACCACAGCAGTTTAAGTTTCTTCATTTTTATGTCACTTTTTGACAGTTTAACATTTTCAAAAGACCAACATTCCATTAGACCTCTGCCACAGCTATTATGATGTAATCAGCACTCACTGCACTATACACATTGGTAGAATTTTTAATTATTCATATTCGTTGACCAATGGCAATTAACGTGACTTCCCTCACTACATGTTAAGCCTTTCATTACCATGTGATTTTAACTCTTTCCTTACCATTACTATTCAACTCACTATAACTACCTCACTCACCTACTACCCCAGTATGATTACCGCAGACTCACTAACTACCCCACTGACCATAACTACCTCACTCACCTACTACCCCAGTATGATTACCCCAGACTCACTAACTACCCCACTGACAATAACTACCCCACTCACCTACTACCCCAGTATGATTATAACTCTTTCCTTACCATTAATATCCAACTCACTATAACTACCCCACTCACCTACTACCCCAGTATGATTACCCCAGACTCACTAACTACCCCACTGACTATAACTACCCCACTCACCTACTACCCCAGTATGATTACCCCAGACTCACTAACTACCCCACTGACTATAACTACCCCACTCACCTACTACCCCAGTATGATTACCCCAGACTCACTAACTACCCCACTGACTATAACTACCCCACTCACCTACTACCCCAGTATGATTACCCCAGACTCACTAACTACCCCACTGACTATAACTACCCCACTCACCTACTACCCCAGTATGATTACCCCAGACTCACTAACTACCCCACTGACTATAACTACCCCACTCACCTACTACCCCAGTATGGTTACCCCAGACTCACTAACTATCCCACTCACCTACTACCCCAGTATGATTACAATCCATACAACTGAAGCAATCACACCAAAGTTTATTCATAAACTTTACATTCTAGTTATTTTTAGTGTGATGCTTCAGCAACACACTACTGTTCTCTTGCATAGTTATTCTTATTATAGTAGTAGGTTTCCGCCGTTTTTCACACATCAACTCCTCCTACACCGTTTAAGCTAGAAACACCATTCAAACTTTAAAATGTGTAGGACCGCATGAATTAAGTTGCTTCTATACAGATTTTTAATATTTGTTATACTTTTTAAACTACAGGTGTTTAAAGAGACATTTTTCCCCCATAGACTTCCATTGTAATTCAACTTTTTCCAACTTATTTCCACTTTTTTTCTGGAAGCTGCTCCTCCTAGACCGTTTAAGCTAGAGACACCATTCAAACTTTAGAGTAGGGTGGACAACCTATATTAAAAGAACTCTTTTACAGACTTCAAATATCTGCTATACTTTTTAAACCACAGCAGTTTAAGTTTCTTCATTTTTTGACAGTTTAACATTTTCAAAAGACCAACATTCCATTAGCCCTCTGCCACAGCTATTATGATGTCATCAGCACTCACTGCACTATACACATTGGCTTTTCATTGGTAGAATTTTTAATTATTCATATTCGTTGACCAATGGCAATTAACGTGACTTCCCTCACTACATGTTAAGCCTTTCATTACCATGTGATTTTAACTCTTTCCTTACCATTACTATTCAACTCACTATAACCACCACACTCACCTACTACCCCAGTATGATTACCTCAGACTCACTAACTACCCCACTCACCTACTACCCCAGTATGATTACCCCAGACTCACTAACTACCCCACTGACAATAACTACCCCACTCACCTACTACCCCAGTATGATTACCCCAGACTCACTAACTACCCCACTGACTATAACTACCCCACTCACCTACTACCCCAGTATGATTACCCCAGACTCACTAACTACCCCACTGACTATAACTACCCAACTCACCTACTACCCCAGTATGATTACCCCAGACTCACTAACTACCCCACTGACTATAACTACCCCACTCACCTACTACCCCAGTATGATTACCCCAGACTCACTAACTACCCCACTGACTATAACTACCCCACTCACCTACTACCCCAGTATGATTACCCCAGACTCACTAACTACCCCACTGACTATAACTACCCCACTCACCTACTACCCTAGTATGATTACCCCAGACTCACTAACTACCCCACTGACTATAACTGCCCCCCAGCCGTAAGTGAACATTCTAAAATCCTAACTGAACATTCTGTTACATTCTAAAGCCCTAACTGAACATTATAATCCATTCCTCCTGACTAATTTAAGATTTTAATTAGTTTTAAGATGCTACAGCTCTTTAACTTTTTTATCTGGATACAGCAACTTTAAAAATCCATACAGCTGAAGCAATCACACCAAAGTTTATTCTTAAACTTTACATTCTAGTTAGTGTGATGCTTCAGCAACACACTACTGTTCTCTTGCATAGTTATTTTTATAGTTATACTAGGTTTCCGCCGTTTTTCTCACCTCAACTACTCCTACACCGTTTAAGCTAGAAACACCATTCAAACTTTAAAATGTGTAGGACAGCATGAATTAAGTTGCTTGTATACAGATTTTTAATATTTGTTATACTTTTTAAACTACAGGTGTTTAAAGAGACATTTTTCCCCCATAGACTTCCATTGTAATTCAACTTTTTCCAACTTATTTCCACTTTCTTTCTGGAAGCTGCTCCTCCTAGACCGTTTAAGCTAGAGACACCATTCAAACTTTAGAGTAGGGTGGACAACCTATCTTAAAAGACCTCTTTTACAGACTTCAAATATCTGCTATACTTTTTAAACCACAGCAGTTTAAGTTTCTTCATTTTTATGTCACTTTTTGACAGTTTAACATTTTCAAAAGACCAACATTCCATTAGACCTCTGCCACAGCTATTATGATGTAATCAGCACTCACTGCACTATACACATTGGTAGAATTTTTAATTATTCATATTCGTTGACCAATGGCAATTAACGTGACTTCCCTCACTACATGTTAAGCCTTTCATTACCATGTGATTTTAACTCTTTCCTTACCATTACTATTCAACTCACTATAACTACCTCACTCACCTACTACCCCAGTATGATTACCGCAGACTCACTAACTACCCCACTGACCATAACTACCTCACTCACCTACTACCCCAGTATGATTACCCCAGACTCACTAACTACCCCACTGACAATAACTACCCCACTCACCTACTACCCCAGTATGATTATAACTCTTTCCTTACCATTAATATCCAACTCACTATAACTACCCCACTCACCTACTACCCCAGTATGATTACCCCAGACTCACTAACTACCCCACTGACTATAACTACCCCACTCACCTACTACCCCAGTATGATTACCCCAGACTCACTAACTACCCCACTGACTATAACTACCCCACTCACCTACTACCCCAGTATGATTACCCCAGACTCACTAACTACCCCACTGACTATAACTACCCCACTCACCTACTACCCCAGTATGATTACCCCAGACTCACTAACTACCCCACTGACTATAACTACCCCACTCACCTACTACCCCAGTATGATTACCCCAGACTCACTAACTACCCCACTGACTATAACTACCCCACTCACCTACTACCCCAGTATGGTTACCCCAGACTCACTAACTATCCCACTCACCTACTACCCCAGTATGATTACAATCCATACAACTGAAGCAATCACACCAAAGTTTATTCATAAACTTTACATTCTAGTTATTTTTAGTGTGATGCTTCAGCAACACACTACTGTTCTCTTGCATAGTTATTCTTATTATAGTAGTAGGTTTCCGCCGTTTTTCACACATCAACTCCTCCTACACCGTTTAAGCTAGAAACACCATTCAAACTTTAAAATGTGTAGGACCGCATGAATTAAGTTGCTTCTATACAGATTTTTAATATTTGTTATACTTTTTAAACTACAGGTGTTTAAAGAGACATTTTTCCCCCATAGACTTCCATTGTAATTCAACTTTTTCCAACTTATTTCCACTTTTTTTCTGGAAGCTGCTCCTCCTAGACCGTTTAAGCTAGAGACACCATTCAAACTTTAGAGTAGGGTGGACAACCTATATTAAAAGAACTCTTTTACAGACTTCAAATATCTGCTATACTTTTTAAACCACAGCAGTTTAAGTTTCTTCATTTTTTGACAGTTTAACATTTTCAAAAGACCAACATTCCATTAGCCCTCTGCCACAGCTATTATGATGTCATCAGCACTCACTGCACTATACACATTGGCTTTTCATTGGTAGAATTTTTAATTATTCATATTCGTTGACCAATGGCAATTAACGTGACTTCCCTCACTACATGTTAAGCCTTTCATTACCATGTGATTTTAACTCTTTCCTTACCATTACTATTCAACTCACTATAACCACCCCACTCACCTACTACCCCAGTATGATTACCTCAGACTCACTAACTACCCCACTCACCTACTACCCCAGTATGATTACCCCAGACTCACTAACTACCCCACTGACTATAACTACCCCACTCACCTACTACCCCAGTATGATTACCCCAGACTCACTAACTACCCCACTCACCTACTACCCCAGTATGATTACCCCAGACTCACTACTCCACTCACCTACTACCCCAGTATGATTACCCCAGACTCACTAACTACCCCACTGACTATAACTACCCCACTCACCTACTACCCCAGTATGATTACCCCAGACTTACTAACTACCCCACTGACTATAACTACCCCACTCACCTACTACCCCAGTATGATTACCCCAGACTCACTAACTACCCCACTGACTATAACTACCCCACTCACCTACTACCCCAGTATGATTACCCCAGACTCACTAACTACCCCACTGACTATAACTACCCCACTCACCTACTACCCCAGTATGATTACCCCAGACTCATTAACTACCCCACTGACTATAACTACCCCACTCACCTACTACCCCAGTATGATTACCCCAGACTCACTAACTACCCCACTGACTATAACTACCCCACTCACCTACTACCCCAGTATGATTACCCCAGACTCACTAACTACCCCACTCACCTACTACCCCAGTATGATTACCCCAGACTCACTACCCCACTCACCTACTACCCCAGTATGATTACCCCAGACTCATTAACTACGCCACTGACTATAACTACCCCACTCACCTACTACCCCAGTATGATTACCCCAGACTCACTAACTACCCCACTGACTATAACTACCCCACTCACCTACTACCCCAGTATGATTACCCCAGACTCACTAACTACCCCACTGACTATAACTGCCCCCCAGCCATAAGTGAACATTTTAAAATCCTAACTGAACATTCTGTTACATTCTAAAGCCCTAACTGAACATTATAATCCATTCCTCCTGACTGATTTAAGATTTTAATGAGTTTTAAGATGCTACAGCTCTTTAACTTTTTAATCTGGATACAGCAGCTTTAAAAATTCGTACAGCTGAAGCAATCACACCAAAGTTTATTCATAAACTTTACATTCTAGTTTTTATAGTTATACTAGGTTTCCGCCGTTTTTCTCACCTCAACTACTCCTACACCGTTTAAGCTAGAAACACCATTCAAACTTTAAAATGTGTAGGACAGCATGAATTAAGTTGCTTGTATACAGATTTTTAATATTTGTTATACTTTTTAAACTACAGGTGTTTAAAGAGACATTTTTCCCCCATAGACTTCCATTGTAATTCAACTTTTTCCAACTTATTTCCACTTTTTTTCTGGAAGCTGCTCCTCCTAGACCGTTTAAGCTAGAGACACCATTCAAACTTTAGAGTAGGGTGGACAACCTATCTTAAAAGACCTCTTTTACAGACTTCAAATATCTGCTATACTTTTTAAACCACAGCGGTTTAAGTTTCTTCATTTTTTGACAGTTTAACATTTTTTAAAGACCAACATTCCATTAGCCCTCTGCCACAGCTATTATGATGTCATCAGCACTCACTGCACTATACACATTGGCTTTTCATTGGTAGAATTTTTAATTATTCATATTCGTTGACCAATGGCAATTAACGCGACTTCCCTGAATTTCACAGCGTAAATGGATAATCCAAAGAATATCAAAGCTGTTGTTTTCCTCTAAAGCTTTCCTCCCGCAAAAAAGCTGGTTTCATTGGGTAAGTGTTTCTGGACAGTTTGAGATATCGATAGCTAACAGACTAGCTAGATAGCTATCAGTACTGTTAGTGGAGATGAATGTGTTACGTTATTGGAACGACCGTAAGTAGCTAGCTAGCTATCGACCTTTTCAGACCGTTCGCTTATGTTTGCGGCGAACACAAAGCTAACGGAAAAAAGTTTGAAATAGTTCGCCTTGTTTGCTGAATTTGAACGCACCACTGACATCGATAGCTAACGTTAACTTACGTGTTCGATAACTAGCTAGCTAATAACGTTAGCTAAGTAAGCAATAATCAACGACGAGGTGTGGATTACACGGTTTTAACCACACGACGTTGAGGCGAAGAACCACCCGACGCGAAGCATTACCTCCCTCTCTGTCTTGCTTTTTAAAAATGGTGTGGTCACGCAGTGTGTAGCAGATTCGCATCATGATGTCCTATGCATGGGACCATCTAAAAAATACTACGGAGTTTGTTAGATGTAACTTATCAAATAATTTTCGCTGGATAAAAAGTTTTCTACATATAGCCTATAGGCTACAGATTAGCATGCTTTGTGAAGTAGCTTGCATTCACAAGCAGTCAGCGTGTTGCCAACGTTAATTTAGCCTACATGTAAATTCCTACTATGATCAATTCGTATTTCCAAACTGAATAAATAGTGCTTCTAACCACAAAAATGTTTTGCTAGATTAAAGTAGTTGTAACTAAGATATTTGACGAATACAAACTTTTTTAAATCTGTAGATTAATGTTGTTTACCGATTTTTATAGATCTCGCCCCTCCGAGTGAGGGCAGTGAGACTGTCGCTGGCATTCATTACAGTAGGCATACCTTGCAAGCTAACCCAAGCTAGTCCATCATCATCGCTAAAAATATAACTTTACAAGCGCACACTAAGCAATACGTCATTGTGATATATTACGATTTACGCATTTTATAGTTTTAAAAACATTTACTCGCTTGTTATATTATAACATTACACTCCATAATAATGATGTTCATAATTGTTGTAACGTTACTCTGTAATTTACAGTCTTTCTCGATGCCATGTTCCAGTTAAAACTGCGTCGTCCAGAACTGCTTTGTCTAAAGTGCGCATGCGTCGTCCAGAACTGCTTTCTCCAAGCCTGCAGCCAGCTGATATAGGAGATAGGGGGATCCCAGGACTCAACCTGTCCCTCTGATTGGTCCTGAACAAATGTTAATACCCCGTCCAAACGACACAATATTTTTAAAAAATCAGCACATGCACAGGCATTAGATGAAGGAAAGGCACCTATTGCAATTACATTTTTTTGTGTAAAAAATTTATTGACTGAGTATTTTGACCACATTGCTGCCAAAAAAAGCAAATTGTAACTTCTTTTTCCAGCAAATACGGGTGGGTTTGAGATTTGAACGCATGGTCATATCTAATACAAGGTAAAAAGCTAACGAACTAGAGCCACTTTACCAAGTGCTTCATGTCCACTTTAAGCCTTTCATTACCATGTGATTTTAACTCTTTCCTTACCATTACTATCCAACTCACTATAACTACCCCACTCACCTACTACCCCAGTATGATTACCCCAGACTCACTAACTACCCCACTCACCTACTACCCCAGTATGATTACCCCAGACTCACTAACTACCCCACTGACTATAACTACCCCAGTATGATTACCCCAGACTCACTAACTACCCTACTGACTATAACTACCCCACTCACCTACTACCCCAGTATGATTACCCCAGACTCACTAACTACCCCACTCACCTACTACCCCAGTATGATTACCCCAGACTCACTAACTACCCCACTGACTATAACTACCCCACTCACCTACTACCCCAGTATGATTACCCCAGACTCACTAACTACCCCACTGACTATAACTACCCCACTCACCTACTACCCCAGTATGATTACCCCAGACTCACTAACTACCCCACTGACTATAACTACCCAACTCACCTACTACCCCAGTATGATTACCCCAGACTCACTAACTACCCCACTGACTATAACTACCCCACTCACCTACTACCCCAGTATGATTACCCCAGACTCACTAACTACCCCACTGACTATAACTACCCCACTCACCTACTACCCCAGTATGATTACCCCAGACTCACTAACTACCCCACTGACAATAACTACCCCACTCACCTACTACCCCAGTATGATTACCCCAGACTCACTAACTACCCCACTGACTATAACTACCCCACTCACCTACTACCCCAGTATGATTACCCCAGACTCACTAACTACCCCACTGACTATAACTACCCCACTCACCTACTACCCCAGTATGATTACCCCAGACTCACTAACTACCCCACTGACTATAACTACCCCACTCACCTACTACCCCAGTATGATTACCCCAGACTCACTAACTACCCCACTGACTATAACTACCCCACTCACCTACTACCCCAGTATGATTACCCCAGACTCACTAACTACCCCACTGACTATAACTACCCCACTCACCTACTACCCCAGTATGATTACCCCAGACTCACTAACTACCCCACTGACTATAACTACCCCACTCACCTACTACCCCAGTATGATTACCCCAGACTCACTAACTACCCCACTGACTATAACTACCCCACTCACCTACTACCCCAGTATGATTACCCCAGACTCACTAACTACCCCACTGACTATAACTACCCCACTCACCTACTACCCCAGTATGGTTACCCCAGACTCACTAACTATCCCACTCACCTACTACCCCAGTATGATTACAATCCATACAACTGAAGCAATCACACCAAAGTTTATTCATAAACTTTACATTCTAGTTATTTTTAGTGTGATGCTTCAGCAACACACTACTGTTCTCTTGCATAGTTATTCTTATTATAGTAGTAGGTTTCCGCCGTTTTTCACACATCAACTCCTCCTACACCGTTTAAGCTAGAAACACCATTCAAACTTTAAAATGTGTAGGACCGCATGAATTAAGTTGCTTCTATACAGATTTTTAATATTTGTTATACTTTTTAAACTACAGGTGTTTAAAGAGACATTTTTCCCCCATAGACTTCCATTGTAATTCAACTTTTTCCAACTTATTTCCACTTTTTTTCTGGAAGCTGCTCCTCCTAGACCGTTTAAGCTAGAGACACCATTCAAACTTTAGAGTAGGGTGGACAACCTATATTAAAAGAACTCTTTTACAGACTTCAAATATCTGCTATACTTTTTAAACCACAGCAGTTTAAGTTTCTTCATTTTTTGACAGTTTAACATTTTCAAAAGACCAACATTCCATTAGCCCTCTGCCACAGCTATTATGATGTCATCAGCACTCACTGCACTATACACATTGGCTTTTCATTGGTAGAATTTTTAATTATTCATATTCGTTGACCAATGGCAATTAACGTGACTTCCCTCACTACATGTTAAGCCTTTCATTACCATGTGATTTTAACTCTTTCCTTACCATTACTATTCAACTCACTATAACCACCCCACTCACCTACTACCCCAGTATGATTACCTCAGACTCACTAACTACCCCACTCACCTACTACCCCAGTATGATTACCCCAGACTCACTAACTACCCCACTGACTATAACTACCCCACTCACCTACTACCCCAGTATGATTACCACAGACTCACTAACTACCCCACTGACTATAACTACCCCACTCACCTACTACCCCAGTATGATTACCCCAGACTCACTAACTACACCACTGACTATAACTACCCCACTCACCTACTACCCCAGTATGATTACCCCAGACTCACTAACTACCCCACTGACTATAACTACCCAACTCACCTACTACCCCAGTATGATTACCCCAGACTCACTAACTACCCCACTGACTATAACTACCCCACTCACCTACTACCCCAGTATGATTACCCCAGACTCACTAACTACCCCACTGACTATAACTACCCCACTCACCTACTACCCCAGTATGATTACCCCAGACTCACTAACTACCCCACTGACTATAACTACCCCACTCACCTATTACCACAGTATGATTACCCCAGACTCACTAACTACCCCACTGACTATAACTACCCCACTCACCTACTAACCCAGTATGATTACCCCAGACTCACTAACTACCCCACTGACTATAACTACCCAACTCACCTACTACCCCAGTATGATTACCCCAGACTCACTAACTACCCCACTGACTATAACTACCCCACTCACCTACTACCCCAGTATGATTACCCCAGGCTCACTAACTACCCCACTGACTATAACTACCCCACTCACCTACTACCCCAGTATGATTACCCCAGACTCACTAACTACCCCACTGACTATAACTACCCCACTCACCTATTACCACAGTATGATTACCCCAGACTCACTAACTACCCCACTGACTATAACTACCCCACTCACCTACTAACCCAGTATGATTACCCCAGACTCACTAACTACCCCACTGACTATAACTGCCCCCCAGCCGTAAGTGAACATTCTAAAATCCTAACTGAACATTCTGTTACATTCTAAAGTCCTAACTGAACATTATAATCCATTCCTCCTGAATAATTTAAGATTTTAATGAGTTTTAAAATGCTACAGCTCTTTAACTTTTTAATCTGGATACAGCGACTTTAAAAATCCATACAGCTGAAGCAATCACACCAAAGTTTATTCATAAACTTTACATTCTAGTTAGTGTGATGCTTCAGCAACACACTACTGTTCTCTTGCATAGTTATTATTATAGTAGTAGGTTTCCGCCGTTTTTCTCACCTCAACTACTCCTACACCGTTTAAGCTAGAAACACCATTCAAACTTTAAAATGTGTAGGACTGCATGAATTAAGTTGCTTCTATACAGATTTTTAATATTTGTTATACTTTTTAAACTACAGGTGTTTAAAGAGACATTTTTCCCCCATAGACTTCCATTGTAATTCAACTTTTTCCAACTTATTTCCACTTTTTTTCTGGAAGCTGCTCCTCCTAGACCGTTTAAGCTAGAGACACCATTCAAACTTTAGAGTAGGGTGGACAACCTATTTTAAAAGACCTCTTTTACAGACTTCAAATATCTGCTATACTTTTTAAACCACAGCAGTTTAAGTTTCTTCATTTTTTGACAGTTTAACATTTTCAAAAGACCAACATTCCATTAGCCCTCTGCCACAGCTATTATGATGTCATCAGCACTCACTGCACTATTCACATTGGCTTTTCATTGGTAGAATTTTTAATTATTCATATTCGTTGACCAATGGCAATTAACGTGACTTCCCTCACTACATGTTAAGCCTTTCATTACCATGTGATTTTAACTCTTTCCTTACCATTACTATTCAACTCACTATAACCACCACACTCACCTACTACCCCAGTATGATTACCTCAGACTCACTAACTACCCCACTCACCTACTACCCCAGTATGATTACCCCAGACTCACTAACTACCCCACTGACAATAACTACCCCACTCACCTACTACCCCAGTATGATTACCCCAGACTCACTAACTACCCCACTGACTATAACTACCCCACTCACCTACTACCCCAGTATGATTACCACAGACTCACTAACTACCCCACTGACTATAACTACCTCACTCACCTACTACCCCAGTATGATTACCCCAGACTCACTAACTACCCCACTGACTATAACTACCCCACTCACCTACTACCCCAGTATGATTACCCCAGACTCACTAACTACCCCACTCACCTACTACCCCAGTATGATTACCCCAGACTCACTACTCCACTCACCTACTACCCCAGTATGATTACCCCAGACTCACTAACTACCCCACTGACTATAACTACCCCACTCACCTACTACCCCAGTATGATTACCCCAGACTCACTAACTACCCCACTGACTATAACTACCCCACTCACCTACTACCCCAGTATGATTACCCCAGACTCACTAACTACCCCACTGACTATAACTACCCCACTCACCTACTACCCCAGTATGATTACCCCAGACTCATTAACTACCCCACTGACTATAACTACCCCACTCACCTACTACCCCAGTATGATTACCCCAGACTCACTAACTACCCCACTGACTATAACTACCCCACTCATCTACTACCCCAGTATGATTACCCCAGACTCACTAACTACCCCATTGACTATAACTACCCCACTCACCTACTACCCCAGTATGATTACCCCAGACTCACTAACTACCCCACTGACTATAACTACCCCACTCACCTACTACCCCAGTATGATTACCCCAGACTCACTAACTACCCCACTCACCTACTACCCCAGTATGATTACCCCAGACTCACTAACTACCCCACTCACCTACTACCCCAGTATGATTACCCCAGACTCACTAACTACCCCACTCACCTACTACCCCAGTATGATTACCCCAGACTCACTAACTACCCCACTCACCTACTACCCCAGTATGATTACCCCAGACTCACTAAGTACCCCACTGACAATAACTACCCCTCACCTACTACCCCAGTATGATTACCCCAGACTCACTAACTACCCTACTGACTATAACTACCTCACTCACCTACTACCCCAGTATGATTACCCCAGACTCACTAACTACCCCACTGACTATAACTACCCCACTCACCTACTACCCCAGTATGATTACCCCAGACTCACTAACTACCCCACTCACCTACTACCCCAGTATGATTACCCCAGACTCACTACTCCACTCACCTACTACCCCAGTATGATTACCCCAGACTCACTAACTACCCCACTGACTATAACTACCCCACTCACCTACTACCCCAGTATGATTACCCCAGACTCACTAACTACCCCACTGACTATAACTACCCCACTCACCTACTACCCCAGTATGATTACCCCAGACTCACTAACTACCCCACTGACTATAACTACCCCACTCACCTACTACCCCAGTATGATTACCCCAGACTCATTAACTACCCCACTGACTATAACTACCCCACTCACCTACTACCCCAGTATGATTACCCCAGACTCACTAACTACCTCACTGACTATAACTACCCCACTCATCTACTACCCCAGTATGATTACCCCAGACTCACTAACTACCCCATTGACTATAACTACCCCACTCACCTACTACCCCAGTATGATTACCCCAGACTCACTAACTACCCCACTGACTATAACTACCCCACTCACCTACTACCCCAGTATGATTACCCCAGACTCACTAACTACCCCACTCACCTACTACCCCAGTATGATTACCCCAGACTCACTAACTACCCCACTCACCTACTACCCCAGTATGATTACCCCAGACTCACTAACTACCCCACTCACCTACTACCCCAGTATGATTACCCCAGACTCACTAACTACCCCACTCACCTACTACCCCAGTATGATTACCCCAGACTCACTAAGTACCCCACTGACAATAACTACCCCTCACCTACTACCCCAGTATGATTACCCCAGACTCACTAACTACCCTACTGACTATAACTACCCCACTCACCTACTACCCCAGTATGATTACCCCAGACTCACTAACTACCCCACTGACTATAACTGCCCCACTCACCTACTACCCCAGTATGATTACCCCAGACTCACTAACTACCCCACTGACTATAACTACCCCACTCACCTACTACCCCAGTATGATTACCCCAGACTCACTAAGTACCCCACTGACTATAACTGCCCCCCAGCCATAAGTGTACATTCTAAAATCCTAACTGAACATTGTTACATTCTAAAGCCCTAACTGAACATTGTAATCCATTCCTCCTGACTAATTTAAGATTTTAATTAGTTTTAAGATGCTACAGCTCTTTAACTTTTTAATCTGGATACAGCAACTTTAAAAATCCATACAGCTGAAGCAATCACACCAAAGTTTATTCATAAACTTTACATTCTAGTTATTATTGTCTCTTTCCGCCGTTTTTCACACATCAACTACTCCTACACCGTTTAAGCTAGAAACACCATTCAAACTTTAAAATGTGTAGGACCGCATGAATTAAGTTGCTTCTATACAGATTTTTAATATTTGTTATACTTTTTAAACTACAGGTGTTTAAAGAGACATTTTTCCCCCATAGACTTCCATTGAAATTCAACTTTTTCCAACTTATTTCCACTTTTTTTCTGGAAGCTGCTCCTCCTAGACCGTTTAAGCTAGAGACACCATTCAAACTTTAGAGTAGGGAGGACAACCTATATTAAAATACCTCTTTTACAGACTTCAAATATCTGCTATACTTTTTAAACCACAGCAGTTTAAGTTTCTTCATTTTTTGACAGTTTAACATTTTCAAAAGACCAACATTCCATTAGCCCTCTGCCACAGCTATTATGATGTCATCAGCACTCACTGCACTATACACATTGGCTTTTCATTGGTAGAATTTTTAATTATTCATATTCGTTGACCAATGGCAATTAACGTGACTTCCCTCACTACATGTTAAGCATTTCATTACCATGTGATTTTAACTCTTTCCTTACCATTACTATTCAACTCACTTTAACCACCCCACTCACCTACTACCCCAGTATGATTACCTCAGACTCACTAACTACCCCACTCACCTACTACCCCAGTATGATTACCCCCAGACTCACTAACTACCCCACTGACAATAACTACCCCACTCACCTACTACCCCAGTATGATTACCCCAGACTCACTAACTACCCCACTGACTATAACTACCCCACTCACCTACTACCCCAGTATGATTACCCCAGACTCACTAACTACCCCACTGACTATAACTACCCCACTCACCTACTACCCCAGTATGATTACCCCCAGACTCACTAACTACCCCACTGACTATAACTACCCCACTCACCTACTACCCCAGTATGATTACCCCAGACTCACTAACTACCCCACTGACTATAACTACCCCACTCACCTACTACCCCAGTATGATTACCCCAGACTCACTAACTACCCCACTGACTATAACTACCCCACTCACCTACTACCCCAGTATGATTACCCCAGACTCACTAACTACCCCACTGACTATAACTACCCCACTCACCTACTACCCCAGTATGATTACCCCAGACTCACTAACTACCCCACTCACCTACTACCCCAGTATGATTACCCCAGACTCACTAACTACCCCACTGACTATAACTACCCCACTCACCTACTACCCCAGTATGATTACCCCAGACTCACTAACTACCCCACTGACTATAACTATCCCACTCACCTACTACCCCAGTATGATTACCCCAGACTCACTAACTACCCCACTGACTATAACTACCCCACTCACCTACTACCCCAGTATGATTACCCCAGACTCACTAACTACCCCACTGACTATAACTACCCCACTCACCTACTACCCCAGTATGATTACCCCAGACTCACTAACTACCCCACTCACCAACTACCCCAGTATGATTACCCGAGACTCACTAACTACCCCACTGACTATAACTACCCCACTCACCTACTACCCCAGTATGATTACCCGACTCACTAACTACCCCACTGACTATAACTGCCCCCCAGCCGTAAGTGAACATTCTAAAATCCTAACTGAACATTATGTTACATTCTAAAGCCCTAACTGAACATTATAATCCATTCCTCCTGACTAATTTAAGATTTTAATGAGTTTTAGGATGCTACAGCTCTTTAACTTTTTAATCTGGATACAGCGACTTTAAAAATCCATACAGCTGAAGCAATCACACCAAAGTTTATTCATAAACTTTACATTCTAGTTATAGTTATAGTAGGTTTCCGCCGTTTTTCACACATCAACTCCTCCTACACCGTTTAAGCTAGAAACACCATTCAAACTTTAAAATGTGTAGGGCAGCATGATTTAAGTTGCTTCTATACAGATTTTTTATATTTGTTATACTTTTTAAACTACAGGTGTTTAAAGAGACATTTTTCCCCCATAGACTTCCATTGAAATTCAACTTTTTCCAACTTATTTCCACTTTTTTTCTGGAAGCTGCTCCTCCTAGACCGTTTAAGCTAGATACACCATTCAAACTTTAGAGTAGGGTGGACAACCTATATTAAAAGACCTCTTTTACAGACTTCAAATATCTGCTATACTTTTTAAACCACAGCAGTTTAAGTTTCTTCATTTTTTGACAGTTTAACATTTTCAAAAGACCAACATTCCATTAGCCCTCTGCCACAGCTATTATGATGTCATCAGCACTCACTGCACTATACACATTGGCTTTTCATTGGTAGAATTTTTAATTATTCATATTCGTTGACCAATGGCAATTAACGTGACTTCCCTCACTACATGTTAAGCCTTTCATTACCATGTGATTTTAACTCTTTCCTTACCATTACTATTCAACTCACTATAACCACCCCACTCACCTACTACCCCAGTATGATTACCTCAGACTCACTAACTACCCTACTCACCTACTACCCCAGTATGATTACCCCAGACTCACTAACTACCCCACTGACAATAACTACCCCACTCACCTACTACCCCAGTATGATTACCCCAGACTCACTAACTACCCCACTGACTATAACTACCCCACTCACCTACTACCCCAGTATGATTACCACAGACTCACTAACTACCCCACTGACTATAACTACCCCACTCACCTACTACCCCAGTATGATTACCACAGACTCAATAACTACCCCACTCACCTACTACCCCAGTATGATTACCCCAGACTCACTAACTACCCCACTGACTATAACTACCCCACTCACCTACTACCCCAGTATGATTACCCCAGACTCACTAACTACCCCACTCACCTACTACCCCAGTATGATTACCCCAGACTCACTACTCCACTCACCTACTACCCCAGTATGATTACCCCAGACTCACTAACTACCCCACTGACTATAACTACCCCACTCACCTACTACCCCAGTATGATTACCCCAGACTTACTAACTACCCCACTGACTATAACTACCCCACTCACCTACTACCCCAGTATGATTACCCCAGACTCACTAACTACCCCACTGACTATAACTACCCCACTCACCTACTACCCCAGTATGATTACCCCAGACTCACTAACTACCCCACTGACTATAACTACCCCACTCACCTACTACCCCAGTATGATTACCCCAGACTCATTAACTACCCCACTGACTATAACTACCCCACTCACCTACTACCCCAGTATGATTACCCCAGACTCACTAACTACCCCACTGACTATAACTACCCCACTCACCTACTACCCCAGTATGATTACCCCAGACTCACTAACTACCCCACTCACCTACTACCCCAGTATGATTACCCCAGACTCACTACCCCACTCACCTACTACCCCAGTATGATTACCCCAGACTCATTAACTACGCCACTGACTATAACTAACCCACTCACCTACTACCCCAGTATGATTACCCCAGACTCACTAACTACCCCACTGACTATAACTACCCCACTCACCTACTACCCCAGTATGATTACCCCAGACTCACTAACTACCCCACTGACTATAACTGCCCCCCAGCCATAAGTGAACATTTTAAAATCCTAACTGAACATTCTGTTACATTCTAAAGCCCTAACTGAACATTATAATCCATTCCTCCTGACTGATTTAAGATTTTAATGAGTTTTAAGATGCTACAGCTCTTTAACTTTTTAATCTGGATACAGCAGCTTTAAAAATTCGTACAGCTGAAGCAATCACACCAAAGTTTATTCATAAACTTTACATTCTAGTTTTTATAGTTATACTAGGTTTCCGCCGTTTTTCTCACCTCAACTACTCCTACACCGTTTAAGCTAGAAACACCATTCAAACTTTAAAATGTGTAGGACAGCATGAATTAAGTTGCTTGTATACAGATTTTTAATATTTGTTATACTTTTTAAACTACAGGTGTTTAAAGAGACATTTTTCCCCCATAGACTTCCATTGTAATTCAACTTTTTCCAACTTATTTCCACTTTTTTTCTGGAAGCTGCTCCTCCTAGACCGTTTAAGCTAGAGACACCATTCAAACTTTAGAGTAGGGTGGACAACCTATCTTAAAAGACCTCTTTTACAGACTTCAAATATCTGCTATACTTTTTAAACCACAGCGGTTTAAGTTTCTTCATTTTTTGACAGTTTAACATTTTTTAAAGACCAACATTCCATTAGCCCTCTGCCACAGCTATTATGATGTCATCAGCACTCACTGCACTATACACATTGGCTTTTCATTGGTAGAATTTTTAATTATTCATATTCGTTGACCAATGGCAATTAACGCGACTTCCCTGAATTTCACAGCGTAAATGGATAATCCAAAGAATATCAAAGCTGTTGTTTTCCTCTAAAGCTTTCCTCCCGCAAAAAAGCTGGTTTCATTGGGTAAGTGTTTCTGGACAGTTTGAGATATCGATAGCTAACAGACTAGCTAGATAGCTATCAGTACTGTTAGTGGAGATGAATGTGTTACGTTATTGGAACGACCGTAAGTAGCTAGCTAGCTATCGACCTTTTCAGACCGTTCGCTTATGTTTGCGGCGAACACAAAGCTAACGGAAAAAAGTTTGAAATAGTTCGCCTTGTTTGCTGAATTTGAACGCACCACTGACATCGATAGCTAACGTTAACTTACGTGTTCGATAACTAGCTAGCTAATAACGTTAGCTAAGTAAGCAATAATCAACGACGAGGTGTGGATTACACGGTTTTAACCACACGACGTTGAGGCGAAGAACCACCCGACGCGAAGCATTACCTCCCTCTCTGTCTTGCTTTTTAAAAATGGTGTGGTCACGCAGTGTGTAGCAGATTCGCATCATGATGTCCTATGCATGGGACCATCTAAAAAATACTACGGAGTTTGTTAGATGTAACTTATCAAATAATTTTCGCTGGATAAAAAGTTTTCTACATATAGCCTATAGGCTACAGATTAGCATGCTTTGTGAAGTAGCTTGCATTCACAAGCAGTCAGCGTGTTGCCAACGTTAATTTAGCCTACATGTAAATTCCTACTATGATCAATTCGTATTTCCAAACTGAATAAATAGTGCTTCTAACCACAAAAATGTTTTGCTAGATTAAAGTAGTTGTAACTAAGATATTTGACGAATACAAACTTTTTTAAATCTGTAGATTAATGTTGTTTACCGATTTTTATAGATCTCGCCCCTCCGAGTGAGGGCAGTGAGACTGTCGCTGGCATTCATTACAGTAGGCATACCTTGCAAGCTAACCCAAGCTAGTCCATCATCATCGCTAAAAATATAACTTTACAAGCGCACACTAAGCAATACGTCATTGTGATATATTACGATTTACGCATTTTATAGTTTTAAAAACATTTACTCGCTTGTTATATTATAACATTACACTCCATAATAATGATGTTCATAATTGTTGTAACGTTACTCTGTAATTTACAGTCTTTCTCGATGCCATGTTCCAGTTAAAACTGCGTCGTCCAGAACTGCTTTGTCTAAAGTGCGCATGCGTCGTCCAGAACTGCTTTCTCCAAGCCTGCAGCCAGCTGATATAGGAGATAGGGGGATCCCAGGACTCAACCTGTCCCTCTGATTGGTCCTGAACAAATGTTAATACCCCGTCCAAACGACACAATATTTTTAAAAAATCAGCACATGCACAGGCATTAGATGAAGGAAAGGCACCTATTGCAATTACATTTTTTTGTGTAAAAAATTTATTGACTGAGTATTTTGACCACATTGCTGCCAAAAAAAGCAAATTGTAACTTCTTTTTCCAGCAAATACGGGTGGGTTTGAGATTTGAACGCATGGTCATATCTAATACAAGGTAAAAAGCTAACGAACTAGAGCCACTTTACCAAGTGCTTCATGTCCACTTTAAGCCTTTCATTACCATGTGATTTTAACTCTTTCCTTACCATTACTATCCAACTCACTATAACTACCCCACTCACCTACTACCCCAGTATGATTACCCCAGACTCACTAACTACCCCACTCACCTACTACCCCAGTATGATTACCCCAGACTCACTAACTACCCCACTGACTATAACTACCCCAGTATGATTACCCCAGACTCACTAACTACCCTACTGACTATAACTACCCCACTCACCTACTACCCCAGTATGATTACCCCAGACTCACTAACTACCCCACTCACCTACTACCCCAGTATGATTACCCCAGACTCACTAACTACCCCACTGACTATAACTACCCCACTCACCTACTACCCCAGTATGATTACCCCAGACTCACTAACTACCCCACTGACTATAACTACCCCACTCACCTACTACCCCAGTATGATTACCCCAGACTCACTAACTACCCCACTGACTATAACTACCCAACTCACCTACTACCCCAGTATGATTACCCCAGACTCACTAACTACCCCACTGACTATAACTACCCCACTCACCTACTACCCCAGTATGATTACCCCAGACTCACTAACTACCCCACTGACTATAACTACCCCACTCACCTACTACCCCAGTATGATTACCCCAGACTCACTAACTACCCCACTGACAATAACTACCCCACTCACCTACTACCCCAGTATGATTACCCCAGACTCACTAACTACCCCACTGACTATAACTACCCCACTCACCTACTACCCCAGTATGATTACCCCAGACTCACTAACTACCCCACTGACTATAACTACCCCACTCACCTACTACCCCAGTATGATTACCCCAGACTCACTAACTACCCCACTGACTATAACTACCCCACTCACCTACTACCCCAGTATGATTACCCCAGACTCACTAACTACCCCACTGACTATAACTACCCCACTCACCTACTACCCCAGTATGATTACCCCAGACTCACTAACTACCCCACTGACTATAACTACCCCACTCACCTACTACCCCAGTATGATTACCCCAGACTCACTAACTACCCCACTCACCTACTACCCCAGTATGATTACCCCAGACTCACTAACTACCCCACTCACCAACTACCCCAGTATGATTATCCCAGACTCACTAACTACCCCACTATGATTACCCCAGACTCACTAACTACCCCACTGACTATAACTACCCTACTCACCTACTACCCCAGTATTACCCCAGACTCACTAACTACCCCACTGACTATAACTACCCCACTCACCTACTACCCCAGTATGGTTACCCCAGACTCACTAACTATCCCACTCACCTACTACCCCAGTATGATTACAATCCATACAACTGAAGCAATCACACCAAAGTTTATTCATAAACTTTACATTCTAGTTGTTTATTGTTCATTGTTTTGTACTGTGGTGTTTTTGTTGGCTGTGAGTTCTCGTACCATTTTGGCTACTCGCCTATTTTTAACGTCTCTTTGTTGAGGCAGGGCTTATTTCTTGCTGGCTTGGTAGTTGATTATCTCGTAGAAGTTTGGGACCGTAAATCTCTGCTCTATTTTGCCTTTTTAGTGCTTTTTCTCCGTGTATGGAGTTTTGGGCGATTCTGTTCGGAACAGTAGTTCTGTTCGCCCTTCGGCACATGTCTTCCCATAGGGAGATCAGGCGTTTCGCTTCTACTTAGTTATTAGCTCGTAGAAGTATAGAGTAGCAGTTCTTTGTTCCTTTTTCGCCTTTGATTGGTCTTTTTACTGAGAGACCTGGCGTTTTGCTTCTACTCATTTCCTTGTTACTGTGAGCCAGTAAGTAGCTTTGGTACGTTTATTTCCCTGTTTTCTCGTGGACTACGTTCCCCTTTGTTGTGAGTCAGGGTTTTTGTGTTTATTGAGAGGCTGTTGTGCTATTTTTGCGTTGGTCTTTGTTGCAGCTGTCCTCCGCCCTTTTTACCAATGGGACGATTTGGTTCGGAACTATTGTTCTGTTCGTTTTCCGGGTATGTTTCTCCTTGTGTGGAGTTTGGGCTAGGTTGTGGACATATTTGTGTGTGACTGCGCGTAGCATAGGAACGTTAGCTCTCTGTTTTTTCGCTTTGTTACTTTCTTTTACTGAGAGGCTAAGGCGTGTGTTTTATTAAGTTTGCGTGAGGCTTTTGGATAGTATAGTTATGGGACGACGGTGCTCCGTCAGCTCACCTGTAAAATGTTTCTCCCTCCTGGGAGATCGGGTGTTTACCCAGGTTTGTTTTGTTGCATTAGACTGCGCACTTATTAAACTAGCCATGGAACGTTAAATCTCTGTTCCTGTTCGCTTCGTTACATTTCCTCTTATTGAGAGGCAGGGCTTGTATTTGTTTGTGCTTGTTTCAAATGGCCGATAGTTTCGGTGCAGCTGTCCATTCGTCTTTTGTGCTTTTTGTCCGGGTATGGAGATTTGGGCGATTCTGTTCAGAACTGTAGTTCTGTTCGCCCTTCTGTGCATGTCGTCTCATAGGGAGACCGGGCGATGTTGTAGACATGTTTGCGTGTGACTGCGAGCCTCAAACTTTGCCTTGGAACATTAATTATCTGTTCCTTTGCCTCCTTACATCTCCTTACTGAGAGGTTAGGGCGTGGCTCCATTTTAAGCTTAGTCATTTTGCTGGTAAGGCTATGGGACTGCGGTTCTCCGTCGGCTCGCCTGTAAAATGTTTCTCCCCCTGGGAGATCGGGCGTTTACCCCCTTTAGGTTCTGCATGTGACTGTTAGTTTTAGCTTATGGAAGTAGCCACGGAACGTTATATCTGTTCTTTCGCCTCCTCTTATACATCATTTCATTTTGCTATATTTGTTGACTGTATTTATTTGTGCCTTGACGCTACTCGCCCGTTATTATTTTGTCTCGTTACCGAGACAGGGCGCTTATTTTTTTCTGGCTGTTCAGATCCCTGTCCTTGCGCTCTACTTGGCGTTTTGACAGTGAGCCGGTTTGTAGCGTTTGTAGTGGTCGTTGTTTCGTTGTCTTGTCTCCTTCCCTTATCTGCGGGTTTCCCGCCTTAGTGGCCTAAGGGCTTAATGAATCCCCTTGCTGCGTTTGGCTCCTCCCACGTCACACGTCACGTCCCATTACATTAGATGCAGATGTTCCCTACAGGATGCTGAGAAAGTGTTCTCCCAAACTGTGTCCCAATTTGGGCTTCTACCTGAATGTTTTCATTCACATTCCCAAAATACTGTAGAAGGGATAGTAGTATATGATTGCTTAAGTAAACTATTATAGATGGTTGACACCAATCCTCTAGAACAGCGATTTATATCTATCCAATCTAGCAGGGGGTGAGGGCTGACGTTTGTAGACCAAGGAACTCCATACGCCTTCATGGCGGATCTTAACCTCAAATATAAGAAAAAAGAGAAACCTGGGAGGGAAAACGTCTCCCTGAGTTCCTGAAATGTTCGGAGCCTGTCAGAAAAGAAAATATCTTTGAATGGGAACACCCCGTTTAGCCCATGGTAGGTAAATAAAAGGTTGATTTCTTGAGCGTAAATTATTGTTATGCCAAAGAGGGGAGGATTGAGTGAACAGAAAGGGTCCCCCCATGTGTCTCTCAACTTCATGCCAAACCTTTAGGGAATTTGTAACTATCGGTCCAAAATTAACAATTTTCTTTTGTGGAATACCTGTAAATGGGAGATCTTGCAAACGTTGAGGTTGAACTAGTTTAGCCAGGGTACACAGAAATCTGTTTCAAGCCATGTTTGAAGTGCTCTAACCTGACAAGCTAAATAATATAATTTTAGATTTGGGAGGGACAAATGAGACGTTGAAGTATACGGAGGCGTATCCCTGGCCATTTATTGTTCCATATAAATTTAAATATGGTGGAGTTTAACTCTTTAAAGAAGCTTTGATAAGGTGCAATGGGTAGCATTGAGAAAAGAAAGTTAAATCTGGGCAAAATATTCATTTTAGTAGTTGCAATTCTGCCATGTAGTGACATACACAAAGGGAGCCACCTCTCCAGATTGACCTTGACCTTGTTGAACAAAGTTGTATAGTTGTTTTTGACTGTCATTTCCACCTGCCAGTGGTTCCAGAGACAATGAGAATAATAATGGGGATAGGGGGCATCCTTGACGGGTGCCACGATTCAACTTGAAAGGCGGAGATTGACAGGAACCGGCTCGTACACTAGCAGATGAATTGTTATACAGTATTTGTACCATATTTATACATTTTAAACCAAACCCAAAATGTTCAAGTACAGACCATAAAAAATCCCATTCGATCCTGTTGAATGCCTTCTCGGCATCTAGGGAAAGATCGGCACAGGATTTGTCATAACTTTCAGAGAGATCAATGATATGGAGAAGTCTTCGTACATTGTCAGATGCATATCTCCCTTTCAGAAATCCAGTCTGATCAAAATTAATAAAAGTCTAATTGCTAGAACCTTTGCAAAGAATTTGGCATCAGTTGAAATATAGGTCTAAAACTTGAGCAATTTTGAGGGAAGTTATTAAAGCAGTGTTCTGATCTCTATGAAGCGATCCCGTTTCCAAAGCAAATTTGAGGGAGTCCAATATAAGAGGACCAGTTATATCCAAAATTTCAGATATCAGCTCGGGGGGGAGACCATCCAACCTTGGTGCTTTAAATTGTAGCATCGTGTTTAAGGCTCGCTTCAATTCATCTAAAGTTAAGGGTTCATCAAGGAGTTTGCTTTGAACATCGTTTAAATTAGGCAATTGCAGTCCTCCGAGGAACAATTTACAAGCAGTAGCATCAATTTGTGTTTCTGATGTGTACAGGTGCCTATAAAATGTTCTAAATGTATAATTTATTTCTTGCGGTTTAGTGAGAAGGGAGTCACCATGTTTTATTGCATTTATGCTTGCTATAGCTTCATTGCACTTTAGCCTAAGTGCTAGTAGTTTACTTGGCCTTTCTCCATTATAATAGTATGACTGTTTTGTGCGGTGTATAATGAATTCAGCTTTTTGTAATGATAATGCTTTGAATTCAGATCTTATTATATTCAGTTGCTTTGCTTTATTCTTACAGAACTGTGTTTTCTGTTTGCTTTCGAGCAAAGCTATTCATGCTTCTATTTTATCCATATTCTTCCTCTTGATTTTACATTGAGTAGCTGAGAAGGCCATAGTTCCCCCTTATAAAGCATTTTGTTTCTTCCCATAAGACCTGAGGATCTTTGGCAGAGTCTGCATTTAGTTCTATAAACTCCCGCAACGCTTTTTTTTTAACTGTAAAATGAAATCTGAGTTCTGCAAAAGAGAAGTATTGAAGCGCCAGCTTTTTGAGCCCCCAAGTTTGGGTCCTGGTTCTAATTGAATAGTTACTGGAGAATGGTCCGATAGTAAAATTGGTAGAATATCTACGTCTGCTATGTATGGAATCAGATCAAAAACGTCTACGACGTAAAAAAAAGCCAAGTTACTCACGCATAGCCTACATAGCGCTGTCCATAAGTTCTTAATTCCAACTTGCAAAAACTAGGCCTGCCTTTAAAAGTCTTGATATCAAAATGTGGCCAAGTTACAACTAACAATATTGTCTATCGTAGCTCACACTAAATTAACTAGCTCTATTCCAAAGCAATGCTATCCAAACTTTCCTAAATTATTTAATGCAACTTGGCCCTGTGTTTCTTCATCTTACCATCTCAAGAGAATGTGGTCAATGAAACTGTATGTGCCACATCAAACTGCAAAATTAAACAGAAAAATTACTACACTATAGGGCATGTTTGAACAATTGTCTGCATCCACTGCATATCACTTATCTTTTTATTGCTAACTAATGATGAATAATGCATGAAGATAAACACCAAAGAAATGTATGCAGACATTCGCTTAACCATCTATTGACAAGAATGAGAACAGTTATCCTATTACAGACAGCACACAATTACATTAAAAGAGTTTGTAGATGAGCAGTATTTAATGTGTAATGAAATACAATGAACAGCACCACCTGAGCTATGGATCATGAAGAAGCATGTAAATTAATGAACCAAGTCTACATGGAGACATACATGCACAATGGGCTACACAAACACATTCTAGATGAAAGACATACAGCCTAAATAGTTTGCATCAGTAAAATATGGAAATACAGTTTTAAAATAGGGCTATTAGTATTCTATAGAAAATGGAATACATTTAACGTTAGGCTATTTAACACTGGATTGCCGGATGCGTAACTCCAACCTTCCATGTGGGCTACGAGCTAGCGAGCGAGCTAGTGAGTTTCTGCACAGCAGAGTTTTTTTTCCGGTAGTGTAGAGCGTAACCTGCGGGAAATGTTTTGGTACCGGACAGCTAGGTTTAGTTTCGTTTTCTGTAGTGCAATGAATGTAGGCTTATAATGCATGTTGATTTGCTTCGTAGTAGCCTAGCTTGTTTCTGCTTCCTGACGAGAAGCAGGAAGTAACGTTGGCGAACAAGCTTAAGTTGACAACGCATATTTCCCAGGAATCTTAGCCAGAAAGAAAACAGTAGATACTACTAAGAAAGTACATACCAGAGATTCTTCTTCTTCTTATTATTATTATAATTAAATAGTGTTTGCAGTAAGCTACATTATCAGCAGAGTAGCGTAGACTAGAGCCACATTCGGAGGCTATCTATTTATTTATAAGTGACTAACCATGAATCAGATATGTTTGGGGAATTGGTGGTTTATAAATCCGATCGCTTAAAGGCTTGCAGCTTAAAAGAGGCTATCCTCAATTCTTAATGTAGGCTGTTATCGTAAATTCTTAATTTTCCTAGTAGTTAATTTTATGGTGACCTTGTGTTATGTGTGAAAAGGATAAAGTGAACAGAGCTGAAGTGAAGAAATTAATGAAAAAAGAAATGTTGGCTGAGGCAAGGGGTTTTCACAGTCAGTCAGTCATGACCGCAAGAGCAGAGCGTAACACCCTCCCCAAACCAGACAAAAGCGAGCGTCTGGTTTGGGGAGGGTGTGATATAATACAAGTGAAACATTGAACACTTAATATTGTAAACCTGTTTTGCCTTTGCAAAAAAAATATGTTAATGTGTCAATGTGAAAATAATAAAAGTCTAAGAAATGAAAAGAACTTAACAGTTGCACATTGTTTTTGTGGAAAATACACGTGCCCTGCTGGGCTCGAACCCACTATCCACTGTGTGATAAATTGCAGTTTTAACCACTAAGCCACAATAGCTTCTTGGAAAGTATGAAGCCATTAGCTATATTAACATTAAAAAACATTAGTATGAAGCGTTTTTATTGGACGATAAGTTTGATGAGCAGGTATAGGGACCATACGCTCAAATAATAATTCTCCCCATTGGATAACATCGCGACAGAGGCAGGCAGTTTGGCAGGAAAATGGGAAGAAGAAGAATAAGAAGAAGAAGAATAAGAAGCAGAAGAGGAAGGAGAAAAACGGCAAAATAACCCAAGTTTGGGGCTTTATTGTGTGGATGTGTGAAGTTGTGTCTGAATGCTGTGTGGTTACATTAGGTCAGAACATACAGAAGTTAATGTTTTTAAGGGTTGAGAGTCTATGGTCATTGTGGTTACTTCTGTAGGAAACCCTGAAAAGTGCCAAACTCTCGGTGCTGTATAGGTATGGGGCATGCCCCGCCAAGCCGTAACTTGGCGGATGGCATACCTGCCATCCCAATAATTGAGGTAGACGCTAATAAGTACGTCTATGACGTGCAGAGAAGAATGTATAGTCACGTGCATTGTCATTTTTTAGACGCCAAATGTTACATGTATTTGTATTAGCGATTAAATTATTTAAAGAAGCTGATGAATGTGTATAGGTTTCAGTTTTGTTTACATGAGATCTATCCAGCAACGGGTCACAAACTGCAAAATCTCCCCCTATAACTAGTTGGTATTCTGGATATTGTATCAGCTCATTTGCAATGTTTTGTAGGAATATGGGATTATGCTCATTGGGGGCGTATATGGAAACGAAAGGGTACTTTGTGTTATTCCACGTACCTGTAATGGGGGCGTGACTTGTGAGGTTGGAGGGACCAAACGCAGCAAGGGGATTCTTTAACCCCTTGGCGCAGATGGCAAATTTCACCTATTTAGGGGGTGCTCTGTTTAAGGCTTTATAACTCCAGGTGTGAGCATCACATAAACTTGCTAAATGGCTTAAATGAAACAAGACAGGTGTACCATTTACAATACAAACTTAGATTTGTTTATTTTCATAATTTAAGTCAAAATAAAGTGCCACAAATGCAAAGAAACTTTGGGGGAAAAAAAAAAATTATGTATTTTGCTGAGAGCTACATAAGTGAAATCGGTAATATACAGTGCATCTGGAAAGTATTCACAGCGCTTCACTTTTTCCACATTTTGTTCTGTTACAGCCTTATTCCAAAATTGATTAAATTAATTTTTTCCCTCAAAATTCTACACACAACACCCCATAATGACAATGTGAAAAAAGGTTTTTTGAGATTTTTGCAAATTTATTAAAAATAAAAAACTAAAATTTCTCATTTACATAAGTATTCATACCCTTTGCTTTAACATATTTTTAAAGTATCATATTTCATATTTGGTCGCATATCCTTTACATGCTGTTACTTCCTGAAGTCTGTGACCATCAACATCAAAAAACTGTCGATATCTTATTTTCAGGTACTGTTACAAACGATACTATAACCTCTCTGCATTTGAATGGATCTCTATGGAAATTGGGGGGTGAGACTAGATTCAGCTGTAAATTACACTGGTACAGTATGGAACACATGGCTGGCTAAATGGCTGTAAGTTATCAAGGGTCTGAGCTATCAAACGAGCCCCAAACCATCACTCTGTTGCCAGATATGGAGTAGATGTGGATGGATCACTGCAAGGGTTATTTCTCCGGACTCATTTTCCTATAGAACTCTATGGGGAAAAAAGTCAGGAGAAACAACCCTTAAAGTGATCCATCCACATCTACTCCATATCTGGCAACAGAGTGATGGTTTGGGGTTCGTTTGATAGCTCAGACCCTTGATAACTTACAGCCATTTAGCCAGCCATGTGTTCCATACTGTACCAGTGTAATTTACAGCTGAATCTAGTCTCACCCCCCAATTTCCATAGAGATCCATTCAAATGCAGAGAGGTTATAGTATCGCTTGTAACAGTACCTGAAAATAAGATATCGACAGTTTTTTGATGTTGATGGTCACAGACTTCAGGAAGTAACAGCATGTAAAGGATATGCGACCAAATATGAAATATGATACTTTAAAAATATGTTAAAGCAAAGGGTATGAATACTTATGTAAATGAGAAATTTTAGTTTTTTATTTTTAATAAATTTGCAAAAATCTCAAAAAACCTTTTTTCACATTGTCATTATGGGGTGTTGTGTGTAGAATTTTGAGGGAAAAAATGAATTTAATCAATTTTGGAATAAGGCTGTAACAGAACAAAATGTGGAAAAAGTGAAGCGCTGTGAATACTTTCCGGATACACTGTATATACATTTCCTGGATCATAAACTCCATGTCCAAACGTTTTGCAAAATCTGAGGATGATATGCAGAACTACTAAAGGTCTATGATGCAAAATATAGCAGTGTACCCTGTTGTCCATTAGTGTCTCCAAATCTATCCAAATGGCTAAATTGTGCACTGCTTGAAATAAAAACAATTAATGATATATTTAACTACAAATCAACAGTTTTGGCTCATAAAATTCACTTTTGCATAATTTTCAAGTGGGAATTACTATATTTTCATCAGTATAGGGGGGTAGATATCTATGGGTCCAAAACCCCTATGCAAAACATGTCATAAAATGAATAAATTAGTTTTGTACATTACAAAGCATACATTTGCTCCTTCTGATGGCTTTTTTTTAATGGCTTTAATTTTTTTAATTTTCCTATTCATAATGACTCCAAGGAAATTTTTACCTTAATCTGCTACATATCAGCGCACAGTAAATTGGAATGAGCATTTGCCATGCCCTAAGAGACAAGTATACTCCATAGCCTATATTATGTACGATAACATGAACATAAAATAGTACTCCACCATCTGCAAAATGCTGCCAAATGTTCTATCTTCAATGAACATCGGTAGCCTACATCAAAAATACATTTAACGATTGCACTACAGTATGTGAAATGCACTCAAAATGTCATGAACCTAATACGGGCTGGACCCAAATGCAACGACCAGGAGGCAGAGGGACAGAAAAAGGGCAATTTATTATAGCTTGCGGTAGTCCCAAGCTGTACACAGATAATACACAGTTAACACAATGAGTCCGGAGCTTCTCCGGACCTTGAATCTGCTCCAAGCCGGAGCTGGACTTTAAACGGCAACAGGATGTTCCAAGCCGGAACTGGACTTGGTACTGGAACTGGAACGGACCAAACAGGAACTGGATCACGGGAACATGGAGTTGTTCCAAACCGGAACTGGACTGGACTGGTTAATCAACTGGAAACTGGATCACGGGAACACGGAGTTGTTCCAAATCGGAACTGGACTGGACTGGTTAGTCAACTGGAAACTGGATCACGGGAACACGGAGTTATTCCAAACCGGAACTGGACTGGACTGGTTAGTCAACTGGAAACTGGATCACGGGAACACGGAGTTGTTCCAAACCGGAACTGGACTTGGTACGGGACACTGGTAGTTCCAAACCGGAACTGGACTGTGCGGGTCTCTCAGGTAAGTTCCAAACCGGAACTGGACTTGGCGGATCTGGACAGACGGGACAAACGGGACGGATAGGGGGAACGCTAGGCATCCAATAAATATGCTTCAAACTTGTCTCCTGAAGCGAGGGAGGACATAGAGAACAGACAACTGGTTATGGAATACATGAAATGTAATGAGGGGGAGCCGGGGAATAATTGTAACAGGTAACCAGGTAATGGAAGCAGAGGAAGGGGTAGCGGCTGGATACGGCAAGGCAGGGCAGTGCAGCGGACCTCGGGTTGGCTCGGTTGAGGCAGCAGGGCGACAGTGGTAGATGCAACCGTAACCGTAACAATGGTGGTAGCCACGGCCGGACAGGAACCACTGTAGAATGGAGGAGCAGAACACCCAGCTGCGGGCGCAACGTCAGGTGGGAGCAGAGGTACCGCAACACAATCAGGGAAACGCGAACAGCTACAGACTGGCAGAAACAGTAGAGTGGTGGTTAACGAGACAGGCAATATAAAGGCAGGAAGAACCGCAAACAGACAGGACTGGTTAGCAAACAACAGAAGGCAGTGAGCATTAAAGCCCCGAGACAGAACCAAACTGAAGTTAGATGCACAGGACAGGGATTCAAAGACCAGGATACAAACGAACAACGTTAACGAACTGGCGCCAAATAGCAGCCAGCCGAAGGGTTAAATAGGGAAGTGAGATTGGAAACAATTAAGAAGGCATGCAAATGTAAGCGAGGGTGATTGAACAAGCGAAGCATGAGGAATGCATGTTGCAACGGAGAAGGGAGATAGGCTGAGACAGGAGTGGGGAAAAGGAGTGAAACAAACGGAAGGAACACGCCCAGTCTGTAGCAACGGGGAAAACACGGACAATGGGAATCAAACATGACACGGAGGGAAAGGGTAAAACACGGAAAACGGACAGGATGGGAACGGAACGTTACAGTACCCCCCCTTAATGAACGCCACCTGGCGTACCCGGAGGCTTAACTTTAGCAGGGTAACGTTTGTGGAAATTGAGAATGAGAGAGTGGTCCAAGATGAGGCTCTTATGTAACCAGGACCGCTCTTCAGGGCCATACCCTTCCCAGTCGACAAGATATTGAAAGCCCCGACCCATGCGGCGAATGTCGAGTATGCGACTCACCGTGTAGGCCGGGGCGTTGTCGATGATCCGGGGCGGAGGTGGCCTGTCCGCTGGAGCACTGAGGGGGCTGGAGGCGACAGGCTTAACCTGATTAACGTGGAAAACAGGATGAATTTTAAGGGAAACAGGGAGCGAGAGCTTAATAGAAACGGGGTTAATGATGCGAAGGATAGTGAAGGGGCCAATAAAACGGGGTTGAAGTTTTTTCAAGGTGAATTGAAGGGGAATAGTGGCTGTGGAAAGCCAGACCTGCTGACCGGGCTTGTACTGCGGGGCTGCGGTCCTGTGAAGGTCCGCCAAGCGTTGAGTACGGGAATTGGAGCGAAGGAGTGCGGTGCGTGTCAGCTTCCACATCCGCTTGCACCTAAGGAGGTGGGACTTGACGGTAGGGACTGCCACCTCAACTTCCTGGGCCGGCAGGAGGGGGGGTTGGTACCTCAAGGAGCATTCGAAGGGGGACATCCCCGTGGCAGTGCTCTTAAAGTTATGCGCATATTCCACCCATGGGAGGAAACGGCTCCAGGAAGAGGGATTGCGAGCAGTCATGCACCGCAGGGCGGCCCCCAGGTCCTGGTTCGCCCTCTCCATCTGGCCGTTAGTCTGAGGATGGAACCCAGACGACAGACTCGCAGAAGCACCCAGGGCCACACAGAACGCCTTCCAAACTTGGGAGGAGAATTGGGGCCCACGGTCAGAAACAACATCGGAGGGGATCCCGTGCAGCCTGACCACGTGCAGCACCAGGAGCTCCGCTGTTTCAAGGGCGGAAGGTAACTTAGGAAGAGGGATAAAGTGGACCGCCTTGGAGAACCGGTCTACAATTGTCAGAATAGCAGTGTTACCCTCTGACAAAGGTAGACCGGTGACGAAGTCCACGCCAATGTGGCTACAAGGACGGCCCGGGACAGGGAGGGGGTGGAGAAGACCGGAGGGAGGCTGGTGGGATGCCTTGCTCCTGGCGCAAACAGGGCAGGCCAGGACAAAGGCACGGGTATCCCCCTTGAGGGTGGGCCACCAAAAACTCCTCCTGACAAGGGCGATAGTCCTGGAAACTCCTGGGTGACAGGCCAGACGGGAGGCGTGAACCCATTCCAGGACCTGGGAACGGACGGAGTCGGGAACAGAGAGAGAGGATTTAGGGTTATTGCGGGGATCCGGTTGGGAAGCCTGGGCGGCCTTCACGGTCTCCTCGATCTCCCAGGACACCGCAGCCACAACACAGGAAGCCGGTAGTATAGGCTCCGGATCAGCAGGACTGGAAAGGGGGGAAAAGATGCGGGATAAGGCATCCACTTTGGTGTTACAGGAACCGGGACGGAAAGTAACAGAAAAATTAAACCTGGCAAAAAAAAGTGACCATCTAGCCTGACGGGCATTAAGCCTCTTGGCCGACTTAATGTAAAACAGGTTGTGATGGTCCGTAAGGACAATAAACGGGTTACCTGCCCCCTCCAGCCAGTGACGCCACTCCTCCAGTGCGAGCTTGATGGCCAAGAGCTCCCGATCCCCGACATCGTAATTCCGTTCCGGGAGAAGAAGGCACAGGGGTGGAGCTTGTTGTCCAAGGCGGCTCGCTGCGACAGAATGGCCCCTACACCGGTGTCGGAGGCATCAACCTCAACAGTAAACTGGCGGGTGGGGTCAGGATGACAGAGAATGGGAGCTGTGGAAAACCGGGCCTTGAGCTGTTCAAAGGCGAGTTGTGCCTCGGGATTCCAACAGTAGGGGATGGAAGTAGAAGTGAGTTTGGTTAGCGGAGCAGTAGTGATACTGTAATTGCGAATGAACCGGCGGTAAAAATTTGCAAAGCCAAGGAACTGTTGAAGGTGCTTACGTGTAGAAAGCTGGGGCCATTCTGTCACCGCCTTGACCTTCGCTGGATCCGCCCGGATTCTGCCTTCCTCGATAATAAAACCGAGGAATGGAACTGAAGAGGTGTGGAATGAGCACTTCTCGGCTTTAACAAAAAGTTGGCTCTCCAGAAGACGCTGGAGAACCTCCCAAACATGGAGTACGTGTTCCTGTGGGTCTTTGGAAAAAATAAGGATGTCGTCAATATACACAAAGACAAACCTTCCCAGCAGGTCACGTAATACGTCATTAACCTTCCCCTGAAAGACTGCTGGGGCATTAGTTAGACCGAAGGGGACAACCAAATACTCATAGTGGCCAAGCGGGGTATTGAAGGCTGTTTTCCACTTGTCACCCTCGCGAATCCGGACCAAGTGGTACGCGTTGCGGAGGTCGAGCTTGGAAAAGATAACTGCCTGGTTGAGGGGTTCAAAGGCAGAATTAATAATAGGGAGGGGATACTTGTTAGGAATGGTAACTTCGTTGAGGCCCCGGTAATCGATGCAGGGACGTAGCGACCCGTCCTTTTTAGCAACAAAAAAAAAACCTGCGCCAACCGGGGATGAAGAGGGTCGGATTATACCTGAAGCAAGTGATTTGTGTATATAGGTCTCCATTGCCATCTTCTCCGGGCCCGACAGACTGTAGAGGCGGCCAGATGGAAGTTTGGCTCCAGCCAGAAGATTGATGCAACAGTCGTAGGGTCTATGAGGAGGCAATGACACAGCACGTGATTTACAAAAAACTTGCGACAGGTCATGATATTGACAGGGAACATTGGTTAGATCCGGTACAGGTTGAGTGGAAACGCTAAGTTTGCCCCCCGAGGGGGGTAGAGCAGAACGGAGACAGTTGGCTAGACAGTGACTGCTCCAAGCCAGGATCCGACCGGAACGCCAATCAATATGAGGGTTATGGAGGCGTAGCCAGGTCTGACCTAGAACCATGGAGGATTGCTTGGAATGAATTAGGAGTAGTTGGATGGTTTCGGGATGATTACCTGATAAAACTAGTTGGAGGGGAACGGTGGAGGGGGTGACTAACCCCAGGCTCCTACCGTCCAGGGCGAGAGCCGTAATAGGGACAGATAAGGGTTCGGTGGGAATCCCGAACCTCTCAACAAAAGATATGTCAATGAAATTGGCATCGGCCCCGGAGTCGATAAGGGCAGATGATGAAGCGGTGTTGTTCTTCCAAAGAAGAGTGGCCTTGAATTCTACGCGGCTCTGGGCTGCATGGTTAGGAATAATAGGGCTCGTCAGTACGCCCAGTTTTACTGGCGAGCCACCTCTTTTGGGCGAACAGGACACGCGGCAATTTGGTGGCCTGGTTTGCCACAATAGAAGCAGGATCTGGTCTGGAACCGTCGTTGGCGCTCCTCGGCATCCACAGTGATTTTACCCAACTGCATGGGTTCCTCCTCGGAGGGCATGGATGAGACCCTCGACCCCTTGAAGGGGGAGGGTTGGCGAACACCGCGATGCATGGAGAATGGAATTAGTGAGGGATTCTTCCCTCGTTCACGGGCCCGGGTTCTGAGACGGTTGTCTATGGCGATGGCCAAGTTGATGAGGCTGTTAAGGGAGTTGGATTCCTCCCGGGTAGCCAGCTGGTCCTTTAACTCTTCGCTAAGGGCCTGACGAAAGGCCCCCTGAAGTGCGGTGTCATTCCATCCCGCCTCAGCAGCGAGGGTACGGAACTGAACAGCCATCTGACCACTGGAACACTGGAATGTTCCAAACCGGAACAGGACTGTGCGGGTCTCTCAGGTAAGTTCCAAACCGGAACTGGACTTGGCGGATCTGGACAGACGGGACAAACGGGACAGATAGGGGGAACGCTAGGCATCCAATAAATATGCTTCGAACTTGTCTCCTGAAGCGAGGGAGGACATAGAGAACAAACAACTGGTTATGGAATACATGAAATGTAATGAGGGGGAGCCGGGGAATAATTGTAACAGGTAACCAGGTAATGGAAGCAGAGGAAGGGGTAGCGGCTGGATACGGCAAGGCAGGGCAGTGCAGCGGACCTCGGGTTGGCTTGGTTGAGGCAGCAGGGCGACAGTGGTAGATACAACCGTAACCGTAACAATGGTGGTAGCCACGGCCGGACAGGAACCACTGTAGAATGGAGGAGCAGAACACCCAGCTGCGGGCGCAACGTCAGGTGGGAGCAGAGGTACCGCAACACAATCAGGGAAACGCGAACAGCTACAGACTGGCAGAAACAGTAGAGTGGTGGTTAACGAGACAGGCAATATAAAGGCGGGAAGAACCGCAAACAGACAGGACTGGTTAGCAAATAACAGAAGGCAGTGAGCATTAAAGCCCCGAGACAGAACCAAACTGAAGTTAGATGCACAGGACAGGGATTCAAAGACCAGGATACAAACGAACAACGTTAACGAACTGGCGCCGAATAGCAGCCAGCTGGAGGGTTAAATAGGGAAGTGAGATTGGAAACAATTAAGAAGGCGTGCAAATGTAAGCGAGGGTGATTGAACAAGCGAAGCGTGAGGAATGCATGTTGCAATGGAGAAGGGAGATAGGCTGAGACAGGAGTGGGGAAAAGGAGTGAAACAAACGGAAGGAACACGCCCAGTCTGCAGCAACGGGGAAAACACGGACAATGGGAATCAAACATGAGACGGAGGGAAAGGGTAAAACACAGAAAACGGACAGGATGGGAATGGAACGTTACACAAAATGCGAAAATAACAATAGGGCTATCAAACATATTGGAAAGACAGTACTCGAGTGGAAACACAAACGTACATATGTAGCCAGCGAGACCAACGGTATTTTAGACGCAAAAATACTTACATATCGGAAAAGGGAAACTCCCCTACCTAAAGCATATTCTATAGAGCTTGCGTAATACTAGACCGTTAAAAGGAAAACTGCAGTTACGCTGGGTTGTAGTAAATTGTAAAAAGCACAGAAAAAGATGTGGCATATACCGTTGCTAAGGTTATAATGTACTCTATTGGATAAAAAAGCCGACAATTAAACCAGAATGAACTGTAATGAATGAGACAGGCTTACATGGCATGGGGGTATTACACGTCGACTTTTCAGATAGTGTAATAGCGGTATAAAGTGTTGTATATTTCTCAAACCGATTGTACCAGACAATAAATGACCACTGAATTTTGAAAGGAACATCTCGATGTGTAAAACCGATGGTAGGATTTTATATTTATTTCATATTTAGTAGCATATATTGCTAGTAGAATACATGGTAGAATGAGACAGTACTTTCACAGTTTATTTTGAATTTGAGTGAGCAGGGCTTTTTGCGGCTTTTCTGGCATACGATCAGGCTATTGTTGGGTTTATCTCATTGCTATGACGTTATTCTAATTTTATATGATGAATAAATATATTTATGAACTGAAACATAGACGCGATTGTCCACTATGTCACGCATGGGTAGGTATAGACTAGGTGGGGGGTTGCTTGTTAAATGGACTTGCTACGGGGAAAATAGTGACACTTAGAAACTCGGTATTCAGCAGAAATCGTCACGAACCGTCTACCGATAAAGTTAAAACACAGTTTGTGATTTCCACTAATAGTTTGCCTGCAGTAGCAATGAATGTCTCAGTTGAGCAAAAAGGTCCCGCCGGCGGGACCTTCTACGCAAAGGAGTTAAGCTTAAAAGGCCACTGAGACGGAGAGACCCCGTATATAGGGAAATATAAGGATTGAAGCAAATAACCTAGTTCCTACTCTCACTGGAGGGAAATAAGGGAACTAGGAAAAAAAGGGGCGTAACTAAAAACGACCCGTATAACCGGACGACGTCACACGAAAGCAAAGAACCTCGAGCTCGGAAAACACAACGAGCTAAAAAAAACACTGAATACCTTACAGTATAAAAAACAGTGAACGAGATGCTAATGTGGAGTGAGAGAAAAGACTGCCTCGGAGGTAACAAACGAAGGAACGTAAATTAGAGCTAAGCAAGGGGAGAACGCAACCAGCGAAAAAATGACTCCCTAACTCTAAAACGGAGAGTACTGCTTGCTGTAGGAATTAAAGGGAAGCAGTCTCCATGTCCTAACCTACCGGCAGTGTGCCAAATGCAAGACATGTATACATGTATACATTCCTACATCTCAATAAAGGGAAAGGTAACGAGAAGGTGAAAGGAACAGAGATCTAACGTTCCAAGGCTACTTTCATAGACTCGCAGTCACACGCACACATGTCAACAAAATCGCACAGACTCCCTATGAGGAGAGCCGTACCCGAAGGACGTACAGAACGACAGTTCCGAACAAAATCGCCCAGTCTCCATGCACGGAGACAGGTACCGAAGGACGAACAGAACAGCTGTTCTGGACATTTACCAGCTCAATGACTAACGCAAGCTGAGTAGAAAATACACGCTCTGCCTCTAAATACAATAAAACGCCCTGACTCACAACAAAGGGGAAAGGTAACGAGAAGGCGAAAGGAGATTTGTTCCATCTAACGTTCCATGGCTACTTTCATAGGCTCGCAGTCACATGCAAAAAACATAAAGGGATAAACGCCCAATCTCCCAGGAGAGAGAAACATTTTACAGGCGAGTAGAACAGTTAACCGCCGTCCCATACCTTTACTAGCAAAAATGACTAACGCAAGCCTAGTAGAAAATACACGCCCTGCCTCTCAGTATAATAAAACGCCCTGACACAACAAAGGGGAAACGTAGTCCACGAGAAGGAGAAAAAACAGGGAACAAACGAACCGAAGCTACTAAGCGGCTCACTGTCACACGCAAATGAGTAGAAGCACAAACGCCTGGTTTCTCAGTAAGAAAACCAAACAAGGCGAATGGAACAAAGAACTGCTGCCCTATACTTCTACGAGCTAAGTAACTAAGTAAAAGCGTGAACGCCCGGTCTCTCAATAAGGAGAGACCATAGAAAGGCGAATAGAGCAGAGAACTGCGGTCCCATACTTCTACGAGCTAAGTGACTAAAGAAGAGCCAGCAATAATAAATGCCCTGCCTCGATAACAAGAAGCGTAAGAACAGGCGAGTAGCATAATGGCACAAAAACACACACCCAACAGTTGAAATAACGCAAAATAATATCGAAGCCCAGAACGACGGAAACGTGGGCTTAAATAGCTCCAAGGTAACCATGCACAGGTGTGATGCTGAGAGAAGCTCTGCAATAAAGATGGGGTGGAGCAAACATCCACTAAAAGGGCAGCGCCCTCGCGTGGCTACTAAGGAAAACGACCGCAAGGGAAGGACTAGTCAAAAACCATGACAGTACCGAGTACGAATGCGAAACGGCCCGTGTCATCCCCGCCTGTTTTATCGATTATAAATGATAGTTTTCTTGCAACCAATATTAGTACTCCTTTAGTTGTTTTCGTGTTCGCTGACGAGTGGGATGCGATTTGAAAATGTTTATTCTGAAAACGGTAAACGTCATCTGATTTCAAATGGGATTCCTGAATAAGCACAACCGACGCCCCTTTTCGGTTTAAGTAATCTAAACTTTTTATGCGCTTAATAGCCCCGTTTAAACCGTGGATGTTCCACGAAAGTACATTTATAGCCATATTTTATCGTTAATAAACATTATGGAGATGCAATCAACAATGGAAGCCTGTCCCTCCCCTCCTTGGTCATATTAAACTATGGTATTGAATAATGGCATCAAACTTGACAACAGGTTGAGCACTTCATAAAGTAAGATCAGAGGTCTATATAACAAAAAACAAACATGGATACTCTTGGGCATAAGAGTTAACAGCAACCAAACACAGACATAGTAACAAAATAAGGCAGCTAGCAGAGAGATACAACGACTCTCTTATCTGCCTGGAACTGAAGCGTTTTTAGATACATGGCCTTTAGTTTAGTTTAGTTTATTGGACAATTTTTAAAATACATGATACACCTTACCCCTTGAATAGGGATAATGTTAATTTCTGCTGATGGCAAGTGTCCCGCGCATTGGTAGAGCCAGTGGATTTCACGAAGTTAACCATTTGATCCGGCGTTTCAAAGAAAAGTTGTCTGCCCTCGTGCAAAACCTTGACCACTGCTCGGTAGAGTAAAAATCTCACACAGATGAATCCCCACAGATGAGATTCTTTCTTGTGCCATTGCTTTCCTTTTAATGGCAGTTGCGTTGCTGTCATCGGGGAAGAATCGGACTGTGCTTCCATTATGTTGAAGGGGGCCGCTGGTCCGAGCGCCCGCAAGTATTGCATTTCGGTCAGGGTAGCGAAGTAACTGAAAAATGTGCGAGCCCCTGATTTGGATCGGTCGTTCCCATTGTAGATTCGATGTGCCCTTTCAATCTCAACTGTTTTATCTCCAAGGGAGGGAATCCATTTTGGCAGATGTGTTTGGAGAAACTTTATCAGGTTGTTCCCTTCCTCTCCTTCTTTGAGGCCTACCAGACGTAGGTTTGATTGTCAATGTTTATCCCCCATAGAATAGAATAACTTATTTTCCCTTTCGGGAACTTCAGTTGTAGGCACCAGCAACAAAAAAGACAGACAGTGGGGCAGACCCACAACACACAAACAAACACACCAAATAAAGACATACAATATCAAATTAAGTGAATTAAATTGGAATACAGCCATGATTAAAAATAGCCCCGGCTGTCCCGAGATGTCCTGTGTCATTTAGCAGTCCAACACACAAACTCCACCTCTTCCTCCATACACGCAGTGTTGCGGTCTCTGTACTGTTGAAACGGAGCACCGAACTGCATCAGCCTTCCCACTCGTCGCCTCACTCCTCCCCCGCACCATCTTCTCCTTCCCTTTGAAGACCGCCTGCACTCTCTGATCAGTCCCGACATCTTCAACTCCGGTGAAGAGCGATGGTAAACTTTGCTGCTGCAGATCCAACGGACATTCCCGAGCATATGTTGCGAATGCATCTCCATGATGACGACCGCAAACAAAATTATCCTGGCGAGACAATTCACCAATATCAAAACAAGTGGCAGGAGTGCCCCGAAAAATCTCCATCCCGCCTCCCCGCACCACAACAGACACACAGCGCATGAAAAAACAAAGGTCAAAAGCCCGACACAACATACATTCAAATTAACAAACACAAAGTCGAGACAGCTGGACTACATGTTGCCATTACAGCGCCACATGATGTAGCTCCATGCGAGCCAACTTCTCCTGAAGCAAGTCTACGGCAAGTTTATATCTCAGACTGCTAGTTGGACGTTTTCAAAATTACAACCGATCAATTTTTTTTATTTTTCGAATATGCCAATTCTCTCCGTCATTGGTTGAAGTTCTTCCCTCAGCATGTGCCGCATGTCTCCCAGTTGTTGTTGTAGCAATAAGGAACGTTTATTTCAGTCCAGATCAAAAGCCAGGTAATCAGATGCAGAGAGACAGTGCCAAATCAAGAGGCAGGAGAAGAGTCCAAAAATCACAGGCAGAGGTGCAAAAACAGCAGGCAAAGACAAAGTCACAAAACTATCAAAAAGTCAAAACCACAAAATAACACAAGCAAACAAACAGAATCAAAAGGCAAACTCGGAGTCGGAAAACAGAAGGGTGTCTCAGGAATCTTGATAAATCACTGGCTTTACAATCACAGGATCAGGAATAACAATCAAAGTTCTGACAAGGAACAGACTGAAACGCAGGGCTAAAATACCCAGGGAGTGACGAGATACAATGGGAATCAGGTGTGTAGAAACGGGGAAGGGAAATGACAAACAGGTGAACGTTATGAAAGCTGATAATACACTAACAAGGCAACATGTAAAACGCGGAAAGGATACACACATAACACATAGACTTGAACATGAACTGGGTAGTAAAAGACAAGTGATTTTAGTACAATTATAGAAGGGAAAGCAGAAACAAGAGTCAGCTGTAGTAAAAGAGAAAATCAAAGAAAGATGACCAGCGATAGAACAGGTAGAAAGAGGAGCTGCTGATAGAAACTAAGATTACGTTAATGAGTTAGTTCATTAGTAGAAAACCTAAATCTAAGCTGTTAGTAGTAGTTAGTTAATTAGTATAATATACTATGAGATAATTAGTTAAGAAGGAAGTGCATGACAGAGGAAATACAGAGAAAAACCGCAATCACAAAAGGCTCCCGAAAAGTGTGACGAAGACAGGGGAGTGACGGCCATGAAAACACAGGACAGTGAAACCATGAATATAAATACACAGATAAACACCCCCCCCCCCCCCCCCCCCGACAAACGCCTCTTGGCGTTTTAGCAGGTGGCACAGGACAGGTAGCATTAAAGTCTCTGATGAGGGTAGGGTCCAGAATAAAGCGGGAGGGGATCCAGCTCCTCCCCTCCGGACCGTACCCCTCCCAGTCAACAACGAATTGAAGGTCCCGCCCTCGATGGTGAACATCCAGCAAACGGCGAACAGTGTAAGCTTCTGAACCGTCAATGAGACGGAGGGGGTGGGGGGGGGGGAATGTGGGGGCGGGACACAGGGGATGGGTAATCATGGGCTTAATCCGGGACACATGAAATGTGGGATGAATATGCCGCATAGTGGATGGGAGTTTTAAGCGGACAGCAGTGGGGCTAATAATCTTAACAATGGGGAAGGGACCAATGAAGCGAGAGGCTAACTTGAGAGAGTCCACTCGGAGGGGAATGTCCTCCGCGTGCTTTGGAGCGCCTGGGCCTGTTGCTTCATCCGGGCGCTGGTCTGAAGCAAGTAGAGGCGGGTGCGTCACCAAGTGCGCTGGCATTGACGCACGAAAGCTTTAGCTGAGGGAACTCCAACCTCCTCCTCCTGACTCAGAAACAGGGGAGGTTGATAGCCCATACAACACTCGAAGGGGGATAGCCCAGAGGAGACGGAGGTGTGGGAGTTCATGCCGTATTCGGCCCCGGGAAGTTGCTGGCTCCATGAAGCGGGGTTCTGGGAGGTAAGGCAGCATAACACGGTCTCAAGAGATTGGTTGGCCCGCTCAGTCTAGCCATTAGATTGGGGGTGGAAGCCGGAGGATAGGCTGACAGATGCCCCCAACAATCTACAGAATGCTTTCCAAAATTTTGAGACGAATTGGGGACCACGGTCTGACACAACATCGGTGGGGAGGCCATGGAGGTGAAACACGTGTTGAACCATGAGAGTGGCAGTTTCTTTGGCAGAGGGGAGTTTGGGAAGAGGAATGAAGTGGACGGCTTTGGAGAATCTATCAACCACGGTGAGAATGGTGGTGTTTGGGCAGCTCCAATGATGCAGCGATGAGGGAGAATGGTAATCAGGTGTGTGGAAACGGGGAAGGGAAATGGGAAATGACAAACAGGTGAACGTAATGAAACAATGAGGGAAGCTGATAATACACTAACAAGGTAACACGTAAAACGCGGAACACATAGACTTGAACATGAACTGGGTAGTAAAAGACAAGTAGATACAAGTAAGTACGTACAATTAGAGAAGGGAAAGCAGAAACAAGAGTCAGCTGTAGTAAAAGAGAAAATCAAAGAAAGATGACCAGCGATAGAACAGGTAGAAAGAGAGACAGCTGCAGATAGAAACTAAGATTATATTAATGAGTTAGTTAATTAGTACAAAACCTAAATCTAAGCTGTTAGTAGTAGTTAGTTAATTAGTATAATATACAATGAGATAATTAGTTAAGAAGGAAGTGCATGACAGAGGAAATACAGAGAAAAACCGCAATCACAAAAGGCTCCCGAAAAGTGTGACGAAGACAGGGGAGTGACAGCAATGAAAACACAGGACAGTGAAACCATAAATATAAATACACAGATAAATGAACAATATACAGAATCCTGACAACATCAGCAATGGCGCTGCGTAGCTGGGATTCGGGTATTTCGACAGTGTCTTTGGGTCTCTTTTTTAAAGGAGACAAGGATGGAAGGTCGCGTTTGCTTGCCATCGCTAATTACTGCAGCAATTTTACTAACGTTTTTGTTGAAATAAACTTGCGGTATACCATACGGATACAAAAAAGGATGATCGAGCTTAGAAGCTGCGAACTCAAGCGTCCTGTTGGTGGGTCACGTGATCCCCTGGAGAGATTGATTTGAGGAGGGGTTTAGGGATGGGATCCAGGCAGCAGATAAGAGGACAGAAGGCAGAGAAAGAGGGTATTGAGTGGGGAGAGGGGGTGTCCCTTTAACACATATTTACAGCAGACCTGAGTACATTTCCCTTAAACACAACCTTATAGAGCTCAAGGAGAGAGGACGCATTTTCTTTGCTGCTCCTGCTTTGCTTTACTTTCTTTCCATCTGCTTACAGCTGATTCAGTTTATTATTTTACTTATTTTATATCTTTTAAATTTTTATTTTTAATTTTTTTTCTGTTTACTTCTTACTTTTATCTTTTAAAAAAAAACAAAAAAACAACAACACACAAAGGGGCAAAATGAAGCACTGCAAAGATTGCGACAGGCATCTCCAGAGGATTACTGTTCTTGAGACAAAGATTAGAATGCAAGAAGGTGGATCTATAAATGAATTGCCTTTCAGGAATCTGTTACCCACGGCTAAGCTAATGGCTAGGCTAATGACATGCAAAACAGTGGGTACGAACACTACCAAATGCTAACGTTACGCAACTATCTGCTAATGCAACAAGGAGTAACAAAAATAACTTTCCACCAGCAGGAAGAACAAAGAAGAAAGCTGTTTCCCTCGGACCGGGAAAGCTTAAACTGAGCAACAGATTCCTACCACTACTATCACAGCCAGAATCGCCATCTGTCAAGGCAACAAAGCCCCCCACCACCACTGCTTTTATTACCTTTTCTACTCAAGACACACATCAGATTGCAGGTAATGACATCAAAAGCTACTGTTTTCCAAATAAATTGTCATGAACCTGAATATGGGCTGGACCCAAATGCAACGACCAGGAGGCAGAGGGACAGGAAAAGGTAGTTTATTATAGCTTGGGGCAGTCCCAAGCTGTACATAGATTACAAACAGAAAAACAATAAAGTCCGGAGATTCTCCGGGACTTCACTTTGCTCCAAGCCGGAGCTGGACTTGAACTGGAACGCGGAATGTTCCAAGCCGGAACTGGACTAGTACTGGAACACAGGATGTTCCAGGCCGGAACTGGACTTTGTACTGGAACCCTGGAGTTCCAAACCGGAACTGGACAGGACGGGGAACTGGACCAGATCACACCGGAACTGGACTTAACTGGAACACTGGGTTGTTCCAAACCGGAACTGGACTTGGTACGGGACACTTGATGTTCCAAACCGGAACTGGACTGGACAGGAACTGGATCGGGTCAACCTGGAACTGGACCAGACTGGAGTACTGGATGTTCCAAACCGGAACTGGACTGGACAGGAACTGGATCGGGTCAAACTGGAACTGGACAAACTGGAACACTGGAATGTTCCAGACCGGAACTGGACTGTGCGGGTCTCTCAGGAATAGTTCCAAACCGGAACTGGACTTGGCGGATCTGGACAGACGGGACAGACGGAACGGATAGGGGGAGCGCTAGGCATCCAATAAATAAGCTTCGAACTTGTCTCCTGAAGCGAGGGAGGACATAAAGCACAGACAACCGGTTATGGAAATGCATGAAATTTAGAGGAGGGGAAACCGGGGTGTACTAGTAACAGGTAACCAGGTAGTTGAAGCAGAGGAAGGGGTTGCGGCAGAATACGGCAGGGCAGGGCAGTGCAGCGGACCTCGGGCAGCAGGGCAACAGCAGTAGATGCAACCGGAACCGTAACAATGGCAGTAGCCACGGCCAGACAGGAACCACTGTAGAATGGAGGAGCAGAACGCCCCGCTGTGGGCGCAACGTCAGGTGGAAGCGGGGGTACCGCAACACAATCAGGGAGTAGCGCACAACTGCAGACTGGCAGAAACAATAGAGTAGTGGTTAACGAGACTGGCAAGGCGCGGCCGGTAGGACTGCATATAAACAGGACAGACTAGCAAACAACAGTAGGCAGTGTGCATTTAAGCACCGAGACAGAACCAAACTGTAGCAAGATAAACAGATAAGGGAATACTAGACCAGGATACAAACGAAACAACGTTAACGAACTGGCGCTGGATAGCAGCCAGCAGGAGGGTTAAATAGGGAGTGAGATTGGAAACAATTAAGAAAGCGTGCAAATGTAAGCGTGGGTGATTGAACAAAGCGGAGTGTGAGGAATGCATGCCGAAATGGAGGAAGGAGATAGGCTGAGACAGGAGTGGGGAAAAGGAGTGAAACAAATGGAGGGAACACGCCCAGTCTGCAGCAAGGGGAAAAACACGGACAATGGGAATCAAACATGACATGGAGGGAAAGGGCAAAACACGGAAAACGGACAGGATGGGAACGGAACGTTACATAAATTACCTTTTGACATCACGGAAGAAATCCCTGTCATTATGGCTTCCAATCAAAGCATAAGCAATATTATTTTGCAGGTAGATGCTAAGGTCACCCATAAGCCAGAATCAGTAACTTTGAAAAAGAATTTCAAGGCTCTGTTAAAAGCTGTTATCTCTCTTGACATTAAGATGTACATCTCCGGCCCTCTACCTGCAATAAAAATGAGCTCAGAACAATTCTCCAGAACATTTGGATTTAACGCATGGCTGATTTCGGCCTGTATTAAATGGAATGTGAAGTTTATTGACAACTTGGACCATTTCTGGAAGCAACACCACCTTTTTAGGAAAAACGGTAGGAACCGCCACCTCCTCCTCCTGGACCGGCAGCAGGCGGGGTTGGTACCCCAAGGAGCACTCGAAGGGGGACATCCCCGTGGCAGTGCTCCTTAGGGAGTTGTGTGCGTATTCCACCCACGGGAGGAATCGGCTCCAGGAGGAGGGATTGCGTGCTGACACGCACCGCAAGGCAGCCCCCAGGTCCTGGTTTGCCCTCTCCGTCTGGCTGTTAGTCTGAGGGTGGAACCCCGACGACAGGCTCGCGGAAGCACCCAGGGCCGCACAGAACGCCTTCCAAACCTGGGAGGAGAATTGGGGCCCACGGTCAGAAACAATATCAGAAGGGATCCCGTGCAGCCTGACCACGTGCAGCACCAGGAGCTCCGCCATTTCAAAGGTGGAAGGGAGTTTAGGGAGAGGGATAAAGTGAACCGCCTTGGAGAACCGGTTCACAATTGTCAGAATAATGGTGTTACCCTCTGACAAAGGTAGACCGGTTACGAAGTCCACGCCGATGTGGCTCCAAGGTCGGCCCGGGACGGGAAGGGGGTGGAGAAGACCGGAGGGAGGCTGGTGGGATGCCTTGCTCCTGGCGCATACTGGGCAGGCCAGGACAAAAGCACGGGTATCCCCCTTGAGGGTGGGCCACCAAAAACTCCTCCTGACCAGGGCGGTCATCCTGGCAACTCCTGGGTGACACGCCAGACGGGAGGCGTGAACCCATTCCAGGACCTGGGAACGGACGGAGTCGGGAACAAAAAGAGTAGAATTAGGGTTATTGCGGGGATCCGGTTGGGAGGCCTGGGCGGCATTCACGGTCTCCTCTATATCCCAGGAGACCGCAGCCACGATGCAGGAAGCCGGTAGTATGGGCTCCGGGTCAGCAGGACTGGAAAGGGGAGAAAACATGCGGGATAAGGCATCAGCCTTAATATTACGGGAACCAGGACGGAAGGTAACGGTGAAATTAAATCGGGTAAAAAAAAGTGACCATCGTGCTTGACGCGCATTAAGTCTTTTAGCTGACTTAATGTACAGGAGGTTATGATGGTCAGTCAGGACAATGAATGGGTTACCTGCCCCCTCCAGCCAGTGACACCACTCCTCTAGGGCGAGTTTTATTGCCAGGAGCTCCCGATCCCCAACGTCGTAATTCCGCTCCGCAGGGGTCAGTCTCCAGGAAAAGAAAGCACAGGGGTGGAGCTTATTATCCTGAGCGGCTCGCTGCGACAGAATGGCCCCTACGCCGGTGTCGGAGGCATCCACCTCCACAGTAAACTGGCGGGTCGGGTCGGGATGACATAGGATGGGGGCCGTGGAAAACCGGGCCTTGAGCTGTTCAAAGGCGTGTTGAGCCTCGGGATTCCAACGGTAGGGAATGGAAGTAGAAGTGAGTTTTGTTAGAGGAGCAGCAGTAGTACTGTAATTGCGAATGAAACGGCGGTAGAAATTAGCAAAACCAAGGAACTGCTGAAGGTGCTTACGTGTTGACGGCTGGGGCCATTCTGACACCACCTTGACTTTTGCAGGATCTGCCCGGATTCTGCCCTCCTCGATGATGAAACTGAGAAACGGAACTGTATAGGAAGTATAGGAGTCGTTGGAGAACCTCACGAACATGGTGCACGTGTTCCTGTGGGGTCTTGGAAAAGATTAAAATATCATCGATGTACACGAACACTGACCTTCCCAGTAGGTCACGTAATACATCGTTTACCATGCCCTGGAACACTGCTGGGGCGTTAGTCAACCCGAAAGGTACCACCAAATACTCGTAGTGGCCAAGCGGGGTATTAAATGCTGTCTTCCACTCGTCCCCCTCGCGAATCCGGACTAAGTGGTACGCGTTGCGGAGGTCGAGCTTGGAAAAAATTACAGCCTGGTTAAGGGGTTCAAAAGCAGAATTGATTAACGGAAGTGGGTATTTGTTACGAATAGTGATTTCGTTGAGGCCCCGGTAATCGATGCAAGGTTGAAGCGACCCGTCTTTTTTCGCCACAAAAAAGAACCCTGCGCCAACCGGGGAGGAAGAGGGTCGGATTATACCTGATGCTAACGACTCATTGATGTATGATTCCATAGCCATTTTCTCCGGGCCTGACAGACTGTAGAGGCGGCCAGATGGTAACTTGGCTCCCGCCAGTAGATCTATGCAGCAGTCATAGGGTCTGTGGGGAGGTAATGAAACAGCACATGATTTGCAAAATACTTGTGAAAGATCATGATAATGACTGGGTACACCGGTTAGATCAGGTACGGGTTGTGTAGGAATAATTTGTTTGACCCCCGAGGGGGGTAGAGCTGACCGTAGCCAGGCAGTGACTGCTCCAGACCAGGACTTGACTGGAACGCCAGTTAATGTGTGGATTGTGGAGGCGTAACCAGGTCTGTCCTAAAACCAGAGAAGACCGCCTTGAGTGAATGAGAAACAGCTGGATGGTCTCATGAAGGTTGCCGGATAACAGTTGGAGGGGAACGGTGGAGTGGGTGACTAACCCCGGGCTCCTACCGTCCAGGGCGAGTGCAGTGATCGGGACAGACAGGGGTTCAGTAGGAATCCCGAATTTCTTGACGAAAGATATATCAATAAAGCTGGCATCGGCTCCGGAGTCGATGAGAGCAGATGAAGAGGCGGTGTGGTTCCTCCAAAGGAGGGTAGCCTTGAATTCGACACAGGCCGTTCTGGGCAGAATGGGTAGAGGTAATCGGGCTCGTCAGGACGCCCAGGTTTACTGGCGAGCCACGTCTTTTTAGGCGAATAGGACAGGCGGCAATGTGATGGTCTGCTTTGCCACAATACAAGCAAGAACTGGTGCGGATTCTTCGTTGACGCTCCTCAGCGTCCGCGGTGATTTTGCCCAACTGCATGGGTTCCTCCTCAGAGGGGACAGATGAAGCCCTCGGCCCCTTAACGGGGGAAGGCGGACGACCGCCGTGAAGCGTGGAGAATGGGCCACGTGAGGGATTCTTCCCTCTCTCTCAGGCCCGGGTTCTGAGACGGTTGTCTATGGAGATGGCGAGGTGAATGAGGCTGTTCAGCAAGCTGGAATCCTCTCGGGTTGCTAGCTGGTCCTTCATCTCCTCACTAAGGGCCTGTCGGAAGGCCCCCTGAAGTGCGGAATCGTTCCGTCCCGCCTCGGCAGCAAGGGTGCAGGCTGACGTCTGGCTCTCCCACAATGACGTGGCCCACTCCAGGGCACTGCCTCCCAAGCTGCTCATAACGAACGCGATCTTACAGGAGTCAGTGGCGAAGGAGGTGGGCTGCATGCGGAAGATGATGTCACACTGCATAAGGAACTCACGACACTTCCCCAGACCTCTGCGGTACAGCTCAGGATGTTGAACTCGGGGTTCTCGACCCGAAGGGGGAGCCGGAACCTCGGGCGGCTGTTCGGATGTAGGTGGAGTCGGACCCACTTGGATCCGAGGAAGGGGCTGGTGGTGCGACATCTGCGTCACTTGCTCCGACAGGCCCCTCAGAACCTCCAACACATCATCTAAATGGCGGCCCTGTTGATCGCTGACCGCGGTCTGGCAGGCGAAGGCGTGACGGATCTGCTCCAGGTCGGCTGGGTCCATACTTTGGCCAGTTCATTCTGTCATGAACCTGAACACGGGCTGAACCCAAACGCAATGACAAGGAGGCAGAGGTACAAGAAAAGGTTATTTATTGAAGCTTGGGGCAGTCCCAAGCTGTACACAATATAACACAGGGCAGGAATTCTCCGGAGCTTCTCCGGGACTTCAAACTTGCTCCAAACCGGAGCTGGACTCGACAGGAACAACTGGTTTGTTCCAAACCGGAACTGGACTTGACTGGAACAACCGGTTTGTTCCAAACCGGAACTGGACTTGACTGGAACAACTGGTTTGTTCCAAACCGGAACTGGACTTTACTGGAACAACTGGTTTGTTCCAAACCGGAACTGGACTTTGCGGGTCACTCAGGAATAGCCCCACACCGGGACTGGACTTTGACGGATCACCCGGGAGTCGTTCCAAGCCGGAACTGGACTTCGCGGGTCACTCTGGAATCGTTCTAAGCCGGAACTGGACTTGGTGGATCTGGACAGACTAGACAGACAGGACAGATAGAGGGAGCGCTAGGCATCCAATAATTTATGCTTCAAACTTGTCTCCTGAAGCGAGGGAGGACATAAATGACAAACAATTCAGTTATGGTTATGCATGAAAGTTTGGAGTAGGAATGACTGGGGTGTTACTGGTAACAGGCAACCGGGTTGTAGAAGCAGAGGATGGGGCAGCAGCAGAAACGGCAGGGCAGGACAGTGCAGCGGACCTCGGGTCAGCCCAGATGTGGCAGCAGGACAACAGCAGCAGGTGCAACCATAACCGTAGCACTGGCGGTTGCCACAGCCAGATGCAGGAACAGCTGTAGAGTGGGAGAGTAGAGTGCCCCGCTCACACTCCTCTCCGTCAGCGAGATGCTTCACGCAGCTCGGACAGCCTCCCTCTCCTCTGTGCTAATACTCCTAGACCTCTCTGCCGCCTTTGACACCGTAGATCACTCCATCCTCCTGTCGTCCCTGTCTGCAGCGGGGATCGGCGGCTCGGCCCTGGCCTGGATTGAGTCCTACCTCTCGGAGCGCTCCTCCCAGGTTGCCTGGGCCGGTAAAGTATCGGCACCCCGTCCCCTTACCACAGGAGTCCCCCAGGGCTCAGTCCTTGGTCCCCTCCTTTTCTCCACCTACACCAAATCCCTTGGCCCTGTTATCACTGCTCATGGTCTTTCTTACCACTGCTATGCTGACGATACTCAACTCTTTCTCTCCTTCTCACCCTCTGACACTCAGGCGTCAGCCCGTATCTCTTGCCTAAGAGACATCCAGAGCTGGATGGACAACCACTATCTGAAGCTCAATCCAGGCAAGACTGAGCTTATCTACATTCCTGCTCTAACCTCTCCCCCTCTCAATCTCTCCATTTCCCTAGGGGACACTCCACTGACCCCAACGCCCTGTGCCAGGAACCTCGGAGTGGTGATGGACAACAGGCTGTCCCTCTCCGAGAACATCGCAGTGGTAACCCGGGCGTGCAGGTTCTTCCTGTACAACATCAGGAGAATCCTTCCCTTCCTCATCACCCACTCAACCCAGCTCCTGGTCCAAGCGATGGTGCTGTCCCGCCTGGATTACTGCAACTCTCTCCTGGCTGGCCTGCCAGCATCGGCCATTAGACCCCTTCAGCTTATCCATCCAATAAAAATCATACTGACTGCGCCTGGTGTTTGAAATCGTATTTACCTTTTACGGTTGTTTTAACGCACTTGTTCCTAGTTTGAAAATGCACTATTGTACGTCGCTCTGGATAAGAGCGTCTGCCAAATGACTAAAATGTAAAAATGTAAATGTTCTTGAACATTCGCCGTGCCCTTAAAGCAGACACAACAACCCAGAACACTATGTCCTCAATAGCTCAGCCGATGCTATCTAATGCACCTCTCTCTGGTATCAAAACAAACGCAACAGCCCAGAACACTGTGTCTCTGATTACATAGACCATGGAATCCGCTGCACCCACCACAGACCCAAAAAACAAGCTTGGGACGCCCACACCAACTGCATCTGAGAAAACACAGACCAAGGCAAATCCCACTGACCCAAAAAGCGAAGTTGGGACACCCACAGCAGCTGCCCCTGAGAAAACGGTCCAGCCCCCTGCTCCACTCTCTGACCATGTGCACACATCAGCTGCCTCTGAGAAAACGGCCCAGCCACCCATCTGTGTCACTGATGGCTCTGCCCAGCCCCCTGTATGTGTGAACAGAGATGACAGCTCTAGTCAACCCCCTTCACCACTCTCTGAAGACAGCGAGGGATCCTCTGTCTTTGGTTCTTTTAATCTTTCACCCCCTCCCTCCCCTCTGGCCTTCACCCTGAGGATGAATCAGCTAGTGTCTGCAGGCATACGACTAACTTCCTCTCTTGCCAGTCCCAGATTCTCCCCCCCCCCCCCCCCCCCAGGAGGATAGTTCCTTCTCCCACCGAAGCCCCCCCTACAGCTCCACCATCCACTCCTAAGCCACCTCCCTGGTCTCATCGAGCCCTGAACCATCACCAACCCCCCACCCCCCCAGACGGAGAGTTCCTTCTCTCACCGCAGCCCCCCCCTACAACTCCACCACCCACTCATAAGCCACCTCCCAGGTCTTATCGAGCCCTGAACCATCACCACCTCTTCCCAAATCTGGCAATAAATTGACATGAGTCGTGTCCCTGCTCCTTTAGTAATGCTCCACACATTAGCCCTGACAACAAGCTGGGCCCTGCCGCATGCACTCTACCATCCCAGTCATGCTTAGAAACAGAATGATGAAAGCTCATGTAAGGAAAGACCAAACATTTTCAAACCTGTTAAGAAATAAATCCTTTTCCTATCGCTCTGTAAACTTCTCTAATCTGGCCTCAATACCCTGTCTACAACAGCCAGCCTTGAAGCCTGTTAAGGAAAAAAATATAATAAAACTAGCCCTATTAAATGTTAGATCCTTAGCGAACAAGTCGTTCTTAATTAACAATTTTATTACTTCTCACCAACTTGATTTTATGTTTTTAAATGAGACATGGTTAGATAAACATGCAGGTGCACAAATTCTCATTGAAACAGCACCTCCCAACTTCAGTTTTATGGATGTTAGTAGAGCTGAGAGGAGAGGGGGTGGAGTAGCTGCCTTATTCAAGAATGTATTTCAATGTAAGAAAATATCATATGGTGATTTCTCATCTTTTGAATTTCTTGCTGCCATATTGAACGAATCTCCCCGAATTTTATTGTTAACATTATATAGGCCACCTACATATTGTGTACATTTTTTTGATGACTTTACCAAACTGCTATCCATCATTTACACAGAATTTTATTGTCTTATTATTGCTGGTGATTTTAATATTCATATGGATAATTCCAATGATAGCGCCGCTAAAGAACTCTCTACCCTACTGAATACTTTTGAACTGTCTCAACATGTGAATGAGCCAACTCATAATCATGGCCATACTTTAGATTTAGTTATTTCAAAGGGTTTGAATATTTCAAATGTCACTGTAACTGATGTTGCTTTATCCGATCACTGCTGTGTTTTCTTTGATCTCTCTATAACCCCTGATGTTGATATTAGATCTGAAACTGTTAAAAAATGGTTTATCAATGAAAATACTACTGAATTGTTTATGGATGTGAGGGGGAGTGGAAGGTTCGGAGAACCAAACGCGACCGATAAGGATTTCTAAAAGCATATCGAGAGATACGCCACAAAACGAGCAGGGTAGCCGCACCAGGACTTAGAAACACAGGATTGGGAGCAAAACTTCCCTAGCACAAGACAAAACAAAGCAACCTCCAAAAACTGAGGCGATCTCGATAAACAGCGAGAATAACTAACAAAAGTACCTCACACACTAAATAGTTAGGCGTAACAAGAGGTGGTGAAACAAAACAAAACTCAATAAAACGAGTGATGGAAAAGAATAGAAAAGATCTGTTAGCCAGAGCTCTTGTGGTAAAAGAGCTGAACACAACTGGCAACAGGTGAAAAGAATAAAGGATAAAGAAAGATTGGAAAGGAAAGAGAAAACCAATCTAATCCTAAATCTTATTAGTACGAACCAGAAATGCAGCGACCAAAATTCCTATACCTTTACCGACTTCGTTTGTCAACGTCGCAAAGACAATATCGAAGTGTCAGAAATGCGGAAGTCCTGGGCTATTTATAGCCGGCAGGAAATGCAAAACAGGTGTAAGGAATAATTGTCGGGTAAGCTACAAACACCGGAACGAAGGCGGAAAAAAATCTGATAGAGCGTTCTGACGACGCCAAAAAAGAAACCAACACGCAGACCAGCAAAGGCAGAAAATAACCATGACAATGGAGGCCTTTGCTCTTCCTCTAACCCACACTTCAACTGCTGTAAATGATCTACTGGATTATTTTAATTCAAAAATTAGTAAAATTATTGATTCTATTGCACCTGTTAGGACTAAATTAATTTCTGGTAAGCAAAAAGCTCCTTGGAGAAATGCTATGTCGGTAAAAGCCATGAAGAGTGAGTGCCGAAAGGCAGAGCGCAGATGGCGAAAATCAAACCTTCAAATTCACCATGACATATATAAAGAGACACTTCATTTCTACAATTTAGAAATAAGAAATGCCAGAAAATCATTCTTCTCTGAAATCATTAACAACAACGCACGCATCCTATTTGCTACTGTCAATAGGCTGACAAACCCACCAGCTCCAATACCTCCCAAACTCCTTTCCGTTAATAAATGCAATGAATTTGCAACCTTTTTTAACGATATAATTCAAGGCATTAGACAAGCCATTAACTCTTCCATCTCTAACAATTACATAGTGCTGCCTCCTCACCCTAATAGAGATATCATGATAAACATGACTCAGTTTGAGATCATTGATTGTAAAACTCTTGAGGAAACTGTATTAAATCTTAAACCTTCTTCCTGTTGCCTTGATATTCTACCCACAAACCTTTTAAAAAATGTTTTTAACTGCCTGGCGATTGAACTACTTCAAATAGTTAATAACTCCCTCCAATTGGGCATCTTCCCTGAGGCTTTGAAAACCGCGGTAATTAAGCCTCTATTAAAAAAGAGCAGCCTAGATATGTCTGTTTTAAATAATTACAGACCTATATCTAACTTACCTTTTATAGGCAAAGTTATTGAAAAAGTTATTCATCGGCAAATTTCAATCCGGATTTCGCCCCCATCACAGTACCGAGACTGCCCTTATCAAGGTTCTTAATGACATTCGTTTAAATACCGACTTAAAGGAGCACAGTCACGCTTGTTTCAGTTGAGAATATTTGGATTAAATGCTTAAATTCTGTGTGTAGGCCTTTTTAAAATCACCGTCAGTGCAGCCGTTTCCTTCAAAGGGCAAACACGTCTCCAGCCAGTGTTTCCCAGAAGGTAAGGGGTGCTGAAACTCCACCCTTGAACGCAGAGACTGGTTTATGGGCGGGCACCCACCCAGGCGATCACATGACACTCCCACGAAAATACGGTAACGTTAGCGTACAAATATCACGTGGCCTATCACGTGGCACCCAAGTACGGCGCACGATGGAATTTTGGGCAGACACGCAAGAATTTTCTGCGGTATCTTGACTTGAACATTTAGCTCGTCACCGTGCTCGCAGCAGTGGCGTGCACACCAAACCTAAACGTGCGCAGGGAGATATGGGAAATGTGGTAAATAAGGCTGGAGCTGCTCTGGAGATGGCGCTGTTCTTGAGGGCCCATATCTCAAAAACCACAAATCCAATCTTTATGATTATTTGGAAAATATTAAACATTAAATAGTAGATTAGAATGCAGAAAACATGCATATGCCTGACTGTGCTCCTTTAAATTACCGGTCTTAAATACCACAGCTACGCAGACAACACCCAAATTTACATAGCTCTCTCACCAAATGATTATGGTTCAATCGACTCGCTCTGTCAATGCATTGAACATATTAACATCCAGATGCGTAAAAATTTTCTACAGTTACACAAGAGATCACTGTTTTCGGAACTCACGATGAAAGACTGAGAGTCAGTGCTCACCTTGATTCCCTGTCCCTTCAGACTAAATCCCAGGTTAGAAATCTTGGTGTAATCTTGGACTCAGAATTAAATTTCAATACCCATATCAATTCAATAACAAAATCAGCGTACTATCACCTAAAAAACATAGCAAGAATCAGGGACTTTATGCCTAAACAGGACCTAGAAAAGCTTATTCATGCCTTTATCTCCAGCAAATTGGATTATTGTAATGGCTTATTTACAGGCCTATCAAAAAAGGTGATTCGCCAAATGCAAACCCAACCAGTAGTTTTGCAGCTTCTTATTAAGAAGTTTTTAACTTAACATTTTATTAACATTGTTTCTAAACTGTTTTTAACTTAAGATTGTTTTCAATTCCAATTTACTTTTTATATAATGTCTTTCTATGTCTTATGTAAAGCACTTTGAGTTGCCTTGTGTATGAAAATGTGTTATACAAATAAACTTGACTTGACTTGACTACATCAGACCTGTGTAAATACCTCTCCCTTAAAGACAACTTTATACCAGACCTGAGTAAATACCTTTCCCTTAAACACAACTTTACACCAGACAGTAAATATCTGTCCCTTTAATTTTTATTTATTTATTTAACCTTTATTTATTCAGAAGATACCTCTTGAAATTAAAAATCTCATTTTCAAGAGTGTCCTAACAAAACTTGGCAGCAGCAGTCACAACAAAGTTACAGACAGACAACATTTAACAAGTTAAAGCATAAGAAAAGAAAGATCATTAATTAATAGTCAAATGCACCTAAATCACAGGTAATAGACATCATCAAAAACATAAGCAGGACAAGGAAGCTGCCTCCATATCTCTAACAAACCTTTTAAAAACATTTAGTGAGACACGTGTTTCCATTTTCATTTTTTTTTGCAGGGATTTCCAGGTTGAAGGAGCAAAGTAACTGGAAGCTTTTTTACCTGCTTCTGTCCGTACTAAGGGGACAGATAAAAGCATGAGATCCTGAGTGTCACGATTCTAGCCTGTCATGTCATGTTTTCTGTTTCATTTCTGTCTTAGTTAGATTTCTTGTAATGTCACGTATTGTGTTTAGTCTAGTCACGCCACGTTTTATGTTTTATTCTTGTTACGTTTCATTTTCTTGTCATGTCACGTTTCTTGTTTGATTATTGTTACGATTTATTTTCTTGTCATGTCACGTTTTATATTTGATTCATGTTACGTTTCCCGTTCACTGTTTAGCATACACATTTCCGTGTTTTTCCGCAGTCTTGCGTTCATGCTGTTTCTCTCTCTCTCTCTCTCTCTCTCTCTCTCTCTTGCTGTCGCTCACGCTTCCCTAATTGTTTAATTATCCTGTGTCTATTTACTAATCTACTAACATTAGATCAGGATTGGGTAATACTAACACTCTAACCATGTGTTCATGTTTACCTTATGTTTCTCGTGCATGTCATTTACTAATTTACTAACGCTAGGTCAGGATAGGTTTATTACTAACGATTACTAATTATCTTGTTACCTCGTCAGCCTTCCACACCTGATTTCCATTCGCATGCTGCTCTCAAGCTAAGTGTCTGCACCTGTCTACACCTTCATTTAAGCTCAGTGTTCATGTCTTGTCTTCGTGAAATTGTTGCCTCCTGTTTACAGTGCACTCTTGAGCGTTTTTCCAAGCCTGTCTTTTGTTTACGATCCAAGCCTGTTTTTGACCACTGTTACTGACTTCTGTTTTGTTGACCACTGCCTGCCTGTACCACTAGTTATTGCCTGCTGTCTTTGTACTTTTGCCCCGCGGAGCGGACTCTGGTCTTGACTCTTGCACCGTCTTCAACCTCGAGCCTGCCTACCGTCTGCCTGTACTTCAGCTCCGCTGACAGCTACTCTGGTTACTGGACTATTGCATGGTGTACCGATTCTGAGACTGCCTTCTCCCTCGGTACTGTACATTGGTTTTGGCTGGATTTTTTTGTGTATGAACTTTGCTTGTTTTTTGACCACGCTCTTTGGACATTCCCCCATTAAAGCCCTCACGGGACTTTATTTGCAACTACTGTTTCTGAGTCCTGCATTTTGGGTCCTACCCTCACGCATCCGTCTCAGAACAATTTCACCAGCATGGACCCCGCTGACTCAACGGCCATGTTCCATGCCCTCCAGCAACAAGGCGCCGTGGTTCTGCAAACACTCTCAAGGGATCTCCGAACTTCAGGAAATTCGAGAGCTGTGTGCGGAGATGAGGAGACTCGCTGTCACTGTTCAGCCACGCCCCTTGGAACAACCGGCTAAACCACCTGCACCTCCACCTGCCAACCCCATGGGAACCTGGCAATTCCAGGAGCCACAACAACCCCCCGGAGAGGTTCGGCGGAGAACCGGAGAGATGGAAGGCATTCCTGCTCCAGTGCGACTTTGTGTTCCGGCAGCAACCACAGACTTATAACAATGACGACCGTCGGATCGGCTACGTGATGGGGCTACTCAAGGGGAGAGCATTGCACTGGGCTACAGCTGTGTGGTCCGGGGGTTCATTCCCTCCCCGGTACCCGGCCTTTGCCGAAGAGATCCGTAAAGTCTTCCAGCACGCATCCAGTGATCAAGAACCTTCCCAGCACCTGATCGCCCTTCATCAAAGCCAGAAGACCGCGGCGGATCATTCGATCGACTTCCGCACACTCGTGGCTGCGACCAACTGGAATGATGCGGCTCTAGCGAACCTGTTCCTGGCCAGTCTGAGTGAGGCACTCCAGGACGAGTTGGCGCGTCTCGAACCCATCACCCAGTTCGACCCACTTGTCCGTGCCGCCATTCGTTTGGACAATCGGGCCAGACAACGCCGGACTGAAAGACAGGTTCTACCCGGCCAGCCGTACCTCAGGTGAGGATCCAGTTCACGTCCCGAGGAGATGCAAGCTGAGGGAGTCGAACCCATGGATCTTTCCCGTGCGGGTATGAAGATCTCGCCCGAGGAAAGGAGACATCAGAGAGCTACCGGTTCCTGCTTCTATTGTGGGAGGCTGGGACATACCCAAGAGCAGTGTACTCTCCGTTCACTTGTCCATGAGAGCGCTCAACAACCAGGAGGGGTGATGGTCCTCATTGATGATGTGATGGTCAAGGAACTGGACATTCCCACCCTCCCACTGCCCCACCCCGAGAATGCTCGGTCATTGGGATGGCAAGACGTTTTGCCGCATGACCCACATCACCAAACCCATCCAGCTAATCATCTCCGGAAACCACCATGAGATGATCCAGTTCCGTGTCATCCGGTCCCCTAACGATCCGCTCATTCTGGGATTACCCTGGCTCCAGAGACACAACCCTACCATCGACTGGAGTTCAAGCCAGATTCAAGCCTGGAGTCGTGAGTGTCACCAGTCCTGCCTGCGATCTGCCCCTGCACCAGCAGAGGGCGCACCCACTCCACCTCAAGTTTACAATCCCTCTCTTGAGAAGGTGCCCACCCCTTACCACGACCTGGGCACGGTCTTCTCCAAGACGCTGGCACAGACGCTCCCTCCTCATCGACCCTACGACTGCGCCATCGAGCTGCTACCCGGTTCCACACTCCCCTCAAGCCGTCTCTACAACGTCTCCAGACCTGAAAGGGAGGCCATGGAGAAATATATCTGGGACTGCCTAGCCAGTGGACTGATTCGCCCATCCTCTTCACCCATGGGCGCCGGATTCTTCTTTGTTCAGAAGAAGGATGGCTCATTACGTCCCTGCATCAACTTCAGAGAACTCAACAACATCACTGTCAAGAACAAGTACCCTCTGCCATTGATGGACTCCACCTTTCACCCTCTACACAATGCCACTATCTTTACCAAGTTAGATCTACGCAACGCCTACCACCTGGTCCGTATTCGAGAGGGTGACGAGTGGAAGACCGCCTTCAATACCTCCCTCGGACACTTTGAGTACCTGGTCATGCCGTTCGGCCTCACTAACGCACCCGCCGTATTCCAGGCGCTCGTCAACGACGTCCTTCGGGACTTACTTAGCCGACACGTATTCGTCTACCTTGACGACATCCTGATTTACTCCACCAATGCCAAGGAACATGAGGTCCACGTCAAGCAAGTTCTCTAGAGGCTATTGGAGAACAAACTGTTTGTCAAGGCGGAGAAATGCGTTTTCCACACCGACTCAGTCGAGTTCCTTGGCTTCATTGTGGAGATGGGACAGACCAGGGCGGATCCCAAGAAAGTTCAGGCGGTCACTGACTGGCCTATGCCTTCCTCTCGGAAACACCTTCAACGCTTCTTGGGATTCGCTAACTTCTACAGAAGGTTCATCAGGTCCTACAGCCAAGTAGTCTCCCCCCTCACCAAGCTTACTTCCACTGCCATGCCATTCCGTTGGGGTCCCGAAGCGGAGGGAGCATTTATCAAAGTCAAGAGACTGTTTTCCTCCGCTCCTATCCTGGTGCACCCCGACCCCACCCGCCAGTTTGTGGTGGAGACGGACGCGTCCGACACGGGGGTGGGAGCCGTGCTGTCACAAGTTTCCTCCTCCGATAATCGGCTTCACCCATGCGCCTTCTTCTCCAAGAAGCTTTCACCGGCGGAGAGGAATTATGACGTGGGGAACCAAGAACTCCTCGCTGTCAAGCTGGCACTGGAGGAGTGGAGGCATTGGCCGGAGGGGTCCGAGAAACCTTTTGTCGTCTGGACAGACCACAAGAACTTGGCGTACCTCCAGACAGCTAAAAGACTGAACTCACACCAAGCCAGATGGGTGCTGTTCTTTGGAAGGTTCAACTTCGTACTCACCTACCGCCCGGGTTCCAAGAACGTCAAGCCAGATTCCCTGTCCCGACAATTCAACACCTGCTCCGAGCGAGAGATGCCTGAGAACATTCTCCCGGTTTCCTGCACAGTCGCTTCTGTAACCTGGAAGATTGAGGCGGTGATCCAGAGGGCTCTACGTGAGGAGCCCGATCCCAGGTCCAACCCCGGCACACGCCTTTACGTCCCATCAGCTGCTCGGACACAGGTGCTTCAGTGGGCCCATTCATCTCTCCTGTCCTGCCATCCCGGCTTTACCCGCACCTTGGCGGTGCTGAAGCGTAAGTTCTGGTGGAGCTCCATGATCCCTGACACCAGGCGCTTCATCAAGGCTTGTACCACCTGCGCCAGAAGCAAGGCCTCCCACCAGGCTCCAGCTGGACTGCTCCAACCTCTGCCCGTGCCCAGCCGACCCTGGAGCCACATCGGGGTGGATTTCGTTACCGGACTTCCCCCTTCCAAATGTAACACCACCATCCTCACCGTGGTGGACAGATTCAGCAAGGCGGCCCACTTCATGCCCCTGCCCGGACTACCCACCACTGAGGTGCTAGTTAAAGAGGTGTTCCGCATCCATGGCATCCCCGCGGACATCGTATCCGACCGAGGGCCGCAATTCATTTCACAGGTATGGAAAGCCTTCTGCCTGCCACTGCTAGCCTCTCATCTGGCTACCACCCCAGTCCAATGGGCAAACCGAGAGGGCCAACCAGGATTTGGGAGCCGCACTTCGTTGCATTTCGGCCCAGAACCTGGCTTCTTGGAGCAAGATGCTCACCTGGGTGGAATATGCGCACAACGCCCTACCCTGCGCCGCCACCGGAAAGTCTCCATTTGAGATCGCCCTTGGCTACCAACCTCCACTGTTTCCCGACCAGGAAGCCGAGATTGCGGTTCCCTCCCTCGCCACCCACATGAGACGCTGTGTTAAGATTTGGAGGGATGCCAGGGCCGCGCTGTTATGCACGGCAGACCGCAATCGACACTTCGCTGATCGCCACCGCACACCAGCTCCAGTTTACAAACCAGGTGATTCCGTCTGGCGTTCCACCAAGGACATTCCCCTTCAATCCACTTCCCACAAACTGCAACCCCGTTTCATTGGCCCCTTCAAGATACTCTCCATCATCAACCCTTCATCTGTTAAGTTGTCACTCCCTGCTTCACTCAAGATTCACCCCACATTCCATGTTTCCTGTATCAAGCCCGTATCTTCTCACCCCCTATGTCCCCCCGACCCCCCACCCCCTCCTCCCCGCATCATTGATACACGCATACACGGTCAATAAACTGTTGAACATTCGCAAGAGGGGCCGTGGTTTCCAGTACCTGGTTGACTGGGAGGGTTATGGCCCAGAGGAGCGTTCCTGGATCGCTCCCAGTCTTATTATTGATAAGTCACTGATCAAGGACTTTCATCGCGACCACCTGGATAAGCTCATGAGACCGCCAGGAGTCGGTCGTTAAGGGGGGGGTCCTGTCACGACTCTAGCCTGTCATGTCATGTTTTCTGTTTCATTTCTGTCTTAGTTAGATTTCTTGTAATGTCACGTATTGTGTTTAGTCTAGTCACGCCACGTTTTATGTTTTATTCTTGTTACGTTTCATTTTCATGTCATGTCACGTTTCTTGTTAGATTATTGTTGCGATTTATTTTCTTGTCATGTTACGTTTTATATTTGATTCATGTTACGTTTCCCGTTGACTGTTTAGCATACACATTTCTGTGTTTTTCCGTAGTCTTGCGTTCATGCTGTTTCTCTCTCTCTCTCTCTCTCTTGCTGTCGCTCACGCTTCCCTAATTGTTTAATTATCCTGTGTCTATTTACTAATCTACTAACATTAGATCAGGATTGGGTAATACTAACACTCTAACCATGTGTTCATGTTTACCTTATGTTTCTCGTGCATGTAATTTACTAATTTACTAATGCTAGGTCAGGATAGGTTTATTACTAACGATTACTAATTATCTTGTTACCTCGTCAGCCTTCCACACCTGATTTCCATTTGTCTGCCTGTACTTCAGTCAGGCCACTGTTGTTCAAATAACTTTATTGACACTTTATGAAACAATACATTTTAGGTTTGACGGTATGGTTCTGTTCACCAAGCCCTCCCGCCCATCCACGCAAGCAAGCATGGGTATGGCGGTGAGGGCAGCTGCATAACCCCCATTAGGGTTACACTAGAACAGAACCGCAGCACTGAGAATGGTTTTGACAGATTCCATTCAGTCAGTTATATATATATATATATATATATAAATGGCACTTTTAAGTGTCATTATCACAACAATTTACAAGGAACCGGGCCTGAACCCTTGTAGAGCATGCCTAGGGCGACAGTGGCAAGGAAAAACTCCCTGCTGTTAGCAGGAAGAAACCTTGGGCAAAACCTGACTCTGAGGGGGAAGTCCATCTGCCGCTGACTGGCACCGGTTACTAAATGCTGATTACGGAATAGAAATTTGTAGACCGAACATATGAAAATGTCAATGTATAAGGAGCCGGTGAGGAAGACAGATTGAAGCCCGGCAGGTGCATCATAGCTGGGTACATGGAGCTGGAGCTGACCGTCTGCTTCTGGAGAACGATGTTTGTTGATCTATAGGTACCGCTCCGGCTCGATTTCAGTCAGGCCACTGTTGTTCAAATAACTTTATTGACATTATGAAACAATACATTTTAGGTTTGGCGGTATGGTTCTGTTCACCAAGCCCTCCCGCCCATCCACGCGAGCAAGCATGGGTATGGCGGCGAGGGCAGCTGCTCAACCCCAAAAACAACCATACGCCAAGTGCTGCCAGCATGTGCACACGTGATGACCGTGCAACGACCCCTCGCCTCGGAGGAAGCCGATCTGTCCATCAGCTCAAGGCTCCCCCAATACCACACGATCAATGTCATGTGCACCAATGCCTGTTGGACTCCCCCATGTGCCAGACGGAGTGCGGACCAACCCCAGGAAATCCATGTGTAGTGATGAAGAACAATGTGTGACCTTCTGGCTACCGATGAAGCCATACTGTCCTTCAGCACAAGGTCCTTCTAACGTTACATGGATCAGTGGCTATGTGCACCAACGCCCGTTGGACTCCCCTGTGCCAGATGCAGTGCAAAATAACCCCAGGAAGTTCTATGTGTAGTGATAAAGAACAATGTGTGACCTTCTGGCTACCGATGAAGCCATGCTGTCCTTCAGCACGAGGCCCTCTAGCGTTACATGGATCAGTGATTATGTGTGCCAACGCTTGTTGGACTCCCCTGTGCCAGATGTAGTGTAAACCAACCCCAGGAAGTTCTATGTGTAGTGATAAAGACAATGTGTGACCTTCCGGCTACCAATGAAGCCATCCTGTCCTTCAGCACAAAGCTCTTTAACGTTACATGGATCAGTGGCTATGTGTACCAACGCATGTTGGATTTCCCCTGGGAGCCAAAACGTTAAATTAACCAGGGAAATTCTATGTGTAGTGTGAAGAACAATGTGTGACCTTTCAGCCGCCGATGTAGCCGTCCTGTCCTTCGACTCAAGGCCCCTTTAACATTTACATGGATCAGTGGCTATGTGTACCAACGCATGTTGGACTTCCATGGGAGCAAAACCAATCAGGGGAGTTCTATGTGTAGTGATAAAGAACTATGTGTGACCTTCCAGCTCTCAGTCCTCTAACATTACGTGGATCAGTGGCTATGTGTACCAAAGCCTGTTGGACTTCCATGGGGGCAAAACTAATCAGGGGGGTTCTATGTGTAGTGATGAAGAACTATGTGTGACCTTTTGGCTATGGATGAAGCCTGACATGCCTATGGGGGAGAAGCTCTTCATCCCTTCAGGTCCATGCCAATTAATACCATACCAACGCCTGTTGGTCTTCTCCCTAGGGTGGTGGAGGATGCTGTGCATAATATTGGCTTCATGGCGCCCGTATGCCTAGGGCCATTCTAACTACTGAAGTTGTATTTGTAGTATATGTATATGTACCAACCACCTGAAGGCAATTTCCGAAGCTAAATTAACCATTTAAGGGAAATAGAAACTTCTAGGCTACCCTTATCGGTGTGAATGAATTAAAACACCCGTGTCTCAAACGAGACACCAGTTTGTGAACTATTTATTTATTTATTTTTTAAAGTGAGGGGAAGGTGTTTATCTTTGCTTTGTGGGTTTTCTTTTTAAGCCGTTTAAAAGCAGATGGAGGGATGGTTTCCCGAACAGGCTACCGACTGAGGGATCCCTGCATCTTAAGAGAATTGTATGCCTGCAATGCGTGCCTTAAGAGGAGGTCGCATTTTCCTTGACTCGAACCAGTGGACTATAAAGACGCAAACGATTGGAATGTTAACGGGTAGGACGTGGACGGAAAAGCGGCGTGAAAGAGGAAAGAGACCAAGCTGAGTCGTACGTTTTTAATGTAGATTTTGCCAATCCAATTAATTTAGGGGCGGCAGTGTAGTATAATGGTTAAGGAACTGGCCTTGTAACCGAAAGGTTGCAGGTTCGATTCCCAGGTAGGACACTGCTGTTGTACCCTTGAGCAAGGTACTTAACCTGAATTGCTTCAGTATATATCCAGCTGTATAAATGGATAATATGTAAAACATGATAAAAAAAAGTTGTGTAAGTCGCTCTGGATAAGAGCGTCTGCTAAATGCCTATAATGTAATGTAATGTAATGTAATTTAAAATGGTTTGGTCGAATGCTGGGCAAGACAGGTTTGCAGCAGGGGCTGCATCGGCGCACGGTTTTGGAATTCCTGGAATTTAAATCGGGACGAGGCATCAACAATTTTATTGTCGAGCCCAGGTGAATGAACAGCGCGAAGCGTGAATTTTTTCATAACGCAAGTCCAAATCCAATTATGCATAACGCAATCCAGTCCAGGCGTCTACTAGCCTATTGATGAAAGGGACAGACGAGCGTCCTTTGTTAAGATGTTGACGGTGGCTTGGTTGTCGCAATAGGCCAAAATTAGTTTCGTTGGCCAGCTGTTTCCCGTAGGATGCAAGCAACGATGATTGGGTATAGTTCGAGCAAAGCTATAAATTTAATATTGCGAGGCAGAGTTTGCAGCTCTTTAGGCCATGTTTCTGCAACCACAGTATTATAAAAAAAAACCAAAAGCAATAGAAAGCGCTGCGTCGGTGAAGATTTTTAAAGTAGCTGATGTTTCGACGTAGTCGTTATGAAAAACGGGATGCCGTTTAGAGATGTGCATTCCGGCTCTTTTCAGTGAGTCAGATCATTAGCTCGGCTCACCACTAGAGCCGGCTCTTCATTCAGTAGCATTTCCGTATTTTGAAGATCGGCCAAAGTTAGCGATATTTTGACCCATGATTAGTCTTAGAACATCCCTGAGGGATAATTCGCACAGCAAGTTGAAATGACCCAATAGGGAGAGCGGCTCTTTTCTTATTTTCTTTTTTTTTTTTAAAAAGAGATTCTGCGTTCTCTGTATATTTGATAGCTTCCCGAATGCGGGCCAATTTATCCGACGGCTGAAAGCCTGCACGATTATCTAAAAAATAATGCCCAGAAACTCGATAACACTAGGCCATTTAAAAGTTTCCTCGGATAGAGGAACGCCCATTTCATTAAACGTGTTTATTTATTTATTTATTTTAAACGGTGTAACGCGACGATCCGCCTGGGAGTATGGAAAATCTACCACTAGGAAGTCGTCTAGCAGGTGTAAGACGGGGCAATTGCAGTTTAAGGAGAATCCAGCAAGTCTTCCGATAATGTATCGAAAATAGGGGGACTGCTAGCCTACGACAACCAAAACTAAGCCTGACCGAAAAAGTAGGCACACATTTTCTATTACCCACATGACGCCGACAAATGCCATTGGGATGGATGGAGAGGCATGATTTTTTAAATGCATCCGTTATGTCGGCTTTACGAAGACAAGCTCCTTTACCGGCATGTTTGATAAATTGAATCGCGTGGTCGAGCGGTTGCGTAAAACAGGGAAAATGGTTGCGGGGGCTGATACTGTTAATAGCTTGGGCGTAGTTATTATGAGGGGCGGATAAGTCGATTAGGCGCTTTTTTCTGAATATTTACGTGTGGCTGCTCCTATAAGATTGATGCGGAATATTGGAAATGGCGAGCTATCGAACGGGCCAATCATATAACCCTTTTCGACTTCTCTGTGTAATGGGGCGTGACGTGTGAGGTGGGAGGAGCCAAACGCAGCAAGGGGAATCATTAAGCCCTTAGGCCACTAAGGCGGGATACCCGAAGGTAAGGGAGGAGACAAGACAAGGAACACAAAAACCACTAGATACGCTACTAACCGGCTAACTGTCAAACGCCAAGTAGAGCGTAAGGACAGGGATCAGAACAGCCAAAATTAATACGCGCCCTGTCTCGGTAACGAGACAAAATAAGAACGGGCGAGTAGCGTACAAACAAACATAAAACAGTCAACAAACACTGCAAAATGATACGATAAGTAATAGCGGAGGCGAAAGGAACAGATCCAACGTTCCCAGGTTACTCAAACTCGCGGTCACAAACAAACGTGTCCACAACATCGCCCAATCTTCCTTAAAGGAAGACATGCACCTAAGACGAAACAGAACAGCAGTTCCGTACAAAATCGTCAAAACTCCATGCAAGGAGAAAGGCACCGAAAGGAACGAACAGGACAGGCAGTACCGGAAATTTACCGGCTAGACCAAAGCGAGATTTATTGAAAATAAACACCCTGCCTCTCTATGATGAGGAATATAATGAGGCGCACAGGAACAGAGATTTAACGTTCCATGGCGGGATAAATAGGCTCGCAGTCCAATGCAGAACACAAAGAGGGTAAACACCCGATCCCCTAAGAGAGAGAAACATTTTACAGGTGAGCCGACGGAGCACCGTCGTCCCATAACTTTACTATCCATAGACTAACGCAAGCTTAAATTGGAACAACCGCCCTAGCCTCTCAGTGAATAAATATGTAAGGAAACGAGGCGAAATGGAACAGAGAGCTAACGTTCCGAGGCTATATTTAGAAACACGCAGTCACACACGAACACGTCCACAACAACGCCCAAGCTCCATATAAAGAGACAAACACCCGGAGAACGAAACAGAACAACAGTTCACAACAATCGTCTCGCAGGTAAAAGGGCGTACAGGACGGCTGCTACAAAAGACCTACGCAACATAGCACAACAGCCTCTCAGAAAACTAATGAAGAAAACGAGGCGAAATGGAACAGAGCTAACGTTCCGAGGCTATTATTAAAAACACGCAGTCAAACACAAACACGTCCACAGCATCGCCCAAGCTCCACTTAAGGAGACAACACACCCGGAGAACGAAACAGAACAACAGTTCACAACAATCGTCTCGCAGGCAAAAAGGCGAACAGGACAGCTGCAACAAAGACCTACGCAAACATAATAGCACGACAGCCTCAATAAGAATAATAACCCTGACTCACAACCAAGGGGAACGTAGTCCACGAGAAGGAGACTAAACAGGGAAAAACGTACCAAGGCTACTTACTGGCTCACAGTAACACGGAATTGAGTAGAAGCAAAACGCTAGGTCTCTCAGTGAATAACTATGTAAGGAAACGAGGCGAAATGGAACAGAGAGCTAACGTTCCGAGGCTATATTTAGAAACACGCAGTCACACACAAACACGTCCACAACAACGCCCAAGCTCCATATAAAGAGACAAACACCCGGAGAACGAAACAGAACAACAGTTCACAACAATCGTCTCGCAGGTAGAAAGGGCGTACAGGACGGCTGCTACAAAAGACCTACGCAACATAACACAACAGCCTCTCAGAAAACGAATGAAGGAGACGAGGCGAAATGGAACAGAGATTTACGGTCCCAAACTTCTACGAGATAATCAACAACCAAGCCAGTAAGAAATAAGCCCTGCCTCTAAAAAGAGACGCTAAAAATAGGCGAATAGCCAAAAAGGTACGAGAACCCACAGCCAACAATACACCACAGTACATAACAATAAACAATTAATGTCGAAGCCCCGAACGAAGGAGACGGAAGGCTTATATAACTCTCAGGTGACTATGAACAGGTGTAAATGCTTTAACAGAAGCTCCGCAAACTCAGCAGGGCGGAGCAAGCATCTACCAAAAGGGCAGCGCCCTCGCGTGGCCACCGAGGAAAACGACCGCATGGGGAAACAGGGTTGAAAACCATGACAGGACCCCCCCTCTAAGGGGCGACTCAGGCGACCCCAGAAATAAAACCATGCGGAAGTTCCTGGAGAGAAATACCCGACAAAATATACAAAATATTTTATTTATTTATTTTTTTTGGAAGGAAGGGGAGGGTGGGACTACGGGTGAGGGGGGTGTGGAACTAACTAGTGCCCGGCTAAAGCACCCTGGAGAAAATAGTCAGCACCCTGGTGCCTGGCTACCTAACCAAAACCTTACTACGCCTAACTTCTTCTTCTTGAGGCGTGCCGGGCAAGAGGCGACTTTAAACGCATGAACTCAAGGACCTTGGCCAATGAACTAAGACCAAAGCCCTTGAAAGCGTACCCCTGACAGGGATGAATCCCCACCCGGGATTACCTCGAAAATAAAAAAGGCAAAATAATAAAGTAGCAGGCCGCAGGAAAACCAAACAAGGTCAACTGGCCCACTCGGCGCCTAACTACCAGGGTAGCTGAAAAACGAAAGAAAACCAAGGATACTCAATAAAAACCAAGACACAAATCACAAACAGTTACCACCAAAACCCATCTTAGTAAAAAAAAATTTATAATAAATTCCCCTATAAAAAGCCGCTGGCCCCGGTAATGGCTTCGACATTCTGTAATGGGGCATGACGTGTGAGGTGGGAGGAGCCAAACGCAGCAAGGGGAATCATTAAGCCCTTAGGCCACTAAGGCGGGATACCCGCAGATAAGGGAGGAGACAAGACAAGGAACACAAACACCACTAGAGACGCTACTAACCGGCTAACTGTCAAACGCCAAGTAGAGCGTAAGGACAGGGATCAGAACAGCCAAAATTAATACGCGCCCTGTCTCGGTAACGAGACAAAATAAGAACGGGCGAGTAGCGTACAAACAAACATAAAACAGTCAACAAACACTGCAAAATGATACGATAAGTAATAGCGGAGGCGAAAGGAACAGATCCAACGTTCCCAGGTTACTCAAACTCGCGGTCACAAACAAACGTGTCCACAACATCGCCCAATCTTCCTTATAGGAAGACATGCACCTAAGACGAAACAGAACAGCAGTTCCGTACAAAATCGTCAAAACTCCATGCAAGGAGAAAGGCACCGAAAGGAACGAACAGGACAGGCAGTACCGGAAATTTACCGGCTAGACCAAAGCGAGATTTATTGAAAATAAACACCCTGCCTCTCTATGATGAGGAATATAATGAGGCGCACAGGAACAGAGATTTAACGTTCCATGGCGGGATAAATAGGCTCGCAGTCCAATGCAGAACACAAAGAGGGTAAACACCCGATCCCCCAAGAGAGAGAAACATTTTACAGGTGAGCCGACGGAGCACCGTCGTCCCATAACTTTACTATCCATAGACTAACGCAAGCTTAAATTGGAACAACCGCCCTAGCCTCTCAGTGAATAAATATGTAAGGAAACGAGGCGAAATGGAACAGAGAGCTAACGTTCCGAGGCTATATTTAGAAACACGCAGTCACACACGAACACGTCCACAACAACGCCCAAGCTCCATATAAAGAGACAAACACCCGGAGAACGAAACAGAACAACAGTTCACAACAATCGTCTCGCAGGTAGAAAGGGCGTACAGGACGGCTGCTACAAAAGACCTACGCAACATAACACAACAGCCTCTCAGAAAACGAATGAAGGAGACGAGGCGAAATGGAACAGAGATTTACGGTCCCAAACTTCTACGAGATAATCAACAACCAAGCCAGTAAGAAATAAGCCCTGCCTCTAAAAAGAGACGCTAAAAATAGGCGAATAGCCAAAAAGGTACGAGAACCCACAGCCAACAATACACCACAGTACATAACAATAAACAATTAATGTCGAAGCCCCGAACGAAGGAGACGGAAGGCTTATATAACTCTCAGGTGACTATGAACAGGTGTAAATGCTTTAACAGAAGCTCCGCAAACTCAGCAGGGCGGAGCAAGCATCTACCAAAAGGGCAGCGCCCTCGCGTGGCCACCGAGGAAAACGACCGCATGGGGAAACAGGGTTGAAAACCATGACAGGACCCCCCCTCTAAGGGGCGACTCAGGCGACCCCAGAAATAAAACCATGCGGAAGTTCCTGGAGAGAAATACCCGACAAAATATACAAAATATTTTATTTATTTATTTTTTTTGGAAGGAAGGGGAGGGTGGGACTACGGGTGAGGGGGGTGTGGAACTAACTAGTGCCCGGCTAAAGCACCCTGGAGAAAATAGTCAGCACCCTGGTGCCTGGCTACCTAACCAAAACCTTACTACGCCTAACTTCTTCTTCTTGAGGCGTGCCGGGCAAGAGGCGACTTTAAACGCATGAACTCAAGGACCTTGGCCAATGAACTAAGACCAAAGCCCTTGAAAGCGTACCCCTGACAGGGATGAATCCCCACCCGGGATTACCTCGAAAATAAAAAAGGCAAAATAATAAAGTAGCAGGCCGCAGGAAAACCAAACAAGGTCAACTGGCCCACTCGGCGCCTAACTACCAGGGTAGCTGAAAAACGAAAGAAAACCAAGGATACTCAATAAAAACCAAGACACAAATCACAAACAGTTACCACCAAAACCCATCTTAGTAAAAAAAAATTTATAATAAATTCCCCTATAAAAAGCCGCTGGCCCCGGTAATGGCTTCGACATTCTGTAATGGGGCGTGACGTGTGAGGTGGGAGGAGCCAAACGCAGCAAGGGGAATCATTAAGCCCTTAGGCCACTAAGGCGGGATACCCGCAGATAAGGGAGGAGACAAGACAAGGAACACAAACACCACTAGAGACGCTACTAACCGGCTAACTGTCAAACACCAAGTAGAGCGTAAGGACAGGGATCAGAACAGCCAAAATTAATACGCGCCCTGTCTCGGTAACGAGACAAAATAAGAACGGGCGAGTAGCGTACAAACAAACATAAAACAGTCAACAAACACTGCAAAATGATACGATAAGTAATAGCGGAGGCGAAAGGAACAGATCCAACGTTCCCAGGTTACTCAAACTCGCGGTCACAAACAAACGTGTCCACAACATCGCCCAATCTTCCTTATAGGAAGACATGCACCTAAGACGAAACAGAACAGCAGTTCCGTACAAAATCGTCAAAACTCCATGCAAGGAGAAAGGCACCGAAAGGAACGAACAGGACAGGCAGTACCGGAAATTTACCGGCTAGACCAAAGCGAGATTTATTGAAAATAAACACCCTGCCTCTCTATGATGAGGAATATAATGAGGCGCACAGGAACAGAGATTTAACGTTCCATGGCGGGATAAATAGGCTCGCAGTCCAATGCAGAACACAGAGAGGGTAAACACCCGATCCCCCAAGAGAGAGAAACATTTTACAGGTGAGCCAACGGAGCACCGTCGTCCCATAACTTTACTATCCATAGACTAACGCAAGCTTAAATTGGAACAACCGCCCTAGCCTCTCAGTGAATAAATATGTAAGGAAACGAGGCGAAATGGAACAGAGAGCTAACGTTCCGAGGCTATATTTAGAAACACGCAGTCACACACGAACACGTCCACAACAACGCCCAAGCTCCATATAAAGAGACAAACACCCAGAGAACGAAACAGAACAACAGTTCACAACAATCGTCTCGCAGGTAAAAGGGCGTACAGGACGGCTGCTACAAAAGACCTACGCAACATAGCACAACAGCCTCTCAGAAAACTAATGAAGAAAACGAGGCGAAATGGAACAGAGCTAACGTTCCGAGGCTATTATTAAAAACACGCAGTCAAACACAAACACGTCCACAGCATCGCCCAAGCTCCACTTAAGGAGACAACACACCCGGAGAACGAAACAGAACAACAGTTCACAACAATCGTCTCGCAGGCAAAAAGGCGAACAGGACAGCTGCAACAAAGACCTACGCAAGCATAATAGCACGACAGCCTCAATAAGAATAATAACCCTGACTCACAACCAAGGGGAACGTAGTCCACGAGAAGGAGACTAAACAGGGAAAAACGTACCAAGGCTACTTACTGGCTCACAGTAACACGGAATTGAGTAGAAGCAAAACGCCAGGTCTCAGTGAATAACTATGTAAGGAAACGAGGCGAAATGGAACAGAGAGCTAACGTTCCGAGGCTATATTTAGAAACACGCAGTCACACACAAACACGTCCACAACAACGCCCAAGCTCCATATAAAGAGACAAACACCCGGAGAACGAAACAGAACAACAGTTCACAACAATCGTCTCGCAGGTAGAAAGGGCGTACAGGACGGCTGCTACAAAAGACCTACGCAACATAACACAACAGCCTCTCAGAAAACGAATGAAGGAGACGAGGCGAAATGGAACAGAGATTTACGGTCCCAAACTTCTACGAGATAATCAACAACCAAGCCAGTAAGAAATAAGCCCTGCCTCTAAAAAGAGACGCTAAAAATAGGCGAATAGCCAAAAAGGTACGAGAACCCACAGCTAACAATACACCACAGTACATAACAATAAACAATTAATGTCGAAGCCCCGAACGAAGGAGACGGAAGGCTTATATAACTCTCAGGTGACTATGAACAGGTGTAAATGCTTTAACAGAAGCTCCGCGAACTCAGCAGGGCGGAGCAAGCATCTACCAAAAGGGCAGCGCCCTCGCGTGGCCACCGAGGAAAACGACCGCATGGGGAAACAGGGTTGAAAACCATGACACTCTGGCAAGCAGTTTGTTCACTATTTCGGGTTCGTTTACAGCTGATTGAAAATTAGGGAAACCTGAGACTTTATTTTGGAAGGAAAGAAATCCGGCTGAAAGCCGGAATTAGACCAATTAATAATAATAATGGACAACAACGAGTTTAATGCTTTAAAATCCATGAAAATCAACCATGCGTCAAGAGCATCATGTTGCATAATTAATAGAATTTTGCATCGCAAAGTTAAACGGTCTGAAATTGATGATTTAATAGCAACTCACCTTTATTAATAGCTACTAGACATCATTTATTGATGCTTATTATACCACAGCATTGTTGAATACTCGGTTCTGATGGGGTCAATACGCATTCCAAGGTTGTGCATTGATTTTCACCACGCCTTTTAACAGTCTTTCTTCCCGCTCGTGTCTTGCTTGCTTTCAACTTGGTTAGCAAGCAAGGTTAGCTAAGTCTCGCAAGCATGCCATTCGAAACCTATGCTGTCCTTTAGTCAACAGTTGTGTTAAGAAAATTATGCATGTTTGGAAATTCAAAACATAAACACACTTATACAACCGAAAACAGTTCCGGTTTCGATATTTTACTTTCAGCGGTCAAAATAACTTTGGTCTAGCACTCCGCCAAAAACGGGACGCACATCACTGGTTCTTTGCAGAGTGAAATGATTACACATGCGTTACATACTGACTGATCTACGGTATTCGGGTTTCTGTAGTTTTCACGAAGATCAATGTTATTCTTTCGTCCCGTGTTTCTTTCGTCCCGGTTCTCTCCTAGTGTATCTGCAAAAAGCTACACATGTAATGTTGCAATGTGAATTAGGGTTGTCTGCAATCAGTAGTATGCTAGGCTAATATAGCCTACAAATCCCTGGCAATGATACAATTTAGCCGTAATAATGATGAATAGGCTACAACACTTAAATTCAACCTGAAAACTATTAGCTAGCTATCCCAGTAGGCTACGCAGATGCAGTAGGCCTACGAGCGCAATTATGTCCCGATAAATGAAAATACCATGCAGGATACAGATCGGCCAACGCAATAACGTGCAAGATATAGAATGTACAATTACATACCCGGTCAACGGTAGGCCTAGTCTTCACATCATTACCGATTACACACGCAGAACTAGTTACGATAATAGTTGGAGCAGCAGAGCGTTAGGACGTGAACTATGTAGACTAATCATTGTCACATTTGTTTATTTATTCATTTATTTATTTTCTCCCCACTTACGTATCAGCATCCGTGAACGGCCACGAACCTCTCATATCAGAAGCCAGCTCAATGATTAGCCTAGTCGGACCGCGTCCACGAAGTATCAGATCTCTTTGGTCTCCCACTTCCAGAACGAGGCAGCGAGTATGCGAACATGACCAACCAATATTCCAGGGCAGGGTGTATGCTTACTGTTTAGGTTAGCCCAAGGATCATATAAAGGTTACCGTGCGTTTTATACCTCTGAAGCCAATATAGTCTGTTAATGTTAGCTAGCAATCCAGTTGGAAGGTTTCGAATACAAGCAATAAGGTCCGGGTTACACGACAAGACGCGCGCTTTAAATAGCCAGCTTACGCCACGGGAATATCGCCCTTCCTTGTCCGGGAAATGTTATTTGAATATCGTCAGTTTCCATAGCGGACCATAAGCTTAAACGACACTTGCAGTCACTTAGCTTTAGCAACAAATTCAGGAATCCCATTCGTTTTCGCTGACAGTGTGCAGTCATGCATGCAGGGAAGCAGGTTTCGAATAACCAAATGTTATTTGAATATATCGCCCTTTTCTTTTGTCTAACAGACCATAAACCCTAAGAATACAGAGCTTGACATCACTTAGCTTTTACGTAGAATTTTGCAGGATTCCGATTATTTTTCCCCGGCGTGTAGTAGAACATGCAGGATGTGCAGCACAGAAGATGTTTTTGTGTGCAGCGGGTGTGCTGACAGGGGATCCACCATGGTAGGGCGAGGCGGTTAAATAGACCGCCTTGTTATGTGAATGGACTGATGGGTGAATCGTCACTACTCAGCTGAGCTGTCAGCTGATTAACTATGGCCGGGTTTCACTCTCGTGACCTGCCTGAACTGACGCTATGCTCAATTTCTGCCCCGCTGACAGCTACTCTGGTTACTGGACTATTGCATGGTGTACCGATTCTGAGACTGCCTTCTCCCTCGGTACTGTACATTGGTTTTGGCTGGATTTTTTCGTGTATGAACTTTGCTTGTTTTTTGACCACGCTCTTTGGACATTCCCCCATTAAAGCCCTCACAGGACTTTATTTGCAACTACTGTTTCTGAGTCGTGCATTTTGGGTCCTACCCTCACGCATCCGTCTCACTGAGACCTCAAAAATTATCCACCTGCATGTTTGGAAATTCAAAACATAAACACACTTATACAACCGAAAACAGTTCCGGTTTCGATATTTTACTTTCAGCGGTCAAAATAACTTTGGTCTAGCACTCCGCCAAAAACGGGACGCACATCACTGGTTCTTTGCAGAGTGAAATGATTACACATGCGTTACATACTGACTGATCTACGGTATTCGGGTTTCTGTAGTTTTTTATCCACCTGAGTCTGCGTGTGGCTAGAGCAGGCCAACCAACCCTGGCATATAAGGTGCAGTGATGTGTAAGAGCCTTAGAGTTAGTTATGAATCGTAATGCACCATGGTAGATTGTGTAAATCGAACTGAGACACTTTCCAGAAGCATACGAATATAAAATGTCCCCATAATCAATGCCTGGAAAGAAAAGTGGCAGCAAAGCCTCTTTTTAGCTTCAAAGGAGAAGCAAGCCTTATTTCTAAAATAAAAACCAAGCTTTAGTTTAAGTTTGCTTGTGAGTTGCTGAACATGATTTTCAAAAGACAAAGAATCATCAATTAAAATTCCAAGATACGATGAAACTGTTTCAATCTCCTTACCTTGTTTTGTAATGATAACAGGTAGGTTTAACGTTCTATTCTTTGATCTATGAAACCACATTAATTTAGTTTTGCTTGCATTTAAGACCAACTTCAATCTACATAGATTTAGTTGCACAGAGTCAAAAGCAAAAGTTGACGTACACCAGAGCAAAAGAGGAAGCACAACAGTACATAATGGTATCATCAGCATAAAAGTGCAGGTTTGCATCCACAACATTACATTCAAGGTTATTAATATAAATGGTAAACAAAAGCGGCCCTAAAACAGAACCCTGGGGCACTCCAGTACACACAGGCAGCAAATCAGAGGTGAGACCCCTAAACTGAGTACATTGAGTTCTACCTGACAAGTAGTTTTCAAACCATGCCACAGCCTGTTCTGATAGTCCTATCCCAATCAACCTCTTCTTAAGAATGGCATGGTCCACTGTATCAAATGCTTTCGTTAGATCAATATAAAGGGCAACACAGTGTAGCTTTTTATCAAGAGCTTCTGTGAAATCATTGATAACCTTTTGTTAAGGATCCGGGTAGGGACTGGACTCAAATGCACAACTCAGAGACAGAAATACAATAATGCTTGCGGGGAGCGTTTATTACTTCGCCCAAAAACTCCAGAAGTATAGGGAGAAAAGGGAGAGGGGCTGAATCCTGGGTTGGTGTAGCAGAGGGAGAGAGCGGGATGTGGGAGACAGGGATGCGTGGCGTAGAACAGGCAGGAGGCTGCAGGCTGGCGGGTAAGCAGAATAACAGACAAAGCGTTAATTTCAGCAAGACAAAACGAGACTGTGAAGCGTTAGTTTAGCAAGACAAAGCAAGACTATGACTTAGATTCCAAAACTAGACAAGACCAGAGTTACAACGAACAAGACTTAACGAACTGGCACCAGACAAAGAACAACGGGAGAATATAGTGAAGTGAATGAGCTAATGAGTGATTGCAGCGTGAGAATGTATGCGAGAGTGATTGAGCGGAGACAAAGATGTGAGGAATGCAAATGGGGAAAGGAATGTGATAAGCAATAGCGAGGGTGAATTAGGTGAAAGCAGGGAAACCAAACCCAGCCTGCACAACAAGGAAGACAGACAGGGAAACGTAAAAACAAGACAAGAAACGTGAGAAAAGGGGAAAACACAGAGCACAAACAGGGATGGGGACTGAGAGGGAACGGAGAGTGTAACACCTTCATTGCTGCTGAAATAGTACTGTGCCTTTTTCTAAAACCTGATTGGACAGAAGATAGAGTAGCATTTGTGTATAGAAACTACTTAAGCTGAACACTGACCAAAGTTTCTAGGACCTTAGCAAGAGTTGAGAGTTTAGAAATAGGCCGGTAATTATTTAAGATAGCGCCCCCCCCCCCCCCCCCCCCTCCCCCTAACTGAGGGAGAACATAAGCTGACTTCCAAATCTTAGGAATTTCATTGCATTTGAGGGTGAGGTTAAAAAGATACCTATCTTTTTGGCTCAGCAATGATATCCGCAGCTAGTTTTAAGAACCTAGGGTCAAGAAGATCAGGACACAACTTTACACCAGACTTGACTAAATACCTTTCCCCTCAACATAACTTCATATCAGACTTGGTTAAATACCTTTCTCCTTAACCCATCTGACCTGGATCTAAACAGACATAAAGCAAATAAACACTTATTCTCATCTACTTATGAAGATTCCACAGAAGACATAAGGAAAATCTCTCATATACCCTCACTTGCCTGTTTGACACAAATCTGGTACAATGACTCATTTATCTGGATGCCTAGATAGATAATAAGTGGGACAATGCTCGCAAGTTTCAAGTTTGAAGAGGGTTAGCTGCGCAGTGGTAAGTAGCCTACGTAGCTCCGATTTATCCAAAGTTAATTCTCTTTGTTACGTATGTTATAGTTACAGTGGGGACCAAAAGTCTGAGGGCACTACCCAGTCCTGACTGCTTTCATTAACGTATTTATAAAGGAATAATGCAATTATGGTACTCCAATTACACTTCTTATTCAATAACACATTATTGAGAACAAATTGATTACAAATTTGAACACATTTCCAAAACGCTCGTGTGAAATGGGAAGCTAACGTTATGTGACTATCTGGTTCGTTCACTGTAAGGTAAGTGTTTCTCTATTCGTTGTCACAACCTTTATTCTATTGTAATATTAACAAATGTGCATTCCTAAAGGTCAATATGCTAATATCTGGGCTATTTACAACAAAACTTATTTACTAAAACAATCGAGCTATTAATTGAATGATTCTGCCATTCTACCCGGAATACCTACACTTTTTTTTTATTATTACTTTTTACGTTATTTAAAAATGATGTATTCATGCATAAGTCATAGTTATATTAGCCTGTGATAAATAATAAAAACAATCAGTCCTCAGACTTTAGTCCCTACTGTGTGTGGACAGTGAGGTGCAAAAATTTGGGCACCCCTGGTCAAAATGCTTTTAACAATTAATATCCAAGTATGTAGGTATAGGCCTACTTTCTGTTGTAAGTTAGCTCGAAAAACATTGTGCCTCAGTGATCTTTTCTGGAGTAGGCTATGAGATGTTCCTTCCTTCTGTCAAAGTATTTTCTTCAGGTTTAAAATTCTTGATTTATGACATGGCCGGGGACAAATTTATTGTATTACCCACGTATTGTAGTTAGAATGGAGTTTATGAATAGGCTATAGATATTTAGCTCGGGTTCTTGTAAAAAAAAATATATATAGCTGCTAATATTAAGCAAGAAAACTAGTTACAACTAACTACAGTGTTTTGATACAGAAAGAATATGCACCGTTAACTTGATTGACAAAGTCCGTGTGAGGTTGTGACAAGCTAGCTAGCTAACTAGTCATTTGCCATATTAGAGCCACCCATCTTGAAAACAACTGCACTACCCTACAATCGTCTGCCAGCTATCAAACGAATGACTTCGCATTTCATTGTAAAAACGGGGTGTCGGCCATGTGCTAGCTGCCTATCATTTGCAGAGTGCGACTGAGCCAACTTTGCCAAATCAATGCCAGATCTGGGCCAGCTCCAGTGGCTTCTGGGTGGATTACACTGTTGTGAACTTGTGATAGGACCCGATTGTGAGATGGGAAGCGTATGCCATTGCTACACTGTTTGTATGATTTGGTCCAGAGGCTTCTTTATAACGTTACATATTTCTTGGATCCAAATAAACAGTACAAAATTGAGCATGCAAAAGCACATCCATACTTAACGTTGTCACAAACATGTGCCGATTATAAATATGCATAGCTACAGCTTTGTCTCAACGTCACCCAAGCATGACAAATACAACGTAGGCTATTTAAACAACATTGTAACAACGTTGTCACAACGTCACCCAAGTACGTCTGAAATTATAAACGATATATGTATTTGTACAACGTTGTCACAACGTCACCCAATCACATCAGAAATGACAAATATACAACGTATTTGTACAACGTTGTAACCACGTCACCTCGACACCAACAAATCCAAAACTTTAACACAACGTTGTCACAACGTCGTCACGTGGTAATGTCACGGCCAACCTTGTCACAACCTCCTGGCAACGTGTCACAATGTTGTGTGTTTGTAGGGTATGCAATTTCATACATACTGTGCATTGTAAATTGGAAACACGAACACAGAAAGGTTTGCTAATTGTACTGCACCCAAATGCAGCACAACTTTGTTTTCCAACATTGTTCACTGCAATCTTTGCAAAAGTTTATTCACGTTAACACACACAGCACAATACACAACAACTGCTTGCTAAGCTACTGAGTTCATTGATAGCAACATTAGCTATGACGTGATACAACAAGTATGAATTCAGAACATCTGATTCACCTACGATCATCTGTAGAATAGGAATCAACTACTTAAATAGCAGGAATATTAACTGACATTGTGAAAAATCTATATATTTTCTCATTTTGATGCATAAACTATAAATAGCCTTGAGTTCGTAGCGAAAACAGACCCACTTCAAATCTCAAAAAACGTCACCAATTTGCACGCAGATGTTGTTAAAAATCGCTTTTTAAAAAGATTCGCAGAATAACATAAATACATAAAAACGTTGCTTAGACCAAATGCATTCCAAGTATGTTGCTCAAACAAATAAACCTCTTGAACATTTAATCGTAAAGGCGACTTGAAGCTCAATTCCCATTCATTTCTGAGGTCTGAGGTCTGCATATTTTTCCAGAATTGATGACGGAAGTACCCCCTGAGCTTGCCGTCTCGCTCTTTTGGTCTCTGGTTACACCGGCCTGATGCCCGGCAAAAATTACAATAGCCTCTGAACATGGCTCTAGTCTACACTAATCTGCAGACAATGTAGCTTACTGCAAACACTTTTAATTATAATAATAATAAGAAGAATAATCTCTGGTAGGCTACTTTCTTAGTAGTATCTGTTGCTTTCTTTCTGGCTAAGATTCCTGGGAAATATGCGTTGTCCAATTAAGCTTGTGAGCCAACGTTAGTTTTGCCAGAGAACTGTCAGTCAGCTACCTGCTAGTTAGGAAGCAGGTAGTACAAGCTTGGCTACTACGAAGCGAATTAACATGCCTTATACATCCGTTGCACTAGGGTGCATCCCAATAGTCGAAAAATGCACCCTCCCTTCCTCTACTACCACCTCCTCTACTACCTCCACAAACCGCAATGCCAGGTACATTTAATACTGTACATGCAAATACTTGTACTCAAAACGTTGAGGCTATTTTGCATACTTCCAGGTAGGAGAGGAGTGATAGTGGGGGAGTGGAGGAAGGGAGGTGGGGAGTGAAGAATATTGGGACGCACCCCTACAGAAAACTAAACTAAACCTAAATGGTCCGGTACCAAATGATTTCCCGCAGATCTTACCTGAAAGGGTTAAAATAGGATATATGAGTTTTTGGGTAAGGGCTTATGTACCACCACCGCTTCATTGTTACAAATGCCAGAAACACGGACATATTGCTGCAGTTTGTAGGGGAAAACGAAGATGCGCTAAATGTGGAGGGGATCATAAGTATGAAGAATGTGGGGAGAATGTGCAAGCCAAATGCTGCAACTGTGGAGGTGCTCATAGCGTGGCATATGGAGGATGCGAAGTTAGGAAAAGAGCAATGAAAATTCAGTAAGTCAAAACACAAAATAACATAACCTATGCAGAGGCAGTAAAGAAAGTGCAAGGAGAAAGCAGAGTAGAAGAATCAGAGAGAAATTACCAACCTTCTAGATTTGAAGTGCAAGGAGAAAGGAGAGTAGAGGATTCTGAGAGAACAATCGTTACCAAAACTTCTAGAGTTGAGATGGAACAGAGTAGCCAAACTAAAGGGGTGAGTACTGAAAAATAGATTTTATTCATTGCCTATGTCCTCAATTGTTCAGACCATGCTAAAAGCAAAACCGAGAAAATAAGAATAATAGTGTCACGGTTATTAGCAGCCTTTTGCTGTTATAAATAGCCCAGGTCTTCCGCATTTCCGACACTTCAATATTGTCTTTGCTATGTTGACAACGAAGTCGGTAAGGTATAGGAAATTCAGTCGCTGCATTTCTGGTTCATACGAATAAGAAATGCAGCAAGTCCGGTTAGAGATTTAGGATTAGATTGGTTTTCTTTTATTACCAATCTTTCTCTTTATCCTTTGTTCTTGTTACCTGTTACCTTTTGTGTCAGCTCTTTCGCCACAAGAGCTCTGGATAACAGGTTTTCTTTTCTGTTCTTTTCCTTCACTCCTTTTATCGAGTTTTGCTTTGTTTCTCTACCTCCTGTTACGCCTAATGATTTAGTGCGTGAGGTTCTTTTGTTATTCATCGCTGTTTATTGAGACTCACCTCCTTTTGAGGTTGCTTTGATTTGGCTTGTGCTAGGGAAGTTTTGCTCCCGTTCTTTTGTTTTCCTCTCCTCGGGTGCGGCTATTCCGCGTCTGTGGCATATCTTTCTAGATACGCTTTTACAATCCTTATCGGTCACGTCTGGTTCTCCAAACCTTAACACAACACTCACAAATAGTTAAGGGAGCAGAAAAGTTCTTGGAGGTGAAGGGTCTTTCCTGGGAGCAAATTCAAAAAGAATTGAGTCCGGCTCAAAGTCAGGAAACAAGTTCTAAAGGACCTATGTATGAATTAATATCGAGATGAAGAGAAAAGAGATTCAAATATGATTTATATTTTGTGTGTTATTTTTTTATTTTTTTATATATATATATAGGCCTAAGTGAAATTTAATTGAATAAATCCCGATCTACACTCCAATCCGGTTGGTGGTGGTAATGCGCCATTTCATTGTTTTCCAACCGCCATAAAACAAAACAAGAAGAAGAAGATGTGCCGCAGGCAACGTTAGGCTACACCACAGAACTATATAAGAACAATGTTCTTATATAGTTCTGTGGGCTACACTACTGGGGGGAAAAATCATATCCTTGCATATCCTTGAATGCCATGACTTCCTGAAGTCTGTGACCCAACAAGACTCTTGATATCTTATTTTATGGTACTCTTACAAGCGATACTATGACCTCTCTGCATTTGAATGGATCTCTATTGGAATTGGGGGGTGGGACTAGATTTAGCTGTAAATTACACTGGAACAGTATGGAAACACATGGTTGGCTAAATGGCTCATCAAGGAAGCACACAATATATATCTTAACACACAAGCAGGGCGTCTACTTATCGCCAAGGCTGCTGCCATCAAGTCATCAAGGGTCTGATGTATCAAACAAGCCTTAAAACCTCACTCTGCTGCCAGAAATACAGGAGATACGGATGGATAACTTGAAGGGTTTCTTCTCCTGACTTATATTTCCATAGAGTTCAATAGGAAAATTTGTCAGGAGAAACAACCCTTAAAGTGATCCATCCATATCTTCTGCATATCTGGCAGCAGAGTGATGGTTTGAGGCTTGTTTGATACCTCATACCCTTGATGACTTACAGCCATTTTACCAATCATGTATTCCATACTGTTCCAGCATAATTTACAGCTAAATCTCGTCCCACCCCCCAATTCCCATAGAGATCCATTCAAATGCAGAGACGTTATAGTATCGCTTGTAAGAGTACCAGAAAATAGGATATCAAGAGTCTTTTGATGTGTTTGGGTCACAGACATCAGGAAGTCATGCATGCAAAGGATATGCAACCAAATATTAAAAATCTCAAGGCACAGTCAACTTTGTGTATGGAAACTTCTGACCCACTGGAATTGTGATATAGTGAATTAAAAGTGAAATGTCAGTAAACAATTGTTGGAAAAATTACTTGGGTCATGCACAAAGTAGATGTCCTAACTGACTTGCCAACACTATAGTTTCCTAAGATTAAATCTGTGTAGTGGTTAAAAATGAGTTTTAATGACTTCAACCTAAGTATGCAAACTTCCGACTTCAACTGTAGATATCCTTGTGTTCACAAAATTCTGTTCGGAAATATCATAACTATTATTATGTTAAGAAAATTAGTACTATTACTTATTTTCCATCATCTGACCCACAAACATGTCTGGATACGTTTGTAAATGTACGCTATTTCCTAGGTAAAAATATTATTCATTTTTATCTGCATTTATTTATTCATCCCCCCTTTCTCTATTGTACATGGTGTTTCTTGTTATAAATGTCTGTTTGTGAATTGTAAAGAAATCTTTAGCAGCAGTTAACATTTTAAAACCTGTACATTTTCTAAAGTAAATTTGCCAACAAAGTATAACCATATCCTGTCTGGAGTGTAATTATTCCTCAACTGTTAAAAACATTCATTGAAATCATATGTTGTCCCATGAGGCACAATCTCATCACATGCTAAGGCTGCGTCCCAATCATAGACTGTATAAAAATATGGACAAAGCCACTGTGACGTCACCCATTGCCTTTCCACGGCCTCGTAAAAACTGAATTTGAAGCTCGGAAGTCTTTTTCGCCGGCCGTTTGTACAAACTGCGCCTGCTCCGTGGAGCCGAAGTGACCTTGGCTTGGAGCAGGATATGGCCCGGGCACAGTATGATTGACAGTTCGGAGTGGAGAAGCCACAGAACTATAAAGCCCACAGAACTATATAAAGCCCATGACCTAACCAAACCCACCATTTTGCAAAATAAACTCGCGGTAAACTTCCTTAAGTTGCTAATGTTTTATAATATAACATTTAAAGGGTAAGTTCGCTATTTTGGACCTTGGACCCTATTTGCGGTCCGTCTTCCATGAACCTGACCCATGAAGTCCATTTTTTCGCTGATCGGTCCAGTATTGAGTTCGCTACAGATTTCCTGTAGGCTCTCACTGGGCTACAATAGAAGTCAATGGGGCAATTAGAAATGTTATGGAAAAACAACGATAAATGTGCTTTTATAGCTCAGTGTGTATTCTTACGGTCTCAGTATGCTCTCCTGTGAAATGTAGGCTATCGCAAACGCAAACCGAACGTTGAAACAACAGTTCCATTTGAAACAGAACTATTTCTCCGACCGCACTACCTCGCACTGACTTCGGATAACATTACCTGCGCAACTTCAGCCTCTCTCTCTTCTCTTGCTCTCTTATCATCCATTTCTTGTAGTTCCGTGTCCGTGTATTCTGGCTCAAATCTGTAGCCAGTAACGTCAGTCAAAATTTTGACAGAACAGACTTCAGAGAGGAATTGCTGGGTTTAATTCCACTGGAAGGTAACACCACTGGCGATGTCATCCACGGAAAATTAGAGGAGTTAATTTCGAAGCATGGATTGTCCTTTCAGAAAGTCAACCTCGTTGTCACAGATGGAGCACCTGCGATGGTTGGAAAAACTCGGGGGTTGGTGAACAGAATTAAAGAGACGGCTCCCCAAATGAACGCGCTGCATTGTCTCATTCATCAAAGTGTCCTGTGTGCCAGACTTAGCGGTGACTTAAAAGATGTCATGGACAAAACGATGAAAATAATAAACTTCATCAGAAGTACTTCAAGCACGCAGCACCGCCTTTTTCGCAAGCTTGTCGCTGAATCTCCCGCTACTCACGATGATCTCCTTCTGCACTGTGACATACGTTGGCTCAGCAAGGGGAAAGCCCTCGAGCGCTTTTTGGAGCTGTGGGACCAAATAAGAGAATTCCTGACGCAAAGTAGATCCAAAGCAGCAGCCGAACATCTCCGCATGATGCAAGACAAGGCATTTAAATCCAGCGTGGCTTTTTTGACTGACATATTTTCGCATTTGAATATGCTCAATCTGCAGCTTCAGGGACGGGAAAAAACTGTGGTGGACATGGTTGAAAAACTGGATGCATTTGGAAAAAAGCTGGAGCTTTTCCAGACTGACTTTTTGTCAGGAAAATTTCTGCACTTCAGCAATCTGAAGACGCTGAGCGATCGCCAGATCACAGAGCCAATGAAGGAATTTCTGACTCAATTGAGAGACAATTTCTCTGGACGATTTGCAGACTTTTCTATTACCAGAGATGTCCTCAGGTTTGTGCGTGGCCCATTTGCTGTCATCCCAGGAGGTGAGTTTGCTCCTCACGCAAAAGAAGTTATGCCATCATTGGATGAAGCAGCGATTGCGACTCAGCTGATAGACATGCAGGCCTCCAGTCAGCTCAAGCATGAATTCCACAGTGCGGAGTCACTGACTTCTTTTTGGGTGTCATGTCCTCATGAATTTAATACGCTAAAATCACTGGCCATCTATCTTCTCACCATGTTTGGCTCGACCTATACCTGTGAGTCCTCGTTCTCAACGATGAATGCCATTAAGCGGCACGATCGGAGCCGGCTCTCCAACCAATCTTTGGAAGACTGCATGAGGATTTCCCTCACGAAACTCAAGCCTGATATCCCGAAGATTGTATCAGCAGGGAAGTCGCATTTTTCACATTGAGGTGAGTCGGACATAGGCTGTCCGTTTCTATTAAAGCAATTAATTATTCTGAAAACTAATATGTTTTGTATTTGTTTCTATTTATCATGATAGGATGAAAGGCCAGTAGGACATCCATCGGAGGAAAATGAGGGATAATGAAGGACTGAAAAATTAAAACAGGCTTTCCTAGACAAGTCAACTTATATTCTGTTTCAAAAACTGAAAAAGAGTAAATTTAGCCTAGTATAAAGTTCAGCAAGTTTCTTTGAAAACCAGGCATAGTGCACAGCCTATTTATTTCTTAGCAAAGGCAATGGGAGCAGTAATATCAAACACGGCTCATTGGTGCGCTCTGCACCACCCCCGCTGTCTCGCAAAAAAAGATACTTTTTTTTTTTACATTAGATAATATGGTTATACATTTCAGTAGTCCTTGATGGTAGGACATTGTTCAATGCTTTACCCTCCTTAAAAAAAAAAAATTCTACACAATTTTAATATAACTGAAGAAAGGTATCAGACTTTTATTCTACGTCACATTTGGTGTTGGGGAGGATGGTGGGGCCAGAGAAAACGTACTCACGGGCCGGATCTGGCCCGGGGGCCGCTAATTGATGATCCCTGCTATAGGGTAATGATTAACAAATGACAATGACAAAGAGATAACTAACGTGAGATTGTTTAATAAGGATGGCAATAATTCTGAATAATTAACTGGCAAAAAATCCCAATGTTTTCTCTGAGTTGCACGTTAGCATTGCGTTTTCTCCTCATCACGTTAAAGAATGTCATTAATTTAAGACGGCACTCAATGTAGTCAAAACGATTTAAACATTAGAAAGCATACATTTAAAGAGGAAACCCTCTTAAATTGCTGGAACCAGCATTGAGCGCAATGCTTTCAAGCCAGAAAAACAAATTCACCAAAATATGTGCTGTTCATTGATCACTTCGCATGACATAGGCTATTAATGCATTTTGCGTCAGCACAAATGTGAATAGAGTCAAATGCTGCACACGTTTATTTACCTATGCGTCTTGGTTATTGAGAAATTCAATTGTTAGGCTAACTGGCAAATTATAGCCTACTGAAAAATATTGAGACGAGTAGCCTAATAATACGTTTAAAAGCAAGATTAACTACAGAGAACCTGGTAGGCCTACATTCCACAGTACCCTACTCTGTTGCTGCGTAACGCAATTTGCTAAACTATGAAATACAAAATAGCAAACTACTAACCTGTATTTATTAGCCTAAACATCGTCTTTTCCATTCTGTATGTATAATACCGCGATAAACATTAACGTGATTATCACTAGTGTTGTGTCGTTCGCAAACGATTAGTTCAAAAGACCGAATCTTTTGGGTGAACGAACTGAACTGAATCACTTACTGAAAAGATCCTTTCATTTCTCAGTTCAGTTGAGCTCTCGAACGGATCTGATCAGCAGCGAGCGTACAGGGAGGGGGAGGGACTGCCGCGAGCGAACGTGATTCGTCCCCTGCGAACCAGTTCTGCTGTGCTGAACGAATCATTCACGGGCGGGCGGGCGCTGAGCGAGGCAGCGAGCGTGCAGAGTGGACTTCTGCGAGCGAACGTGTCGTGATTCGTTCACTGAAGGCTACTAGACACAGTGAGTTAACGTGACGTGATCCTGAGTGATAATCAGCGGCTCAAACTGCCAGAATCAGGCCCAGCAAGTTAAGACTTAAAAGTCATTGAAAACCAGCGTTCACCTCCAATATTGATATTGAACGAGGAAACTTTTAAAATATCAAGATTTGTAAACGGAGTTTGGCGCGTTTGTCAAACCGACAGCACTTCCACATGAACCGTTCGGCCGTTTCAGTTCACTGTACTGTGAACGCAGTACGCAGTCGGAGCTCCGCCCAAGCACTGAACGATTCGGTGAACGAATCTTTTTAATGAACTGATTCTAGTGATTCGAGTCACTGAAGTGAACTGTTTTGCCCATCACTAATTATCACTGAACAGGACGTTCGATGTGAATTGTGGGTAATATGAGCTTGCCGAGTCTGCTCTTTTGCAGACTCGTTCACTTGAGAAAAGTTGAGGGTGAAGGGGCTATGTCACAAACTTCACTTGGCTTTCTAACGGATTGGACTCACATTTAAAATGGAGACCGAGGGTACATCCTGGTCTCAAAGGGGATCCCCCCAAGTGAAGTTTGCAAGTGAAGTTTACGAGGGTGGAGCAAAAACTGGATTGGGAGCAGCCCAGTCTCAAAAGGGATTCCCCCGAGTGAAGTTTGCAAGTGAAGTTTACGAGGGTGGAGCAAAAACTGGATTGGGACGCAGCCCATGATGAAGAAACACAGGGCCAAGTTGCATTAAATAACTTAGGAAAGCTTGGATAGCATTGCTATGGAATAGAGCTAGTTTATTTAGTGTGAGCTACGATAGGCAATATTGTCAGTTGTAACTTGGCCACATTTTGATATCAATCATTTTAAAGGTAGGCCTAGTTTTTGCAAGTTGGAATGAAGGACTTATAGACTATGGAAGCATATCCGCGCCAAAATTCAAATGAAAATGCAAATTGCCGATTGCATTTTGTTTACATTCGATGTGTGCAAAAACCATGACATCATTCAAATGACAATGCAAGGACACTTTGCGTTTTCATTTGCAAGTTAATGTACGCACTTTATCTGACAATTTGAAAATGTTAATGCAAATCTATTTCACATTTAATTTTTCCCGCCCTCTACGACACAACCCTGCCATAATTTTAATGAAAATGAAAAACCACATTTGCATTAGCAGTTTCTTATTGCAATCGCATGAATGGCATTGCATCCGTTTGCATTATCATTTCCGCGTGTTCACGCAAAAACCCTGCCAAAAATGCAAACTGTCAAAGCTGCCCATCAAGGCAGGGCCTCAAAGAAAGGGGGCGTTACAGGGGACTGTTCAAACCACTGAATTTATGGTTCAACTTCAGTGGTTGTCTGTGATTTCGGTCATCAGGCAGTTACCAGGCGAGATAGTGATATTTCCTAGTTCTCTGTGTTAGGGGATAATAGGCTAAATGATATGAATTTAAAAGGAAACGAGGTAGCCTAAACGTTACGACGAGCCATAGCCAGCCAATGTTAACTTAGTTAACAGTTTAGATATGTTCCCCTGCTTTCGTTAATCTGGTGTGGTAACAAGAAATACTGCAAATACTATGCAATGGTTGAACCTTCTCTCAGAATACATATCATTAGAAAAAATATCAGCTTCCAGCCACAACCAAATGTCACAATTCAGAGACAACTGGGAACCATTCTTCAATAATCTAAATTTATAATACAACCAAAATAAACCGGTTAGCCAACCCCCCTCCCCTTTTCCCCCTTTCTCCTCTTCTTTCTCTCTCTCTCATACACATTACACACTTATAAACATAGTCTAACCTGATGCATACATATTCACAA